>OY288289.1:69608433-70808433 GCA_958450335.1 Hibiscus tridactylites | reverse complement strand
CGGGAGAGCGGCGAGTATCCTCTTCAGACCGGCATAATCCTTGGTGGCAACAGCTTTGTGAACCGGACTATGTGCATACTTAGAAACATCAATACCCGCCATGCCACAATCAAGATATGCTATTCAACCCCAAGATTATCTTCCAAATCAAAAAACACAATTTCAGTCATTCAACATTAAAACACTCGATTTCAACTCAAGAATCCCCAACAATGAAACCCACATTAGTAAACTATTCCTCCCTATAAACCAACAAATTCAAAACCAAAAAAAGAAAGCAATTCATACCCAATTTGCAGTATTATACAGTAATTAAAACTACCATAAATAGAGATCCAAAAAATACCTGGTTCTTTCTTCTTTCCTTTTTTTCTCGGCAACCAAACAGTGCTCCCAGAAAAAGAAAGAAAATGTTTTCAAGCACTTAACCCCATCAAAGAAACCTCCATTTCTCTTTCTCTCTTACTGCTAACTTGTGATCCAATCCAGATCAGAACAATACTGAAGAACATGCACGCGGGTGTTTCAAACAAAATAATAATAATAATTATTATAAAAAAATCAAACAGGGGGTGAATCCGGTACAGGAGGAGTTGAGAAAACAAAAAAAAATGATGGGCAAAGAATCAAAGAAAAGAATAACTATACAAGAAAGTAAACAAAACCCCACCTATCAAGAAAACCCAAAGCAAAAAAATGAAGCTTTATAAAATCAAAATACTGAAAAATAAAGGAGAAGTACTCAAAGTTACAGAATTTTTTAAAAAGGTGAAATTTTGAAATTGGGATTCTTCATTTTTTGTGGATGTGATCTTTAGGGCAGTAAGGGAGAAGAGAAAATAATTCATTTTTTGTAATAATGTAGTATTAAAATTATTTTTTTAATATTTATTATTTTTTTACCTTTTTTAGAAGGATAAGAACAAGGAAGAGTCAGAGGAATTTGCATGTGAACCAGGAAATGAGGAGGAATTGCTTTCTTGTTACCATTTTTTTGTATTTTATTTCTTCTTTTGAAATAATAATTTACTTTTAATGGATTAATAATAATAAGGTTAAATACTAAATTTGAGAGTCCAATTTTCAAGAGACCCGAATTCAATCGTTTTATTTATAAAATATGTGAATTGTTAAAAAATTAATATATATATAAACATATATTATCTTATAATTACGTTTAGACTATTAAAAAAGTATCGAAAACAAGGGGTTAACTAAAATGTAATGGTAGCATCTGTTAAATTTTTTAGTTTTTTTTAATAAGACACACACAATACAAAACTAGTGCTCAAATCCGAATCACCTGAATAAATTATATCATCCTTTACTATAGAGAAAACAAAGGGTTAACTAAAATGTTAAATGCAGGGCTAATCCATAAGGACAACTCTTTATATGAATAAACTCCGAAAGATCAGTCTCAGATTTAAGTAATAATAATAATAATAATAATAATAATAATAATAATAATAGAAAGGAAGAATTATTTGAATGTAATTTTTAGTTAAAAAGGGTCAGAAAATGCCAAAATTGGGGAAGTTAAAAAATGTTATTAAATACTGCCTGCTGGTGCTTTCAAAATACTTCCAAACTGCCCCTACCTCCCAACTGCATTGGAGGGTCACTCCAATTTAAAATGTAGTCCCACTAAATCCAAAGGGTATATATATATATATATATATGATGTTTTTGAATTTTTAAAAATTATAAATAAACTGAAAAGTCTCGTTATGAGAGCAACTTAATTAAATTTGTTATATTCACAACGTTAAATTTTAAATTTCTGACATTACTTGAGATATTTAAAGAAATAATACGATATTAAAGCTTTGTTTGCCGTGGAAGTCTCCGACTTAGGTTTGGGGTAAACGGATGTTTCTCAAAAGCCAGAAAATGTAACTGCCGCGAAACAGGCGTTTGAGCGCGTAAATAAGTTGGTAAACAAGCGTTTGGAGTTAAATTGGTAGATATTTAGGGTTGCTATTGCTGATGAACAGCCGTTGACCACCGCAACTGCAACCAAAAACAAAGTCTAACTCATCGAATTTCACTAACTCAATTTTGATTATTTGTCTTTTAAGAACTTCTCTTTTTCTTTGATTAAATGAAGATATATTGCATTCATGTATCTAAATTTGAATCTATACAAGATAAGACAATATGAGCATTAAAGACTTCTCTTTTAATCAATATTAAACAATTTATAATTATTAAATAATTGTTTGAATTTTTAATTAAAACATTTAATTGAATAAATCTCGGTCGAGTATACTAAATTAATTTATTTAAATATCAAAATAAATTGAATCCTGACAGAAAATTTAAAGCCGTCTCATTTTCTTTCATTTTAGAAAGATGGGCCGTCAATTACATCACAAATTGGGAAAAAAACTTCTCGTCGTACTATTTTTTTTTTTGAACAAATCAGCTTGTAAAGAGAATTAACCACAGTTAAAGTACCAGGCGATTAATTAACGGGTTAACTCAAGTGATAAGCAGTATAATATTGTTTAAGTAAGTTTCGAGTTCAAAATTTTGTATATGTAAAAAATTTCGATTTGGGAGATTCACCCATTAAGTCAGGTTTGCGACGCAGGTCGGTCTAGACTGATTAGGACAAAGTCTTAGAGAACCGGAAGGACAACCAAAAAAAGTATGTAGCGATTAAAATTTCTACTAGAAGACTCTCCCACTAAAGTCATGTGTACTACGCGGGTCAATCCGAATTAGTCATAATAAAGCCATGAGAAACGGAAGGGCAACAAAAAAAAAGTGTGGTGATTTATTATATGTATTTGGGCATGCGATTGATTGCAGGGTTTATTTATCAAAGTAACTAGATATTACATTTTCAAGATAAATATCGAGATTTAAATTTATATAAAATAGGATAACACAAATATTATTAATCACTTAGTCAATTAGTAGACCTCAATCGATTGGTCGTAGTTAATTAGACATCGAACATTCAATTGATTGTGGATAATTGTTATAGTCAATTAGTTGATTTCTCCCTTATTAATATATAGATAATTGAGATTCACTAATTAGCCTAGTGGCTAAGGTTGCTCATTTTGCCTCATCTTGTAAGGTTTGAATCTCAATATCGGAATGTAATACATCTTTATTTAATCTAAATATATATATATATATATATATATTATTTGTAATTATTGAAAAATGTTCATGTTCGGGGTGCGTGGCAGCTCCTCTCAACAATGTCGTCTCCAAAGTTCGAATTCACGTCCTTTTATTAAAAGTATAATGTGCCTTATCAATGCACCCAGTCCTTATTAGTATAGTTTTTTGTTTTCGAAAAATGAAAGAAACAAATATTGGTCCTTTTGGGACCGTAAACATCAATTTCAAATTCAATGAAAAGAAACATTTAGAGGTCAGATGAGAGAGATTGGAGGAAAAAATAGAATTATTCAACTCAATTTTTAACTTTACTTTAAAATATGATTAATTATATGTTAATTTTTTGAGAATTTTAATATTTATTAAAAATTATTAAAAATTGATGGTGTAATCTGTGACAGATCTAGAAATTTAAGAATAGATGTCTAAAATATATTTTCTCAAATGAATATGCAAAAATAACATTTTTCTCTACATACTAAACAAAATTAATTTTTTCAGAAAATAACACTAAATAAACCTTTTTTAAAAAATAAAATAAAAATAGGAATGTAGATGAACTAATGTTTTTAATTTTTTTTAATTAGGTTGGTATAGTTGTTGTTATAACATTAAGGAGGGTATAAGTTCGAGTAAGGGTGTATACAGTTTAGTAAGGTATTCTAATAACCTCCCGTTTTCGATTTGGTTAATGTTTATCAATTTTTCATATTAATCTTAGATTTTGAGATTTTATATTTTATTTTGATAAAATAATTTTATTTTATAATTTTTATACATCGATAAAGTTTTAAAGTTTTTTCATAAAAAAATTCTTCAAAAAAATATTTTCAAGTAAATAAAAAATTAATAATTCATATATAATGTTTTAATGTTATTTTACTAATTTTAAGTATAAAATACTTATTTTACATTATAAAAGATTTAAAATTAATTATAAATTAAATAAAACTTTAAATTTGATTCAATTTGAGTAACCACGATTTTTAAACTTGTAAACCATGAATCGTCCAAACTGTAGAACTAATATTTTGATATAATAATTGAAAAATGTTTTGGACTGATTTAAAAAGTATTTAAAACATTTCCAAAGTCCAAACAACTTGAAATTATGTTTAGGGAAGTTTTTAAAAGGGTTTTTCATGGTTTTCAAAGCCAAACTTCACAAAACTATCCAGGTGTTTCGAAACACCTTAAGGCGTTTCGAAACAGGGGATTCCAGTGGCAAAATCGTTTCGATACTTGTATCGAAACGGGCTTTCCTTGGACAGGATTTTTGCCCAGCGTTTCGAAACGGGCTAGGCCGTTTCGATACGCCTACGTGGCATTGACCACAACGGTCATAAACCCCAACGACTTTTTCCCAACCAACTTTCAAATGCAGTCGTTTCGATACGGGCCTATAGCGTTTCGATACGCGTTTCGAAACGACAAGGGGATGTTCCGAAACGGGTGCCCTGACAGACTGCAACGGCTCTTTCTACATTGAAAGTGTTTCGAAACGGCTTCGAGCGTTTTGAAACGGGGAGCTGCAGAACTACATTTATGGTGAGAATTAAAGTCCTCAACGACTCTAATATGATCCCAACGGCTAGTAACGGCTACAAACTAATTTGGGAGTATAAAAGGGACCTCCAAGCATCAAGAGAAGGCTAATGCTCATATTGTCAAACAACAAATGATCAAATATTGTCTTAGTGCTTAAATTGTCAATTCTTGTATAGACAAACACTAGTGAGCTTAAATTGTCAAATTTGCTCAAGTGTTTTAGGTTTTGGGTGAGTACTTAATTGTGCAAACAAACACCTATTAGAGGGTTTTAAGTTTGCTTTATTTATCTCTTTGTAAAGAGGGTTTCAATCAAGACTTTGGGTAGAAAGCTTGATTAGTTATAAGGGTTTCCTCCAAATCTTAGAAAAGGGGACGAATCAATAGTGGATTGATTGAGAAATCCTTAGTGGAGAGCTAAGGTAGTGGATATAGACCTTGGTTAGAAGGTTGAACCACTATAAATCATTGTGTCTATTTACATTCTAGCTTCCACAACCCTTCCACCCAAAAATCCATCTCTCCACCACTTGGTGAGCCACATCGGTTGATCGAATCGAGCCCCACACAACTCAACAGTGATCTATTTGAATTTTTTTATTTAATATTCAAAATAGAATCGATCTCCTAGTCTAATAACTAAATATATATTTTACCATAACTTAAATAAAATAATAATAATTTTGAGTTAAATTTAATTATTTGATCCGACCCAGCCCATATTTAGCCCTAAATTAAGCAATTGGTTTTTAGTTCGGGTTGGTAACGAAACCCAGCCCATTAAGTTCCTAGAAGGTTTAACCGTCAAATAAGTGCCCAAGCTATTTTTTTTCAGTTAGGTGTCTAAATTATTTTTTGAGCTAAATTGGGACCTAAAGTTTTATTCCGTGACCCATTTAAGGTTCGTCGTTAATTTTTTTCGTTAAAGGGCATGTGTCAACTGTAGAAAAATCTAAAATTATATTAAAAATAAATAAAATTAATTAATTTTAAAAAATTTCTAAATTTTTTCAGTTTTTACAAAACAACCCCAAATTTCAAAATCCTTAACCCCAAACTCTAAATATCGATTTGGGCCAATTTCGCCTCCGATTGACACGCCGCCACCCACCAAATCGGTCGCCAGACCATCACGACCATTAGTCCCACCATCCCGTCGCTAGAAATCAACCGACGTTGTACGAGTCGACAAAATTGTCGAATGATTCTTTCGAACAATTCGCGACGAACGGAGGAAAGAGGGACGACAAACGATGTGTGGGTTGTTTGGCGAGGGGAGGGCGCTTCATTCCGTCGCTGGTAACGCGGCCGTCGACTGCGAAAGTGATCGAATTTGGGGGTTTAGAGATTTGGAGACTATTTTGAGAATGTTTGAAACTTTCATGATAAATTTTTATTTTCTTTTATTAATTTTATTATTAATATAATTTTGAATTTTACTGGAGGTGAGACATGTCCTTTAACAGAAAAAAATAACGACGAACCTTAAATGGGTCACGGAATTTTAGGTCTCAAATTGGCCTAAAAAATAGTTTGGGACCTAACTAAAAAAACATAGTTTGACGGTTAAGCCTTCCTAAAACCCGGTCCGGCCCGGGTTATCAAAATTCCCGTCCCTGTTTTTTTTTTGAAAGACGAACAAAACTAAATTTTGCAAAAACAAGGGGAGTTTGAGATGAGCTGATGGAATTGTCTTCTCAGGGATTTGAAGAATTCAAAATTTATTTATTTTCCAGGAATGTTCGTTCGTTTTTTCCGAGCTCAATCATCTCGAAAAGCTGAAAATAAAATACGGTAATGAATTTTCTTTATTTTTTTTGTAACTTTAAATGTCAAGGTTGACATGATCCTTTCTTTTTTATCCGTTTTGATAATCTATGATTCTATTTTGTTTTTGAATTTCCAAACTAAACAGAAAATTTGCTCGCAATTCTAGGAAATATATGTTTTTTGTTTTGATTTTTGATATGATTATTCTATCTGTTTGTATATAGATTCCTTTATTTTTGTTAGTATCTGGTAAATCAAAGGAGTTGATATTTTATATTGTTGGAATTGGAATTCGATGTAGATTTAACTAATGTTTTAATTTTTAATTTTATTTATTTCTATTTGAAAAATTATTGCCCAGATATGATAAGTAAGATTTTTTGGTTTGCTAGGTAGAAATTCATATTTATTTAACGCATTGCAATCTGTTCCCAGAAATTTAATTTTTCCCTTTTTTTATTTGTTAATTTATATATCAATTTACAGTGAAAATAACATGGGTGAGTTTTGCTTTATATGTGGATGTTTAGAGTGTTCGAAGTTGTAGTAAAAATGGTTCGAGTTTTCCTTCCATTAGTAAAATATATTTTTTGAACATTTACATTTTTATGTTTTGCTTCTATTTTATTGTTGTTGCAGTAGTTTTCTGCAGTAACAATTTTGAAGTCGTACTTTCTCTGTTTGTTGCTCCGGTTCTTGTCCGAACTCTGATGCGTATCATCGCCTTAAATTTAGATAAATTTACCGCAGTCATACTTCCTCTGTTTGTTGAATGCCTTTGGATTGGAAAAATTTTGCATGCAAATCATGTTTTTATTATTGAAGCTTGATATGAAGTCGGGGCCTGATTTGTACGCTTAATTTGTTGCAGAAAATGGATGACATGGACATTGATTCATTAATGGACATACCCGGCACTCCTGATCGGTTACCTCCGCAGCGAATGAATGGAGGTCATCGTGTTGGCAATTTATATGTAGCTGGTCATGTGGAAGATTCTAATTCTGCATCTTTGGATAGGCTAAGGGGCAGAGGTAGAGTGGTTGCTGAAAATGGGCAGAACAGAAAATGTTATAAACACCCTCAAAGACTTTCAGGTGGTGTTGATGAAATCGAACATCGAAAAAACACTATTGTTTTATCCCCAGTGGAGGAAGCTCGAGAAAATGCTCGCCTTTCCGAAAAAACAACATTGGAGAGAAGCATGAATTCCATCAGAGAGCAATACATGGATAAAGGAAAAGCTCCTTGCTCAAAATTGCCTACTAAATCATCTGGATTTGGAAAAGACCATGCTATTGTAAATTTAACCAGACAGAATATGCAGAAACTGGAAATGAAATTTCCGCAAGGTGGATCAGAAAATTGCTTAGCTGAGGGAGGAAGAGAAGGTAATGTTCCGAGAAATGGTGGTTCTTATGCATGTAATTCTTCAAGCAATTCTGCAGCAGCCAGGTATATCTGCAAGGGTAAAGAAAAAATAGATGACATTGGATTTAAAGGTGTTGGTTCAGTTATGTCTCATGCGAAAGGGGTGGATCTCTCTTGTGGTTCGCCTCTTAGATTGGAAAAGCAATTGTCTGCGTCTCACCATTCAGATGTCTCACCAAGAATAATTGGGAAAAGAAGATTGGTTCGAAATGGCTGCATCTCCCCCCAGAATACGCAGAAATCTGAAATGAAATTTCCACAAGGTGGATCAGAAAGTTTCTTAGCTGAAGGAGGAAGAAAAGGCAATGTTCCAAGAATTGGTGGTTCTTATGCATGTAATTCTTCAATCAGTTCTGCAACAGCCAGATATAGCTGCAAGGGTAAAGAAAAAATAGATGACATTGGATTTAAAGATGCTGGTTTAGTCATGTCTCATGCGAAGGGTGTGGATCTCTCCTGTGGTTCGCCTCTTAGATTGGAAAAACAATTGTCTGCGTCTCACCATTCGGATGTCTCACCAAGAGCAATCGGGAAAAGAAGATTGGTTCTAAATGGCTGCATCTCCCCCCAGAATATGCACGAACCTGAAATGAAATTTCCACAAGGTGGATCAGAAGGTTTCTTAGCTGAAGGAGGAAGAAAAGGTAATGTTCCAAGAAATGGTGGTTCTTATACATGTAATTCTTCAAGCAGTTCTGCAACAGCCAGATATAGCAGCAAGGGTAAAGAAAAAATAGTCGACATTGGATTTAAAGGTGCTGGTTCAGTTATGTCTCATGCGAAGGGTGCGGATCTCTCTTGTGGTCCGCCTCTTAGATTGGAAAAGCAATTGTCTGCGTCTCACCATTCGGATGTCTCACCAAGAGCAATTGGGAAAAGAAGATTGGTTCAAAATGGCTATATCTCCCCCCAGAATATAACTATCAAGGATAAACAATTCAATGAACAAACTCAGAACAACTTTAAATCTGCACAAAATGTTGGGAATGTAGTTAGCAACAGTCCTTGTATAGACATTACTGAGATAGTTGCTGAAGATAATAATTATGGTAAAGGAGTTGTCCATCCTCATGCACCCATAGATCGTGATATCAATGTTATTAGTTTATCTGGCAGGTAAAAATTTAATTAGTTTCGTCTAATTAGACTTCTTTTCCTATTGTCTACCTGGTGCTTTCTTTATATTGTTTATTGGTTTCATTTCCTGTATTAAATCTTTGCCAAAGATATGGTTAAAATTCCTGCTAGAAGTTTTGAATAGCCTGTGTAAAATGATGATATAGCTTCTTTTTTTTCAAATTAATGTTGATGCCAAGATAAACTTGATGTATTAACTTCTTTTTATTCCTTAATTCTAACTAGAAGGGTATGTATGACTAAAAATGCATTTTCCCGATGCAGTGTTGTTAGTAACAATGGAGAAGCTGGTGGTACTAATAGTCATTCAAATAGAGATGAATGCTTTGAAATAAGAGGTGGTTGGAGAAGCATACACAACGGTTCAAAGAATGTAGACCATGCAGATGTGCATCATTTCAGCAGATTTAAAAATGTTGGACGCCAAGTGAGTCAACAAAATGAAAATAAAGTTGTAAAAAGAAATGACACTAATCGAGGAAACAACAGAGTTCTATCTGGATGCATGGGAAATCGTGATGAAACAGAAACAACTCCTGCGATCTTCTCAAAATCCAACCAGATAAGTGAACTTTCTCCTGCAGAAAATATGCTGCCTAAAAGGCAAACTAAACACATATTAACCTCAGGAAATAGTGGTGAAAGCTCTAGGGTCATTCCTCATGATGCAGACGTTGTGTTTCTTGGCTCATCTCGGGAATCATCAAGTTCAAGGTCATGTGAAATGAGAGGGACAAATGCCAATTATATAGACTGTGTGAGTGATGAGGAATTAGAGGCTAGGGCACGACAAGTTGAAGCAGATGAAATGTTGGCCCGTGAACTCCAAGAAACATTATATCACGAGATCTTGATATATGAAACTTTCGAGGTTGACTCTATTTTTACTTACAACTTTTCTCCCTAATTGATGGTGACTTGTTTATTTATCTTTGCTAGCTTTAAAATTTTACGAATCTTTCAACAGATTGATGAAAACATTGCAAGGGCACTTCAACAGGAGGAAGATACATTCCCTACTTCTATTCGTAGTCTTCGTGAGGATCAACAGGTAAGTAAGCTTGATTTTTTGTTGTTGATGGTTACCTGAGAGTGTCCTGAAATATTGGCATGTGAACTCTAAGAACAATTCTATCATGAGGTCTCGATATATAGCAACAGCGAGGTTGACTGTTTTCATTTAACACTTTTCTCCCTCGTTGATGGTGACTTGTGTATTTATATTTGCTAGCATTAAATGTTTACGGATCTTTCAACAGATGGATGAAAATTTTTCATTGATACTTGAGGAAGATACACTTCGTAGTCTTCGTGAGCGTCCTCAGCTGCGTCCTCAGGTGAGTAAGCTTGAAAATTTTATTTTTTATTGTTTTAGTTGATGATTACCTGAGAGTGTCGTGAAATGACTCTGCATCATGTAATATTTTATGGTTCTTCTTCTCACTATCTTTTTCCTCTTTTTTTTTTCTTTCAATTGAGAGGTTCTCTTGTTTCTGGTTTAGAAAGTTATATTTTTCTGATCTCAGAAACGATTATTGATGTTGTGTATGTTAGTGCAATATCAAGAATTTTTTAACTTCTTTTTACACCAAAAATGTTAATTTGAAAGAGTATGATAGAACTTGTATAAAATTTTAGGAACTATCCTCTTTGAATCGGTATTTTAGATGCTTCAACAGTTTTGGTTGTTATCAAAGATGGTAGAGGTACGACTTTATGAGTACTCTCTTTTTTGTTGCTGCTAGGTTGAATGACCTTAGTTATTCTGTTTGATTGGGGCTAATCTTGCTCACTGAAGAGAAGGGAAAATATATTTCATTTATGCTATTTGAAGAAGTGGAAAGACCTTTTGTTGTAGGATTCTATATTTGTATTCTATATCCAATCAAGGTTTTTATTTTTCAAGCATTGAAGAAATGTATTGGTTAATCCGAGTTTGATCATTCTTCTTTCTCGCACTATAGATTGTATTCATTCTCTCTTCAACTATATGAACTTGATGCTTTGCTTTTGAGTTTGTATAAGTTCCTCGTGTAATATTATTCTTTGCTTTGAATCAGAGAGGCCCAACAAGGCAGTCGCGTACTCAGTCGTCCTTACGGACCTCTCAGAATTCTTCAAATAGGAGAGGGGTATGGGTTCATTTTCCTACTTTTGCTAGAGTGCTTTCCCTTTTGAATTTGTGTAAGTTACTCCTGTTATATTATTCTTTATCTTCTTATGCAGAGAGGCTCAGTAAGTCAGTCTCGAACTCGTTCTTCATTGCGGACTTCTCAGAACACTTCAAATAGGAGAGGTATACGGGCTCGTTTTTCTACTTCTGCTAGAGGGTCACGGTCGAGGAATCCAGTTTTGAATCAGCGTCGAGCAGTACCATCTAGGACAAGGAACTTTCAAATGGAATTGGATAGGGTAATTTTTTCACTTTTTGTCCTATCCTTGATTTCTTTACAACCAACAAAAACTGATTTATGGCTTCTTGATACAGGCACTTCATATGTTACAAGCCATGGAGTCGGAAGACACGGAGGATGATATTGAAGATGATATCACTGGTGGCACCTTCCGAATTCATGATTTTACCGAGTATGATTTTTCTATAATTTTATTATTACTGTTGGATATGGTAATTTTATTATTCTTACAATTTGGTAGACAATTTATTTAGAGGTTGCAATGGGGATATTTTTTGTGGCAATGTTAAGTGTCTAGGGTTGTGAAATAAGTTCAGTCTTGAGGGTTTCCACTTTATGCAGAAATCATAGGTATATATATACACAAATGTTAAGAATATGCAAATAAGCTTCGTCACAGGCAGTATGAAAGTCTAAAATCGAGATCAATTGCCTTCCCTTTATTTCTGTTTTACCATATTCCGATGTTGCTTAATCGTTTATTTACAATTTCCCATCTTTGGATTGCAAATGTTGAAGTCATTATATCGTCTCGTGTTTTGCAGTAGAGATTATGAAAGATATTCAGCACTCGATGAAAATAATCATCAGCATACTGGTGCATCCACTCGGCAGATTAACAGTCTACCGCTCTCTAAAGTGCAGGTATATTTCTTGATCATGTGTAGGCCGAAAAGGTCGGACTGGTCCGTTACACAGTTTCAATCCAAAACTGATGACAAGTCTGTTTTGGCATATCCTCAAGAATGAGGATTCAATTAACCAGGAATTCAACCGGTATAAAATCGGACTCAGATATCATACCGGTTTGACTGCAGATCTGGTTTTTCATCATTGATACAAATACAGTCTCCGGATCTTAACCGTGAATTATTGTTTTCAACTTCCTTTTATCTATACAGACCAATAATTTCGATGAAGTTTGCGCCATATGTATCGAAAGCCCCAAGATCGGAGAAACCGTTCGCCATCTTCCTTGTCTACATAAGTTTCACAAGGATGTAAGCCTTTCTATCTTGGCAATGCAACTTCATTTTTCCTTTCTACAATCGATTTCGAGTTGCTTATACGATTGATGTTGACGAGTTTAATACGTTCATTTCATGTGATGCAGTGCATCGATCCGTGGCTCCGTCGAAAAACATCATGTCCGGTTTGCAAGTCGTCTATAAATTGAACTGGGAGCGTATATACTTTGAAATGTTGAAAGGTGAGAAGATCATGAATATAGTTGTAAAGTTCTAGGGGCTTTGCATACAATTTTTTTTTTCTTTTTGGATTTTAGTTAGAAAATGGTTAATTATTAGACTAAAATAAATTAACATTTTCTTTTTTCTCTAATAAAAGCTCTTATAATTCCTTCTTTTAGAGGAATATTGACAACCCTTTCGCTTTGCAACTTTGAAATTGTTTAAAGTAGATTTGTCTAAAGACCAGTTAGCAGTTTAAGCTTGAAGGTTCTTTTGATATTTAGGATTTAAATAAATATATTAAGTTCAAAAAATGAATTTAAGTAATAGATTGTTTAAAATATAGAAATTAGATTTTAATATTCAAAGCTCAAGTTTGGTATAGATTTAACAAAATATGTAAAATTGTTTATGCTTAGAAATTTAATAAAAGAGTATATATTGATACTAAAAGCAACACATAATTATTAAGAATAAGTAAAAATAATATGCTTTCACAAATAAAATAATGTGAGTAAACTTAAACAAATTTGAGTTTATTGTTTAAAAAAAATCAATTTGAATTTACTTCAATCATAACTTCATAAACTTGGTTTTAAAATTTTAAATAATCATTTGAGTTTTTTTTTTTAAACCCGAGACCTAAGGTGAAGGGAGTGGAGCAGGTGAGCGTGCTTTACCACCAGGCCGCCTCGCATGCTCTTGAGTTGAGTCTCTTAACTACGTATGATATATATAGTTATAGAACGTAGATTAAATTGAAATCAATTAGTATCATAATATTATAAATATTTATAATTAAATTCGAACAAAAACTCAAACAACGAATCAAATTTTATAAATTTGACTAAAAAAATTAAAATAAAGCCCAAATTTTAAAATATGATTCGTCAATTTAGCTAACTCGAAAATATTTTACTCGACTCGATTAAATACTCGCATTTAATATTTATAAATATCTAATATGTTCTATTTTTAATGAAAAATTCGTTATTCGATCCTAATATTTTTCATTTAAAATTTTAAAATATTAAAGAGGTGCAGCGCCGTCTAAATCCAATGTCCCTAAAAATTGGGTAAACAAAAAAGCAAAGAAATCCAATATTCCCTAAAACAAGAAAAAACAGGGGCAAAATAGAACTGGAAAAATAAAAACAGTGGTCGGATTCATCCACGTGGGGTACCAAAACTTCAAATCAGACACGTGTTGCTATTAATACGTGGAATTGCACAGGCTCTACAAATACCACACGAGTCATTGAAAATGGTCGTAAGAAAAATAAATTTTCTTTTATTTTTAAGGTTTCTAGAAATAAAAAAATGGGGAAATAAGGAAAATGGGACACGTGGGTAGCCACGTTGGAGGCAGGCGATGTTGGAAAGTTATTGGGGCTGGCCCACCAACTGTCTAATGTAATCCCATGCTCCCCCACTTCACTCCCTTTATTTGCTCTACAAAATTTGGAAGGATTCTTCCACTTTACGTATAGTAAATACAAAAGTATTTTTTTTTCACGAACTAATTTGCTTCAGTAGTTAAGAGAACGATTATTGTACCTAAAAGTCACGAGTTTAAGTATCAGCAACTGCAGCAAGATGATTAAACATGTATTGTCAAATGGTTAAGAATATATTCAGAACAGATACTACTTATAATCACCTTAGCTTAAAAAAAATTCACTTTTTAAGTGCCGTTTTTGACAATAATCTCAACGTTGTCATTTGATTTTCTTTTCTTTTATTTGCATTAATTTTTTATTTTTATTTTCAAGTAAGCGTTTCTTTCTTTTAAATTTCTTCTTTTCACACACTATATTGTGTTTGTTTATCTATATTTTTTATACGTTTCTTGTTTATTATTATGGTAGTCTAACGTTTGTGTAGTGAACGACACACCCTTTAATCAGTGAAGACTGACAATCTAATATGAATATATTCTTTTTAAGATTGTTTGTCGATGCAATCAGAACCGTTAGCGGAACAATTTTTAATATTAATTTTTTAATCTCTACTCATACATCAATATAACGTCTAGGTGAGGGACATGAAGATTTTGTCGGTGCAAGGGACAATTGTTCTCCAAATTTATATAATTTATTATTTTTAAGACCATATTAGTAAAAATAATGAAATTAAGTTTTGATCTCTTGTTTTTCTGGTTTAATTACTTTATAAAACCTTTCAATTTTAAAATTGGTGAAATTGAATCTTACTCCCTTATTTTTCATGGTATAATTATTTTTAAGACCTTATTTATTTCAAAGTTAATCAATTTGTCTCTCATAGTTTAATATTGGGGTTGTCCCTGCAAATTGTGTAAAAAATTTAGACAACTCTTTTTATTTAAACTATAAAATTTAAATCCCTAACTTTGAATAATTCTAAACTCTAAACTATAAACTATAAACTTAAACATATAAATTATAAACTAAATCTTTAAGCTCTAAAATTGAGATGTTTATGAATCGTATTGTACTTATCTCTACACGATTGAAGAAAACACGAAACGTGATGTATGCATTGAGCATATGGATTCTTTAGAAGGGACAATTCGAGCATAATGAATATTTTCAAATACATGTCACAAGTCAATCGAGCATTAAATAAATTAAATAATTAATATGAATGAAAACAGTCGGCTCCTTATCATATTTCCTTTTATGCTCCACTTTAAAATAGTGATTTTAGGGTTTAAGGTTATAAGTTGTGGTTAGAGTGTATTTTTAGGGTGTAGAATTTAGGGTTTAAAATGTAAAAATTAGGGTTATGGTTTAGAATTTAATTTTAAGTAATTTTTAGTGTGGGGCATAGAAGGAGGCATGATTAAGGGGCAGAAATTTTTTACCCAATTAATATACTATGAAATTACATTTGACTCTATACAATTATAAATTAATACAATAATAAAATTATATTTTAGCTCCACAAAAATTTATTAATTAAATTTTAACCACCCAAAATTTTATGAAAAATGTCTCCAACAGTAAAGTGAAATGGGTCTAATATTTTTATTGAATATACGATTTAATACGATGTCTACAATTATCCAGACTCCTTATTAGTTACCACACATCAATTGAAGAATATTAGACGCTTAAACACACTCGATCTCAGTTATATTGTATAATTATCATCCATAAATCAAAAATATTAAACGCTTAAACATATTCAAATTCACGTTCTCCTATTATATCAACAATATAATAACTGAGGTATGATAAAATTATTTCTTCTAAAATCTAACATTCAAAAGATTTTATCCATTTAGTATATCTCCATAAAGTATGAGTTTCTTTCTACTCATAATAAATTATTTTAATACTCGATCGAATTAATCGATTAATAAATCACATACAGATATTTTTAAAATATCCAACCTTAAAAATGAAATAAAAACAATATTGAAGACCAAATTGCAACCGAGAATCCGAAGTAAAAAAACATGGAAAATTGATTGTATGCATGAATGTTATATGCCTTTGAAAAGTTCAAACTCATCCCTTACGTGTCTTCTCCTCCATTGCCGCCTAGATTTAGCTGCAAAATATTAATATCTCGCACACGCACACGTGCGCGTACACACTTTTTTTAATTTATATAAACCCTAAATTCTCACGAATCTAACCTCAAACATTAACCATGCAACTGCAACTCTCACTCCCTCTCCTCAAACCCCAATCTCCGCCACCGCCGTTATTGTTGTCGCCATCATATCCGCTTCGGTATCCCGAAGTCGAACGTAGTGTCTTGGTACCGAGTGAGCCGAATTATCCGGCTCACTTGAATCCGTTCCAAAAGCTAGCCGCGGTGGCTTTGGACAAAATCGAGACCTCGGTGATCATGCCACTAGAAAAAAACCATGTATTGCCTAAAACGGTCGACCCGACGATTCAGATACGCGGGAACTTTGCGCCGGTTCGAGAGTGTCCGGTTCGTCACGAATTGGAAGTGGTGGGACGTATTCCGGCTTGCTTGCGCGGTGTCTATGTTCGGAACGGTGCGAATCCGATGTTCGCGCCGTCCGGCGGACACCATTTATTCGACGGTGATGGGATGATCCATGCTATTAGCTTGGGGACCGGAAATGAAGCTAGTTATAGTTGCAGGTATACACGAACCAGCCGGCTGGTTCAAGAAGCCCGGTTGGGTCGGTGCATGTTTCCGAAACCGATTGGTGAACTTCATGGACACTTGGGTTTGGCCAGGCTCGGTCTGTTCATGGCTCGAGCCGGTTTAGGCCTAGTCGACGGTTCACATGGGACGGGTGTGGCAAATGCAGGGGTTGTCTACTTTAACGGTCGATTGTTAGCCATGTCCGAGGATGATCTTCCTTATCATGTTAAGATCAACGGCGATGCCGATCTTGAGACGATCGGACGGTTCGATTTCGACGATCAAATCGATTGCCCGTTGATTGCTCACCCGAAACTAGATCCGGTCACAGGTGATTTGCACACCCTGAGCTACAACGTCTTAAAGAAACCTTACCTGAAATATTTCAAGTTCGATAAATTCGGAAGAAAGTCACGTGACTTGCACGTGGATATCGAGCAGGCGACCATGATTCACGACTTTGCCATAACGGAGAATTTCGTGATAATCCCGGATCACCAAATGGTATTCAAGTTATCCGAAATGATCCGGGGCGGGTCACCGGTCGTGTACGACGAAAAAAAGACCGCCCGGTTCGGTGTTTTGCGACAAAACGACGTTGTCGGGTCGGGAATAAAATGGATCCACGTACCGAATTGCTTTTGTTTCCATTTATGGAATGCATGGGAAGAAGACAACACTGAAACCGGTGATAAAACCGTAGTCGTAATCGGATCCTGCATGAACCCGCCCGACTCCATTTTCAACGAGTCAAACTCAAACCACATGTTAAGAACCGAACTATCCGAAATCCGAATGAACTTAAGAACAGGACAATCAACACGAAGGGTTATCATACCCGGAATGAACTTGGAAGCGGGTCAAGTGAACGGGCAATATCTAGGTCGAACGACCCGGTTCGTCTACCTGGCGATAGCCGACCCATGGCCGAAGTGTTCCGGCATAGCAAAAGTCGACCTTCGGACCGGAAAAGTTATCAAATTCATGTACGGAGCTTGTCGTTTCGGGGGCGAACCACTCTTCGTCCCCGAAAACAAGCAAACGAAGGTGGACGACGATGAAGACGACGGATATATAATGGGATTGGTGAGAGACGAGGAGAAGGAAAAGTCGGAGATGGTGATCGTAAAAGCTCGGAACATGAAGCAAGTGGCGGCTGTACGGTTGCCGACAAGGGTTCCTTACGGCTTTCATGGTACGTTTGTTAGTGAAGAAGACCTACGGGGACAAGTCGTGTGAAAGTTCAGGTTGTTTTTTGTGTGTTCTAATGGTGTGTATGTATATATATATGTATAGTAATTAGAAATGAAAATGCAGTGTTTTTGTGCAGAAATCATTAGCATTAATTAGTAATGCATGGAAATACCAGTACTGAAGCGAACGAGGGAGAAAATCACAAATATTATTATGATTCTTAAGATTCGGTTTCGGTGTTTATTGTCTTGAACGGTTAGCGGTTGGCGGCGGGTGGCGGGCGGCGGCGTCTTTAAATGTTGTCGATGAACTGAAACCTTGTTTACGTAGCGGTTGAAGGGTTAACAGATGTCGACTTTTGTGGCCATTGTTGTCATGAAATTACTTCGGATTTGGATCACGTCAAGCATGATAACTCTCGTAATGCAGAAATTATTTTATGAATTTTTATCAAATATGGGTGATTCTAGACATGTGTATTAGAAGTGATCGTACCAGATCTAACGACAAAAAAAAAACTCAATTTAAATGTTTAGAAAGGGTGAAATTGACGGAATATTGTTGTTGATTTTTTTCTTCCAATTTATTGTAACCCCAAATTACTTTCGGATTTGTTGTTGTTGCTACAGTAACTTAGGATTGTATGATTTCAACTCGTCTTTGAATAATATTTAAATTATTTTCAGTAAAAAAATTTATGAGCTGAAGTTTGAAGCTATTCGATTGGTGAAATTGAAATCTTGTACTGTTGAAACGCAGCTTCTATTCAACCTGTCTTCATTTTCTAATAAAAAAAACAAATCACTGTTTAAAAACGGATTACATTAAATCATACTTTAAAATTGCTGTTCAAAGTGCTATAGATTAGAAAAACATTCAACAACAATATTCCATCAATTTCACCGTTTAGAAAGGATAAAGTACATATAAAAAACAAAATGTTGGTGTACTTCTAAATCATATTATACTATTTTATTTAAAATTCAGCCTCCCATACATACAAGTCAACATTAAATCGAATATCCCATTTTAATAAAGGATGAATTTTCTATACACAGGCGGTGGAAACTGAAAGTTTCCACAAGCGCCTTAATTTTAGGGTATAGTGAGTTAGTTTAGGGTATAGGATTTAGGGGTTTAGGTGTGGCGGGTTAGAATTTAGGGATAGTTGTTTCAATTTAAGGTTTAGGGTTATAATTTAGGGTTTATAGATTAAAACCTAAATCTTTACCATATTACCCTAAAAACTAAACCCTAACCTATAAACCCTAAATTATAACCCTAAACCTTAAATTGAAACAACTATCCCTAAATTCTAAACCCCTACACCTAAACCCCTAAACCCTATACCCTAAACTAACTTCCTAAACCCTAAAACTAAGGCACTTGTGGAAACTTTAAGTTTCCACCGCCAGTGTATAAGATATTAATCCTTTAATAAATAGTACATGTACCCTCTAAATATTTGAACCATCCTTAGTTTTGAAATATTGATCAAATAATACCAAAATAAATAAATAAAAATACCAAAAAAATTTGTTGTCCAAAAAGACACCTCTACTCACACTTTAAGAGGTTCTTTGTAATAGTAATTTTGTTCAATAATGGTATAATATTAGGATTAATATCCTATATACTGGCGGTGAAAACTGAAAGTTTTCACAAGCGTCTTAGTTTTAGGGTATAGAGAGTTAGTTTAGGGTATAAGGTTTAGGGGTTTAGATGCAGGGGTTTAAAATTTAAGGATAATTGTTTCAATTTAAGGTTTAGGGTTATAATTTAGGGTTTATAGGTTAGTGTAATGTGATGAGAATTTAGTTTTAACCTGTAAACCCTAAACATTAAATTAAAACAACTATCTCTAAATTCTAACCCCATACACCTAAACCCCTAAATCATATACCCTAAACTAACTCTTTATACCCTAAAACTAAGGCGCTTGTGAAAACTTTTAGTTTCCACCGTCTGTGTATAGAATATTTATCCATAATATTAAAACTAAGGGTAATTGTTCTATACACAAGCGCTTGTGGAAATTTTTTTACACAAGCGTCTTAATTTTAGGGGTTAGAGACTCCGTTTAGGGTTTAAAATTTAGGGGTATAAGTGTAGTAGTTTTGAATTTAGAGATTGTTGATAAAATTTTGAGTTTAGGGTTAAAATTTAGGGTTTATAGGTTAAAACCTAAATCCCTACACATATTACCCTAAAACTAAACCCTAACCCTAAACCCTAAATTCTAACCCTTAATTCTAAATTCTAAACATGAACCATAAATTCTAAACATTTACATTAAAACCCCTAAACTCTAAACCCTAAGCCCTAACCCTAAACCCTATAATTGAGGCGCTTGTGAAAATAAAAAATTTCCACCGTCAGTGTATAGGATATTAATCCTAAAACTAAAACTGATCATGTCATAGGAAAACAAGGGTATAGTGGAGGTGACACTTTGACAAATACAAAGGCAGAACCCTAGAGTTGACTAATGGCAATTCAATTTGATGTATTCCCATTTTAATTATTTTGTTTAAACAACAACCAACGACGACCACCAAATTGACATGTAATAAACTTTAGAAGCATTTTGTCCTTACCCATTGGGGAAAAAATGCTTCTTCAACACTAAGGTGCGCCCATTATATGAGCTTTATTTATTATTATATTGTTCAGATTTAAATAAGTCAACTCTTGTATTATTTTAAATTTAGTTTTTGTATTTTAGTTTTGAGATATTAGGTATTTATATTTTTTTATTTGAAAATCTCGATCTCTTAATTTTTTTGCATTATATTGTTAATTGTTGTCGCGAATATAAAAAATATTATTTTTTCCTCTCTTATGTTTAGAGGTATCTTTAATAGTTGGTAGGTTAACAGCTAACAATAAAATTGAATAGAAGTTAGTGGAGGATTAAAACTTTTAAATAAAAAATATTGCACTTATTGTTGCAAAATTAAAGTATGAAGACCAAATTTTAGATTTTGAAATGAGTATTTAAACCTATTGTCAAATTAACACATGGTGGAATGATAAAATGATTTTATATGAGATTTGAACCTACACAATGTAGGACAACATGAGCATCTTTGACCATTAGATTAATTGGTGAATCTCTAAAATAATTTTATATTGAATCTTCAGTTAAAATTAGATTTAAATCGAATTTGTAAATAATACATTTTTTTGTTGTTATATCCTATTCTTATTTAGAGGGGAGAAGAGCAAAGGGGAAGAAAGATTCTAAAAAAAGGATTAGAACTTATAAGAGGAGAGAAAAAGAGCTAATGAGAAGCTCTAGCCACTCAACCGTCCTTACTTTCTCAAGGATAGAAATCGTCTACCCTCTAACTATGTCTCTATTGGTGTCTTCATTTTAAAATAGTGGATCTAGGATTTGGAGTTTAAGGTTGTGACTTAGGGTTAGGGTGTAGGGAAATAAGGACAATGTGTATTTTTTAGGATTTAGAATTTAGAGTTTAGGATCTAAAAATTAGGGTTAAGACTTAAAATTTAATTTTTAGGTGTTTTTTAGTAGAGGGAATATAAAGAGACTTGGTTAAGGAAAAGAAAATTTTTACTCCTTTCTCAACGCCTACCTTTTCTCTTATATAAAGTTAAATGTTTTGAATGATATTCATATGATCATTTTGTCAATGGATTATATTCTATAGTATTTTTTTTTGAAAAATTGATATCACTAATTTTATTAAACGGGAAAATATCTAAAATTACAATGAAAGTTTACTGCTGAGTAAACAAACACCTAAATCTAGATACAAACCCAGAAGAAACAATTAGCGGCTCTAGATCATAATAGGACCATACAATGAAAAGGTAAGAACCTAATCCAAAGACTCGAAGCAAAAGATGTATACAAACACCCCCAAATCGACGATGATGGGTAAAACCATCAACAAACAACATTAACAAATGCATATTACAATGATCGTACGTTGACAAAAAGGTCATTACCACAACTCAATCGCGAATAAACGGTAGATGTCTTTGCGTATCCAAATCTGGTTCAAGGGTCCGAGAAGGGGGATCAGCACCATAATGAAAGGAGCGCCATCTTGATAAGTCGTGGCGTCGTCAGATCCAACCCTACTTGAAAATCAAAACAAAAAAGAAAAAAGTGCCAAAAGACAGAAAAATACGTACCAAAAGGTAGACTAAATCGTGCTACAAGAGCAGAATAATTTATTAAAACAAAAAAAACAATAGATCCGGCGGTCGACAACCAGTATTAAAACTGGTGCCGCCGCCGGCGATTAAAAGAGAAAAAGAGCAAAAGAGAACAGCGACGGCTAAAGTTTTTAGAGAAAAAGTTTTAGGGTTTTCTATATTCTATAGTATTTTTTAATATTACTTTTCTGGTATATTTCATATATGTTACACAATTCATATTCATATTCAGAATTTAAATTTATCTTTCTTAATAAAGTTGTATATGTTATTTGAATCTAAATTCTAATACGTTTTTTTTAAAGGTGGTCTTTATTGATGGATCGGGACAGATTTCACGGATTCATGCCTCGTTAAAAAACCTCTCTAATCCTAGGTAGAGGAAAAAGAGTGTGATGAATCCGTGATTACACACATGATAACGCAACGACAGCAATTTTACAAGCTTATCATAGCCCTGTGTTGTAACCCCCAAGTAACAGTTGCGAGTTATAGGCAGTATGTGCCTTTGCCTCTGGTTCATCAAGTGCCTGGTTCGAGCACAAGAATCACATTGCGATGCCCAATGGAGAATGTGGTTCTATTTCATAACAACACAGCCATCCAAACTTCTTGCATCAAGACCTACACGCTCACAACCATCCTTCTCAAGTTGTACAAACAATAATTTGATCCACCAACCTGATCATAGCTGAGCATTCCCCCCTCACGCCTGGCTTGTTCATGCTCACGGATCCACAGCGAGTTCACCTTGCTATTAACCCCCTTCACAGCGAGTCCATGCGCCAACACATTGCATTCTCTGTTTGCAAAGGAGAATGTGCACTTAATCGCCGTGGCCTGCTGCAACACACAGGAAATACTCGTAGCAAAAACAGCAGGACACAATGAGGGATCCTCTACCCACTTAAGTGCAAGTTCACAGTCCGATTCAATGATCAGAGGTGTTTCTTTCAGCCAAGAAATGGAACGAAAGATCTTACATGCTTCGAGTAAAGCTGTTATCTCAGCTCCCGTAGCGTCCGAAAACCCTATTGACTTGGAAAAGGTTGCGATGTTGGTGCCTTCTGTGTTTCTCAACACCCCGCCAATGCCAGCAGTCCCGAATCCTCCCTGCATGGATGCATCGACGTTAAATTTAAGACTGCCATTTGGAGGGGGTTTCCAATTCAGCTGCAGTGAGCTCCTTGCATTTTCAGTCTCGATTTGGCACAAGTGAGGGTTGATCGCAAGATCGTAGACTTGAAAGTGGACCTGAGGCCATTTGACTTTGATCCACTGCCATAATCTCACAATCGCCACATCATAGATTTGGTTTTCCGAGCACCTTGAATTATTGAAAGTCATCTCATTCCTGCAACACCACAAAGTCCAAACAAATACAAAGAAGGCCATCGACCATATGGGGGTTTCTTTTTGCATATCGGCTGACAGTTCCAAATAAGTATAAAATCATTGAAATTTCTTGGAACAATAATATGATAACCCCAATTTCTTACCCATCGCTGCCAAATGTTCCAAACAATGGGACAATGGCATAATATGTGATTGGCCGATTCTGCGGAAAGGTTGCAGAATTTGCAATAAGAGTTAGGGGTATGTTGATGCCTCTTTTGGACAATTCATCATGTGTCGGAAATCTTCCAATGGCAGCCCCCCACACAAGCAATTCCACCTTCGGTGGAGCTAATTTGGCCCATATCATCCCCCATAAGAGGTCTTTACTCTGTCCCTCAGCTTTAATCATCGAGTAAAAATCTTTAGGCTTGTATAGGCCTTTCGAAGCACCAACCCATCGCACTCCGTCTATTTCAAGACTCATTTTTGCCGCGTTCTTTAGAACCTGCAGAAAATCCTCCCATAGAGGTACCTCCCAATTAAAGAACGCCCTTCTTAAAGGAATGCTCCACTTCCACATGCCGTTTTCCTTAACACCAAAATCACAAACTTTCCCCGACTTTGTTGTTGACACTGTATATACTCTTGGAAACGCCTCTTTAAGACTTGATTTTTCGGTCCAATAATCATCCCAAAAATTGATGAGTTTCCCATCTCCTAGCACAAATCTGATGTTAACCATGAACGGATCATTGGCATTGATTGCAGGGCCTCTAATGTTTTCCCAAAGCCAAGAGACCTTAGATGAAGTGCATCTCATCGGAAATAATTGGTTCTCCGGTATCCCATATTTTTTAGTGATCACTCTTTTCCATAGGGTCTCGCCCTCACTGTAAAATCTCCACATCCATTTATTGATTAGTCCCCGGTTCTTTAGTTTGACATCAGAGAGGCCGATTCCCCCGTATTCCTTAGGTAGGCATAATGAATTCCATTTTACCCAATGGATGCCTTTGCCACTGTTTTTTCCCATAAAAATTTGGCCATTAAGCTGTTGAGCTTGTTTGCCACTGTTGCCGGCATTTTAAAAAGGGACATGTAATAAACCGGCATGCTGCTGAGGACAGAGTTGATCAACGTAATGCGGCCAGCCATAGATAGCAAGGACCCTTTCCAACCGGCCAACTTAGCTTGAACCTTCTTTACTACTGGATACCACATTGAAATTGTATTGCGATCACATCCCAACGGCAACCCCAAATAGTTGGTAGGTAGAAGCTCACATCGGCACTTCATTTCAGCTGCCCATCTCACAGTTATGTCATTATCAACATTTATACCATACAAGGTGGTCTTCTTGAGATTTAGTTGTAACCCGGATAACACCTCAAATATCCTTAGCATTCTAGTGACGCATTTAACATTTTCCATTTTCGCTTCTAAGAAAAGAATTAGGTCGTCGGCGAACTGCAAGTGCGATATTGGGTAGTTGTTTTTGCCCACTGTTACTCCCGATAGTATTTCCAGGTTCACCGCTTTAGTTATCATTGAGCTCAAGGCTTCCCCAATCAGATTAAAGAGCAGTGGCGATAGGGGACAGCCTTGCCGTAGTCCCCTGCTGATCGAAAACCTTCCGGTAGGTGATCCATTAACTAGAACCGATATCGATGCGGTGGATATGCACAAAGAAATCCATTCTCTCCATTTCGTCCCGAAGCCCATTCTCCAAAGCACAAAATCTAGAAATCCCCATTCTACAGTGTCATAGGCTTTTTTGAAGTCAGCCTTAAATATTATCGCTTGCTTATTCCTTCTTCTCAACTCGTCAATAACTTCGTTTGCAACTAAACTGCAGTCTAGGATTTGTTTACCCGGTGTGAACGCAAATTGAGTTTCCCCCACCACCTCGTCCATGCACTTAGACAATCTTCGTGATAAGACTCGAGCCAAAATCTTGTACAAGCTGTTGATCAAAGAAATAGGTCTAAAGTCTTCCATCGAGGCTGGATTTGCTGACTTAGGTATGAGTGCTATATAAGAGTGATTTAGGGACTTGTCCGAGAATTGGTCGTTGTGAAAATCTTCAAAGAATGCCATCACCTTGTCTTTCAACGATGGCCAGAAAGTCTTGTAAAAATCCAAATTGAATCCATCTGGTCCCGGGGCTCTACTGCCATCCACCGATTTAATAGCTTCCCATATTTCATTGCTCGTAAAACATGCTTCCAAGGACTCGGCTGACGGTCTTTTTAATTTTTTTAAGACACATCCAATTTCATTGAAAGGCATGGCAAATCCAGTGTTAAAATGCCTCTTGAAATGTTCTACAATATGCTTCTCAATTTGATACTGCTCGGTTACTTTTTTGCCATCAAAATCCATCGAACTTAGATGATTTTTGCTCCTCCTTACTGTGGCAGTTGTGTGGAAAAATTTGGTATTAGCGTCGCCTTCCCGAAGCCATCGGACTCTCGACTTTTGAGCCCACTCCCTCTCTTCTCTTCTCAATTTTGCCCATAATAAGTTTTTCAGAGATTTGAGTTCATTGCTCTTAACTTTATCACCTCCCTTGAGCATAATCTCATTCTCTAGTGTCTCCATGCGCTTCTCGATGCCCTTTAGCTCCTTGCTTTCTTCTTGTCGGAACTTATTGACCCAGGATTTAGATACTCCTTTGACAGCTCTCAACACTGCACCCATGCCCGAATGATGGTCATTCAAAATTGTCGACACCACGAGCTTTGCGTATTCTGGTTCTGATGACCAGTGCGAGAACCATTTGAAGGTTTTCTTTCTATTAGAAAAGTTCTTTGTCTGCAAAAACACCGCTCTATGATCCGATAATCCTCTATCTATTGCTGTTTGAGATAGGGAAGGAAACCAGGACAAAATCTCCGCTGTTACCAGAAATCGATCAAGCTTGCTCGCCTCTGATTTTTCCCCTCCCCTAAACCAAGTGAAAGCGCTACCTTCCATTGGCAAGTCTATAAGCTTGTTGCGATTGATGAAATCAGCGAGCACATTACTTGCGGCTTGACTAAATGTTGAGCCCAATTTTTCCTCTGTCGACAATACCACATTGAAGTCCCCGCCCAAGATTACCGGCATGAGTAGTGACTCCATTTTTTCCGACAGTCCCTCGAAGAATAGTCTTCTTTCGGTCGGATTATTTGGGGCGTAGCAGTTGATCAGCGCGCACTTCTTCTTAGAGTTCCCTATAGCACCCTGCAGAATGATCCAACGATCCCCAACATCTTTACACTCGACTACAAAATGCATCTTATTCCATATTGTCATCAATCCTCCCGCTGCACCATTTGAAGGTGCAAATTCAATTTCAGAATCATTATTTCCCAGTATTCTCCTCGTCAACGTTGGCTTTAACTGTTGAAGCTTGGTTTCCTGTAAAAAGACTGCCCAAGCTCTGCGTTCTCGCAACACCCTCGACACCGACCGTATTTTCTCCAGCCTTCCCAGACCCATCACATTCCAGGTAATTACAGAACAACACATAACTGAACCAGACATAGACAACGACTAAATTGAAACAGAATTTCAGAGAAACCAGCGCAGCCATTTACTGACCTGACCTCCGTATTATATCTTCAAATCGTTCCAGCACCAGCTCTTTGTTAACCGCGAACTCAACGCCTAATTCGTCGGCAAGGGATAGAGTAGCAGAGGCTTCATCTTTGGCCCCCTCTGTGTTTTTAGGGGAAGGTTCTGGCAGGGGCGATATGCCCGAAGAGAGGATATTCTGAGAACACGTAACCAGACCCATATGGTCCCGCCGGGCTGGGGATGGGTTCCTCAAGGTTCTAGTGTATCTGGGCTGAATGGAAAAGAGCCCAGTTTTTTTATCAATTATTGGGGCATTCGGGCCCAAAGATGAGACCGATAAAGGAGAGGCCTCTTTGACCTCAATATTGACCTCAAATAATTCTTCTGATCCGTTATAATTCTCAGCCTGCCTCACGTCCTTATCCACCGCCGTATTTTCCATAACGGTTTGAGATCCAATGTTGTTGGCCACGCCAGGATTTGTCAGAGGCGATTCAATTCCAGCGTCCTTGGAAAGCTGGTTTCTAGCCGCCAGCGCATTTACCACGTGCTGGAAATCATCCACTCTACAGCTGTCCATGTCGTCGCAACGAAATTCCTCAAGCGACTCTTCAGTGTCGCCGCCGGTACTCCTGCCTGAAAAACCATTTTCCTGAACCCAGTTTTCCGGTGACCCCGACCAAACACCACCGCCATTAGCGTTTGGATTGTCTTCATCTATCCAGCAGTGGTCATCATTGTATTCTTCGACAGAAATTTTCAGAAGATAGTTAACCCCATTGATAAAAGTGTTGACGGTCGGAGGTACATCGGATAATAGCCTGACCCCCATTAAAATTCTGACTCGATCCAATCTGTTCCTCATCAGAGTGTCATCGTCGATGCGTAATACCGAGCCCCATTTACCGGACATTGCTCGAAAAACGCCCTCATTCCATGCTGTTATGGGGAAATTTTCAATACTAATCCAGACTTTCGTCATTCTGCTATTGATGAAGTTTTCAATAGTATCAATCTCCTTGAACCAATCTTTCATCATAGTAGAACGAAGGTCCCAGAATATTTGTATTTGTTCTGTTTCTTCAAACCAGACTAAAACATTGTAGCCCGATATTGGACTAACTTTGGCCTTGAATCCTTCAGAGTTTAAAAGTTCTTGGACAATATTGGCGTCGTACATGCCATTGATCACACCAATCAAGCTTGATTTTAGCCAGGACATCTTCTTCTCCGGAATCGTGTAGTGAAAGGGTTCGGACAGTTTGTTTTGAGAGCCCCGATTAGCTCCTTTACTTCCCGCCTCATTTCCACCCTTATGCTCCACTCCCATAGAAGCTTCTTTGGAAAACTCCACCCCCATTAGAACTTCTCTGAAAGATCTTCCATCAGTTAAGGTACATGTCTTTGGACGGGGATTGGTTTCCCTGTTGACCCCTCTACTCACTCTCGTTTGATGACGATCAACCTTATCCTTGCTCAAGAAAACTTTGATTCTATATCCGTCCATCATGCGGTTATTGCCTTTCGACACTGCCATTAAGGCCTCCTCCATCGACAAGAAACTTATGAAGGCGAAAGTGTCCGCTCTTCCTCGCCTCATCGGGCTGTTGTAGGCAATGAACGTCTTGTTGACGAGACCGTACTCCAAGAAAGCTGCCCTCAAGGTCTTCCAATGGATTCTTTTACTAACATGATTGACGAAAACCGTCGATCCCGATTTGACCTCCCTGCTTCTCGATTCCATACCCCTGAACCTCCTGAATCTTCCCCAAGGTTTCCCACCAAGCTTGTTGGTTCCTGAGGTTGATATATTATCACCATGAAAGCTGCGCCCACCTGCAGGATAAGAAGCTCTTCTCAGGCCATGTTCAAAAGATGTTGCTCCCTGCGCCGTCGCCGTCCGCCGTTGCTTGGTGATCCACTCGCCTCCTCCTAGACCCTCCATTAAGTCTTCTTTACTTTCCTTCTAATACGTTTTATCATTGCACCCAACTTTTTCTATTATTTAATATCATTTAAACACATGTGTAAAAGGGTTATTTTTTTGAACAAATCCTACCTAAAGGAAGAGCGAGGAAAAAATTACTCCTAATATATATTAAACTCATGTCCTAAGTGGAGAAGGAAGAATGTCAATCGAATGACTTGCCACTGCACCAAAATTAAATTGAAAAGGGTAAAAAGATCATTCTAAATGTTCTTCATACACACAAATGTTAATGCTAATTAATGCTAATGTTAATATTATCATGATTGAATTTAGGGGGGACAAGATAGGATAGTAGGGTTTTGTTATTGTAATGGGCAGACACAAAATAGTTGGACACCGAGGGATGAGGATAGGATTTTGCACACTTTCTTCCAAGCTTTTGGCTTTTCTCATTTGCTTAGATGGCTTCAAATGTGCACACAAGTGGATGGATGGATGCACAATGGCGGCGGGTGTTTTAAAATAATACTTTTAATAAGGATTCACTTTTATCGAACTCGGTTCAATTGATTCATATAATTACTTTTAAGAGATAATCTGATATTCGAGTTTTAATGTATGTAATTCTTTATTGGACAAGTTTATAGGGTCGAGACATTAATAACAATATCATCTCTTCGAATATTTACAAAGAAACAATGGCAAAAAGTGAAGGCCTGCTCGGAACATAAGTTGAAGATTTAGAAAATTAGTTTGTGTAGAATTACTTTTTATACAAGTTTTTTTTTTATAAATAGATACTAGTTTTGTTCGTAATTTTTTCCGTCTCGAGCTTTCTACATAAATATTGGTGTTTGTGTTTATTTTATTGTTCTTGTTTGTTATTTTCTATCGTTCCGATAATTATAACAAAAAAAACTATTAAATTCACATAAACATTTACGAAACGTCGATTGTCCAAAGCTCTGACGAGCTCATAGAGTAAAAACGTCTAATTTCCTATACATCATGTGTTCATATCCCACTATACGAAAACTCTTTAGTTTTCATAAGAACATATGCTTTTTTTCAAAGTCAACTAATTTCCACTAATTCCTAGCAAATGGGGTCTAAATGTGCCTATTTCCTTTCATGATTCCAACTTGAAAAGTTTTGATTCTTTTGAAGACAAAACGTTTGTTTAATTAGTTTTTTAAATTATTTTTACTTTAGTAAATTGCTTAGGGTTATATATAATTTAGGGTTAATTTCATAAATGTTGAATAAACTATGCTTTAATGTTCATTTTGGTCATTAAACTATCGGTTTTGTAACAAAATAATCACTAAATCCTAACTGTATTAAGTGGGGTGACATGATAGTTTAGGTAAAATTGTTTAGTAGCATAATTATTCCTTCATATTTATATATTGGATTAATTTGGTCCTAATTCAAAAAAATTAATAAATTTACACTCATTATTTACAAATTCTATCAATTTAGTCCTATTTTATTAGAAATAATTTGATAATTAGTCCTTTTATGCCTCCACGCTTAGCAACTCCGAAAGTAACCCCATGACAACAGCTTCTTTGGAGACAAGCAATATCGGATGCAAGGATACTGAAGGCCTACACGATCTTGTGGAACATACCTTTGTCAGGAACTACAGTTCTTTGAAGGACAATTGCCTCACTCACATGATCAGACTGCAAAGCCTATTGATTGAGAGTTGGACCTAACCTATCGACCCATCAATAGTTGTCACCAGGCCTAACTTCATCCTATCGAACAATATTAGAGATTATAAATATCCATTGGGTTTGAGAGAACGAGAGATAAGATAACAAGGAGAAAATACTATTCCCTTTACTCTTTTTTTCTCACTATGACCACCATACGACCATGACTCTCCACCCAAATTTACAGGAGTGAACCTCCTCTCCACCTCCCATGTTTGGTGCATGTTAATTATGTGCATCAACATATATAAGTTTAACGTCAACTAATATAACGTAAAATTTACATTTTTTGGATCATTTGATTAATTGTTTTTTATGGTCGAGACTAAAAGTTTTAAAATAAGGATTATTCACATTTTTATTGTAAAAAATTTCTCATCGCCTGCTATTAATTTCAACCATCGGTTTTCACTAATATAACGACTTAAAGAAAACATATAAAATCCTTAAGTTTTATATTGTGTTAATGGATGACTCATATTATCTTCTGTTTTCCCCATAAAAATCATCTTATCTCATACGGTTAAGATCAATCATCCATATACCTTCATTCAACGGTCTAAAAATATAAAATTAAATAAAGTTTACATGTAAAAAATCCAATAAAACGATTGTTGTCTCTTAACTACGTTGCTTCTTTTATATTTAAAAAAAGCACCTTGGAGAACACATTAATGATGTATTAGTATCATGCCATCCAATAACTTGTTTAACTCAAGAAACTCCAAACCATAATCATCGGACTCCATCTCCATCCATAGATATATAGGGTAAATTACTTATTTAGTATTTATTTATTTATGTTCATGTTTTTATTTTCGCACTCTCAATTAATACTTTTGGTAAATTGTTACCAATGTTACGTTTGGTTTCTAAATTGGTATCTTTTCCATTTAAAATTAACGACAGAACTGGCATTGTTTTTTTTTCCTTTTTTTTTTCTCTTATTTAGAATCCAAGTGTCATTTTTATTCAACCAATAAGGTGGTGACACATGTCACCACCAAATGGATCAATAAACTAAAGAGACAAATAAAGAAAGCTCTTGGAGATGTGGGATTTAATCCAACTCTTGCAAAATTGGTCTAAGACATAACTATCCAAGCTAGGCGCCAATCTTGGAGAAATTCACTAAAATTTGAATTTAACTTGTACTGGATTACCACTTCAAAATCATAACAAAATGCAGTAAATTAAATTCAAGTCTCTTTGATATAAAATTTAATGTTTAACCACTAAACTAAATTAACAATTGTTATTATTTTAACTAAAATAGTACTTAATTAAAAATGCAATTAAAATTAAAATAAAGTAGAGTTATTTTCCCACTTCATTTGGAATAAAACAAACCAATTATTAAATATAATTTTATTTTAAAAAATTAATATTAAAACATTATAAAAGCTCCCCTTAGTCCGAGTCCGAGGAGTCCAAGTCCCAGTAAGAGTCGGAGGAATCTGAATTCGAGAAGTTTGAGTCTGAGTCCTAGTAAGAGTCCGAGGAATCTGAATCCGAGTAGTCTGAGTTAGAGTTGCAGCAGTACTCTTGACTAGAGGTAGCTGCGATCGATGAAACCTCGCTTTGTAAATCCACCCATATTCATCAACCCTAACGGCCATATCCTGTTAATTTGTATCAGCAAAAACAAAATCCAAGGTCTTTTTTTCTTCTTAATATATTATTTTTTTTTTGAAAAATTGAAATTTATTAATTTTATTAAACTAAGATATATTCGAAATTATAATGAAAGTTTACAACTTAGTAAACAAAAAAATTTAAATCTAGACATAATTCTAGTAAACAAAATTAGGATTTCGAGATCAAAAGAGGACAATAGAAAGAAAAGATAAGAACCTAACCTAAACACTTGAAATAAAAGAAACATCACCAAAATCAACGATGATAGGTAAAATCATCAACAAATATGAAGGTACGTTGACAATAAGGTCATTACCACAATTCAATCGTGAATAAAGAAACAATAGATGTAATCACGTATCCAAATCTAGTTCGAGGGTCTGAGACAGGAAGATCAATAGCGTAATAAAAAGAGCGCCATCATGATCAGTCGTGGCGTTGTGAGATCCAACCCTAATAGAAAATAAAAGAAAAAACGTGCCAAAAGACAAAAAAAATGTACTAAAAGGTAGAGTAAAATGTGCCACAAGAGTAAGATAATATTAAAATTAGTATCGCCGTCAATGTTTAAAGAAAAAAAAAACAAGAGTGAGCCGCATTATAATTGAGGGAAAAAAATTAGTGAACGGATTGAGTTTCGTTACAAAGGAGAGATGAAAAAGAAGAGAAAGATGAAGGAGAGATGAAGGAAAGGAAGAAGATCACAGGAGAGATGAAGGAGAGACTGAAGATCTCTAATCTTATATATTAATATTAATATATAGGGTAATTGTTCTATACACAAGCGCTTGTGGAAACTTTTTTACACAAGCGCCTTAGTTTTAAGGGTTAGGGACTCCGTTTAGGGTTTAAAATTTAGGGGTATAAGTGTAATAGTTTTGAATTTAGGGATTGTTGATAAAAATTAGTGTTTAGGGTTAAAATTTAGGGTTTATAGGTTAAAACCTAAATCCCTACCCATATTACCCTAAAACTAAACCCTAACCCTAAACCCTAAATTCTAACCATAAATCCTAAATTCTAAGCATGAGCCCTAAATTCTAAACATGTACACTAAAACCCCTAAACTTTAAACTCTAAACACTAACCCTAAACCCTATAATTGAGGCGCTTGTGGAAATAAAATTTTTCCACCGCCAGTGTATAAGATATTAATCCTAATATATATAGGAGAGATGAAAGAGAGAAGGAAGATAATAGGAGAGAAGATAAAAAAAAAATTTACTTATTTTTGGTGTTCTTACTTATGTTCTAACACTAAAAAATACTACAAAATTAAATTTTAAACCCTAACTCTAATTTTCAAATCTTAAACCCTACACCGTATGCCCTAATAAATACACCCTACTCTAAATTTTTTAAACCCTAACCATAAAACTTAAACCTAATTTTGAGCATGAAAACATAAGTAGGGGCACCGAAAAAGAGTAGATGATTTCTATCCATAAGAGAGTTTCGAGAGAGAAAATAAGTAGGGTTTAAAATTTAGATTTTAAAAATAATGTAAATTGAGTAATAAAATATTTAAAAATATTATATATTAATGATTATTTTTTTCAAATATATGACTTTATTAGATATTTATATAATAAATATTTGAAAATATAATATCTTGGATCTATAGGTTCATTCTAAATTTGTTCATAAACTCTTGAACTATTTCATCTTCATACTATGACTTCATTTTAAATTGGTTCTTATACTTTAGAACGGTTTAATTTTATCTCCAAACTATGATACTCATTTTTAATTTGTTCTCCAAACTTTTGAATGTTCCAGTTTCATCTTCAAACTGTGACATTCATTCTAAAGTGGTCCTTAAACTTTTGAACACTCTATCTTCAAATTATCAACATATACTAATCATATTTCATGTTAATAAAAACCATTACAAAAGCGATAATTGACGTGTAAACATTGATGTAAGTTATGTAATAATATGATGTGGTATAAACGATAATTTGTTGATGAAATTAAAACGTTCAAAAAGAATTTTTTGAAAGAAGAAACGTTCAAAAGTTTAGAGACCAATTTAAAATGAGAGTCGTGATTTTAGAATAAAATTAGAACATTCAAAAGTTTGATGACCAATTTAAAACGATGGTCATAATTTGAAGCCATGTCATGCAATTAACACCAATAAATAAAATGAATAGATAATACATCTCAATTGTCTATTTTCACTGATCCTACCTCATACGAATATATATATATATAAGAATCACCAAAGATCCCCACATGAACAGAGGCCATTCTTGAAATGGTGGAAACAATGAGGATCCTTTATAATGATTTCTCTATCTACTATCTTGGATATAGCCTTTGCAAAGTCATGGCAGCTTCTGCATACTCGGAGGTTCTTTGTGACACGAACAGTTGCCCTGTCTTGCGTACTAATAATCCCCAGAGAAATGGCTAACATTTCACAATGTCCGATTCGAATACATTCGCGTTCTTCGTCGACATCATGGAGGCTAAATTCTGAATTCGGTCCATGTCCTCCTTCGTCTTCCATTTTCTTCATCAAATGCTGCAACTCCCAATATATTATCTCGGATCTGGGATGGGAAACGTCCCCTGTTCCGAACACGTGAACCTTATTTCGAAATTCTATCCAACTGTATGCACTTTTAGGCTTCAAACCCATGTCTTTGATTGTTGCCTTTAGTTCTTCGACCATGTCCCATTTCGCGTTCTCTGCATACCAATTCGACAGCAAAACGTAGTTCTCGGCATTGAGGGGCTCCAATTCACAAAGCTGCTCAACAATTCGTTTCCCCATCGTTATTTGCCGGTGGATCCTGCATCCATCTAGCAAAGCTCTTGATACCTCTGCACTATTTTCAATCCGGTGTTCCTCAATAAAGGTGCGTGCCTTATTGAAGAGTCCAGCACGAGCTAGAAGGGCTACCACCAGAACACAATGTGAAACTGTAGGTTTCTTAATGCGATTGAAGTAAGACATTCCGACATCGACATTGCAAGAAGTCACACAAGCATGGAGAACCGCAGCATATGCAAACTCGTCTATTTCTAAGCCAGAACTTTTCTCCATCTCTGAAAACATATCCAATCCTCGTCTTCCCTGTCCATGCAGGCTATATCCCAATATTATTATAGTCCAAGAGAAAATATCTCTCTCGATCATGGACGTGAAAACGTTCGAAGCTAATTCAATGAATCCTGATTTGACATACATGTCCATTAAAGCATTCTGGACAATGAGATTCATGTCTATTCCATTCCTAAGCAAGCAAGCATGTAGTTCCTTCCCTTGTTTATGAGCTGGTACTCTTCCACAGGCTGGAAGAATGCTAGTAATCGTGAGCGAATCCGGTATGATTCCAGCCCTAGTCATTAGGCGAAACAATTTGAGGGCCTCGTTATATCCCCCGTCTTTTACATGTCCTCGAATCATCTCGGTCCACGAAATGAGATCTCTCAATGGCATTGCATCAAACAAAGATCGAGCTTCATCCAGACTATCACAATCAATATACATTTTCATCAGTGAATTGCTGACAAGTAAATGAAACTCCAAACCACATTCCTTAGCAATCTTATGCACTTTTCTCGCCTGTTGTAGTGACTTTAAGAGAGAACAGGCGCCAGCAGCGGTTGCCAATGCCATCGGATCGATTTCGGCCTTCGACCGAACCATTCGGTTAAAACTCTCGATAGCCGAGTGGGGTTTCTTGTCTGCCAAGTAAAGCTTGGCCAGTACAGTGAGAGCAACAGAATTGGAAGTGGGGGCATTATCCAACACCCATTTCGCAGTTTCGACACCGTGTAGACGACCATACAATTCAATTAAAGCAGTGATGACATAGGGGTCGGAGAAAAAGCCGAGCTTGAAAACATGGGCATGAACTTGTTTCCCGAACGCCAAGTCGAAGGCGAGACGGGATGCCGTTAAGACGCGGGGGAGAGTATGATTATCGGGACGGATACCACGAAGCATCATTCCGTGATAAACAGAGAGAGCATTCCGAGGACGCTTATTGGAGAGATGGGTCTGGATCAATTGGTTCCACTCGTATGTCTTTGGTTGGGGAATTTCATCAAACACTTGATGGGCAAAGTCCAATTTCTTCACAACAGCACACAATTTGTGAAATTGAGGGTGGTGGAATTTGGGTTTGTTGAGAGATATGTACTCCTCTTTCTTCTTGGGAAGAAGTAGGTGTTTATGAATGGAACAAGGAAGCGCCGCCATTTGTTTCTTCTTCAACAGCCACGGCCTTGGTTTTCTTCTACAAATTATGGAGACAAGCACTTAGCTCCGCCCTGATTGCCGCATGTTTTTCTCTACGGAACAACTTCCGATACTCTTCAAGAACATCTAAAGCACCAACAGGCAACAGCATATTGCCCCATATAACATCACGAAATGAGCAACTCGTGTAAATTAAATAAAAATAAGGTTGAGGTCTTGAAAATACTTCCAATTTTAAGGTTTATGGGTTTAATTTAGGCAAAATGACAAAAGATGCACTCAACGTTTGCATGTTTTGTCATTTGCCCCCCTATTCTTTTTTTTTGTCCAAATATGCCCCTAACGTTTGCTTGTTTTGTCATTTTGCCCCATATTCTTTCTTTTGGTCCAAATATGCCCCTAACGTTTCATTCGTAGTCCAAATATGCCCCAAACGTTTCAATTTGGTCCAAATATGCCCCCGTTAGATGGAAACTGTCAGTCAACTGACGTTCAACAGCTGATGCTGACTGGACTTGCCACGTATTAAGATCTGCTGATGCCACATCAAAATTTTTTTATAAGCCGTCGACCGTCAGTTGATTGACAGTTTACATCCATCAGGGACATATTTGGACTATGAATGAAACGTTGGGGGCATATTTGGACCATAAGAAAGAATAGGGTGCCAAATGACAAAACAAGCAAACGTTGGGAGCATATTTTGACCTAAAAAAAATAGGGGGCCAAATGACAAAACATGCAAACGTTGGGGGCATCTTTTGTCATTTTGCCTTTAATTTATGCTTTTGAAGTTTAAGTCGTAGGGTGTGGAATATAGGGTTTATAGTTAGAATTTAGATGTTAGGTTTAGAGTTTAAGATTTAAGGTGTTAGGGTAAAGGGTTTAAGTTTTAAGTTTCATAGTTTAAATATAATGGGTTGTTTAACTTTTTTACATAGTCTGTGTATCAAAATATAACTCATTGTCAATACACAAACGTGGAAAACGTTTCTACAAGTGAGTTAAATTTAGGGTTAAGAATTCAGTCAAAAGTAATTTAGGGTTTATGGTTTAAAGTAGTGAGATTGAGGTTTTGATTTCAATCTTAAATCCTAAATTCTAATCTTAAACTTTAAATTATAAACCTATTATTTTATACCCTAAATTAAATCTTTAACCCATGAATTTAACACGCTTGCAGAAACTGTTTTCCAGCACCAATATACCAAATAAGAATCTATGTTTTTAATTCAATTGGTCATTTCGATCTGATTTTGACGACCATGATATCGGTCGCTATGGATGGTAACAGGGCAGAGCGGATTTTTGACTGCCCGACTCGAAATTTAAACTTTTCAGTCCGGCCCTTACCCAGGCCTGACTCGAGTTTTTATATAGTTTATCCCTGACCCGACATAATAAAAACATAATCTGATCTTGACTTGACCCTTGAAATTTTAATAAACATATTAAATATAATTTATAAAATATAATAAATATATATCATATCGGTCGATAAATTTTTAATCTAAACTCGAACCCACCTCGACTTTGCTTTTTTTCAAGACCCCTACCCTAAACTTAATTTTTTTAATTAAAATATCACTTCTATCGAGTCGGGTCGGGAGCTGACGAGAATGGATTATTTTTCCATTCCTAGGTCGGCATGTAATAAGAATCATTGAGCCCAAAGCTTTAAGAATTGGGTAATTAATTTTGAATAGAATAGCCCACAAGACACAAATTGAACAAAGGTCCCTAAACATTCTATAAAATGATCCTTCATAGTTCATATCACTCTCCTACACCTTTAGTTGCAGCCTGCAGGCTCATTTATATAATGGAATTAAATTTTATGCAAGTCTTTTTTTTTATTGTAAAATGGGCTTACTTTTATATATATACATACCAATAACCGGTTAATTCAATGGGATAAAACAATATATTCGTTCAACAAGATCATGAGCTTAAATTCTAATATTATAAATAAAATAAATTGGGTTAAAAAAATAGTTCTATAATAGGTTACTGGATCAATACTTGGTCTGGATTAGTCAATCAATAAGTTGAATAACGATAGTTATACAAAATTATTATTATTATTATTATTATTATTATTATTATTATTGGATAAATATTCTATACATAGGCGGTGGAAACTGAAAGTTTCCATAAGCGTCTTAGTTTTAGGGTATAGAGAGTTAGTTCAGGGTATAGGGTTTACGAGTTTAGGTGTAGGGGGTTAGAATTTAGGGTTAGTTGTTTCAATTTAAGGTTTAGGGTTATAATTTAGGGTTTATTAAAACCTAAATCCTCACCATATTACCCTAAAACTAAACCCTAATCTTTAAACCCTAAATTATAACCCTAAAGCTTAAATTGAAACAATTATCGTTAAATTCTAAACTCATACACCTAAACCCCTAAACCATATACCCTAAACTAACTCTCTATACCTTAAAACTAAGGCGCTTGTGCCGCTAGTGTATAGGATATTAATTCATTTTTATTATTATTATTATTATTATTATTATTTAAAAAATGAAAATGAAAAAGTTGTTTTGAATTATAAAAGGGCAGTCCAACAAATATCATTGGGAGCCAACTACATGCAATAGTTCATTTTGCTTTGTTTATATCAATCTTTTTGGGTGCACATGCAGGCATGTGAGCAGATCCTTTGTGGGCCTATACCAACTGTCTTGTGATTATCATTATCAATCAATGTATAAAATAAATATAATATAGTATATATGTACGTATATTTTTTCATGTAAAGCTACAATCTTGTGGACCTTATGTTAACAACCAATATCATATATTGTCCGTGTATAAAATTTACACATATACCAAACTTCATTTATTTATACATAAATCATATATTATGTACATAATACATGCACATGTAGAGAAGTACATGATTTTTTTTTGCTGTTATTGACTCCATGCGTGCATGGAGAAACAACCTTGAAGAAATACATATGGTTAGGATAGGGATGAACTCAGAAGGCGGTCGTCTCCCCTAAAAATTTGAAATTCTTATATTATTTAATTTTTTAAGAAATTTTTTTTGTATTTTCTATTTAAAATTTATTTTTACCCCTATAAAATTTTATAGGTTCACTCCCTCTAAACACAAAATTCTGCGTCTGTCCCTGGTTAAGATGTACTTATGACGTGCACAATTTATTTAGTTTCACATTTGTTTTAGACTGTTAGATGATGATAAATGGATGAGTGATTTTATTTCTTTGTTTTTAGTTTTTACCTTTAAAAATCTCTTTGTTTTTACTGTTAAATTATTATCATATACACTCAGGTGAAAATTAAAAGTTTTCACAAGTGCCTTAGTTTTAAGGTTTAGGGGCTTAGTTTAGGGTGTAGGGTTTAGTGGTTTAGGTGTAGGGATTTAGAATTTAGGGATAATGATTAGAATTTAGTGTTTAGAGGTTAGGGTTTAGTTTTAGGGTAATATGGTGAGGATTTAGGTTTTAATCTATAAACCCTAAATTATAAATTTCAACCACAATCTCTAAATTCAAAACTCATACACCTAAACTCCTAAACCATACACCCTAAAACTAAGACGCGTATGAAAACTTTTAGTTTCCACTGCCGATGTATCAAATAATTACTCTCTCTCTCTCTAGGATCAACTTCCACAATGTAAAACTCTTTAAGTTTTACACGTTTTCTGAATCGTTAGATATGGGGAATGGATGACTAAAATTAACTCCTTACTCTCTTTTTTTCCAAGTGATAATCTTCACATATTTACTGCTAATCTTATTCATTCGTTTCACTCATCCAACGGTCTAAAAACGTGTAAAATTTAAAGAGTTTTACATTGTGTAAACGAATGTTATCCCATATCTATATATAGAAAGACTTATCCAGAATATTGGGTCGCTGAAAGTTTAAGCAAATGGGTGGCATGCATGCATGATTGTACACCAACTGGTCCAAAATTATGGAAGTCAAAGCTCAAATACCCTTTGAATCAAGGGCTCCCCAAGCATGTGCTTGTCTATCTGTGTAGAATTAAAACTAATATTTTCGTAAATCCTGTTCATTTGTTGTACGATGTTGTCCCTTTATTCATATATGCATATTTAATTTTACGTTTGGGGTCTAAAAATCTCGATTGAACGGGAAAATATATTTCGGTCATCGTGCCAACATGTTTGGATCTAAAAATCGAAACGTGATTTTAGAAAAAGCAATGTAGAAGTAACTTTTGCGTTTTGTTGCGATTTTTACACTATATTTTTACACAATCGTGATTTTTAAGAAAAATAACTCTTAAACATAAATCATGTTACTTTAAAATTATTTTTTGTAGTGAAACGTAATTTTATTAAGTGATAATTTTAAAAAGTGTATTCTTTTGGGGATTAAATATTAATTTTACTATATATATATTAAATTTTTTAATATTTTTACAGGTTCATGACATTTAATTCCGCCCCTATCTATGTTCTTTTGTGGGCAAAAATTAGGTTTTTCCCATCATTTCCTTTTCCCTCTACCGCTGCTGGTGTGATGCAAGGGTAACATCTGTTCAACTTTCTTTTAGCCTTTTTTCAAGGAAGACACACACAGCATGCAATACTGGTGCTTGATCCCGGGTCCTAAGGGATGATGAACATCAACCTTTACCACCAGGACACAAGGGGATGAGCAACTTTTAATTATTTGATTAGTTGAGATTAATTTAATAAATATTTCTTTTGTTGATGTGGCATAATAGAGTCAATATTTTGGTGATATAGATATGTCTCGTCGATAAAAAAATATCAATCAACAGTCAACTAACAATTTTCATTTAAATAAAGTCTTTTGACGAATATAAAACGGTACTGATAAAAATAATTTAAAAAATAACAGAAAACAAACTGACTATTCAAATGTTAAGAACAAATAATTCAAAAGTATACCACATGAACAAAAAGAACGTGTTGTAAGAACTGAAAATTAATATCCACCGTTAAAAAATTTTATAGCGCTTGACGAGCATCACTATTGACGAGCACCGATAAATTAATTTATAAAAATTTTAAATTTAAAGTACTTAATGCGTAATTATGATTTTTAAAAAAAATTAAAAGTGTAATTTAATTAAAATATATTTTTTAATTTTATTTTAAACAATATTAATTAAAATAATTTGTCCCAAATTAAACAACCCTAGGTATTTTTCTTTGAAATTAACTCAATTGCCGCCGTCGCCGAGCACCGCCGTCGCCGACCGCCTTCGACCACTGCCGCCGACCGCCGCCATTCCCCTTCCTAGGGTGGCGGTGGTCGGCGGCGGTGACGGTGACAATAATTGGGTTAATTTCAAAGAAAAATACCTAGGGTTTTTTTATTTGGGGATAAATTATTTTAATTAATAATATTTAAAATAAAAATAAAATTAAAAATATATTTTAATTAAATTACACTCTTGATTTTTTAAATAATTATAATTACGCATTAAGTACTTTAGATTTAAAAATTTTATAAATTTGTTTATCGGTGCTCATCGGTACTCGTCAATATTAGTGCTCGTCAAAGCTCATCAAGCGTAGAAGAATTATCCTCCACCATTTCCTTTATTACGGTTGTTTATATGATTATAAATTTCCTTTTTGTTATTATCGGAAATACAAGCCCTCGCATATTTTTCACAAAGGTTGATTATGATCGTTTTGAAAACTATATGAAGGAAATACTGAATGATTATCACATCATTTTGGAAACTATCAATAAAATATTCCAAGACCTGTTACGGGACAACCTCTCAAACTAAAAAAAGAAACATTAAAGATGAGTCTATCACGTACGTCAAACACTGTTGAACACTATTAATAATGAACACCATTGAACATCATTAAATTAATTAATAAATATTAAAAATCTCAATAATTATAAATTATTTAAAATTAAATTTCAATTAAATTATATATATATATTATTTTTATTTTTTTAAATAATTAAATTAAATATCAACCATAGTCAATCCCTAAATTAAAAAACCTAAATCTTTTCCCAATTTAGAACCCTAATTCACAAACGCTCCATTGGGGGAAAATATTTTCTCAAGTCGGCTGCTCTCATATATGAGATACACATCTTGATTTTCAACCTGGGGAGATATTTTATATTGTCAACAGCCGACTTATTTTTAAAATAGAACCTAATTCCTAAATTAGAACCAATTATTTAGGGTTTCAATTTGAAATTTTTGGTTTTAATTTGAGAATTGGGATTCTAATTTAGAGAAAAGAATTTAGAGTTTTTTAATTTAGGAATTGATTATGGTTGGTATTTGATCCAATTATTTGAGAAAAAGATTAAAAATATTATATATATATATAAATAATTTAATTAGAATTTTATTTTAAATAATTTATAATTATACGTTGAGTCCTTAAAATTTTTAATCTTTATTAATTAATTTAATAATGTTCAGCGGTATTCAACGTTAATGGTGTTCGACGCCCGTCGTAGAACTTTTTAGATATTAAACCTAGAAAATAATATGAAACTTATCTAAGTGAGTGATGATGTGATGAGTAGTGGGTACACCATGGTTCCACCAAGCACATGGATCCACACATGCTTGGTCTAGTCTAGGTCACTATCCAAATTGCAACCCAAAATGAGCTTTATTTGCTATGAAACTAGAGGATGAAATGAAATGAAATATCAATCTACATGAATCCAATAGTGTAAATCTTGAGGCAAATTGTAGTATGTAGACTAAATTGATGGGTCATGTGGGCAAATGCATATGGGTGGGAACATTAGGGGGCCAAACCATGGCTTACATGTTCATAGTTTATCAAACATATACACCTATTTGAATTAATAGGTATCTTAAATGACCTTTTGTGTGTTCAATCCATTTGCTTTATTTTTGTGTATTGATGTGCTTTTTATATAGTTGTTGATGATAAGGTGCATGGAACCCTAAAAAGCTTAATCAATTGAAGTTGGAGGGCAAATTCTTTCCCTAGAAAGTTGTGGGAATCTAAAATTTTGGATCCATTGGTTGTGTTACCCATCAATTTTGGCTAAGATTGCTAAAGTTGGCACTTCATCTATTTTCATATAAAAAATATCTACATGAAGTAGCTTTAAAATTTGTAGGTATCGTTTATTTCTTATATGGGACAACAGAACGCATAAGATTAATTGTTGAGCTCGTTCCAGTGACAATGAGACCTTAATTCTGTCAGTAGAATTTGAGTCTTGGTATTTTTAGTGTCTAAATTTGAGTCTCACAATGTAAATAAGAAAATTATTCAATATGCATGTTGTAGAAAATATTTTTTGTTTTTGTTTTCTGTTTTCGTTTTTAAAAAATAGTTTTCATTTTAAGTTTTCTAAAAGTTAGAAAACATGTTTGGTTAATAGAGATGAAAAGTTATTTTTAAAAATGAAAATAGTGAGAATGTGTTTGGTATATAACTTTTCAAAATAGAAATAAAAAAATATTAAATAATTGAAATAAAATATAGTTATAAAATATAATAATAATAATAATAATAATAATAAATAAATAAATAAATAAAATATGAAAATAAACTAAAATTAAAAAAAAATTGGTTACCCATCAATTTTGGCTAAGATTTCTGAAGTCGGCACTTCATCTATTTTCTTTTTCATATAAAAAATGGGTAAACTACAATGGAGGTCACTTAATTATAGGTAAGATTACACTTGAGTCACCTAATTATTAAAAGTTACAGTTGGGTCATTCATTTATGGGTAAGGTTACATTTGGGTCACCCAATTATTAAAGGTTGCATTTGGATCACTCAATTATGAGTAAGGTTACATTTGGGTCACCCTTAATATTTAAGAAAGTACATTAATTTAGTTATTTTTTCTTCCAAATCACTTGTATACCCTCGTCAACATTAGATTACTTCATTTGAAATCATTAATTAATCTAATACACAAATTGATATACTTTTTTTAATATGAAGGGTGACCTAAATGTAACCTTACCCATAATTGAGTGATCCAAATATAATCTTACCCATAATTGAGTGACCCAAACGTAACCTTACTCATAATTAAGTGACCTCCCTTGTAGTTTACCCTAAAAATGCATCCTCGTATCTTTAAAATTTGTAGGTACTATTTCTTATATGGGTCAACAGAACACATAAAATTTATCATTGGGCTCGTTCCAGTGGCAATGAAACCTTAGTTCTGTCGATAGAATTTAGGTCTTGGTATTTTTAGTGTCTAAATTTGAGTCTCACAGTCACAATGTAAATAAGAAAATTATTCAATATGCATATTGTGTAGTCTTTAGACTACACCATCATTTCTGTTCGAGAAATTTTTTATAATGTTTAGAATTTAGTGTAGAGGGTCTTAAGTTAAGAGTTTAGATTTTATTTTTTAAAAATATTATGTATGATTTTATAGCTTCAAATATATGATAAATACAAAATAGGACGTTACACAATGATTGACGATGACGTGCAAAAATCTATTTAGCTAAAAGTCTCGTGTTCCACTTAAATTGAGTGATTCATTTCGGTCCCTATCATTTTGCGATCTTGTAAAATCATCCATATTTTTTTTTACTTATTACTTTTTGAAAAGAAAGGCATGCATTCAACGATAAGTTAAACATCGGTTAAAACAACGTTACATTTTAGAAAATTTTTATTATCAATTTGACCCTTTCTCTAGCTAACTGTCTTACATATCACTTACTGCCATTATAAATAAATGATGTGGATTGATGAGCCAATAAACAAGCGACATGTGGCATATGACTTGAAAAATTGCAAAAAAATATTTCTAACGTGGATTTTCCACATCACTTAAATGATGGAAACAAATTAAAACAATAAAAGTGACGTGGAAAATCATGCCAAAAAAATCCTTTTAGTAATTTTTTTAAGTCACGTGGCATGCGTCGTCTTTTTATTGGTTTATTAATTTTAAAAAGTGATGTGGAAAATTCATGTCACAAATATAATTTGTAAGTTTTCCCAATTCCTAACGACGGTAGGTTATATGTAAGATGGTCAAATAGTGGAGATGTTAAATTGATAATAAAAATTTTCTGAAGTCCCACATTGTTGGGGTAAAGTATAGTTGAGTGATCAAATTGATAAAAGAAATTCTTGAAGTGCCACATTGTTGGATAAGGTATAGTTGGGTGGCCAAATCACTATTTAGCACCATAAATATTGGGTTCCAATTGTTTCCCTTTATACTTTGGATAAATGGTATTTTGGTCCCTAAAATTGTACATCTTTATCACTTTGGTATTTAGAGAAAAATTTTGTTTAATTTGACCCTTGAACTTTTCAACTGCGATACACATTGCCCAACTCACTTTTTCATTACGATCAAAAGTCACATAACATTCTTGGAACATTTCACATAATATATGTTAAATATAAAGAACTTTAAGAAAATTCATAAAAAATCTTTCAAAAACTTCAATAAAATATTTTGAAAAACTTTATGATATTTAAAAAAAATAGTGGTCATGTTTGACAATTAGCGAATAGCTGATAGCGGATTACATTAGTTGATTTGACTAGCGAATTATATTAGTTGATTGTATAAAAGTGTTTGGTAAAATTAACTGATAGCTGATAGTTGTTAAATTATTAAAACAAGTAAAATGACATATAAGGACATGATTATATTCAATATTTGTTTGAATAGTTTATTAGTTATCAATATTTTGTATTTAATTAATATTAATTAGATTTATAAAAAATATTTTTAATATAACTTTTCTAAACATATTCGAACGATTTATACATTAATTTATTATTTATATAATTATTTTAATATAATTAAATTAATTAATAAATTTAAATACATATAAATATGCGATAATAAAAAATAAATAGGGTGATAAAATATTTAATTTAGGTTATTTGGAGATTTTTGGTAATTAGTAAGGTAAAAGAGTCTTTACAACTTTAATATCAAACCTCTAATATCAAAAAGCTCCTATCAGGAGCTTTTTCAAAATTAGCGATTTCACCCCAATCCGCTCTTTCAATCCGTTGTTCGCCAAACAACAACATTAGCAGATTTGACTAGTCAAACCTCTAATTATGCCTCAAACCTCTAATTTTTACCCAAACTACTCTTTACCAAACAGAGCCAGTGCATTTTTGTTTTTTTTCTTAATTTTTGAATTTTAAAATTTAACATATATTATGATGTGTCGTGTGGCACGTGACACGTTTTTAAAATGCCACGTAGATTTTTTTAATGGACATTAGACAAGAATGATGTGCGTCAAAATTAAAAAAAAAAAATAAGAACTATACTAAACTAAAAAAATTCAGATGCCAAAATAATAATGAGGTACAACTTTAAAGACCAAATATTATTTAATCCTTATTTTTTTCTCGTGATTAACATTCATTGATTAAATTCTAATCGTTGGTAACTTGGTATAAATGGACAAAAATCAATTGAAGCAATATTAATTATTTAGCATCATAACCAATTATGTTTTTCGAAGAATTGAAATAATAAAGAAACTTATTTAAAATATTGTATGTGCAAAATTAATAATAATCTAATACAGAAGGTAGTTAAGTACAATTTATTGGCATTTATTTCTAATAAAAAATGCGAGACTTGAACTATACTCCATCCAAATATTATTAGCTTGCCATCAAATTATAACTTCATGCCTACTCTTTCCATCATTTACATTTATTATATGTATTTGTATTCATGTTTATATATTAATTTTTTTTGTCTACTCTTGCTCATTGACTCGAAAATCCAAATTATTACATAAAAATAATTAATAATTTTACTCATTAGATCAACTAATAATTAATATTTCATCATTTATATTTATTATATGAATTTATATGTATGTACCTATGCTTGGTCCAACCTCTTAAGGTAAGATAGGTATTTATAATATATATATATATATATATATATATTTCAACCTATTTTAATACTCTCTTTTATGGAGAAATCACCTTTGACTGGTTGGTCAAGTTATTTATCTTTATTCCCTCATATTTTCTTTGGTCATGGATTATAGACCCGATAAAAACACTGCATTCCTTCTCCTATAGTCCTCCTTTCCCTCCCTTTTAGGCAAGATTAAGATTTGTCAAAACAAATAATAGGGTAAAGTACACAGATGTCCACTAAACTATCTCTAAAAATATAAAATAGTCATCAAACTTTTAAAAGTTACATAATGAGCATTAAACTTTAGTTTTTGTTACAAAATGGTCAGTGAATCGTTAATTGTCGTTAATTGAGTGACGTGACAATTATAGAAATTTGAATAATAGAACATTTAATCCTTCATATCGACACATTCAATCAATTTATTCCTAATTTAACCCCCCATTATTAATGTCTAAATTGATTGGATATGTAAATATTGAGGATTAGATGTGTTATTATGCAAATTTTCGTAACTGCAATGTTTCCCAGTTAACGGCTCGGTAACCATTTTATAATAAAAACTAAAATTTAATGTCCATTATACAACTTTTGAAAGTTTAGTAACCATTTTATATTTTTAGAGATAGTTTAGTGGCCATTTGTGTACTTTACCCAACAATACTCTCTTTTTTGATAACGAGATACTTTGTTGATAAGCTTGATAACTTTGATTACGAGTGAGGTTAATTTAGTTTGGTTGGGTTTTTAGATTTGAACCGTTCATAATAATTTGGTTCGGTTTGGTTATCGATTTTTATATATTAATTTAAAATTTTTGGTTTTTATAAAACAGGCGGGAGAGGGAGTTTTGGTCAAAATCCAAGTGGAAACCACTTTAGAGAACATTCGACCCTTTCATGGTGCAGCAGTTTGTGGGAGGTCAGTCAAATTCCTGCCCCTCACTCACTTTGGTTAAAGTGAAAAAAAGTTAAAATTATTAGATAAAAAATTAAAGAAAAATAAAGGTAATGAAGCTACACCAAAAGAGACGGTACTAGTCTAGTAAAATATAATTTTTAATTCAATTAACTCAAAAAAATTACTCGATTTGATCAAATACTTACTTCTATACGGGTGAAATTAACCAATACAAAATATAATTTAACATGGTTTTTAGACTAAAATTTTAGAATTGTTGTCTTTATTCGACGAATTCTCAAAATTATTCTGCCTTTCTGACGACTTTTTTATTTACCGTAACAACATCACTATTTGGTGAAATTAATTTTTTTCACTTCACTTTATGATTTTTTTTCTCATTATGCTTACGTGAACAAAATTTCTAACCTAACATAACGAAAATAAATTAAAAAATATATATAAATTTACGTATAATAAAATTCGAATTTAAATTCTTTATTTTACCGAGTGCTCTAATGTCTTATAAACATAATTTATCATTTTATATAATAACAGAATTCCGTTAGACAATAGGATCCATTTACGGTTCACTTTATCATGATTTTGTTCCCAACTTTAACAATAATTTTAACTTCCGAACTCGAAAAAGTCAAACCAAAAATAAGTAAGCCATGAGAGGTTGGTTGTGTCGGTCCACAGAATCAATGGTCCAAATTGTTGCAATTTAATCATGGTAATTGATGAAGTGTTTTCACCTTTTTTACGGCAAAGAAAAAAGGTAAAAGTGGGAATAGAAGAAGGGTGGGGGTCACAAAGCATGGAAGCTGCCATGATGGGTGCCATTTTGTTATTGCACTCCCCATAATACTGATTAGGGTGGTCAAGATCAGATACTCGGTTAATTTACTCAGAATTAGTTTCGATTTTGATAACTACTAATTTTTAAAAATCAAAACTAGTTTTAATTTTTGTCAGATCGAATTCTAGATTTTAAGAACTGATTTCGGTATTAGTGAAAACCGGTATCAATATCGGTTACCCGGTTAATTTGTATACTATTAAGAAAATTTGTACAGCAGGGAGAAAAATTCCAACTACCAATAACAATATTAGATAGCAAAGTCAGAATATTGTAGGCTTGAAGGTTGAAGTCTTAAAATGAGTCATACTTATAATATTCATACATAAAGAGAGAATAAACTAAATAATCCTAAATTTACATCCACCAAAACATCAACTAAAGTGGTCCTAACAGACCAGTACTGGATACCTGGTACATGTCCAGGTCTCATTGGATACTCACCGAGTATTAGTCCAAGAAATTAGGATCCAGTCCCGATCCCAGTTGCAACCGTGATCGAAATTTTGAATTTAGTCTTGGTCCTACTAAAATTAGTTCGAGTAAAAATTCACCAAGTTCAACCAGATAACTGAATTTTTTGCCCACCAATAGTCCTGCAAATTGGCTCCAAATTTTAAGATATTCATAAAATATTAGTAAGTAAATTCCGAATTGCCCTTATTTGTTAAGGGTAAATTTACAGCATCTCATCGGATCAAGCTCAACATAGCGTATCATTAAAAATATGTCACGTTATATTTTAAATTAATGTCTCACTATTTAATTAAGTTTGCTTTATACCAATTAGATTTTAGCACGTCTGCAAAGGCTGATGTCTTAGGTTTTTGAGTATCAATATTTAATTCGTATTCTGTAAATTAAGGATCGACATAACTCGACTTGTATTTTTATAAATTTGACTTGACTCGAAATAATTTTTAAATTTTAAATAAAATTTGAGTTATAAAATAAAAATTCAAATAACTCAAAAATTTTAGTAATTAGCGAATCAATTTTTAAGTTCAAGTTGAGTCTCTCAATTATGTCTGATATATATACATATATATGAAAAAATATATGTGTGTATTGTATATGGTTATAGAAAATCGTTTAAATTAGAACTAATTACTATCATAACATTATAAATGTTCACATTAAATTTGAACAGAAACTCAAACAACTTGACTCGACTCGAAAAAAAAAATTAAATAAAATTTAAGTTATAAAATAAGACTATTCAACTCGGCTAACTCGAAATTGTTTACTCAACTCGATCGAATGTTCACCCCTAGTGTAAATTCATGTTCATGTTGTCTTCAAATTATATTATTGTTTAAATCCCACATTGTGCAGGTACTTTCCGGATTATATTTTGATCTAAATATATTCAAGTTATTTGTGAAATTATTTTTTTAATGATTAATTACTGTTTGTAGTGTATTTAAATATGTATTATTTGTAATTATGATTGTAACTTCAACAAAAATGTCCATCTCATAAATTTAACAGTTGCTTTTAACTATTATCAAAATAACACATCCTAATGTACAACAGTTTTAGTGAAAAATGGAATGTTTTTATTTCTAGGTGATTCGGGTGCGAACAATTTTGTTTGCACAGTGTGTATGGGGGTTATTAAAAGGCTAGGATTAATAAACATATATTATCATGTAATTATATCAGACAGTTTGAAGAAAAACATAAGGATCAAAATACACAAATTCATATAGTACAGTGACCTGCATAGTATTTTAACATTCTTGCATATAAGACTTGTAATTTAATAATGGGGGCATTAATCATTAAGAACTTGAAGGTAAAGGAATGTTTGGGGTTTTTTTCCCTTCTAAATACAATTCTTAATTTGGAATAAATTCAACTCATACTATTAAAGTGATAAATAGATCATTATCTTATATAAATTTATTGTTTTTTATTTTTTTTCACGATAACATATAACTTTAACTTCAAAAGAAAAAAAAAACAAGTTAATATCGCGAATCCAAAAATGATTATAACGTGAGATGTTCGGCCAGCTTTAGCGGGGGGAAAAACGGGAGCAATGGAGGCGAAAGGTTCCGGCAGCCAATGGAGGAAGAAGGTCAACACAGCTTCGGAGGATTGGATTATCTTTGTGGATAACCTCAGTAGAAGGGTTTCTAGAGGAACCTTGCGGGAGTTTTTCGAACATTTCGGTAAGGTGGTAAGAGTTTTCATTCCTGTTGTTAATAAGATACCTAAGTACTGGAATTGCACGTTTGCTTTTATACATTTTGTGCAAGAAGGGGGGATGAAAAGGGCGATAGAGAGAGTTGATAACTCGTTGATTGATGGAAGAGTGGTTAGGGTCTCCGTTTCTAGGTTTAAGAAGGGTCAGCGGTCGGGGCACCAGACGGGTGGGAGTCATTCTCCGGCTACCCCAAAAGGGTTCAGGGTTAACAAGCGTTTTGCCTCGTCGTATCGGCACAAGGATGTTAGGTCTTTTAAAGAAGCATTGTTGTCTCGGTCTCCAGGTCGTCAGGTCCCCTCTTATGAGGCGGTGTCTCCAGATGGTGAGGCCGAGGTCAATTTTAACGTAGAGCCGCCGCAAGATCCGAGGGTGGATATGGGATGGATTAAGGCCTCGGTCATGGGCATTCTGAAACCTGGTTTTGACGTTGATTTTGTCCAAAAGGCTCTTGCCAACGACGGCATCAGGGTGAATATAGCTAAATGGGGGTGTTTGCCAGATGCTTGTCTGGTAACGTTTGCTTCTCACGAATCAAAGGCGGCTACTTGGCTTGACAAGAAGGAGGAGCTATCCTTCTGGTTCTCAAACATCGAAGAAGACGTCCTGATAGATGGCATTCCTTGTATGTACGTTCCGGTGAAACTGGAAGGGTTCCCACTCCATTGTTGGTCGTCTGATTTCTTCGCTATTTTGGCAAACAAATGGGGGAGGCTTGTGGAAATTCATGAGGCAACAACTAAAAAGATCGACTTATCTTCAGTCAGGTTTCTAATTAGGGCACATAATCAGTTTGTTGTCCCGAATTTCATTACCTTCCTGGCAAATGGTCAGAACTTCAGAGAGAAAGCAAGTACAGGGGAGTGGCCGTCGGATCATTTATATGATATGGATGGCAGTTTTGGGGAGCAGGAGGAGGATGAGTTCAGTGAGGGTCAGTGGGCGGAAGCGGCGGAGGTGCCCGACATTGTGATCCCTCCGGTGGATAATCCGACTAGGGAACATGAAGGGTCTAGTTTGGACCCTGTGCATGGGGGGCACGTTAATGGCTCATCGGTTGCACCGCAGGGGAATGTTCCCAATAATGAGGTTTTGATTGCCAATAATGAGGCGCAGGCTTTCACAGAGACCCGGGTCCCACTAGTTAGCCGGGTGGAGGGAAATGGAGTTGGGGCGTTTGGGTCTCTTCATGAAGGGTCTAGTGAGGCATTGCTAGCATCTCCCCCTAACCCAAATCTGGAGAACGGGCCCACTGTTGCAGTCGTTTCGGGGCCTCGTTCGGGTCAGGCCCATTTATTATTGGATGGTAGTTCTTTTGTCGCTAATCAGCAACAGGGGGTTTTATCGGGGGATATCAATTCAACCAACTCTCCGGCGTCAGATCTTTCGTTATCTTCAGCCGGGTTTCAGGACATCGTGCCTGACACTCTTGATCGGTGCAATGGAACCGACAGGCCTCAGTTGCCTGTTCTTTTTGTGCCATCCCCCCAGGTGCGGCTTATTAACAAGACTGTTTGCCCCTCTCCTCCTCAAGTAGCAATTCCTGGCACCGCGGGTGGTGATTTATTTCAGGCTAGTCATCGGAGAGTCATTCGCCGTCATGTGCGCGAGTCATTGGATAGGGAATTCGGTTCTGCTAGCAAGGATTCTTTGAATTCGGGAGGGTCGATTCACCTAAGCTATATTGAGGAGGCGTTGCACATTTGGGGTGTTAGCAAAGTTTTAGGGATTACCTTCAGGGGCGATAAGGAGGATGTGGTGGAAAATTTCAGGGTACTTGAGGGTCGTCTTTGATCCCTGAGGACTGCGATAATTCCCAGGTATTAATCAAGTTGTTATATGGATTTAAAAATTATTTCGTGGAATATTAGAGGCTTAGGTAGGAGAGAAAAGGTTCGAGCGGTGCGTAATTTGATGAAAGAAAAAAATCCGCAGATGATTTTCATTCAAGAAACTAAGATAGAGGAACCATCGAAACAAATGTTGAGACGATTGGGGTGTAGCAATGGTTTTGAGCATGTTTGTGCTTCTGCGGTAGGATCGGCTGGGGGCATGCTCTGCTTATGAGATGTGGATTGTTTTGAAAAGTTAGACTCCTTTGTGTCAAACAGATTTATTATGTTAATTGGTAGATTCAAGGGCAATGCGATGATCTGTGGCTTGATCAATGTTTATGGGCCGAATGTCGACGCGGATAGAAAGTTGTTTTTCCTTGAATTACTAGAAGTTATCAAAAGACATAAGGTGGTGTGGTGTATTGGTGGCGATTTCAATGCCATCACCGGTGTGGAAGATAAACTGGGAAAATCATGGAACTACGCGGCAATGGAGGATTTTAGATCCTTTATTCAAGAGGCGCTCCTTATCAATCTCCCTCTTGTGGGGGGAGCGTATACATGGTCGAATAATAGAGACCCGACAGCTTTTGTGAGGCTTGATAGGTTTTTGGTTGATGGTGACTTCTTCAATGGTTTTCCGAGTTTAAATCAAATGCTGCTATCAAAGGGGATATCGGACCATAATGCAATCAGTTTGGAGACCCCAAAACAGCGGAAAACATGCCGACCCTTTAGGATTTATAATTATGTTATGGAGGAAGATGGTTTTGACGCTATGCTCGCGCAATGCATCGAAAAATTTCACAGGGGCAAGAAGGAGCATGGAGCTTGTTCTTTGATCAAATTGATTAAAGGATCAGTGAAGAATTGGGCTGCTACTAAGAGAGTGAGCTCGTCGGGTAATTTAAAAGAGTTAGAACAGAAAATGGCAAGCATTGAAGCCAAGCTAGTGGCGGGTTTGGCGACTGTTAACGACAAATTGGAGTTGGCCTCTATAAAAGATAACTTATGGCGTCTTTTGCGAAGAGAGGAAAGCATCTGGCTTCAACAATCGAGATTAAAATGGTTCCAAGAAGGAGACCGAAACACTGGCTTTTTTCACTCGGTAGCATCTATGAGACACAAGAAGAATGACATACTTTTGCTCGAGCACGGAGGGTGCAGTTTCTCCAATGAGGGGGACATTAGGAACATCATTCATAAGCATTTCCGGGAAACTTTTAGTAGTAGTCTCACTATGGAGGTGGAGAATTAGGATATCCATTTCAGGAGGTTAAGTTCAATTCATGCATCATCTCTTGAGAGGGAGTTTTCGGAGGAAGAAATATGGTCCGCTGTGTCGTCTTTCGATGGTTCTCGAGCTCCGGGGCCGGATGGTCTAAATATGAGTTTTTTCTAGAAATTTTGGTACTTGTTGAAAGCAGATATCATGCAATTTTTCCGGGATTTCTTTGAGGGGAGGCAGTGGGATAATGAGATTAATCGATCGTATATAGCTTTAATTCCTAAGAAGAGCAATCCTATGTCCATCGAGGATTATCGCCCAATAAGCTTAGTCGGGGGTCTTTATAAAATTCTCTCGAAGGTGCTGTCGATCAGATTAAGAAGGGTTATGGATTACATCATCAGCAGCTCTTAGTTTGCCTTTATTCCTGGCCGTCACATTACGGACTGCTCATTTATCGCCAATGAAGGGATTGAGTACATGAGGAAAATGGGCCTACAGGGTGCAATGTTCAAAATCGACTTTCAGAGGGCATATGACTCAGTGGATTGGTTATTTTTGATAAAAATTCTGAAAGATATGGGTTTTGGAGATAATTGGTGTAAATGGATTTATACATGTGTTTCAACCGCCTCTCTTTCGGTATTGGTGAATGGGACTCCTAGTCCATATTTCTCGATTAAAAAAGGGCTTAGGCAGGGTTGCTCACTCTCTCCGCTCCTATTTAACATCGTCGGCGAAGCTCTTCATCGGATGCTTGAGAAGGGCGAGGTGTCGGGGCTGTTCTCGGGGTGGAAAATCGGAAGAGGGGAGATGATTTTCAACCTTAGCCACCTTCAATTTGCGGATGATTTAACGATCTTTTGTGGGCCTTCAATTAGAGAGGTGGAGAATGTGAGAAGGATACTTAGAATTTTCGAGTTAGCATCCGGCCTAAGACTGAATATGAAAAAAAGTTGCATGTTCGGCATTCATGTAGATGACCAGACTGTATCGAATTGGGCGGTTAAAATCAAATGTGTGAAGGGTGTGTTCCCCACGGTGTATTTGGGTTTACCTTTGGGTGCGAGAAGCAACTCTACGGTTGTTTGGGATCCCATTATTGATAAAGTTTTCAGCCATCTCGCCTCTTGGAAGTCTAAGCAACTTTCTTTCAGTGGTCGCTTAATTCTAATACGGTCAGTTCTCTCCTCACTCCCGTTGTATTATATGTCGATGTTCCGCATGCCTGTAGGTGTTATTAGTAAAATCAATAATATTATGGCTGGTTTTTATGGGGAGATGTGGATGGAAATAAAAAGCTTCATTGGTTAAATTGGGAATCTACTTGTCTACCATTAGAGAGAGGGGGTCTGAATATCAAAAATATCGCTCTACAGAACAGGGCGTTATTAGGCAAATGGTTATGGAAGTTTGCCTCGGATTTTGATAGCCCATGGAGGAAATTTATTTGCTGTAAATATAGTATTGACCCTAATGCTTTCTTTGTGGATGATAAGCCTCATAGACTAGCTTCTTGGCAGTGGAAAGCTATTGTGAACTCTACAGGGGCTAAAGATGATGTTGGAGAAACGATGCGAAATAATTTGATGTTGCAGGTGGGCGATGGATCTTTGATTTCTTTTTGGTCCGACGTATGGATTGGGGGTGCTCCTCTACAAGTTTTGTTTCTGCGTATTTTTGCGCTTGCTAGGAACCGAAACGGGAAAATCTCAGATTTTGGTCGGCAAGTGAATTCTGCTTGGGTATGGGAGGTGCAATTGCGTAGAACTCTCTTTGATTGGGAGCTTGATCAATGGTCGTCATTCACAAATACCATTGAGGGTTTCTATTCGAACGAATCTTCTCGGGATACGGTTGCTTGGAGGGGATCTAGTGATGGTATTTTTTCTGTACGTTCGTTCTACAAACTCTGTCAAAGTCCATCAAGCAATGATAATTTTTGGAAGGTGTGCGTTTGGAACGGGATGGCTCCTCCGAGGGTGGAGTTCTTTATGTGGCAGGTGGTCATCGGGAGATTAGCTGTCAAATGTGAGTTGGTCAAGAGAAGGGTGAGAGGCATTCATGATTCTCTTTGTCCTTTATGCTTAGTATACCCTGAGTCTGTGGTTCATTTGTTGGTGGAGTGCACGGTTGCAAGGGCGGCGTGGGGCAAGGCTGCAAGATGGTGGGGGATCGATGTTATCTTACCTGGCAGCGTAAGGGCAGTGGCGGATGTATATGGTTCCTTGGGTGGGCCTGTGCCCACCCTGAATTTTTCAAATCTTACACATTTGGCTTCAATTTTCATAATTTTTATGAATTAGCCCTTAAACTTTATGACTTGTGCCCACCCTGAAATTTTGAGATTTTTATAATTTGTACCCATCTTAAAAAATGTTTTGATTTGTGCCCACCCTCACAAAAGTTTCTGAATCCGCCACTGCGTAAGGGAGTTACTGGAGTTGTGGTTTTTCTCGGCACCTATCAAGCTTTCACCCTCGATTTGGTTCTATATACCGGCGGCGATGATGTGGTCCTTATGGCTGCTGCGTAACGAGGTAGTTTTCAAAGGATGCAAGGTGGACTTAGCTCAGATTATGTTCCTTGTCAAAACCCGTTTGGTGCATTGGTTTATGGCTAAGCACCATAATCTGCCGTTATCTAGAGAGGCTTTGTTTAACGATTTGCGGTTAGCTGATGGGATGTCGGACTGTAGACAAAAATTAGATGTTGTGGGCGGGTGACTTCCACCTCCGACTGGATTCATCAAGCTAAATGTTGATGGAGCAATGACGGCGGATCGGAGTAAATGGGGTGTCGGTGGCTTGGCTCGTGGCCCGTCGGGTGAAGTTATCTTTAGTTTCTCGGAGCCGTGCGAAGCTGGCCCTCCGATCTTAGCAGAACTGTGGGCCATTCGTAGGGGGTTGAGGATCTTTATCGATGATCATTCATGTAGGGAAGGCCGGCTGATAGTCGAAAGTGACTGTGCATCGGCGTTGGCTTGGCTAAATAACGAACCATCGTGCCCAGCGATGTACAAACTCTTGGTAAATGAGATTAAAGAACTGGGAATCTGCAGGGGGTGTATTTTTTCACATATACCTAGTAGAAGGAATGTGGACGCGGACCGTTTGGCGAAGCAAAGTATCGGATGATGCAGCTGTTTGGATTTTTGGCATTTTTGGTTATACTTCTAGTGGGGGAATGTTGTAGTGTATCTTTGAACTATGGTAATATGTTATTTTGTAAGAGAACCTTAATTTATTGAATAAACCGGCACTCTTTTCCCCCTTCCGCTGTCCGTGAGTTGGTCTCCGACTCTAAGACATGAGGGGGGTTTTTAACGAGGCCAAACTTTTATCAAAAAAAAAATTATAACGTGAGATGATCTAAAATCATAATCTACCTGATTTAAATTAAAACATGACCAAACTTAAATTGATTAATTTTTTTTATATTATAATTCTATTCTACTTATAACTAGAGGGGAGGGGGAAAATCTAGGTGAAGGTAACGCTCCTGAGCACGGACGAAACATAAGCATGATTAGTGGGGGCCACGGCCTCCCTAAAATTTGAAAAATTGTCAAATTGCCTTTAAATTTTTAATTGTATATTTATTTGTCCCCTCAAAAATTTTAAAAATTCATATTAAACTTCAAAATGTTAAATATTTTTAATTAAACCTCCTCTCATAATGTTTAAAAGCTCTTATTAAATCACTTAAAATCATAAAAAAAATTAGTTAAACCATCAATTTTTTTTAAAAAAAATTTAGTTTAAATCTTCGATTTTTTATAAAAAAAAATTAAGTTACTTCCCTCAATCTCTTACCCCAGGTTCCGCCACTGCTTCTGAGGACAAATATGAATATTATATGATTAAGGACAAATATATTTACTATCAAGGACAAATATATTTACTATCAAGTGAAAAGTAAAAATATTTTTTAAATGACTTAAACACAAACGATCCAAATTTGAATGTCAAAATCAACAAAATTCATATTTAATATCGATTACATATGAGTTACAAAATTACTGGGATTAAAACCCAAGACTTAAGGGAAAAGATTGGATGTCAACAAGAGTCTTTAACCATCTGCTCCAAATTGCGTTGACACGAGTTATAAGATTAGAAGAATGACATGTGATTGTAAAGTATAATATTATATATGACCTTTTAAAAAATATTGTTAATATATGTCAAATATTAGTCTATATCAATACAATATTAGATTTTATTGAGGCTTATTATAGTGACGAGACTTTCATTTCAAATTGTTCTATTTACAGTGTTAAAATCCGAACTACTGACCTAACTTAAATAATTTAATTTCACATCTTACTTGATTAATTAATTGTTGTTATAATCGATACTAATACTTATATAGTTATATCTCTATCTATTTGTATACATGTGAGTAATTTCCTTTCCATAAATGATGTAAATTCTTGGCATCATCGGTAATGTAATTGTTATATCGACGGAAATTTCCCTCTACGTTTATGCTTCCCATTGCACTACATAATCTTCTCAAACAACATAACAACATTAAATTCTTATAATCACCATCCAAAGTACCGATTTCAAATTTTAAATTTAGATAAAACTTAATGGCCTGTTTAACAATTAGTGGATAGCGGATTACATTAGCTAATAGCGGATAGCTGATAGCATTAGCTGATTTGACTAGTGGATTGTATTAACTGGTTGTATAAAAGTGTTTGATAAAATTAATTGATAGTCGATAGTTGTTTGATTTTTTGAACAAACAAAATGACATATAAGGACATGATTATATCCAGTGCTTGTTTGAATAATTTATTAGTTATTAATATTTTGTATCTATAAATATTAACTGAATTATGAAAATTAATTTTTTTAACATCATTACTAAGCATATACGGAGGGTGTATATATTATTTTTTATTTGTGAAATATTTTTTAGTATAGTTTTAATACTTATTAAATTTAAATGTATATATTAATCTATATATTAACTTTCTTTTTTTTAATAAAATCATATTTAAAAAATGGGTAATTGTTCTATACACAAGCGCTTGTGGAAACTTTTTTACACAAGCGCCTTAGTTTTAGGGGTTAGGGACTTCGTTTAGGGTTTGAAATTTAGGGGTATAAGTATATTAGTTTTGAATTTAGGGATTGTTGATAGAATTTTGAGTTTAGGGTTAAAATTTAGGGTTTATAGGTTAAAACCTAAATCCCCACCCATATTACCCTAAAACTAAACCCTAAACCCTAAACCCTAAAATCTAACCATAATTCCTAAATTCTAAACATGAACCCTAAATTCTAAACATTTACACTAAAACCCCTAAACTCTAAACCCTAAACACTAACCCTAAACCCTATAATTGAGGCGCTTGTGGAAATAAAAACTTTCCACCGCCAGTGTATAGGATATTAATCCTTAAAAAATACGTCAAACCTCTAATTTTAGCTCAAAAAGTTATTTACCAAACATGACTTATGTATATTTAAAAAATAAAATTTTAACAATCCGTTGGTTTAGCAAAATGAGACTATTAAATGTAATTCATGTACTTCAGAGTGAATGCAAAATAAGATAGGTTGTACTACATCACTTTCCTCTTTAAGGTCGTTATAGAAATAGTTAGGGATCAAGGACGGAGCTAGGATTTGAAGTTGGGGGGAGGCAAAACATAAATTTTGAAATGTGGGAAGGGCAAATTCACAATTATCCTAATTTTTTCTAAAAAAATATAAAAAATTAAAGGGTAAAAAAGAATTTCCCCCTACTGGGGGGCCACAGCCCCTCCCATTGGAGCTGTGGCCCTGTTAGGGATGTTAGAGTAGTTTATAACTGATTCCTCTAGTCATTCTTGTATATAAAGACTGATATTCTTTTTTTTTGAAAAATTAATACCACTAATTTTATTAAACGAGAAAATATCTAAAATTACAATGAAAGTTTATTGCTGAGTAAACAAACACCTAAATCTAGATACAAACCCAGAAGAAACAATTAGCGGCTCTAGATCATAATAGGACCATACAATGAATAGGTAATAACCTAATCCAAAGACTCGAAGCAAAAGACGTATACAAACACCCCTAAATCGACGATGATGGGTAAAATCATCAACAAACAACATTAACAAATGCATATTACAATGATCGTACGTTGACAAAAAGGTCATTACCACAACTCAATCGCGAATAAACGGTAGATGTCTTCGCGTATCCAAATTTGGTTCAAGGTCCGAAAAGGGGGATCAACAGCATGATGAAAGGAGCGCCATCTTGATCAGTCGTGGCGTTGTCAGATCCAACCCTAATAGAAAATCAAAATAAAAAAATGTGCCAAAAGACAGAAAAATACGTACCAAAAGATAGACTAAATCGTGCTACAAGAACAGAATAATTTATTAAAACAAAAACAAGAGATTAGAGATTAATAATATGATACGAGAGTATCATCTATTTTTTTCTATCAATAATTTTTAGATATTAAAAGAGACACTAGATACATTAAGTGGGATTAGAGATTTGAATCTTGATGTGTTGATTGGAGAAAATTAAATTAGAATGTTTACTTTTGTATTGGGCCTTTGCAATATTCGATCCGAATTAATCGAATAATAAATCAGATGTCGGATTATAAAAAAAAATAAATTACTTGAATTCTAATCAACTAGATGAAACACAAAACTTTTTTTTGTTACTAACACGAACCAAACAATACATATTCTTTAAGAAATAAACATACCAAACAATGAACTCATTAATGTGTATAACAACACCCATGTGAATTGTGATGTGAGAGTTTTTTTTTTATATAAAAAGAATAAATAAATCAATTTCCTTTTACTTCGATCTTCTTTCTAAGGCCGTGATTGGCGCACACGTAATTCAATTCTACCAATATCCCAATTAAATTCCATTTTTATATAAGCAAAAAAATAATATATTCATTATTTAATTATTCTCTATATTAAAAAACTCACTATTATTTCAAAACCGGAAAATCAGCAGGAAACCGTGATATTGTTCTCTCTCCCTGCCGCCGTACAGCCCGTAGTATCCGATGTGGCAAATTTCACCCACAGTTAAAAACAGTAAAAAATAAACTTTCCTTTAACCGCAGTAAAAGTGCACGTGACTTAGGAAAGGGAGAGAGAGGGAAACAGTTAGCGGCAGTTAGGTAACTTAGGTTTAGGTACATTGGTTAATGCAAGACCTAACATGAAAACGCTGTCGTTTTCGTAATTTACGTTACGCAACGACGTCGTTTCTTCTTTTTGCTTTTTGCCTTTTGCTCGCCGCTCTATAAAAAAAACCGTTTCCTTGGAGCTTGTACTCTGACTCGCCCTGCTTGCTTCTGCTTCTTCTTCTTCCATTACGACTACTTTTTTCCTTTTTCTTTTCTCAGCCTTTTCCTGTTTGTTTTCTTTTCTTGTCTGTTTGGATAGTGAGAAAATTTTTGACTACCGGAGAAGCAGAGAAATTTGCAATGGCGGTTGCAAACAAGTGGGCTTTGGCTTCTTTAGCTCTTCTGCTTTTGCTTCTTGTCGGAGCAATGGCCACTGTACGGACCGGCAACGCTTCCAGGTTTATCTCTCTCTTCCTACTTCAATTCTGAAGCTTTCTTTCTGTACTTCTTTCCCTTTTTGTTTTCATTTTAGTAAAAGAACTGAACAGAGTAATAATCCAATTTATGCAAAGTTTTCAAGGGCTAGATCTCGAAGTATATTTTTGGAAAAATGAAATCTCATTCGCTAGAAGGATACTGGAAATTAACGAATCCATTATATTTATCTTCAAAACCTTCATTAACACATACAAAGTGAGATCGCGTCGCACTGTACCTTTTTAATGTATAAACTGGAAATGATTCTCTTCTTGTTTCTATTTAACTTATACATTTTTATCTATTTTTACAGCAATGTGGAAACGGAGAAGGTGCAGAGCTCGAAGAACTCAACAATGGCAGCTAGGTAATGCACTGCAGAGCTCAGCTCAAACACTGGCTAGAAAAACTGATCATCTCATCTTAGCCGTTAGTTTTGTCGTTTCGTTTACGTTTCCCGTTTGGACCGTTGGATGATTGGAGCGGTTACTTTTTTTCCCAATCCTAACAACATATGAACGATTCCTTAGCTGTTGAGATCCAGATCCTTGGATCCTAACCGTTTATTCCGTCGCTACATTCCCTCTTTCTTTTGTCAGCTTACCAAAATTACCCTCCTCTTACAAGAAAAAGGAAAAACGAAATATGATAGTGCATTTTGGTCATTTCAATAACCTTCGTCAAGAATTTCGCTCGCGGTTTCCTGTTCCACCACTCCTTTAACGGTTTGGGAGTTTTTGGTGAACACTGCCGCCTTGAGCAGTGTACTTCTGCTGCTTTATATCTATTAACCTACTCGCCGATTGCAGAAAGACGCGTGTCGAAAATTCATTTGTAGCCATTAATAATAAACATTATTTTATTTATTTATTTATTTAATGGGTTTCAATTTAGTGATGAGTTTTGCTTGGTGAATTTCAGGTCAGATTCAGAAGAGGTTGAGCCACTCAACGAGCATGCGGTTCCGGATCCAGAGGCAGTAGCAGCCGAGGTCGAATCCATCATTGACATGTGAGTCTCTTTTTAAAAAAAAATTATTTTTTATGAATTTTAGAACATGTGATTATCTATCATTTCATTTATAAAATTAAAAAATTTGATCATCAATGAAAAATAATTCTATAATTAATATTCGTTTTGATCTAATTTCTGATTAAATCTAAAATTTAGAAAAGGCTATGGGTTTATTTTTTGAAGGTGGTTTTGATTTTAGTGGATGTGAATAGTTTAAATGAAATTATTAGTGAGATTCGAACTGTGATCCGTGCTGATGCGTGGGTTGATACTTGATATCATCAATCAAAATCCGTTGCATTCTTTACATGATCATGACATACATATATATTTTTATAAGGGGGGAGCCAATTTTTTTTTTAAGGGGTGTCATTTTTTGAACGGTATTTAAGAGAGGTTAATTATTTATAAAAATGTGTCATTTTATTTATAAATGATTGTCAATTATATATTTTTTTCATTTTTTATATACAAATTATATAAAAAAAATACGATTTCTAAAAGATTTTAAGGTGTCATCAAACACCCAATGACCTTAGTGGCTTCGCCCATGTTTCTATAGATTTCATACTGTTGTTATTTTAACCCTTTCATTCTCTCTATCCAAGCAAAATTAAGCATTTGCTTTTAGTGTACGTGAATAGTTTAAATAAAATTATTAGTGAGATTCGAACTTTAATTCGTGCTGATTCAATCAAAGAAACGAAACCGTAAAGATGCGTGGGTTGATATCATCAATCAAAATCCGTTGCTTTCTTTACATGATCATGACATACATACATGGGCGTAGCGGCCCTTTAAAATGGGTATACAAATGACATTTTTTTTTATAAATAAAATAACATCTTTTTATAAATAAAATTACAATCTTTTATAAATAATTAACCCTGCTTAAATATCGTTGAAAAAATGACACTTTAAATAAAATTTTGGCTCTGCCCCTACATACATACATATATATTTCTATATATTTCTATATATTTCTATATATTTCATATTGTTGTTATTTTAACCCTTTCATTCTCTCTATCCAAGCAAAATTAAGCATTTGCTTTATTGTGTAGATGCATGTTCATTTGTCTATTCATGCGAATTCCGACGTGATTAAACAAACCCACTTTTGTTTGACCACTTTTCAATTACTTTCTTTTGTTTGTCTTTCTAATTATATTATAAAATGTAAAAGTCCAAGTGCTTGGGTTGGGGTCTGGGTGTATGATTTTTGGAGGAAAACAAAAATTGGATAACGGCGTTTACCCGTTTGTTGCAAAAGGACAAGGTAAAAACATATCCATGGCCATTGACCTAGAATGACCTTATTGTCCTCGATGATTGACAAGAATTATACTCTGCACCCCCACCGACAATAATTTCCTATCCTTACCAAAAACCAGAAATCATAATTACTAATGTTTTTGTATGACAGCTGGTGAGTTTATTGCCTGTTCCTGTTAATAGTAACACTTGATAACAATTGCCTAAATGTATACATGCACATTTGGTATGATGGCAGGAACATTCGCAATGTGACTGAAAGGAGGAAGTTGGGGTTCTTCACGTGTGGAACTGGTAACCCCATTGATGATTGCTGGCGCTGTGATGGAAACTGGCTGAAGAACCGGAAGAAACTTGCTGATTGTGGCATTGGTTTCGGAAGGAATGCAATTGGTGGGCGTGATGGACGTTTCTATGTTGTCACCGACCCTAATGATGACGACCCTGTTAACCCCAGGCCCGGCACCCTGCGTCATGCTGTGATCCAGGACGAGCCTCTTTGGATCGTGTTCAAGAGGGACATGGTTATTCAGTTGAAACAGGAGCTGATAATGAACAGTTTTAAGACCATCGATGGTCGTGGGGCCAATGTCCATATTGCTAATGGGGCATGTCTCACCATCCAGTTTGTTACCAATGTCATTATTCACGGTCTGCACATTCACGACTGTAAGCCTACCGGCAATGCCATGGTCAGAAGCTCGCCGTCTCACTTCGGGTGGAGGACGATGGCTGATGGCGATGCGATCTCCATTTTCGGGTCGAGCCACATTTGGGTGGATCACAATTCTCTCTCTAACTGTGCTGATGGTCTTGTGGATGCTGTCATGGGCTCAACTGCCATTACCATCTCCAACAACCACATGACCCACCACAATGAGGTAAATATCTCTCTCTCTCTTTTGTAGCTCAACTTTTATCCTTGGCATCCTCATTAATGGTAAAGCTAACTGTTTTTAATCCGTGATTAAATGTAGGTGATGTTGCTAGGCCACAGTGACTCATACACAAGGGACAAGCAGATTCAAGTCACCATTGCTTACAACCATTTCGGAGAGGGACTTATCCAGAGAATGCCAAGGTAATCCATCAAAAAATCAAAACTTTTTCACATCAAAGGCCTTTTGTTATCAATGGAAGTGAACCGAATTCGATATTTTTTGTGTGTGATAAATTGCAGGTGTAGGCATGGATATTTCCATGTGGTGAACAATGACTACACGCACTGGGAGATGTATGCGATTGGTGGGAGTGCGAACCCCACCATCAACAGCCAGGGCAACAGATACGCAGCACCAACCAACCCATTTGCAAAGGAGGTTACCAAGAGAGTGGAGACACCTGCAAGCCAATGGAAGAGCTGGAACTGGAGGTCAGAAGGAGACTTGTTACTGAATGGAGCTTACTTCACTCCATCCGGGGCTGGAGCCTCAGCCAGCTATGCCAGAGCCTCAAGCTTGGGAGCCAAGTCCTCTTCCATGGTTGGGGCCATGACTGCCAGTGCCGGTGCTCTTCCCTGTCGCCGAAGCAGGCAGTGTTAGTACACCCATCCATCTTTCCCCTACTCAATTGAATTGGCTGAAAATCAGCCATTTCCCCAATGATTCTTACAAAAAGCCCCTATCAAAATATCCATCCATTGTTTTTTTACTTGTTACCATCCTACCTGTCTCCTCACATATTCTGACGAGGTGTACATTTTTTACACATTGTCATTATATTTGTGTCTCCCTGTGTTTTATTTTCTCAACCTCGGCCTGCTTCAACTCAACAACCCAAGTAAAGCCGTCTTTAGGAGCAGGCGCGGAAGCGTTGTCTTTCTTTTCTTTTGTTTTTCCCGCTACCAAGTTTGATCTGGTCATATGATTTGGTGTCCACAAGCTCTACTATTTGGTTATAGGATTGAATGATTTTGTAGTAAAAAGCAAAAGTAAGAATGTAGAAGTTGGGGAGTTGTTACAGATGAATGATGGAGAGATTATATAGAGTCAAATAGCTTGCATTAGATGTTGTTTCCTTTGCTTTTTTTACTTTTTTGGTTGAGCAATGGTGGATGCTATCAATATGTTTAAGTTGGTTTGGTCTGGCAAGCAATGGCAATGGTGAGTCTTTAAATTGTGGGGGTGGCACCGACAGACAGGGGATCCCCCACATGACCTGAAAGTAGCTAATGACTTTATTTCCTCTTAGCCTTTTCTTTTAGGTGGTCTACCAAAGGCCTACCCCCAGGCCACCATCGCTTTAAACAGGCAATAATTTTAAAAGGGGCTTCAATACAAGTGTGCCTACATAATCATCCATTAATAGCATCATTATAAATTGTTCAATATAAGGACATTCAGAATAAAAACAAGTACATTGAGGTTCCCTAAATACCTAATGCACTAGTGTACGTGTGGATGGTTGCACAATATGTCTTTTGCCTCGGCCAAGCTTTGCGCCAAAAGCGATCTTCCGTCGTCTTGTGCACGTAGTTGATTGACCACATTAGCCGCATCACCTTCAGTCCGCACACTCGACCAGCCTTGATCCAACGCGAACATAATAGCCGCATAGAATGCATGTCCCTCCACTATCTCGGCTGCCGTTGCTCTCGATAGGGAACGTGCACAACCCGCAATGACCAAGCCATTATCACCTTTTTGCCTTTGCATTTTGAAAAGGAAGAAAATGGGACCTATCCTGCACGTGCTTCCCTCACGCCTCCCGCTCATCAATTTCAAGATTTTAAAACACCAATCGCAACGCCCTGTTCTTGATTGTTTTGATGTTAGTTGCCGCTTGTACAATTTAAACCAACTAGATTTTGCTTGCTTGATTGCGTAATTGGAGTGGCCTTTGAAATCCAACTCTAACTAAGAAAACCCGAATCAAGATATAACCCTCTAAGGACCCTCCAAATTCAGGATTTGACCCTTGAACTATATCAGTTTTCCGACTTTGGTACCTAAACTATGTCATATCCTTAAGAACAACACATTTCATGTATATTAGAGATGAAAAAGTTCTTGGCAACTCTACCAACTCATGCCTTGAAGTACAAGAAACAACACTCGTCCCACAATCTTCTATGTCTGTGTTTTCATTTCCATTTGTTGTCCAAAAGATATTTGAATTATTAAACAAGTAACAATATACGTGGAGCAGTACTTTCTTATTAACATACAATGTGGCTCTTATGCGCTTAACAATGTAAAAATTTATACAGTCGAAGACCAAATTCTTTACGCTTCATTACTGTCATATTTAGACCATTTCATTGTCACAAATCAAAATTAAACTCGAAAGATAAAAAGAAAGAGTTAAGGGAAGAAAGCAGAAAAAATTTCTTGGAAACGTACCGGAGTTTTCCCCAGAAAGTTTTTTTTTTTTAATATGCTGGTGCGATGTAAGGGTAGCATCTGTTCAACTTTTTTAGTCTTTTCAAAGACGGTACACACATCATGCATTACTGGTGCTCGAACCCGAGTCCCAAGAGATGATAAACATCTACCTTTGACACCAGGACACAAGGGGATGAGCAATAGACAATGACAATTAGAAAGCATAAAACAAGAAACTCAAGATAACATTGAAAAATATACATTAAAGTAGCTTCTTAATGGACTTAGAAAATTGGAGAAAATGCTGCAAAACTCAGACCAAATAATGAGCTATAAGCCCACTACCAAATTGTATTCTCAAATCTCAACCGTTCAATTTAAACCATGAATTCATGGGTCAAGTTTATTGAAATTTAAGTGCTACGCAATGTATTATAAACAATATCTGCATACATATAGTTACTATTATTATTGTTCTTGTTTTTGAACTATAAAAGTTTATTTTTATTATTAAATTATTGTTTATTATCATATTGGTAAATCATTAACAATCGGATGACGTCATATTTTGACGTTGACATAAAATCAATTATTTATTTATGTTGACATACTATTTTTTTTATCTTTAAAATTTTCCAATCATTTTCAGTTACCGTTAGAAATCGTCGCTTTCCGACGTCTTTTGTAATCACCCTAAACATCAAGGAATCTGTCCTACAATCGCCTAGCACTGTCAATTCAAACTCATGAAATGAAACACAAAATCACCATTTTTAGGATTTGAGTGTTTATTAAATTTGAAACGATTGGAATATTCTTTTAAAAATTTAAATGGTGAAAAAATATTGTTTTGAGAAGATGAATAACATGACTGCTCTTTAAATGAAATTTCCTTAAATGACCGTCAAAGGAGATTGAAACATTATAAAATCACTTTTTAAATGAATTTTTCTTAAAAATCAATTCAATGAGAATAGAAAAGTGAAATGTAAACATTTTTAATATTAATTTTGACCATGTTTGGTGGTAAAAATTAGAGGTTTGACCAGTCAAATCTGCTAATATTATTGTTTGGTAAACAGCGGATTGAAAGAGTGGATTGAGGTGAAACTGCTAATTTTAAAAAAGCTCATAATAAGAGCCTTTTGAGATTAGATGTTGATATTAGAGTTGTAAATAATCTTTTACCCTTACCAGTTACAAAAAATCTCAAAATAATTTAAATTAAATATTTTCTCACCCTATTTATAAGCTAATCCTATTTATTTTTTTCTTTTTATTATCACATATTTATATGTGTATTTAAATTTATTTATTAATTAAAATAATTATATAAATAATAAATTAATATATAAATTATTTGAATATGTTTAGAAAAGTTATATTAAAAATAATTTTATAGATCTAATTAATAATAATTAGATAGAAAATATTGATAACTAATAAACTATTCAAACAAGTATTGAATATAATCATGTCCTTATATGCCATTTTGCTTGTCTAAATAATCTAACAGCTATCAACTATCAGTTAATATTACCAAACAATTTTATACAATCAACTAATACAATCTGCTAGTCAAATCAGCTATCAGCTAATGTAATTAGTTATAAAACACAAAATAATAAAAATATAATCAATTATCTGACTAATGACACGTTGCAAAATACTCTCGAAAGATTGAAAAATCCCTCAACAATTCTTTTAATATGAAGAGCCGTGAGGTAAGACCATAGCAAATTTTGGATGCAAAATTTTTATAGACATTTTTGACTTTGAGGATTACATTGAATGTGGCCAAATTTCATTTAATTAAACTTAAAGAAATAACACGTGCATGGTCCTGAAAATCGGTGATAATGTCTAAGAAATTAAGTTATTAATTCAAAATTTGGTCAAAAATTGTAATTGCAAGCTTTCCCTCCACAACTGAGTACTTGTATTCTGCAGTGATTGTAGGCGATGGTTTGATTAATCATCAACGTACCCTTCTTTTTCTAGCCTTTTCTAGGTAACCAAACATGGTTGAAAAATTATACAAGGGACTGAACAATATATATATATATATATATATATATATATGAGTTAGGATCAACTTACACAATGTAAAACTCTTTAAATTTTACACGTTTTCTTGATCGTTAGATAAGGGGAATAGATGGCTCAGATTAACTCCTTACTCTTTTTTTTTTCAAGTGATAATCTTCACATATTTACTGTTAATCTCATCTATTCGTTTCACTCATCTAACGGTCCAAAAAACGTGTAAAACTTAAAAAGTTTTACACTGTGTAAACAGATCTTATCTCTCTCTCTCTATATATATATATAGGGTTAGGTTCAACTTATATTGTGTAAAACTCAATTACTTTTACACAATTTTTGTACCGTTGGATGATGGTAATTAATGGCCCATATTATTTTCTTATCTTTTTTTCCTAAGTGATAATCTTCACATTTTTTACTGTTAATCTCATCCATACATTTCACTCATCTAATGGTCCTAGATTAGTGTAAAACTAAATGAATTTTACACCATGTAACTTGATCTCATCCCATATATATATGTGTTTTATTTTGATGCACAAGCTGTGTAAATTTTTTTTACACAATCCTTTTATAAAATTTAAAATCTAAATCACAAACCCTAACAACCTAAAACCTAAACCCTAAGCCCTAAACCCTAAACTCTAAATTCTAACCATAAACCTTAAATTATATACCCTACATACTAAACCCCTAAACCCTAACATAAAACCCTAAACCCTAAACCCTAAAATTAAAGGGCTTGTGTAAACTAAAGTTTACACAGCTTGTGCATCAAAGTATTTTCCTATATATATATATATGGAAAAGGTCTAATTGTTGTTTTAGTTCATCTATTATGCTGAAATTTGAGATTAAGCCTTCCGTTTTGTTTTTTTAACCACCGGTATCTAACTTATTGGTTGACTAATTCGGATCGGGTATTGCAGAAGGCCATTATTGGGGGGCGACCCTCTCAACCCAATTTACTCCATTCACAACGTTAAGATTCGAACTTTCAACTTTATTTAAAGAATCTAAAGTCTTATCCCAAGATTTTGCTTTGTTTAAGAAGTCACAAATTGCAATTATAAATAGGATTAATATCCTATACACTGGCGGTGGAAACTTAAAGTTTCCACAAGCGCCTTAGTTTTAGGGTTTAGAGAGTTAGTTTAGGGTATAGGGTTTAGGGGTTTAGGTGTAGGTGTTTAGAATTTAGGGATAGTTGTTTCAATTTAAGGTTTAGGGTTATAATTTAGGGTTTATAGGTTAGGGTTTAATTTTTAGGGTAATATGGTGAGGATTTAGGTTTTAATCTATAAACCCTAAATTATAACCATAAACCTTAAATTGAAACAACTATCCCTAAATTCTAACCCTCCACACCTAAACCCCTAAACCCTATACCCTAAACTAACTACCTATACCCTAAAATTAAGGCGCTTGTGGAAACTTTCAGTTTCCACCGCCTGTGTATAGAAAATTTATCCAAATAAATAATGTATTCGATAACTATAACTTGAATCAAATATTACAACGCACGATTAGGTTAAAAATCAGGATATTTGAACACAAATCTATAACCGGACATGGCTAACATGTGATGAGAATAAATTTAACATAATTTGATCCTCGGCTTCTATAACATTATTATTAAGTCCAAATTGCTTATACTATTAGCTGAATCTATTTTTTAACAGTATCAATTTGATCTCATGATAATATTTGTTCATCTTTAACCTTTTAATAATAAATTCACGCATAACATATAAATAAAACTGTTTGAACTCAAACATCTTAAAAAAAACATCATTTCTTATTTTTTTCACTAAAATTATTTTCTGAGTTTAATTATATCAAATCAAATTAAAAACTTTAAAATTTCAAATTTTAATATAAGAGAAGGATAAGAGGCCATAACCTATATAAATATTCAAGAGCGGGCATAAGGGAAGGGTCGGTCTGCAAATGTAATTTAAAAATCATATAGTTTTCAGCTTTGTTAAGTCATTGACCACCCCATTATTTTATTTAATGTTTAGATTATCCTTACAATCCGTATGGCACCAATAATTATGATTAAACAAAAAAAAAACCCAATAATTTAAAACTTTTCAGCTTTTGTGAGCCATTCATAAGTTGCTTCTTTTATAATTACAACCATCTTTAATTAATAGTAGACTAATTCAAATTAGATTAATAAGTTTCATTACGAGATGGATTTTTTTATGATATAATTAGAGACGGAGTCAAGAATCAAGGTTAAAAATATTGTATAATTAATCATAAAATGGGAGGGACAATTTAAATAAAATGAGAATTGGAGGTCTATATAGATAAAATTCCCTATTGTATTTTTCAATAAAAAATTTCCGGGCCAGTGTAATTGGGCTCGGCTCGGGCTCGACGCTCGCCGAGCTCAAAATTTTAGGCTCGAGCTCGGCTCGAAATGAAAAATTTTGCTATAGTTTTTTTATAAAAGATTCGTTAAAAATCCCTTTCATAACCAACACTAAAACGAAATTTAATGACCGGAAAGGGGAAAAAATGCCAAAAATTAGATTAATCCAAAAAATCAATAAATATTCTTATAATACAAACACATAATTAAAGAAAATACAAAATCAAACAACAACCAACTAAAGAAAGAAAATACAAGCACATAATTTATTTTAGTGCATATGTAGATTCCGAGCCTGTTCACGAGCTTTTCGAGCCGAGCGTAAACTCGACTTGGCTTGTTAAGGTTTCGAGTCGAGCCCGAGCCTAAGTGGAGCTCACTCGAGCCGAACCCGAGTAGCTCGCGAGCCGGTCAGGCTCATTATCACCCCTAGGCACAACCCTCAAAGGATCTATATAAATTTGTCACTGGATATATTCACCGGTATTCGACCCATCAGGGATTCAATCTTTCGGTTGGCTAATTCAGATCTAATAGAACAGACGCTCATTATGAGAATAACTCTCCCGGTACATTGGTTACATTCACAACATCAGAATTCAAATTCTCAATCTTATTTAAAAATTTAACATCTTATTCCGCTAAACCAGCTGAATATTAATATAAATATTATTATATTTAAATTCTAACTCCCCAACTTTAATCAATTATATAACTTATCCGTTCACTGTGCATGTACTTTAAATTATTTTCGCTTATAAAAGGGAGAAAAGTGATAAAATTTCAAGTCACTAAAAAACCAAAGAAACATTACAAAAAAAGAAAAACATGGTGGGTGGTCGGAACAGTCTAGTGGTGTTTCTGGTTTCGGTTCTGATAATCTTCAGCCGATCGCCGTCGGTTATCGGAAGACAATACAAGCAATTAGCGACGATCCATGTAACGAATTCGATGCCGAAGGGTTCGGGGCCGATGCAGATTCATTGCAAGTCGAGCTACACGGATTATGGGATGCACCAAGTCGGGGGAGGGGACGAATATCAATGTGGTGTTCGGGAAAGGGCCTTGTATTATTGTATGGCGATATCGGGGCGGCGAGTGGCGTCGTGGCACGCCTTTCAGCCGCGCCGAGACCGGAGTCGTGGGGCGGTTTATTGGTTGGTTAAGGACGATGGGATCTTCCTTAGCTGGGATAATTCAAGCTGGGTTCGAAAATCTTTGTGGGAAACTGAGTGAAAGTCTAGATTGGGGACTTGCTTTTCTTGCTTGTTTGCATGTATTTAGTTTCTTTTGTGTTGTTTTCAAAAAAAATAAAAAATCTTTTGTGTGCTTTGTTCTTCAGTATGTAATGCAATTCAGGATGATCACCTGATTGGATAATCACCTTACAATTATATTAAAATGTAATTAAAGTGAATTAAACTCAAATTTCTTAGATAAATTTGTTTTTACAAATTTTATATCCTAATCCTACTTACGAGGAAAGAGAATGAGAACTCTAGAGGAAGAAATAAGAGTATTCTTAGTGGGTCTAAAAATTATTATTTAAAAAATATATAAAAAAACTAAAACGAACAACTTAAACAACCAACTAGATGTACTTGCTCAGATAAAATATCTTATGCTAAACCACTAAATGCGTGTTTGTTTCTGCAGTGGGAGGGCCAAAACCCATTCAATCGGAATTTTGTGTCTCAAACGCCGTGTCTATATGTTTGGATGTAAAAATTCAAAATCAATTCTGGGCACCAAATGTAATTTTGAAAAAACTACAGGATAGTAGCTTTTGCGCTCGCCGTGATTTTTACACTATTTTTACACAACCGTAATTTTTAAGAAAATAAATTACGATACTTTAAAATTAATTTTACTCAAAATTAATTCTTAAAATCACTATTAAAATTGAAAATAAATCAAAATTACTTTCCTACTCCTTTGGGAATAAAATAAATCAAGTATATAAAAATCAATTAATATCCTATACACTGGCGGTGGAAACTGAAAGTTTCCACAAGCGCCTTAGTTTTAGGGCATAGGGAATTAGTTTAGGGTGTATGACTTAGGGGTTTAGGTGTAGGGGTTTAGAATTTAGGCATGATGGTTTCAATTTATGGTTTAGGGTTAGAATTTAGGGTTTATAGGTTAGGGTTTAGTTTTTAGGGTAATATAGTGAGGATTTATGTTTTAACATATAAACCATAAATTATAACCCTAAACCTTAAATTGAAACAACTATCCCTAAATTCTAACCCCCTACACCTAAACCCTTAAACCATATACCCTAAAATAACTCTCTATACCCTAAAACTAAGGCGCTTGTGGAAACTTTAAGTTTCCACCGCCTGTGTATAGAATATTTATCCTATAAAAATTAGTTTCATAAAATTAATATTAAAATATTATAAAAATTAAATTTATAATATTTATTTTTAAAAATATCCCTTTTATATTATAAAGATTTAAAACGACACATATTTTAACCTTTTTTTTTTCTTAATTCTTGATTCATAGACAATAACATCAGTTTTAATATTTGTCGCCACCACCAATAGTTCTTTTCTCTTATTTTTATATTTAATTTTTGTTTTTCTTTATATTTTAATTTTCTGCTAGCTTTTATCCTCCTCATAGCCTGTTTTTTCTTTGACTTGTAGTATGCTTTTTCTTTATCTTGCGACATGCATTTGTCTTGTGGCACGTTATCGTCTATCGTTGTGGTAGATCTGCGTTCGTAGATATATTTTCACGACATTCGGCTCTGATTTATAAATTGCTGATACTCTATAGTAGTTTGATCTCCTTTTGTAGTTCGTTTGTCGATTCAGTCAGATTTGTTTTACGAAACAACCTCCAGGTTTGTTGGTTTTGCTCACCACTCCTACTTCAATCATGAAGCGTGTAGGTGAATTGAGACAAGAAGTCTGACTTTATGCTTCTATTTTTTCAGTGTTTTATCTTTATCATTGTTTTGCAACCCATTGGACGTGTTTTGATAGTCTGATATTTCGTTTTCTAGTTTTTTTATACTATAATTTTATTTCTTTAGATTGTTTTTCTATTCTGATTTCTGATAAAATTTTGAATAGTCTGAAGATGATTACAATATAATATGTGTTTATAGATATTTTAACTCTTTGATATGCACACACCTTACAGACATTAGAATTTTTAATAAAATTCAGTCGACATGTTATACAAAAAAAAAATTAAATTCGACGGCGTCTTTAATTAACTGTACTCAACCTCGTGACATCCAAAAGCAAACCTCATGTTAATGAGAGGGAGTAAAATAGAATATACCCTCGAGATGTCATCTCACCATGTTAGTGTAATTCTAATCTAATTCTTATAAGGGTAGTTGAGAATTAGGATAATGAAATTGAAAATTAGTCTTAGTGTATTTTTCAAAATTTTTTCATTTTCGAAAATTATTATTGATCATTTTCTGTTACATTTTTAAAGTTCAAAGGCAATATGACCAAACTTACAAAGTTCAAAGGGTAATTTGATAAAAAAAAAGTTTAAGGCCAGTTTAGCCAAACTTGTCAAGTTTAAGGGGCAATTTGATTAAAATTTTCAAATTCGTGGGTCAATTTGATAGAAAAAAGTTCAAAGTAACTTGACTAGAATTTGTTCATTGATCTTATCCTTTCGATAATGCACACAGTCATACACAACATGCAGACAAGCTGCTCAAATTTAAATCTTCTAGAGATAACAACATTCTCTTTTCGCCATATATCTCTGCAAAACATAAAGGTATTCATATTACAAATCTGACTAGAATTGCTCGTTTTTTTTATCAAAAGCTTGTGATTTACTTTTTGATGCAGCGAGTAAAGGAAAACAATTCTTAATTGTTGGTACCAAAAATAAAATAGCTGATTCGGTGGCCCGGGCTGCAATAAAGGCTCAATGTCATTATGTTAATAAAAAATAGCTTGTTGGTATGTTAACAAATTAGCTCACTACAGAAACGAGGCTTCATAAGTTCAGGGACTTGAAAATAGAACAAAAGACGGGGGACTCAATCGTCTTCCGATGGGACCACTTAATGGGTTTAAGCCTTCGTTTTTAAATTGAGGTACCTTACATAATTGTGCAATTAGATTTTTCCATATTAGAAAATTAGAATGTATCTTACACATATAATCATATGATAAGTTTTCTTATTTTCTTGCTTGCATTTTACATAGGTTGAATCTCAAATTGAACAAAATCTTTCATTTCCAAACAAAGATCATGGCTGCATGCTCTCCTTATCGTTCACCACCTTTGGTTTCTTCACAACGGGACCAATCAACTTCCACACTGTAAACGATAAATATTATCTGTAATATATTCGAAACCGAATTCGAATAATAATCTTATGATCTGTAATATTCATATCCACTCTGATTTCATTGTATTTCACCAATGAGAACCTGGTTTAATAGCATGGAAGAAACTCTGGGAACTAAAAGTCTAAAACTGTTAATAAAACAATCAAAGAAAGATAAAGTTTGAGATTCGAGTCTCGACATTTGTAACAGCTTTCTCAATCCGAGACTGCGAATCGCAGAATATGAATTCACTTACTGTATATCGTCGCTGCCAACCACTCGTTGATGATTTTAACGCATGCACTTGCCCAGCCAACATCAATGATCCATCTGAGTGTAATCATAAAGTCAGTATATGATACATCATACATACATATATATATATACACACACATAAACTGGAGAAGTTTTCTCAGAAAAATTGGGTTGAAGTAAAATGTTACTCGTTTGCCGAGTCTTCCAGGTTCCAACTGATGAACAACATGGCAAAGTACATTGCCCCCAAGGAGAATATCATGTGGAAAAAACCGTAGTTGTATCGTATATCATCCTCTAGTTTAACCTCCGTTTTGCTAAACTGAAAAAAAGGATACAAAACAATACGTTAAAGCATTCGAATTAAAATCGATTGACAATAGGTGGAGAAACTTGGAACAACAGAATAGAACTTAGACTCCTCACTCTGATACCGTGTTAAACATCCATCTCAAATAATAAACATAAATGGCCGTGCATTAACGAACGATCGTGCGGTTTGTAGGTGAAAGTGTTGGACTAAACCTCTGCAGAGGATTGTGACTTTACTTATAATGCTCAAAAGTCTGAAATTAACCTGGAAAAAGAGTAATTTACCTGAAATGATTTCGAATCAATACCAGTTGAAAAGGTTGCCATGACAATGGCACCTACTGCAATCAGAAAGCCCTGAAAATGAAAGGGAAAAAAGACCACAAAACTCTGAGAAGCATAATTATAAAGCAGTGCTACTACTCAAAGTTGGGGAAAAAAAGGATGGCAAACTCTTACAAGTATGGTGGTCCAATCAAAATGTCGATTATCCGACTTTTGTATGTTGCATTTTTCGTCAGCCGGTTCACTGAAAAGCCATGTGATGAAACCAAAATGTCAGTTAAGACTTGTATACAACACATTTTCGTACATAGGTACGAGGATATGATCCTCCGGGAGCCCTCCAAATACATGAAAAGGCTTAGAAAAAATCGAACATACCTGTACTGAATACATATACGCGACACATTTACTCGTGTCCAAGTAGCATAGGACACAATACATTTACAATATATACTCTACTAGCTGAGATATACAGTTAAACCAAATACTCTTCTTCCAGCAGCCTTTTCAGCCCTTGATCTTAAGGTAAACACGTATCTATCTAACACTAGGAAGGCCATATTAACGTGTAAGTATGTCGATCCATAATCGGAAGTGAAATAAGGTCATATGTATATCAGTAAACCGGTTTCCATTATTAATACGCAACATTTAACTTTGAAAGCAAGAAATGTAAGCTAGCTTATATAGGGTGGGCTTCAACTCAATTCATTGCATACCTTCTAATGGCAGACCAACAGAGGAAAACGACATAAGAAGCCATAATTCCTGAAGATAAGAGACCTTTATTAACCTGCATTAAGTAAGAAATCAATTCATTTAAGATGAATGGAAACTTTGGCTTTGGAAAGTGTTATTATTCGATAATGTTATGACGCAACATCACAGTAGAAAACGGGAAAAGAAGAAGAAGACATGCCACACATAATAGTAGAGTTGCATGTTTCATTTTCTCACATGTAGTAGATGATATATTAGTCCAACTCTGCATTTTTTTTCCATGTTCGGCACTCATGTCCCTGACATGGGTACGGGGATATAATCCTCCAAAGACCTTCCGAATACATTAAAATCTCGGAGTAGAGGGTGTGTGTGGATTGAATATACTCGTATCGGACACATGTCAATGTCCGACGTTTCATGGACAAAAGAGCCTAAAAATCCTCAAGTGGCAATGAATAATATTTCCAAGAAACTGATCCCTTGAGAAGCTCATATATACCTTTGAATGCAAGGACATAGCCTTCATCACTATGAGCAGAAAGGCAGTCCATGTAATGAAGAATATGTTGAGAGAACAAGCTAGTCTCGGGGCATAAAAATAGTACATGGACACAATTCCACATATGGAAACACCGTAAAAGACCGTTGAGGTAAATAATGCAATGGAACAGCATCTGAAGGAAAACAAGATAGTAATTTGTCAGTAAGTACTTGTTCGATTCGATTACTTGATAAGTTTAAGCATTTAATAAGACATAAATTACCTTTGTGTACTTTGCTCATCAGGTGACCAGTACTTATTCCACCATCTGATAAACTCGATCAAGCTTATAAGTTGCAGAAGGAGAAAAATCCTATATCAGATTAGCAGAAAAAAATACTTAATCCCATACTCAAGCTAATGAACTAATTAGAACAACAAAATATTCCCAAGTATAGATAACTTTATACTACTGTTCTTCTAGATTGATATTCAATCGAGAAGCCGGTTACTGTAGGACAATATAAATGGTTGTAATATTATATCACAGTTGCATTATATTGGTAAAGATTATAATTTGAGGGTGATGAAAATCATATAATGAAAAGCTGTGAAATTAAGGATTGAAAGTATAAAGAATACCCTGCGCCAACACGAGCGACTTCTCCTGCAAGAAAGAGGAAATAAGGTCCTTATTTTGGGGTATGAAGAAAAGGAGAAAGGTCTTCTCTATAGTTTTTAGAACATAGATAGCTCCTCTCATGATCTTAATTTACAAGTAGAGAACCGGTGCATAAAGTCGTACTAACATGCTTAAAGTTTCAAGTTTTTAGAATTGGGATTCGAAGCAAACATACCATATACGTGAATAAAATCCGGAGGGAGGAAGAATGGTACAACCATGGATACAAGCAACAGGACAAGCTTCAGCCCCCACCATCCCGAGTGCCATTTACTGCAAGCTTCATATAATTTTCTAGCCGTGAATGTGGTTAGAAACATGAGAAGGAAAAATATCTGAAGGTGATGTCAAGGAACAAAATCTTTAAAGTTTGGGAAGTAAACATGAATCTAAGTATATATCAACACGCGGTGCGCACACACACGTATATTGGTTAAAAAATCTCAATAGTTCGGTAGCCTCTGAGAGTTTGAGTACTTTTAATTGTAAAGGTAAGCATTTTGTAAGAAGATTTCTTTTCTGATGTATCACAAACTGCTTATCGGTTCAAACATATTCTGAACAGTAGGAATAACTATGTTACCTAGGAGGTGAATGTCTGATACAGGTACGTGTTCGATAGTACGCAATACATATACTTGAAAGATCATACGCCGTACTTGAAAGGTACGTGTTCGATAGTCACACAAGAACTTTAGATGCAGTAAAAAGTCCAGGGAAACAAGCAGAATAACACACATGTATATACTGTTAATAGGAAGATACGAAACATCCTAAACTCACACGGAGAACTCCCAATGTGTGAAAACAATCGTGTCCGCCGATTCCACAAGCCTCTTTATCTGAGAAAAGAAAATTTTCCGTATGAAAAATATGGAAGAAAAGAAAATAGAGCATGTAATTAAGTCCTAATTGATGAACTTCTGGTAGCTGAGAAAGGAAAAAACTTGACTCACAGTAGAGTGGAGGGAAAACACTGTGGCCATAATCTCGAATGAACCACGCAGTAAGGTTGGTTACAAAGAAGATTATGCTGTAAACATATCTGGATCGGAGTGATTTGTTCCTCGCTTCGAAACAGTCTATATTCCTTGGATCAACAGACGAGACCTTCACTCGCTGAGTGTTGCTTGAACTTATATCTATCACACCTGATTCAAGTTCGGCAGCCGAAATCGACCCGCTCATATCTGCAATTTTCAAGGAATTAAACTGTTGTTATCAGTTGCTTCTAAACTGTATATTGTGTTTGTAATTGTTCCTATTATGCATTAGAACACCAAGGGTAAACCAGGTAGAATCTGCATCTATTCTAAGTGACGAAAAACAGCAGATTTATTCATAGCTTCTTCCACAATTCAAACATCGAAATTGCCGGAATAAACTACGCATTCAGCTGATAAAAAAAAAGAAATAAAAAGAAGGGTTGAAGCTTGGGAACCTTTTGATTTTGGGGATTGATCCGTGGAGTGTAAATTCGCTGTTTGGCAGACTTGAAGAACATAAATATCAATGAATCTTCCTTGGCTATACGTTATAGCCGTCTTCAGCTTGAAGCTGGGAATTTCTTTCATTTTCCAACATTTTCTAAGCAACCAAACAAGTATTTAGTAGAATTATTCAGGAAATTACCCCCCAGAAGTTAGTAGTAAACGTGTTTTCTTATCGAGCAATCACATCAGTATTTGTACGAAAAAAGTATTGAGCTTTTTTAATGCGCTAAAAACGATTGAATTTGTTAACAATATGAGGAATCTTCGGTCGTTGATTGTAAAAACTGGGGTTTCGGAATGTGATTATAAACGATTGAATTTATTTAACGTGTTTATCAAGCTTGATCTTAACTCAATTTTACATTGCATGTGATTAGAAAATATTTAAAAATCCATGAATATCTTCATGGTTCCGGATTATTGTAACGGCATTCACCGGCGAACAGGATGATTTTTTCATTAAAACTATCGAGATCGAATCGGATGAGTTGAGGTTAAACCATCTGTCCTGTCCTGATCTCGAACTATCGAGATCGAAAGATTATTCTTGTCAATCACAGTGAGGAGTGCAAGGAAAATATGTTCTTATTTCTTTTTTATTTCCAGAAAAGATGGCTCAATACACACCACTTTTTTTCCTGGCAAACAAACAAACAATTGCACAGTTTTCTTGACCCTTTATGATTACAAATGGAATCCCTCCAACTTCAAAACCCAAACTCGGATTTTTTTTTTTTTACTTCATCAGATGTTGGGATGGAGGATATAAAGAAAGATTAAATGAAAACACTTGAAATCAGTGTATTGTTAGGAGGAATAACCTCAATAATCCATGCCACCCATGCCGCCGGGCATTGCCGGAACATCCTTCTCGTCCTTGGGAAGTTCGACTACGACAGCTTCGGTTGTTGTCATCAATGATGACACGCTGCATCAGAAAGGAACCATGCTCAGCTTGTTACTTTCATGAATCCCAACCAATAATGTGATCCTAGAAAACAGATTTATGGCTTACCTTGCAGCATCGACCAAAGCAGTTCTTATTACTTTCAATGGATCAATAATACCCGCCTTCACCATATCGACGTATTCACCTGGTTATGGAGCAAAGGTAGGAGAATAAGCTATGTTAGTTTCGTAGAACTGTAAATATAAACGATGAAAGTAACTTGTAAGAGATTCAAGTACCCTTTGCTGCATCATACCCGAGATCGGGGTTATCCTGCTCCAACAGCTTACCGACGATAACAGCTCCCTCCACTCCAGCATTTGAAGCAATTGTGTGTACAGGTGTCTGCAACATAAAATTCATTTACATGGGGCTGAAATTTTATAGTGGAAGACCGGTCTAAACTTTTCAACAGTATAACGATAATAGAATTAAGAATTTGATCCATCCGAAATGGAGAAAAGATTCACAAACCTTTAGAGCATTTTGGATAATTTGAACACCAATCTTCTGGTCAAAGTTGGCCGTAGGTAGCTTGTCCAACTCTTTCGATGCATACAAAAGAGCAACACCACCACCTAGATAGTACGACACCTTTAGTGATGTTTCGACAATATTATTTACAAGTTTAACTGAAACATCAGAAAAAAACATTAAGACTCTAAAAAAGTTATTTACCTGGCACAATACCCTCCTCTACAGCTGCCTTTGTAGCATTTAATGCATCCGTAACTCTATCCTTCTTCTCACTAACTTCAGCTTCACTAGCTCCACCGACCTACAACATCCAACAAATTCCAGGCTTCGTTAACTCCATTTAAGCAGCGGCAAATATGAAAGGAACATCCATTGCATTTCTTACTTGACAAGTTGAAAATGCCAATAACTATAAGGTACAATACCTTCAAGACAGCCACACCACCAGAAAGCTTTGCCAATCTCTCTTGCAACTTCTCCTTATCATAATCAGAGGTGCTCGATTCAATTGCTGATCTAATCTGTTATCGTGAAAGACATGTTATAATCTTACCTATTAACAAAATCGAGTTCAAGAATCAAAATATGGCTAAACAATTGTTCGTAAAAGAACAAGACCTGTTCACATCTTTCTTCAATGGCTTTCTTGTCACCGTTCCCATCAAGAATAACAGTGTCATCCTTTGAGACAGCAACCTAAGCCAAAAGGAAAAGAACCATGCATAAAAAATATGCCAGTACACATAAAAAGGGATTAAACAGTCTGTTTTACCAAACTCGTGAACTTCCTCATCATATTTTCCATTGGGAAATGACTTTAGTGTCCAAACTATAGATATCATACCTTTTTGCAAGTGCCAAGCATTTCCAGATCCACCTTTTCAAGGTTCATGCCAAGTTCTTCGGTTATAACCTATGATAGAGAAGTAACAGATATCATCGTCAAGCGGTCATGAAAATTCATGCCAGAGGAACAATATGACATTAACAAGAAAATATCATATAGTGGAAAGACGAAGTTGCCCTACCTGTCCTCCTGTGAGGACAGCAAGATCATGCAGACTAGACTTCCTGTTTTCTCCAAAACCAGGGGCTTTTATGGCACAGACCTGCACCCATAAATAATCCACATATAAGATTAGCAAGCATTCCTGAAAATGAGGATGATTAACACGAGTCAAGGTGAAAAAAAGGATTCATATTAGACTGGTCATCAAACCTTGATTCCAGCACGAAGCTTGTTAAGAATGAGTGTAGCAAGTGCTTCACTCTCTATATCTTCAGCTACAATCAGCAAGGGCCTTTGTCTCTGAACAAATTGCATAGAAGATATTAATATTACCAACGAAATATAGCAGCTATATTAAGAAGGTTTGATACAGTTTTAATGAAAAAAAATAATCTTGACGAATGATGATTAATCAAAACTAAGTCAGGTAGAATGGTTACATTTCAGGATTTTTTCAAAAATTGCCCACCTTTAAAGCTAACTCTAGTACTTTCACAACAGCATTCAAGCTTGATATTTTCTTCTCATGAATTAGGATAAGTGGATCGTCTAATTCCTGCCATAACACAAGGAGTTGAATCAGTATCATAATTCATAGCATGGTCGAAACCCAAAGAGTCTGACTGAGATTTTACAGTTCAGTCAAAAGGAGAAAAGTATTACTTACACATTTCTGGTTCTTCGTATTAGTGATGAAATATGGGGAAATGTAGCCCCTGTCCATCTTCATGCCCTCAACAACTTCCAATTCGTTAAATAACGTTTTCCCGTCCTGCAAAGTTTTAACCCACGGCAAGACATCCCATGTTGCATAAAACAGTGCGAGAGATTTAATTTATTATGGCAAGCATGATATGACGATACTGATACCTGAATTGTTATCACCCCTTCTTTCCCAACCTTCTCCATGGCCTTTGCAATTAATTCGCCAATTTCCCTCTCTCCATTAGCCGATATTGTTCCAACCTATTACAAATATTTAAATTTACTAACATTTTGGTTTTGATTCTAAAGTACTGCATCGTTCTGATTGCAATAAGCTTTTGATGGAAAAACTTCCAATTGTAAACCAACCTGAGCTATCTCTTCGGATGTGCTGATCATTCGTGCCCGGGCTTTCAAGTCTGTTACAACAGCATCAACCGCCATTGTTATGCCACGCCTTAGGTCCATCGCATTCATCCCTGAAGCAACAGACTTGCATCCTTCGGTAAAAATTGCTCGTGTAAGCACTGTTGCACAAGTAGTTCCTGCAAAAGTGTCAAAGAATTTCATGACTCAGCTCTCTACATATAAACAACACACTCGAATGTGAAAGTTTAGGCCGAACAATTTAGTACATGCAAAAAGGATGCATCTACAATAGATTCAAAAACCATTAACCAAAAAAAGAATCTAATTAAAGATTCCAAATGAAACTATTTCATTAGAAAAAGTGCTTGTGCCTTACCATCACCCGCTACATCATTAGTGGCATTTGCAACTTGTTTCACGAGACTCGCACCAACGTTCTTGACTTTGTCTTTGAATTCGATACTCTTTGCAACAGTTACACCATCTTTAGTCACTTTGGGGGCACCAAAGCTTTGTTCAATAACCACATTCCGACCCTATCGATAAAGTGAATAAAAAGATTGACATTAATAGAAGCTTCATCCCACTATAAATACATAACATCAGCTCTTCCTTCAATCAATATTCCCACTCATAAACATCACCAACAATTAACCTTCAAACCGTGATGATATACATAAAGAAAACAACTCGGGAACGAAAATGGCGAACATCGGATTTACCTTAGGACCCATGGTTACTCTAACAGCATCAGCAAGCTCTTCAACACCTTTAAGCATCAAAGCCCGAGCTTCAACCCCGAATTTAATATCTTTTGCTGCATAGTTCCTATTCCAACTCAATCTACTACCAATCTAACACAAACCCAGAGTAGATATCAACAAAAAAAGATCAAATCAACCTTAAAACCAACAATAACAATAAAAAATTCAACTACTGGTAAATTAACTACCTGATGTGTAGTGTTCCTAGCAACCCTGAAACCAGAGATTGAAAAATAGAGAGGGATTAAGTTAGATAATTTCAAAAGAATGAAAAAAAATGAAAAATGAAGTAATTGTCATGGAATTGGTACCTAGCTTTGGAAGCGAGGCTTGAAGCAAAACGATACATGTTTAGTCTGGGAGGAAAAGTTTGAGAAAAAAAAATGTTAAAAGTGGAAGCTTTGGGTGACAATAAACAATGGGTGGGATTCAAGGTTTGTGCTTTAAAAGAGAAAAGGGATCCCAGAGCAGATATTGGAGAGAAGAAGGGTCTAGAGGCAGCAGCAGCAGTGTACCCAGCACTTTCCTTCAGTTTTTTAAACTTTTTAGGGTTTAGGGTTTTGTCATCTAAATTAATAAGACTAAATTAATAAATTAATATAATAAATAAATAATAAGAATCAAATATGTAGTTATAACAATTTTTGTTACTTGTCGCGACATATATTCTGTTATATTTTAACGGCAAGTAGTGACAAAGCTATATGACGGAGCAATTTTGATAATAAATTTGTGTATGTTTTAGTTATATTAATCTTTTAATCTTAAGGTTGATTTAAGTTGGAATTTAAGATTTATGTCGTCTTAGGCTTTAGATTTTAGAGCTTATACCTAGAATTTAAAGTTTAAGATTTAAGCTTCATTCTTTAATGCTTTTAAAAAGCGCTTTTGGGGTCAAAAGTGAATTTGAAGTCAAAAATAATGCAGCAGATGTAGTTTTTCAGGTCAAAAGTGCTTTTCAGCTTAGTTTGAAAAGTACTTTTTAAAAGCTAGAATTTCTAGCTATTAACTTTTTTAAAAGTACTTTTAAAACAAAATTACTTATTTATTCTCGTTTATATCACTAATCTATAGGACTGTAAACGAACCGAACGAACACGAACGAGGGTGTGTTCATGTTCGTTCGTTTAACTTTAACCGAACAAATGAACGAACACGAACATAAACGAACACAAAATTTCTTGTTCGTGTTCGTTCATTAAGAAATGTAGCTTGTTCGTGTTCGTTTATGTTCGTTCATTTAAATGGTAAACGAACATAAACGAACACTAAAGAACACAAAAGAACATAAACGAACATATATAATTTGTTAAATATTTAATATTTTTGGTTAGTTCGATTAATTTAGTTAATTAACCGATTTTTAAACCGAATTAATCGATAATTAAAATTTGAAAAAACTCTTAACTATTAGTCGAAACCTAAAATTATCTAATAGATTCACCAATTTTGTTTTGGTTCGGTCGGTAAGTTCGGTTTAACCGAATAATGAACACCCCTAGACATATGTGAATAAATTTAAATGAACATAAACGAACATAAACGAACGAACATAAATGAACATAAACGAACGAATATAAATGAACATAAATGAACGAGCATAAACGAACGGATTACCGAACGTTCACGAACATAAATGAACGAACAAGCCTTTTGTTCGTGTTCATTCATTTAATTAGACGAACAAAAAATCGTGTTCATGTTCGTTCGTTTAATAAATAAACGAACATAAACGAACTTCCCACCGAACGGTTCACAAACGGTTCGCTAAACGTTCGGTTCATTTACAGCCCTACTAATCTATTTATATTTTCAAAAAGAATGTCTAAAATAAATATTTTATCTACTTAAAAGCACTTTTTGACAACAATATCAAACTCTCGTATCCTAACCAAACAATCTAAAAATACTTTTTAAAATAGTTTGGCCTTTAGGGTATTAGAGTTAGAAAATTGGGTTTTCGATTTTTGTAATTTAAATATGAAAATTGGGTGTTCGTGTACTAAAATTTAACCATTTACTTTGAGTAACTTTCAGTATATATGTTGCGTAAAATTACATAAGCATGTATATATATCATTTGAAAAATAAAATTTAAAAATACATTTATTAGTCTAATGACTACAAATACTCATATTATTTCATTCGAATCTAGAATCTAAAATCTCTATTTAATAGAAAAAGTAAAGTTTAAATTTTTTAACTTTAAAATTTAAACATTAAATCATAATTATTAAATTCTAACATTAATTACATTAATTATTGACAATTATATTTTTCCGTCACTTTAATTATATAATTTTTAATTTTGTTAAAAATATAGCCAAAAACATAAACTTTTTTCTTTTTGTAGCATTGAATTTATTTTAAAAAAATAGAAAAAGAAATAGGGTTTCAAGCGGGGGAAGAACAAATGAAGGAAACGAACTGAAAATGGACGGAATTAACAGTTTAATCTTTAAACTGCTCAGAAATTTTATCGAAGGGTTTAGAGTAAAAGCATTGCAATTTGAGGGGAATTTCAGGTGAAGAATAATGAGGTGAAAAAAAAAAACGGATTGAAAAATGAGAAGAAAGTGTCGAATTTGGTGGCCAAAGCAGCTATCTTCAGCCCAACCATCTTGCTGTAAATTCCTGTTCGGTTGGTTCGTGAGTTGTTCTTCGGATTCTCTTGACATTGTCGTCGCTTTCACTTCCAATCACGAGTCTTGTTCGAATCTGCAATCTGGTCTCCAGGTAATGTACTAATCTCTGATTCCATTTTGTGAAGATTTTATGAATTATAATTGCTTAGGAAAAAAGATACTTAGAGATTGAAGAAATTGATATAGCTGTTGTGTTTTTGAAGTTATTTCTTGCTGAGTTTGTAATGCTTCAGGCGAACCACTGATTCTGGGATGGTTTTGTAATGATTTTTTGAATTGTAATTGTTTAGGGAAAAAGGGTACTTAGAATTGAAGAAATGAAATTAGTTAGTGTGTTTTTGAAGTTAGAGTTTGTAATGCTTCAGGTAATGCACTTATTTTTCCATTATTTTTAAGAAGTTTATGCATGAATTGTAGTTGCTTAGGGAATGGGGTACTTCGAAATTGAAGAGAAAAAAAAATTGATTCTTGTTTTCTGGAACAGTTATCTTGCTGAGCTTGTTTGGCATTTGGACATGGTTTTAACTCGGGAGTTTATTTGAAAATGTGGGGTTTTATTTTTCTTGTAAACAGGAGATCCTCCATTCTATCAATGGAAATATGCATGTATCTCTTCAAGATAAATCGAAATTTTGTTTGTTGGGTCAGTATAGAGCTTGTCTCGGATATGGTCAAAATGGAGTGCACGGGGATGATATGAGAAGCTCCTGTGCTCACGGTGTAGATGGAGTTAGCGAATGCTGTGGACAATGGACCTGTGGATGCCTTAAATTTGATGGGGTATTAGGCCAGTGTAGACAGACATCTATAGAAAGTAGTTACTGGTTTGAGCTGGCATATGATTCTCTTCATCTTCAAGCCAAGGGAATTCATTGGGTTCCTAAATTGCATCATCTTCATTGGAAGAGGGAAATAGTGTCTCGGTGTGATGTTCATGTATGAAATTCAGATTGCTTCTACTTTTTGGTTTATCGTTTGAGTTGTATATTGGTGATTAATCCATGGCTCTTTTCCCTGAACAAGTTTAGGTTATATTATATGAGACTCCAATATATGGTGCTCACCATTTTTCATTACGATACTGGAATTCTTCTGAGCATGGGAAACCTTCTCTTAATAAGCCTCAGTGGGTTGATGAGCTTCAACAAAAGCAGCCTTTAAATGACATGGTAAGAATAGTTCACGAGAACCTTTTGGTGGAGTTAGGACAGCTTCTATATAGATATGTTAATTTAAATTTTTTTGAAAGCAGGATACAGTTGTTTTGGCAATCAACAGTGCTGCTGCAGCTCAGAATATTTTTGAGAGACATGATAGCTTCACGCAATCTTCTGCTAATATTCCCATTATTTCGATGTAATCTCATTATAACTTGATTTACCACATGCTTTTGCAATGTATCTCTCTGCATTTTCTCATGTGTCATCATGTGGCTTTGCAGGTTTTGTACCTTCATGTGGCATATATTGGCCATATCATTGGCATCATTATCTACAATGTTTTATGTTTTTCTTCAGTTTTTCCATAGCCTTTTGAATTTTGAATCACAATCATGGATATACTCTGCATCAGCAAAGACATTTAGCAATACCTGGATCAATTTCCGAATTCGTTGTTGTCAGATCTTATATTGGCCAATCTTTCTGAAGGACAATGACCTCAGGTGGCAATTCTGTAGAATATAGTGAATTCATTTAGTGATATTTCAAGTTTTCAGTCCATATTGAGCTGAGGCGTGCTTTTTTTTTTAATTAAGTTTTAGAACAATGCCTGTTATGCCTCCCCCGTTATCCTGATATATAATATAATGTTTTTTTATTAGGTCTCAAACAAGTGTGGAATGTGCAGAAAAAGTTGCATTACATAAGCATTCCTTGTGGTCAAGTTTGGTTGTTGATATCCTTTTGGGAGATTTGATTGGTTTCGCACTCTTATTTCACACAGAATCTGTCTGTTCATGGGTTTCAAATTTTGCCAGTGATTTAACAAATGAGTTGTTGAGGTCAGGTTCTGTGTGGTTGATGGGTGTCCCGGCTGGTTTCAAGTTGAACATAGAATTGGCTGAAGTTCTTGGCATGATTTCTCTGAATACAATTCAAATTTGGTCTACCCTTTGGATTTTTGTGGGTTCTCTCTTCATTTATTTCATCAAAGGACTTGGTATATTAGCTATTTTTTTTGGGGTGACAATACCTGCTGCTTTGGTCATAGACATGATTGTGATTGCAACATTGCATGTCTCAACACTTCATTGGTTGATCTCGATCCTCTATTCACAGCAGTTACATGCGCTAGCAGCTTTGTGGCGTATTTTCAGGTACCACTTCAACATTCCCTATTTTGGATTTGATTGGCTCCTCTAATCTGGTTATTTGTTATTATAAACTAAAATCATTTTGATTGTGTTGTTATAGTACAAATATAGTAGTAACATCTGTGTCATACCGGGTTATTGCTACCATGCAGTAGAACGAGTTAGGAGGCTGATTTGATTCTTTCCATAGAAGTATTAAATCTGCCTCTGAACGATCTTGGGAGCTTCTGAAGCCTATTTTTTGTGCACAATTGTGCAACAGAAACTCAGAAAGTAGATAGAACATATTTGTAGATCATTCCAGGTCCAACAAAAATTAGCCTCATGAATGATATATTCATGGATCCTAATCCTATTTCTTTTTCATGTTCTGGGAGAATTACATACCGTATCATCTCACGGGCTCATGACATTCCATCTCAATCAAAGTGTTTCCTCATATCATTTTGTCTAGAATTCTGTTTCAGTGTAAATTACCGGCTGCTTGGAGAAGGGATCCAATGGTCTTAAAGGCTAGTGTTTTTTATTTGTTATATACCGAGATAATATCAGAGTCATTATTTTGTCATGCATCTCTTATTGCCCAACAGCTTTAGCTGATCAAATTTGAAAGGCATGCAAAGATATCATTTTGTTATTAGAAGTAAACTATCAATAAATTTATTTAGTTGTTTCAAGCTGTTCTAAGAGCTTCTGCGTTATTTGTAGGGGACGGAAGTGGAATCCTCTTCGTCAAAGATTAGATAGCTTTGACTATACCGTGAAGCAGCATGTTGTTGGATCTCTTCTATTTACACCTCTTTTGCTTCTATTGCCAACCACATCCGTTTTCTATATTTTCTTCAGCATTATGAACACAGCCATCAGCCTTAGCTGTATGTTCATTGAAGTCATCATATCCGTTATCCATGCTACTCCTTATATTAAAATTGCCCTTCGGTTGATAAAACCTAGAAGATTTCCATTGGGGATATGGTTTGAAATCATAGCCTGTCACAATAATAGCAGTCATTCTCCCTGGAGTGCTTATATTGATAGAAACAGTTTGCCGGTTGATGAGGCGCCGCAAAAAGAGGATATAGATAGAACGGTATCTAGCGTTTTGATTTCAATTCTCCACAGCAATTATTTGAGCATAGGTGAGGCCTGGATCAATTCTTTGAACTCTTGATTTTCTTTGGATAATCTAGATCATAATGGACAATTCTTAACATACACCATTTACTAAAATGAATAAAGGATCTAACGCATGAGAAGGGCTTATTTCTCCATCCAGGATTCTCAAGGCTTTTATGGAGGGTGTAAAAAAAATAATTTTCACATGATGCAATAAGCTACATCTTTTAATTTCTCTTTTTTCCGTAATTTTCATCCGGCAACTGAATATGACACACTTAATATTCTTCCTATTCTCATTGATGTTAGTATGTTTTAGTTATTTGTTTCCTTTGATTTCATTGCAATGCCAGTAAGCTAATCATTGTGGGAAAACCTTACAGGACAAATGGTCTTACCTCATTACAGAAAAGCTTTTTCAGGAGTTTCTCGATCATATATCGCGATGTCAGTGTTTGGACTTCTTAGTGGTAACAAGTAAGTTGATCTAATAAACATTGCTGTTCTCTTTCATCCGTGCTTTCGCATTTTATTTTAGACTTAAATCTGTGTACCCTTTGCCCCCTCATCTTTCCAGAGTTGCGTCTACTTTGGGAGCCACACTGCCTTCAACAATGCCATGGTTGTGTATCCCATACAAAGAATATTGGTGCCTCTGTCGTAATTCGATTCTTGCATGTATGGTAGATTGCAACTATTATAGATGTCACGATTCAAAACCAACAGTTGGCCTAACTTGAGTATTAGGATATTTTAGCTGTTGTTAAGCTGCTTTTTTGAATAGATAGAGAATTTTTGGTCGGACATGAGTTGCTGCTTCTTTTTCGTTTGATTCGAACTTAGGCACCGGATTTTACAAACGGCAGGGTCTTACCTCAGTTGATTCATGTGATCACTCTTAAGAAGTGACCTCAAGTTCGGGATCTGAATTTCAACATCTGCAATTCAGTTTTTAATCCCCAGACGGCACCCGGTTAAAAAAGGAGATGGGGCTGTCGTTGAAAGGAGATCGAGAGGGGAAAAGAAAATGAAGGAAACGGCTGGAAATTCATCTTGGTTATATCCATCTATTAGAAAATCATTTGTATGTTGTTAGAGATTGTGTATAGTAATTGTTTAATTCTGTTTCTAGTCTGGTTTTTGTTTCAAATTCTATTAACACACAAGCATAGGGTCATTTTTGTTTCCAAGATTATATTGCTTACTTTTGCACCATTTTAAATTCAAATTTATCTCACTTTATCAATTCGAATTTGTGTTAAATTTGGTGTAAGATGTTTTGCTATATTCTCAGTGTATGACAACAAATTCAAAACCAAATACAAAACTTCATTAAAATCAGTGAAAATGTTGCAATGGAACCATGCATAACAGATTTATTCCAATGGCAGCCTGCCTGCAAGATGAATGTCGCTACTCGTAGCGCATGAACAGGACAGCTCAATTCCAATTACATTTATTTCAAAATAAAGATAATCGAGAACCAAAAACTGTGTATACAAAACTCGATGCCAATTCGATACGTCATTGATCAACATAAGAAGGAACAGGAAGAAAGGGAAACGGTGCGATGGATGCATATGCTACAGGAGGCCGTCCTAGTGGACTAGCAGTGACATATCTCAATCTTTTCCTTTGATCATCTTTTCCACTTTCTGTTGCATCTTCGGGGAATGGTGAAAGCTCGGCAATTCTGTCGGGGTTTTCCGCGAGGCATTGCTGCTCATCGGAGATACGGTGGAATAGGAGGCCAGACATAAATACAGGAAGATACAAAAGGCTGGCATAAAACATCCTTCTTGCTTTTTGAGTAGTCCGGTCACGATAAAATGAAAATGCTGCAGCACTTATTGCTAGGGTGATAAGTGATGATTCAAGACAAAACCACCCAGAAGCCAGACCCCCTACACAAAGAATTTCACTGGTTCATGTTTTATGAAATACGAACGGAAATGTAAAAGATATAATAAGTCCGTATGGATCATACCATATGCTTATAGTACTAATTAAGATAGTTTATACAGAAAATTTTCAGAATATCTCCAATGTTTTTGTGAATATATATTACTCAAAATGAAATGTTACATTTTAATGAATATAAATGAGGACTAATAAAAAATGATACCATGATAGGTTTAACATTTGGAACTATGGTAACTTACAGTCATAGGCTATGTACCCCAAGGGGACAAGATATAGGCAGTTCCTCAAAGCCACAGCAGCTGTTCTCCGACCTGAAGCATCTGTAAGTGAAAACATCCTGTACCTGAAAATTTAATGAAACGCAGAAAATGAAGCGGAGGGAGGGGCAGCAAGCCCTTGTTAAATGCATTATGAATTCACAATTCACATGCAAAGGCACCGACATATCATGAAGAATCATCCCAAATGACTTCTCAAAATCTGAACTAAAATATTATCATTTCAGAAAAAAAGGATAAACTTTCCATTTTCCAAGTAATATTATCAATAGCATTTGTCTACAACAGTAGAGATACTTAAAGATAATATCTCGAAGCCAAGCCCAAATTTCAACACAAGACTATAAGAAAAGGGCAGAAACCAAATGTTCAATTTCCTGTGCATAAAGAGAAAAAAAAAACAGTTGCAATGTTGAAGAGAACAAATACCAAAAATGCTTACCCTCCTGCAGCATAGTCATCACGGCACAAGTATGCTAGGGCCATAAAATGGGGTATTTGCCAAAAGTAGAGAGCTGCTGGAAGAATTAATCCATTGAGAGAAATCTGACCAGAAGCTGCAGCCCATCTAAGAAGTCAGAACAGAAAATAAGAAACCTGTGTGTAAAATAGTTAAATTTAAATGAAAATTCAATGCAACTCAAAGCAAAGCCTACCTTAGGATCATCTTTTTTAATAATAAACAAACAAACAAACAACCTCTATGTGGTACATATATGTATTTAATCTACAAGACAGATCCATATCATAAAGAACAAATATACAACATATTGCTGGAGTTCAATACAATAAATTTTAGTTCCAAACTACTTGTATGGCACACAAAATTTAACAGGCATTGAAAAATTTGACTTAATTAAATACCATACCAAACATAAAAAATGAGCAACTATAATTTCTTAGATATTCATCACAATAATTAATAGAATTTAAAACGTTACCCTAGAAGAGGAGGAATAGCACCAACAATAGCTCCAACCCATGTATTAACAGGGTGAATCTGCTTCAACGGAGTATACACAAATGCGTATAAAACAAGATTGGAAGCTGCAAGGCTAGCCGCTAGCATATTAGCCTGCAATAACCTTGTTGCAACAGCAACATTAGTCTCCCAGCTGACAACATTTTAAGCATTTGATGAAGCTAAAAAAATAACATTTTGATATTAAAGAATTAAAGAAAAGTGAGAGAATCGATCTGGCCACCTTGTATGCCAACAAAACCGTGCCAGCAATTCCAACAGAAGATGCCCAAGTGACTGCATGTGGCATCGCAATGCGTCCTGAAGGCAGAGGTCTTAGCCTTGTTCTCTTCATTTTGGCATCATTTTTTATCTCAAACACCTAGACACATAATAAAAATGGTCAACTGATATGTCACTCAATCTAATTAATTCATGAAAATTAACTTAAAATACAACCACAATGCACAATCACATCCTTGCAAATCAACAAAATCAAAAGTAACAAAAGAAAACATAGTTTTCAAGAAAAAGGAAAAAGAAAATTACAATTTGCAAGTCACGAATTCAATTCTGAGAATTTCAAAGAATTTAAATTGTTTTTTTCCCTATTCCCTTGTAAGGGAACTTATCTATCGCTTCTATCAAGAAAGCTATCTTCATGCCCCGTGGATTCAAATTAGGCTCAATGAACTATAAGCCCTATCTTCCTTCATTATACTGCAACACTTGATTTCAAGCATAATGACAGAACATTCCTAAATAACCTTAAAAAATGTAAGGTATACCCTTAGGTTAATCTTTCAAAATTAATAACAAGCAACAAGGATGACAGAGCCTTGATAGTTTAATCCATAAAAAATCCAATATGCAAAGTTCTCAAAAGCACTAGGGAACTAGGATCCTTGTAGTATCAATGGTCTACGGCGCTAACTTTCTGCAAGTTTATTTGTGCATCTGTACATCCCCTACATACTAGCCGTCCCGGTCCTAGTTTCTACCAAGGTTCATAAAAAGGGAAAAAGAAAAAAGGGGTTAAAATATGACACAAGGGCCTTTATCAAAGTGCAAGTTTTGGGCACCTGAAACGTGCCTCTTCTCTTATGCAAGAGTTACATGAACGGCAAACCCCAGAATAATGATGTTTTTCTTCATTTTTTGCTTATTTCTTTACAAAACATACTTCCAAATATCCAAGAAAGACAATAAATTTTCCATTTTACAAGAACGCTTATCCTTCAAGAAATGAAAGAGGGAAACATTGTTAAATGTGACTTTGTTTTGAAAAATAGAGATATCAGTTAGCATCCTTGCAAGTATGAATAAAATGTGATAATTCAATCAGATAAATCAAAACTCTAATTCAGGTTTCTCAAATTCTACAATTGTTCTTAACAACGCATTCAATGAAAGCAATCAAAGACTTAAAGGCAACCTGATTCAACGAATTCGCCGAAGCAGCAACCATCATGGTTCCAGCACAGGTGCAACAAAGCCCCACCAAATCAACAGCGTTTCCACTCCCTAAAACATATCCAGTCCCCGAAGTAGCCACCACCAGCATACTAGTAAACCGAAACCCCCAAAACAAATCAGAATTTAAACAAATAAAAAATCAAAGCTTCAAAATTTTCCTAAAAAAACTCAATTGAGATTCGACCTGAGACGAGCCTTGGAGAGCTCCCAGTAACACCGGCCGTAGTGACGAGCCAGCTGGATCGCATCACTAGCTTTGGAACCTAAAGGCCGAAAGGCATCGGATTTGTCAGCGAGAAACCCTAGCTTTATAACGGAGTCCGATGAGGGAGACGGTGAAGGCGCCGCCGATGATGAGTAGAAGCGTTGATGAGAAGGAGAAAGTGTGCGATCTACGACGGCGTTTGGATTGAAAACAGGGAAAGCAGATGCGTAATGGAAGTAACTAAAATTGGCGGAAGAAGAAGAAGAGAGAAGCTTCGAAGAGAAGCGTAAAGTGGCGGAGTTTCGCCACATGGTTTTTTCGAAAGGGAAATTTTAGAAGAAAATTAGGGTTATTTTAGATGTTAATTTTGGGTTGAAATCTCGAAGACAATGAGTTCTTACCGGCCAATGAAACCGAGAGCCGCCGAGGAAAGAATAAGAGAGACACAGGGCGGAGACAAATGATCAATCCCGCTGCGGAAGACTTTTACAAGGTTTAAATATATCAAAAGTCCCTGTACTATTTCAAAGTTTGTATAATTTGATCTTTATATTTTAGGTTAAAATACATTATTCATTGCTAACAATCTTCTCACTCTTATTTTGTCACTCAACTTTCAAAAAAATTTATTTGATAACTGAACTTTATATATTAAAAGTTCATTTGTCATGCTCATCCCCTTGTGTCCTGGTGGCAAAGGTAGATGTTTATCATCCCTTGGGACCCGGGTTCGAGCACCAGATATGCCATGCTGTGTGTGCCGTCTTTGAAAAGACTAAGAAAGTTGAACAGATGCTACCCTTGCATCGCACCAGCATATTCAAAAAAAAAAGTTCATTTGTCATTCACGAATATTTTATTATTGTTATAGCATAATATGGTATTTTTATTATTATTTAATATAAAAATAATTTAAAATAAAAAATAAAAAGAAAAATCAAATTGTCTGCCAGCCACTATTCGTCGCCACCGCCGACGGCGATAGATGGTGGTCGTTCAGTCTCATATTTCGCCGGTCACTTCGTCTCACTTCCCTGAGTCCGTATTCCACCTGCATTTTACCGAAAAATACTCTAAAATCCATAAAAAGGAGATCGAAAGTGAGAAAATTGAAACATTTATATCGAGATTCGCGAGTTTTAGGACATTTTTACGTGAAACAACTACCGGATTCGGACTCAGCGTGCCAAAGCGATTTACCTAGTACAATTTGGGGTCAAACGACTACGGGTTTTGAAGGCCGTCGGTGGTCAACGGTGGCCGACGGTAATGACAAGCTTATTTTAAATATTTAATAATAATAATAAAATATTATTTTATTATTTATTTTAAATGTAATAATATTAAAAAAATTAAAAATAATAATAAAACATTCGCGAGTGACCGAAAACGTTTCATGTATAAAATTCAGTTATTAAATAAAAAAATTTAAAAATTGAGTGACCTGAGGAGATTGTTGAGTGATAAACAGTGTATTTTACCCTATATTTTATTTTTATGAAATTAAATCCCCATGCTTTTTTTATTTGAAAAGTGTGGTCTCTCCTACTCTCTATTCAATTTTATTTTATATCAAAAAAGTATATCTAATAATGGCTGATCGATCTAGTCTACAACAGTTTTTACAACTTTTTGTGTTAATCTCTTTGCTGTCATTTCTGAATTTCTTTATCTCGTCTTTGTGGTTCAATGTGTAGTTGTAACCACTATAAAAACTTACCAATATGTTAATAAACTTCACCATTCTTCTAATATTTCCATTATCGTTTAGAGATCGGATAATTCTAGTATGTCGTTACTATTCGATCGTACAAAATCTAAATATAACGATTTTGCCAACATCCTTTTCGAGTAGGAGTTAAGATTCTCTTGTCGGCGTCCGAGAAAATCAGAATTCGAATCATGATGTTGTAATTGTATTTAAGCATGTTTATAATCTTTTATTATTAATCAGGACATGTACATAATTGTATTTAGGGACTTAGAGTTCTCCACTACATTAAGAATTCTTCTTCTTCTCCTTCTCCTACAATGACTATAAAAGAATGCTGACCAGAAATGACCAAATCAACTACCTATAGAAAAGCCTTATGAAATGGTAGAACTCTAAGAATTACTTACATTGTTGTTACAAAAGAACTATAACATTTGTAGTTAATGCGGCCGTATTTACCGCACTTAACCCTTATTCCAGCAAAAATTGGAAGGCCGGATCCTCCGTGAGTTCTTCGGCCGGTCTTACTAATGCGTACTCTTTTACTTGTTGGGAACTCTTAATGTCATCCATTGTGAATGGAATGCTGCATTCAGAAGGGATTTAATCGATTAGGATGAAAAACCACATTTAATGGTTCAATATCGGAGGAACAAAAAGAAGTACTCTTCAGTTCGTGTTTGTTACATTACCTCAAATCATCCTCCAACAGGAAGGAGTTGCTACCATCATCTTTGGAATCATCTGTCATGAGTTGTTTAATGCGGGAAAGAACCTGTGCGAACGAAGGTGTTGTGTCATACCATGCTAACAAAACCGGAAAAGAAGACTAGGTAGAGAGAGATGTCTACAATTCGACGATACGACTTACATCTTGTGAAACACTTTGAGTGTTGTATTTGTCATCCCTGTAAAGCGTACACACCCTATAAAGTTGCTGAACACTAAGAGCCTGGTGAAAACAAACAATGTGAGCGGCAGAAGAAACCATAACTCGAAACATCTCGGGGGATTGCAAGAAGAAAGGGAAAGAGACTTACATTACAAAGGTCATTTGCTATTTCTTCATAGGACATTTTGGATTTCTGGTTTATAACCTGACAAGACCAGACCAGGTTTTTCAGAATAGAGAAAAAAAGAGATAATTACACCAGGAAACAATCACATGCCACAAGCGAAACACGAAAAAAGAATAACTAAAACACGGTATGAAACATACCAAGAATCCAACAGCTTGCCTTGTGTGTTTGAGTTCTTCCCATGCTGAGCCTACATACTGTAATCAAACAACCATCAACTCTCAATTCAAATTTAGAGGCAAAAAAAAAAAAGAGAACAAAAACTCCTGTTGTATGCATATATTCAAACCTCAAACGATGTGAAAATTCCACATTCAACATTCATTAGTGGGAGCTAAAGAAATTACCTCAAAGTCTGCTTCACCGCACCACAGTTCCAATTCAGCTAAGCCAGACTTCACATACTCCCCGTTGCTAAATGTGCAGCACTCTCGACGAAGAAGAAGGCTGTGGCAGAATATTTTAACATCATATAGTTTGGAATTTATACTTATTATATATTATCTGGAGAACAGGAAAAACAGACGAAACAACAGTTTACCTGTTGAAGAGCTGTACGTTAATATATGCAAAAGTTTGCGTGAAAATATTCTGAATAAATACTGGAGGCACCTGGAAATAAAAATGCCATAGCCATAAGTCCATGGCACAAAAAAAAGAAGCAGAAAGAGTCTATCAGGATTGCAAATTATATACATTATTTTCTTTTAATATGCTCAGCATCATGTTCAGGCACTCGATAATGGCCCGCCAGTGATGAGCTGGAGATGTATAGCCTTGTTCTTCGGACGTTTGAAAATTAGTTGCTTTCGATGTCCTAGGTACCTGACATAGGGAGATGAATTAGCAACATAAAGAAATAGCAATTCCTAGATAAAACTAGTTGCTACGGTGCATATAAGCCAGCATAGGAATTAATAAAATATGGTATTTTCTCATCAATTTAACACAACTTTTAAAAGAAACAACAGAAAACTAAAGCTCGTGTAAGAATAATTCTAAACCATATCATAACACAAATGCATATCCCTTCCACAGAAATTCAAACCATTTATACAGAACATGATATTGTCAGATAGAACCTAAATATGTAAAAGAATGGGGAGAAATAAGCTTAACAAGTAGATGTGTCTCTCTATAAAATAATAATTAATTAACTTTCCGATGCTCAAACCATACCGTTCACTTTGAGAATTTCAAACCAAGCAGGCAGCAAAAAAGTAAATTGCAGAGAAGTCAAAGGAGAGGAGCTTGTGATAGTTTCACATGTAAAGAGCAACCTAAACCGAAACACTTGATTTTTTCACAAAGAATAATTTAATGCTTTTGAATAAAGATTTGAAATCAAGATGAATTTAAGACTTATAACATGCAATGTTGAAATTAACACAGCAATTAATTTCAGTCGATAATACAACATACACGCTCTACAAGTTCTAATGAAGCAACCTGGAAAGTTCTAGTGTGCAAGGCACTATAGAAGCTAGGGAGATGGTTCTAAAAATAAGAATCAGAAAGACCACCATACTTTCTCCACTATATTGCAGCAAACATGATTTTGAAAGTTAAGAAATTGTCACGAAAAGACTCGGTGATCCAAATGTGTAGCTCCTTGTACCTGAATACAACGAGAAATAAGTGGTGCCAACTCCTTTTTCAAATTGTCTCTAACGATTCCATAGATCTTTTCTACATAGGCTGAGAGTTGCTGCTTAAAAAGAAGAGCGGGATACTTGGCCTCAATCTGGCTCACTATACCAGCTTGAAGATTGGCAGAAGACGAACGGAAACTCTGAGAAAGAATAACATTATATCAAATAATTTTCCTGCATGAGCTCTAGAAACATTCAACAAAACTGTAATGATTGTATGACACGATTTTAAATAAAGAACTAATGTGTTTTATTCTTTCCTCCTTTGTAGGATATATTAAAGAGTTCAGATATATTTAAATCAGGACCATTTCATGCAACCAATTTAAAGACATAGTAAATGAAATATCTCAATACTTTGGTCATCCTTGCAAAGAGTGATGCTGCAGCAGGTGGTTTCCGTGCTCCAACGGCTTTCAAAGTACGTTGAAGCAAAAACAACAATGAAGATGTGTTTGACAGCCAATAAGCTATGTTATCAGTGTTGTCCTCATCCTGAAATACATCGCATGAAACATGAATATTTATATTAGATTTATTTTCCTCATCTTTTTCAGTTGCTTAAAAGTTAAACCTGCTCAACCAGAAAAACATAGTTTTAGAATCAGTTAATCGGACACAAGTCCCTAGAAAAGAGAACAATTCCATATTCCCTCCTAATAAATAAATAATTGCTTTTCAACAGAGTAGAAATCATAATTGTATCTTCTAAATCCAACAAAAAGAAAATATATAAAGCCCCGTAGATTAATGTTTTTGCCACATAATTCTTGCTCTCAAAAGCACAAAGCAAAAGTGCACCTTGGATGAAACAACAACAAGAAGTAAAAGTGATTAACAATAACAATAGCAAGGACATTTCAAACTAACACAAACTTGAGAGTTCTTGCATAGCAAAACGAATATCCATGAACTACTTATATTTGAATTGGAATTACTTTTTACTCATTTCTAGAAACTTAAAATTGAAACCTATAGTTCTCTCCATTTTTCTAAATACTGCTCTGGAGTATTTTTGAAAAAACTGAAAGATCAAAATTGCTATAATAGCTTTTATTTAAGACAATTGTACCCTAACATAATCTCTGTATCAGCGACAGCAACAAAAGGGGGTTTATATGACAAGGATTTTATCTTATACAAAATATGAGCTTTCTGAAATAGACAAGATACCTCTAATGCGGAGCCAATCATCTCAATAAGACGATCAAAAACACTGGTCTTTTCAGCTTCAAAGGACTTCCAGTAGAGAAGACATTTGTATATGGTAAATGCTGCAATAGGCTTTTCTTGACTGAACCCAATATTCTGAGACACACATTTGATCAGATCATCTACACTCTCTTGCTGCAGAGATGACACATACAAAAAATATATTAATCACTAGAAACGTCACCCGATACAAATACTTGAAAAAAAGAAAGGAAAAGAAAAGAAAAGGGAGAATCAATTCCACATCATTGGAATTCATACTTGCTGCCTTTCAGTATTTGATCTTCTCATTTTACTATCTTCTCTACCAAACTGTTTTGATGGACCAGAACTCAGTTGTGCCTGTTAGAAAGAGCTTTCATTCTCAGGATGATAGAAGTGACAAAGAACGAAGTACGCAGATATATCTAACAGACTGAAGTGATAGGAAATTATAGAGTCTCTACATTCTTCACTTACAAAATGACCATTTTCCAGAGGCTGCAAAGTGAAATGAAGTCCAACAAGGGAAAAAATACAAAAAGCAAAAAATAATCAGAACCGGAAAACCAACTGAAGGAAAATAAGGACAGCATGTTAAGACATAGCTCACTGCAGATGGTACCTCTGACAGTGTTCTACTAGGTGTACTCTGCAATTTCTTGTTCCCGGTTCCCATCTCTGACATATTTTCTTCAAGCCTGTTAAAGATATAAACAATTATTCAGATGAAAGAAAAGCAACTTACCAGTCAAAGAATGAAAAGTACAATTGACTAAACATTCATAAATAACGTATAAACTTCAAACACATAATATCCAAGTTCAAAATAGGTATAAACCTCTGCATTTCAATTTTGAGCTCAATTATCTTTGACTCTGCTTCCGTAGCCTGCTTTAGCCTCTCTTCACTAAGCTTGTGTGTTTCTTCATATTTTCTCTCTGTTTCAATAATTTCCTGTTCCAAGGAACTTACCATAGCCTGCAATGGCATTGTGCCAAATAAGATTTCAAGAAACATAAAGGAAGAATAACTGTTGATTGGTGTTGATTGCGGAAAATTAGGGAATTATATTCCCTAATACCTAGCTGCCGGTATTTAGGAATTTATCAATAAATAGGTGCACAGATTTGTAGCTGCTGATTTTGTGTAGTTTTCCCTATACTAGGCTCTCTTTATAACCTATAAATAGGTGCTATTTTATCAATAAAAATCAGGAAATAGAGAACAGTTTTCTCTACCTCAAAATCTTTGTTTTTCTACAATAACCAAGTTTAAAAATGACATCAAGAAAGTCTTTAGTCAAACCTAAGATCTTATTTGAAGCAAAAAATGTCTAATAATACCTTCAGCTTCTCATTTTCAGCAGTAAGTTTCTTCACCAAATCATTGTCAATAACAAGGATCTCCTGAATTGCAGAAACTTGTTCAGCAATTTTCTTTGCAGCTTCATGATCCTCAACTAGTAACTCTTTTGTTTCCTGAACCTACGATGGCATTATATCAAACAAGATTTCAAGAAATGTAAGGAAGAATAACCAAGTTTAATTATGACATCAAGACAGCTTTTAGTCAAACCTAAGATCCTATTTGAAGCAACAAATGTCTAACAGTACCTTTGGCTGCTCATTTTCAGCAGTAGGTTTATTTATCAATTCGTTGTCAATAACAGGGTTCTCCTGAACCACAGGAGCTTGCTCAGCAATGCTCTTTTCAGCTTGCTCAGCAATGCTCTTTTCAGCTTGCTCAGCAATGCTCTTTTCAGCTTGTTCAGCAATGCTCTTTTCAGCTTGCACATCAATGCTCTTTTCAGCTTGCACATCAATGCTCTTTTCAGCTTGTTCAGCAATGCTCTTTTCAGCTTGCTCAGCAATGCTCTTTTCAGCTTGTTCAGCAATGCTCTTTTCAGCTTGCTCAGCAATGCTCTTTTCAGCTTCATGTTCCTCAACTAGTAACTCACTTGTTTCCTGAACCAACGATGACATTGTGCCAAACAAGATTTCAAAAAACATAAATGAAGAATAACCAAGTTTAAAAATGACATCAAGAAAGTTTTAGTCAAACTTAAGACCTTATTTGAAGCATCAAAAGTCGAACAATACCTTCAGCTGCTCATTTTCAGCAGTAGTTTTATCAATCAATTCGTTGTCAATAACAGGGATCTCCTGAATTGCAGGAACTTGCTCAGGAATGTTCTTTGCAGCTTCACTTTCCTCAACTGGTAACTCATGTGTTTCCTGAACCTACAATGGCATTGTGCCAAACAAGATTTCAAGAAACAGAGGAAGAACAACCAAGTTTAAAAATGACATCAAGAAAGACTTTAGTCAAACCTAAGATGTTATTCAAAGCAACAAATGACTAACAATACCTTCGGCTGCTCATTTTCAGAAGTTGGTTTATTCATCAATTCTTTGTCAATAACTGGGATATCCTGAATCGCAGGAACTTGATAAGCAATGTTCTTTGCAGCTTCACGTTCATTAACTAGTAACTCTTTTGTTTCCTGAAGCTCAAGTTGCAATTCCTGAAACTCTTGTTCCTTCTGTTGCATGGTAGATTCAAACCTTGCACTTTCCTGTTCTAGTAACTCTTTTGTTTGCTGAAGCTCAAGTTGCAGTTCCTGAAACTCAAGTTCCTTCTTCTGCATAGTAGATTCAGATCTTGCACTTTCCTGTTCTAGTAATTCTTTTGTTTGCTGAAGCTCAAGTTGCAGTTCCTGAAACTCAAGTTGCTTCTTCTGCACAGTAGATTCAAACCTTGCACTTTCCTGTTCTAGTAACTCTTTTGTTTGCTGAAGCTCAAGTTGCATCTTCTGCAAAGTAGATTCAAAATTTGCAATTTCCTGTCTTTTGGATCCCTCAAACTCAAGTTGCATCTTCTCCAAAGCAGATTCAAACCTTGAACTTTCCTTAACTAGTAACATTTTTGCTTCCTTAAGATCACTTTCCTTCTGTTGCAAGGTAGATTCAAGCCTTGCAGTTTCCTGTTCTAGTGACTCTTTTGTTTGTTGAAACTCAAGTTGCAATTCCTGTAACTCAATTTGCTTCTTGTGCATAGTAGATTCAAACCTTTCACTTTCCTGTGTTTTGTATTCCTCAAACTCTTCTTGCATCTTCTGCAAAATAGATTCATACCTTGCACTTTCCTGTTTTTTGGATTCCTCAAACTCAAGTTGCATCTGCTGCACAGTAGATTCAAACCTTGCACTTTCCTGTTTTTTGGATTCCTCAAACTCTAGTTGCATCTTCTTCAAAGTAGATTCAAACTTTGCAGTTTCCTGTTTTTTGGATTCCTCAAGGTCAACCTGCCCTAATATATAAATCAGTTAGGGGGGAAATCACATACAATTTACAAAGTAGGTTTAAAAGACAATATATAATTTTCCTAATGGTTCATTTCCTTTCTAGCATGTTTTGCTATGAGATTTTTTTAAAAAGTTAGAAGTGGACTAATCAAACAAAGTTAACAAGTTTCTACCAAACGGATATTTAAGATGTTAATGAATAGACAGATAATTCTATGACAACATAGTTGGGACTGTTGTAAACCCATGTACTTATAATAGTAACATTATTATTATTATTATTATTATCAAGAAAAGATCTACCCTCGTTCGTTTCTCTAGCTGCAAGCGCCATGTAAGTTCTTCAACTTCCTTTTCCAGCTTAGTTTTGGCTTCTTGGAGAGCACCGGTTTCCTTAGCGGCCTGCAGACAAAGGAACAATAAATTGAAACAATCATTTACATACTTTTGGAAGGAATGGTAGAAACTGAGATGCAAAAGATGATAATTTCAACTGTTGCAAGCAACATAAGCAGAAAGAGAGATAATTATTCCATTTCTGAATACCTAGCTGTTAGGAGGGACTGATTCTCCACATTCATTCATTATTCTATAATTAGTCAGAATCAGCAGAAATAACACTAATATTCATATAGCAATAGAGCACATTAGGGAATATTATCATATACGAAGAAATTATTGTTAAAATAAAAATACAAGAATACACCCATGCAAGAGAAAATCATGAGCTTAAACTAATTTGAGAAATGAAAAAATCACCATTTTTAGCTTCCGCAATTCTTTACGTGCAACTCTTGCTCTCCAGGCACATTGTGTGGTAAGTACTGCTTTCTGTAACCTTAGATAATAACGTCTGGCCACGAAACGTCGAAATCGACTCTGTAAAATACATGAACTTGCATGATATCAATCGTACAGAAAAAGCACGAGCATTATTACTTTTTATGAACAGACCAGCATTAACACAACTATGATGAAACCCCAAAGCAAGACTAGGCCCTTCCTTTTATAGGTAAAAGTTGAGACTAGAACTCCCTTGAGAACAATCTCACTGGTTTACAGCTCCTCTTTAGAATTACAACTAGTGAGTGGGTAGAGTAGACTTATTGTTCTTTTTAAAAAAAAAATTATTTTGCTGGCAAAACCGAGGCCCCACTTGAAAATGCGCTCAGTATAAGTAAATGATTGAGCAGAGTAACAAGAATTCCAAATAACAACATATTCTAGTTATAAAGCCTAATAATTGAGATATTATGGGGAAAGTAAGCATTAACAAATGGTTGAAGAGAAGGGTAAAACTAGAAATAAGAAATAAAGCTAGTGCCTATTAATATGTCAACAACTGAAAGAAAGTTTTTTTTTTTTTTTTTTTGATAAGAAAAGGAATGAGGCCTCGTTAAAAAACCCTTCATACCCGATAGATTACATAGGTAACCCACCGGGCATTGGAAGGGGAAAAGAGTGCCTCAAAATTTTATTTCACAAAGGGATTTTTAACAAGCATTATATGTTCCAGTACTCAACTACAACACCTCAGAACATACAACATAACCTTGTTTAGACTACCAGCCTACACTGCAACACCCACTTTAGTTTTACCTGAATTGCAGTTGCAGCTTTTGTCTGCCTTCTGAATAGAAGCTCACCACGAGCAACCATCCCACGCATACCTGTTTGAACAGAAATAGCTACGGAGTACAATTTCTTGTATGCTTTCCTTGCACGAAACCTGCGTGAATGTTTTTGAATCCTCACACTAGCAGCTTCTCTTCTCATTCTCTCAAACTGATGGCGTGCTGCTACTCCTGCAAACAGGTTAAAAAATAAATGTGAATAACTATAACAATAGATATAAGGAAGCAATTCTAACTCCTAATACAATCAGAAATATACATGGATGAAATGCTCTTTACCTCTACACAAGGCTTGAATTTGTATGGCCGACAACCGCAACAATGTATAGTACTTACGAGCCAAATATGTACGCACTTTTCTCTGTATTAGGCTCGCTGCTCTTGCTAAAATCTCTGTTCGCAGTGCATCTAGTTCAGCCATCTGACCAGCTCTGAGAAAAACTTTTGTTTTACCAATCTGCAACAGCAGCAAATCTGTAAGGTACAATATTGAACAATACAAGAGCTTAGTGAAAGCAACTATATGAAAGTGCACTGGGTGCCAAAACTTATGCAAGCAGCAAGCAAGCAAGAGATTTGGACATAAATGACATGCATGAACTAGTTAGGAAATAAATGGAGTTAAAAAAAGAATAGTTGCATTTTTTAATAAAATGTAAATCCTGGATGCACCTGATAACCTTTGAGATTACTCTTCTCCAGAATCATCTTGCAAGCAGTGACCTCATTGTAGCTACCACTGAGTAACAGATTATGCACCTCACAGGTAAGTCATGGATTCTAGTAACATTATACAGAACAAAAGGGACACCTAAACAGAAGTAATAATTTTGAACTGCAAGAACAGACTTTGGAGATGTTACCTCTTACTCTTAGAGAGCTCTGGAGCCAATAAGGTAAATCGAGCTGCAAATTCACGAAACGATTTTCGACAGGGAAATCCAGCACAACTAATTCTAATTGCCTCCATCACTCCCTGGAGTCAAGTACAACCATCACACATGGACATACAGACAGGCTTCTTATCAACAAAAGCAAGGATTGACCAAAATATCAAAATTTACCCCGCAACGAAGTTGTTGTAGTACATTTTTGTTCTCAAAGATTGCCGGCTTAAGAGCATTATTTGGCTTCACACAACGAATGTAGTGTGGTTCAGTGGCACTCAAAGTCTCGAGCAAAGATTGGAGTTGTTGCTGTATAAAGAACATGGTATGCATGAAAATGAACAAAAATAGATGAAGCATGTAATCTCCCTTTAACATACACGCTAGAGCAGAAACAGACCTTGAAGGAGGAACCTATTGAGGAGAACTTTGATGATTTTTGACTAGTTTCCTCGGGTGGAGGAGGAAACAAGCTTGAAACAAAAGAGCATTCTGAAGCATACAGCAGAGCTTGATGCTCTGAAACAACATAATCTCTGTTCTTATCCAGGAAGAGATCGGTCTGGTAAGTAACCTAGAGTGCAAATTCCTTCAAGTTAATATTAAGCAGATTTCGCAGAAGATGATTTGAGAATTATAGCTGATGTGACTATTTTCTAGTTAACATTGAGACCGGTTTAAGTTTATTTAAGTTCCAATATTACCACTTAAATACTTGCAGAAGAAAACAATCACAACAGCTCATGCTATTTAGGTCTTGTTAAACAAGGGTTTTTATGTGTAGTTTGAGTGTTATTAGCTAAGTGGGACCTTCTTGTTTAATCTCAATTGTTTGTTAGTCAGGTTTAATTCCCTTTTCCAAGTTGGACATTAAGATTTTCCACAGGCATAGAATTTGTAAGGACCGCCAAATACAATATATAATCTAGATTTAGTGGAGAATAACAAAGATATTCCAGCACGTTTATCTTCTAGCACATGGTTCCTATAGATTCCTTGACATGGTAAAAGTACTTACCTCGCCAGCATAATGATAAATGGTGAAGTCAGTGCGGGACAACTTAGGCTTACTGAACCGCTTATTGTCTTTAAAAGTCTGATAAAGCTTTTGAGCAAATGTCTCATTTGTTGATCTGGGAAACATACTATGAAAATAACAGGAATAATTGTCACAGTTTCAAAGGGTAATTGAAGCAAAAAAAAAAAACAAGAGTAATTGTCACATAGGGAGATTGAAGGAAAAGAAAATGAAATTTCTAGGGCTAAACAAACCAATTTTCTTAAAATAATAAGAGCTGATTTATCATTGTTATTATTCTGATACCTACCAAGCTTCATCAAGAAGAGCTATGATGCCACCAGGTTTCTGTAAGCAGAAAAGAAAACATTAGTTAGTACATAAAAGTTCTACTACTCAACATGACAAAATAATCTCCCTTCTCAGTTTCAAAAGATCCTCTCTAGACTTATTTTCCAAAAAGAATATTAATTAAATTCATTTTAGTTTTTTTTTTAAATCAACCGTAAAATCTAATTCCCAAGTCTACAGGGTAACTTGTACTTTCAATGTTGATATTTGATTAAAAAAAAGTTCAAAAAAAGGGAAGTGTAATTTTGACATGGACAGAGTGTTGCTTCTGATGCAATTAGTAAATACCCAATATCAAAGGAAAAGATAATAATATAAATACAGGTCTAGCATTATGATATAAATAGAATATTCTTCCATCACAAGCAACCAAAATAAATTCTAGGCATTACTAGGAAATATGAAAAATACTAAAGCATGCTCTAAACCTCCAACTGAAATTGACTAAGGACGGAATTTCCCACGTTATATACAAGATAGATAAATGTAAATTTTCAGGAAAAAAAAGCAAAAAATTGTGATACCAGTATCAAGCCTCTTATTTTTAATCAGTCATTGCTGTGTTGAATTTAAGCATCCTAATGCTTGACTTGAATAGCTCGTGAGTCTAATCAAGCCTCTTATTTTTAACTAGCAATTGAAATTTTCCAATGCAAACTTGTACCCAGGCACAGATAATTGAGCTTGAAGCCAAGCATGATAATCAAGCTTATTTTTTACTAAGTAATTGACTCTAACAGGGCAAGTTGGAGCAATTTGATCTTTGTCTCAAATCATGTCCGAGCTTTAAACATAAAAGTTGATTGAGCTCGAGCTAAGCTTAAAGCCTCGAGTTTCAAGTCAAACGCAAGCTCTAGTTTCCCATAGCTTGAGCTCAATGTAGTTCAGTTAAACCCCTAAAGTCCAACACGCTACCAAATGGCTATATGATTGATAACTACCCTTAAAATTTTCTAAAGAACTGTCCTGTTTGATATGAAGAAGACAGAAAACATTCAACATTTATCTGTATATGTGTGTATGTGTCTGCACATATGTATTCTGGCAGAGTGTTTCACATTATAGAAAGTGAGATACAGGTCCTGGAAACAACAATGTAAAACAGAAACTGTGATGCACCTTTTCAATAAGATCAAGAATATCTTGATTATCAATAAATTCTATATAACTCCAATCAATTTGTTCTTTCTTGTATTCTTCCTGCTCCATCTTAAAAACATGCTGGCAAATGACATGGCACAGATATGTTAAGCATAGCTTTAAAAGCTGAAAATATCCAAAATACATTAGAATCAATCTAATGCATAAACCTGATTAAAATGTTGCTGCAGCTTTTCATTTGTCAAATTGATGCAAAATTGCTCAAAACTGCATACAGTGAAAATTTCTGTAAGTATTGACAGACGCAAATTAAGGAATCCACACTGCAAAACCAGAAAAACTGACACAAACATGTGGGCGGAACAATCTTTAACATGTATTTAATGCTGCAATCATCCAATCCAAGAAGAAAATTAGAAAAAACTATAAACTAGTGATCACTCTGGCAAAGAAAGAGAAGTAATAATATCCCCAAATTTGATCAGCAAAACCCAGCATAATCATTAAGGGATCTTTCACACATTATGGCCTTGAAATATTGAATTTCCTTAACTAGACATCCCAATCATGAAAATTATTGAGGGATGTCATGCAATAAAGCATACCGGTTAAGCACCTGTTTGTCTTGAAACTCTCAAATCCATAAATATCCAGAACACCAATCAGCATTTTTGATTCAGGATCCTGACCAATAGAAACATTTATCTTGTCCACAAGCCTGGGGAAAGAAAGTACAAAATGTGAAGAAATAACTTTGGGTGGATGTGCAGAATACTTGAATCAGTGTACGTGTGAATCTTAAATCGAAAGTTACCAGTCAAATAATTTTGAATAAACAATTTTTGCCAAAGCATCTCTGCTGAGAGCTGCAGCAACAGGGTCAAGTGATTTTGTAATGCTCTCATCACGAGTCACCATAACACGTTTAACAAGAGAGTCTTCAAGAGCCTTTGCATTACACCTAAACAAGAGGCAGAGGCATATTAGAGTTTTTCCATTCACATCTATATATAAGGATGAAGGCATGGAAGTTTAAGGATGACAACAGTAAAGGCAAATTACTTGAATAATTCTGCTGCGGTTTTTAGATGGGACCGAGATTTATCATCCTTAGGTTCAGAAGAATCTATTTCTTTTCCCTTTACAAACTCAATATTTCCTAAATGAAGAATTGCAGCCACAACTCGGAATATTGCATCCTGGCATAGCAAAAATTTGTAAGGAGGGAAAAAAAGGTGAAATGATTGCAACTAGATAATACTCAAAATGCATTACCTGCTCTGTCTGATTGATCCCGACAACATCCATAGCGCTCTTAGTTGCAAGATACTCCTTAAGTTCATCTACGCCATCCAGCTCGTAACAATTTGACTGGTTTAAATAATGAAAAGTTCGTGGATTTCCCAATTTGTACTTCTCAACATCCTGATGACATGTATTAGGAAAAAAGACATAAGAGAATTAGATGCCTCTTTGGTAACAAAAAAAAGTCAACATAGGCAAAATTGAAGCTCTCATGTTAGAAAATCACAAGGGGTATCATGAAGTCCCAAAATAGTTTTCTCTGTGAAGCCAAATGCAGAAAAATCAGACACCATTACCTCTGGTGGGGCAGCACAAAGCATATAAAAGCAATGATAGTTTCTCTCTGGATCAGACACCTGACAAACACGAGATCGTTCTAGCAAATAAGTCCTTATTGCAGCTCCAGAAATTTGGCCCCTTTGATCAAACTGAATTTCCACAAACTTGCCGAAGCGACTGCAATTAGATCATAGTCAGTCAGGGAAGTCGTTAATCAATTAAAACAAGAGACTCGGCAGAAAAACCCTCAAGGCGTGCGGAATAGCCTATTCCCTAAATATAGATTTCGAACCTTGAATTATTGTTTCTGACAGTCTTTGCATTGCCAAATGCTTCCAGAACAGGATTAGACTACAAATGTAAGAACAAAAAGATTAGGAAAAGATATTTTTTAATAAAAAATGCAACATCAAATTAAAAAAATTTACACATATATCAAAACTAAATTAGTTAGGAGTTTAAGCTACCTCCAAGACCTTCTGCTCCACAGAGCGTTCCTCTGTCTTGTTATGTTTCCCTCCCATATAGGCCAGATAGCGCATAAGACTCTTCGTACTCTCTGTTTTACCAGCTCCACTTTCCCCACTTACCAAAATTGATTGGCTTATTTTCTCATTGATCATACTTCTGTTCATAACACTTATTACATCAACGAGCACATAAAGAATGCAAAAGAACTTAATGATACGGGAAGCATAAAAACACACTACCTATAGGAAGAATCTGCAACAGCAAATGGATGTGGGCTCAGCTCACCAAATGATGCCCCTTTGTATTGTTCCATCATGTGATTGCTGTATAAATGTGGCAGTCTTCGAAAAGGATTTACAGCAATCAATATGTTCCCCGTGTAGGTCTGAAATAAACATCGGCACATTTAGATTCAAACAACAATACATAAATCTGGAATAAACAGCCACATGAAAAATTAAAGCAACATATTCACACTCAGCCATCATAAACCACAGTCGCATTAAGTGAATCATGATGCAAAATAAATAATCTGGGTAACCACTGCCACTGCTATAACATCGTAATATGTTAAACAGCATAAGAAATATGCTATGGAACAGCTAATTCAAGCAACCCCTGCCAACTTGGAGCTGTATCTAACAATAATAATTAAATAAATAAATAAAAGAATGCAAATCCACTATTAATACTTACATATATTTCATTGATATCATATCGGCATTTTAAATTCTGCAAAACCCCAGGTTCATGCAAATATGCTAGCTTCGTCATATCATCAACACCGCATGAAGGAAATTCAGGATCCTTTGGATAGACACTGGCTGATTTGGCGACAATCTACACAAAATGAAAGGAATATCAAAGCCACAAACCTTTCAGACTCCATGCAATCAAACAATGACTGAATAAAGAACTAATGCAGAGACCAAGCACTCACCTGCTTCCCTGATGTGCCGTTTATTTTAATCTCGTCCCCCTTAACTTCCGTCACTTCCCCGTCTAACCAAGCGTCATCCGGGTCCTCCACCCAAACATGAGATCCAACAAGAATACTGGATGGAGCAACCTGTGAGGCCATGTAGAATCATCAGCATATCAATTTCAAAGAATATAGACCCATCTCAAACAATGAAACATGAAACCGAATTGTATTAATCATGCACGTAGATACGTAGGCCCAAACAAAAACGTTGAACAGTGTCCGTACATAAACAAGTCGGATTATTGGAATTTGTGTCCGTACATCAAACCTTTCTGAGCAACCAACCATTAATTAATTTAATTCTACTAAGCCAGCTACTTCACAAAAGACATGTACATTATTGATTGAATTGCATAAAGTAAGATTAACAGAGCTACTTTCCTATTAATTTCAAATAAAGTACGGATCACAAACTCACAAGAATCTTACCGAAAAGGAAAAAGAGAAATGCAGCTCTACTAAACCAGGTTCATTCAAACAATGAATATTCCTAATCTAAACGTTGATAAAATTAACATAACATCGTAACGTAAAAAAAAAACAGGAAACGAGAAATAAACATGAAAATATAAACGAAATCGCGGGAAAATCAAACTGCTAACCATTGTTTCTGGTTAGATTCAGATCCGAGGCAGAGCCAGCAAACCCTAGATCCTTCCACAAGACAATGCGAAACGAATCGCCATCTAAAATCCGCCTTCAATCAAAAACAACGTTCACACTCGTAGCTCTTTCCTCTCTCTCCTTCTCTCGCTCGTTCCTCTCTCTCTAACCGTACCGAATGTATCTCTTTCTTCTCTCTGCAACAGCAGAGGAATCCGTTATCAAATTTGTAAAGATTGATTCGTTTTTATACGAAATGAATGGAAATTATAGCTTATAGGTTACAATAAAGAAGGAAAATGGCATTGCAGGAGAGAAAAAGCTATACAATGGCAGACGTTTAAGCTTCGCCTCTTCGCCAGCGTAACGAATCGCAACGTCGGACATTAACAAACACGCCTTCGCTTCTGCAACATTCTCTCTTTTTGTTTTCCTTCTCTCTTTTTTCTTTTTTTTCTTTCCTTTTTTGTCTGAGTCTCCCTCTTGTTTTTGGTTTTCCTCAACGACGTGAACGCAAAAAGTCAAAATCTATAATACGAAATTCCTGGTTTGTCCCTGATGTTTGGAGGATATTTGCTGGTAGTTCTGTCGTTTCTACTTCTTCAGGCTCTTTAATTGTGAGGCTAATGTTTGTCTTAATTACGAACCTTTTATGTAAATAAATACTTTTATTTCGATTAACAAAAAATATATATATAATTATAAGACGAATGATAAAATATTTGTATAAATTTATGAGTTTTGTATGTTATATTAGTACAATATTTTTATTGTTATTTTATCTAATAATTATACGAAGGTATGAAAATATAAAATTATTACTCCTCTTATAATGATATTAAGAAAAATATTAAATTCTTACATGATTATCAACTTAACATGTTACACTATTTCGTTGTATATGTATGCATATTATATAAATATGCATGTATGTATATGTATATGGTTATTTATATTATATACAGGAGATGAAATAAAACTATTTTATAAGCGGAGTTGTTTTAAGATAGAGATTTAATTTAAAGTTTAAGCTTTTTTTAATATGTTGGTATGATTATAAGGTAGTATATATTTAATTTTTTAGTCTTTTAATAATACATACACATTGTACACATATGGCGCTCGAACCCGAGTTAATTTAAAGTTTAAATTTTTAGATGTAAGAATTTTTATCAAGATTATAAAGTAAAAATTGACATGTTTGTGCACCGATAATGTATCAATTAATGACTATATATATATACTCACTCATATAGTAAAATTATTCGATACACATGTTGTGTTTTGTTTTAGGGTTTAATTTTGTATGGTTTATAGGTAGAATTTAAGAGTTAGATTGTAGGGTCATGGATATAAAAAAATTACATAAACCAACATATTTACCTTTAGAAATTAAAATTAAATACTAGCTCTAGAACTCTAAAACCCTAAACTCTAACCATAATTAAATAAACTAAACTTCTAAATTTTAAACCCTAAACTAAATCTATAATCTTTTTATCCATTTGAGTAGGGCCGTTGTTGTTTAGTTTAGCTAGTTAGCTGAATTTGTTAGTTGACTTTAGCCATAGTTCTACATTTTGTTTCTTGTAAATTACCCTTATTAGTACCATTTCCTCTATTTAAGTTTAGATAAATTTTTAACGAAACTCGTGAGGATAATTTTCTTTTCACCTAAAAAAGTCAAAAAAATAATAATTAAATAAGTAAAATATATTAAACATTACTGAAATTTCTAAAAAACAAAATAAAATATATAAACTAGTAAAATAATTATATTAAACATTATTAAATTGTTTGTTAAAATTATTAAATTAAATTTTTTTATTTCGTAAGAAAAATTATAATTTTAAAATAATGTTTTAGTCTTTTATAATTTATTTTTAATTTCTAAGTGAAATTGTAATATTTTTTATTTTAAAGTATTTTAAATTTTAATAATATTCAATATTTTTTGAATTTATGAATACCTTTTATTTTTATTTTTTTACATTTGTAGTAATATTTTAATATTTTAAAAAGTATATTTTTATCATTTAAAATTTCTAAAACAACTATGTAAAATTTTAAGATTGTTTTTAAATAGTTTTCCATGTTCTTTCTAATTTTGAAATAAACTTTTGGAATTTTCAATTTTTAAAATAATGTCATTAAGTTCTTCTTCTTTTTTACTTCCCCCATGATTTAAAGATTTTTTAAAATAATTTCATTAAGTTCTATTCTTTTATTTCCCATGATTTAAAGAATTTTTAAAACAAAAAAAAACTCTGAAAACACCACGTGACAACATCATACGAGAACATGTGACATAAATATTTCAAAACTTTTAGCGTAAACCATTAACGAGGTTTGATCCAATGTTTCCCTTTTGTATGATCTTCTGCTATTAACCATACGTATTTTTAAAAAAAAATTAATGTTGGGTGCAATAGCAAGACATATTGTTCTCTCAATGAAAAAATAATCGAATTTAAACTTTCGAAAATACATTATTAGTAGGGAGAGCTACAAATCATAAACATTAACCATAAAATAGACATGTACTATACCAAATAAAATATTATCAAATGGATGAATTGATACAATTTTGATATAAAAATTAAATCAAGTGAAAAAATGAGTTTTAATTAATTTTTTATAAAAAAAAGTCAAGGCTTAAGCACCCTAAACCTTTTTTCGGATCGGATTTTGTAGATGTACAATATGGGTACGATTTTCTCAACTCAATTTTCTCTATTCATAATGTTAGGATTTAAACTTTTGACCTTATTTAAAGAACTTAGCGTCTCATCCTGCTAAATCAACTGCTTGTTGGTTATTTTTTTTTTAATTACTATAAATGTAAGGGGATGGAATTTATAGGGGATGGAATCCCAACTCTTGTTGACAACTCACCTTTTACTACAATTAGAACTTTACAAGAATATAAAATAAGGAAAACTACACCGGTGGTCCCCAAACTATTACCGTTCTCCTATTTTGGTCCCTAAATTATGTTTTTCGGTAAAACTGTCCCTTCTGTTACATAGTTCTCCTGTTTTGGTCCCCCGACGTTAAATTGCTAACGGTTTTGCTGATGTGACATTTTTAAATATTTTTTAATCATTTCTCTCTCCTCTTAAAAAAATGTCACGTCAGCAAAATCGTTAGCTATTTAACACCGGGGACCAAAATAGGAGAACTATGTAACAGAATGGACGATTTTGCCGAAAAACATAATTTGGGAACCAAAATAGAAAAAATAGTAATAGTTTGGGGACCACCGATATAATTTTTCCTATAAATTATTGGTGTCTGTTTTTTTTATTATCAAAAATTGGTGTCTGTTTAGTATTAAGGTAAGGTTAATGAATGAAATTCCAAGTTCCAACAGTTGAATTTGATAGTAAATGTTAATTTTGTTCTTACTTAAAAGTTGCACACATCCTCCTAGAAAACCGCTACTCCTTGTCCAATTCTAAATTTTAGGAGAAAATATATTATAGTTAACTCTTGCCACATTATTTATGAGATTAATTAATAAAAATTATTTATTTTATTATTTTTTCATGTTATATTTTTATCAAGTGATTCTTCATTCATATTTACTGTAAATTAATTTTATAAACGATTTTTACAAATATGACATGAAAAAAAATAAGTGACTTTTATTGGTTGGTTCAATGGATAATGTGGCGAGAATGACTCATGACATAATTTCTCAAATTTTAAGAATGGGTATGGCATATTTGAACTTAATCTAAAACACGAAACTTCTATCTAAATTTGATTTGATCTAAACTTGACCTGAATTTTAAGATTAAAATTTGTTTTTTTAATAGTTAAGATAAAATTTTGTTCTTGACCTTAAAGAAATAAAAATTTATACTTTTCCATCTTTTATTAAAAAGGGGATGATATGGAAAATGTAAGGATGTTATTTATAGTAATTATTCATAGTTTTTTTAGTCGATAAAATTAAGGATGCGCACAATAGAAAATATATATAAAGAGATGAGCATTATAGTACTTACCCTTAAATATATAGAAAACTTTACAAATATCTCAGGTCGAGTATTTTCATCCTAAATATATATCGTTATTTGGTAATTTTTCATTCGGCCTAAATCTAATTTAAAAAAAATACATGACCTTATAAAACCAAGTCGAATCAAAATTCGTTCGATTCAGATCTCATGTCCATCTCTAAATCTTGTGATTAATTGATACTTGTGTCAATTCATGTATTCTCTAGGAAAATATAGCAAAGTATCAAATTCCCCATCCTCAAATTTAATGTGAAATGGACAGGTAGTTTGTAAACCAGCATTATTGTGCAGTTCCAAAGGATACAATGAACTGAAAGTCCCTCAGGGAATTCGAGGGTGGGTAAACTGTGATCATAAATGAGTTATGGATTTATGTTGATTTGGTAAGCTTTGAAAAATGCAAGACATGTCAACATCTCTTTTCGGCATCAAACCATTCTTTGGTCACCCGTTGTTTAAAAACTCACGAAATAAATAATAGTTTGGTGATTAAAACAAGAAAGAAACAATAGATTAGTGACTAAAATAAAGGGAAGTTACATTGTTGGCCAAAATAGGAAGAAAAAAAATCGTAAGGTTAGTGATGATTTTGTGCAAAATAAAAAGTTAGAGTAACCAAAACATGAAAGTAATAATAGTTTAGTGACTAATAGTATTGTTTACCCAAGGTTTATTTGCATTTACAAACAATCAATTCTTGGTAAACATTATCATCTTTTCTACTAAAATTATTTGTTGGGTTTAAGTTCTTTCAAGTAACTGAATAAGTACATTTTTAGGTGATGAATTTATGTCCTATTTTTATACGAATGGAATGTATATGATTTAAATCATTCTAAAAATTTATAATTTTATGTTCATGTAATATAATATATATTATTTTTTATACAACCGATATCTAACTCATTGAGTGACTAATCCAGATTAAATATTGCATAGATCCACTATAAAGATTACCCTCCCAACTTAATTTACTCCATTCACAACGTTAGAACTCGAACATTTAACATTAATGAGTCTAGTGCTTCATCCCACTAGACCAACCGGTTGTTGGTTAATATAATCTATGTTATTTATATATTGCTTGAGACATGACTAAATTTTAAAATCCGGATAATATAAGAGATAAATCCACAATGCACACATATCTCAGGGACTAATGACAGAATTTGTCCCTTTCTTAAATATTGCATATATTGTCTTGTGTGTTCATCTTCTTGTGGGGGATTGTTTTCTTCATTTATTGAGGAGAGCCTCTCTGGTAAGAGAATTCATTACATTCACACCCTTTGTTTTTCGCTTAATTCCCAATCCCCCCCTACAAGAACCTCTGGTTTTCTTCAACAATGGGGGCCTCCGGTAGCAAGAAAAGGAGGAAGCCTTGCCATGGGAGGAGGATTCTGACTGACAAAATGAGGCTTTTCCATGAGAATATTGAGAAAGAAGCAGTGTTGGTATTTGCATGGAAAGAGGCTGAGTGGGCGAAGGAGAGGAGGAAGCTGACGGAGGAAGTGAAGGTGCTGAGGAGATTGGCGGCGGAGAAGGAGGAGGTGGTGGTGGTCGGGAAATGTGACAAGGGGTGGCCGTTGTTGGGGACAAGTTACCTGTTGGAGCAGATGAAAGAGGAGAGGGCAAGGAGAGATGAAGTTGTGGAGAAATGGAAGCAACTCTATCTTGCCATCAGGACTGAGCTTCATGATCTTATTCAAAGAACCCATGGTTTAGTTTCTTTCTCTCTCGTATATTCTATATATATTTTTCATGTTCGTTTTAAGGTTCACGTTTTAAGAACTCTATTGTTCGAGTAAAAATTTTCTGCCCCTAATCATGCCTCCTTATATGCCCCCTACTAAAAAATACCTAAAAATTAAATCCTAAGCCCTAACCTTAATTTCCATATTTTAAACCCTAAAAAATACATTATACCCCTAATTCCCTACACCCTAACCTTAAGCCCTAACTTTAAACCAAAAACCTTAAACTCTAAACCCGTTGTTTTAAAATGGAGAAACCAATGGAAGCATAATTAGGGGTAGACAATTTTTATCCCTATCGTTCTACTAGTGTGATGACAAAATATTTGTTACTCTATTTGTCTTATAAAATTTGTCCCACATAAATTGTCCAATTGAAAAATTCAACAACAGCATTTACAAAGCGTATTTTCTTTTTTACACTCTTTTAGTTTTTCAACCAAATAAATTTTAACTTTTAAATGATAAATTGTCAATTTAATTATTTTACAACACTTCTCTAATACAAATTTATTCATCTCAAAATTACATGAAAAGTCAACAAAGAACAATTTTTGTGAGACAAAGAGAGTATTAAATTTTCAGTTGACATTTATGTCTGGCAAAACGAACCTATATAGTAGGTGGGAGGAGCAATTTTCTCTTAAATCTGATAATTTAATTGTATTTTGGTTTACTGATTTATTAGTTATTTGCTCCTCCCAAAATTATATCATATATTAGTTCTTAAGATTATGTTAATAAAATTAAGTCTTGACCTTTTATTTTTGGTTTAATTACTTTTTAAAATCTTTTAGTTTTAAAATTAGTGAAATTAAACCCTTAACTCCTTTAATTTTAATGGTTTAATTCCTTTTCAAGACCTTGTTCGTTTTAAAGTTAATTAATTTATTCTTTTATAGTTCGATTCTGACTCTACCCTTAAACTCCAGACGACCTTTTCACATCTCTTTATAAGAAAAATTGAATGTTCATTTGGGAAGGTTCATTGGTACATAGTTGAAAATTGGAAAAACTATGCGTCGTAGGGGATGCGATCTATTGGAAAGCAGAGGAAGAGGAGACGATAGAAGAGATGAAGAAAGAACTAAAGAGCAAAGACGAGACGATAGAGGCTTTGAGAGCTCGAATAGCTTCAATGGCGAAGGAAGGATTCGAGAGGAAACGAGAGATGGATATTCTTAAGCAGAGCTTGAGGATTCTGGACAGCAAGATGAAGGCAGCTTATACCAGCGGTAACAATAAAGTTACAACTCTGGGTCAGTATTTGTGAAATTAGCCTTCAACAAATTTCACTACTAGGAACATATATATAATGGGGTTATATCTTTTATATATACAAAAAAAGTTGGTGGTTTTAAATTTTTAGGAATATATATTATGTCTATGATTCGAACCTGAATTCTCTATTCGGGAATGTAACATGCATTATAATTTCATGTTTGATTGAAATGAAATTATGCTACTTTTAATGCACTTACTCACACGAACGGAGTTATTTTTATGGAGGGGGCATGGCCCCAAGTATTTTTTATATGAATTAAGAGCCCTTATCAGTTTTGAAATTGAATCTTGACTCCAATTTTTTGGGGTCAAATTTCTCTTTTAAGTTCTATTTTATTTTTATTTCAAAATTAGATTGGAATTTAAGTTATTATTATTTTTATTTATAATCTATCTAAGCTTTTTTGGCTTGAACCACGTATATAATTTTTTTAACTATTCTACTTAAGGGAAGAGAAGAAGAAATTTCTCTTACTGGGACTAAAACTCAAAACATAGAAAAATGGATTGGATGTCAACATGAGCCTTTAACCATCTGCTCTAAGTTGTGTACATAATTAAATTTTTTAGGCATCAATGCTAATTATTCATTTAATATTTTTTATATCTCATACTATTTTTATTTGACATGTTACATTTTTTACAGAAACCAGGCATCTTTATCGATAAATAAAACAAAACTAGAACATAAACAGAATAAAAGTTTTAGAACATCCGAAAGAACAACAGGAAAAAAAATCATAAATCTAAAAGGAAAAGATAAGTGTTGCACCAGTTAGATCATACACTTCCTCTTTACACCAAAGAAAATCTCTATTTTCCATTGTAGGAATGGCCCATGAGGAGTTGTCAAAATATGAACTAGAATAAATCCTAAAATCGGCAACAACATTTCACGTCTATTCTCAAAAACGACGATTCGCTATAGATTACATCGGCAAACAACATTAAATGGGATCAAACTCTACGTAGCCACCGACAAACATGAATAAGAAACAAGGGATGTGAGGGTCGTCGTACGAACACCAAAAACTACAAAAGTAACCTTAAAAACAAGTCATAACGCAGAGACATGCCATAAAGATAGAAAAACGTGTCACAGAGGCAGAGGAAAGCGCAACAAAATGTGCGAAAAAACAAATAAATATAAATTACTAGCGGTCGACAACCAATACAAAAATTAGTGTCGCCACTGGTTAAACAAAAAAAACAAGAGGTTGTAATTGAGAGAAAAATAAAAAAGTCGACTAGGGTTTAAGACGGTTATCTCACTACATGAATTAATAAATAAATACATTTATATACTTTAGTGTATTGTTTTGAACTTCTTTTAAATAATATACATATATAATTCAAACATAACTCAATTATATGAATATAAATAGAATTATATAGAATATAAATATTAAATTGATTAATTAAGTTCAATTTTTGATTAGATGATTATATTTTACTTTTAAGTGTACATGTAAAAAATAATAATTAAGATACAAAATTAAAAATTAATTTTAACTATTAAAATTGTGTACGAACAAGTAAAAGTTGGTATACATCAACACATCGATATTGATAAAAATCGATCGAAATACACTAAATCAATAGAAAGATATTGAAAATCCGACCAAAACAATTTCTAAATGCTTAAGAGTGTTTGAAGCCGTTAATTTTTAAAGAAAAAAAATTAAATCCCTATTTTTTTAACTCAATTAAGTCGTTGAACTAATAAATTAAATCAAGTAACCATTCTATCATGTGACATTTATAATTTTTTAAAAAACTACTTCTTATAATTTTTGTAGATTTATTTATTCTTTTATAACTTTTAAAGTTTTTTAAATAAAATATTTTTTAAAAATGTCAAGTGATAACATTGTAACACACCACGCTATACTAATTAATCCAAGAACGATTAAATTTAACAGTCAACTTTGATTAAAAGGGGTGAACTAATGAAAATTTAGAGGTACAAAAAAATTCAGACACTTAAATAAAAAATTTCAAAAGCTCAAGTATTTATGATACCCTTCCGTTTTTAAAGGACTAAAAGTAAATTTAAGACCGTTAAGTACAAGGGTGGCATGTCCAACTCCGGGGAGTCTAAGGAACAACAAATTATTATACGACTAATAAAACGACATGCTCTTACAATCGTTGGATGATCATCTTCTTTAAAAAAAATTAATTTTGACTGTTAGATTAAGAAAAAAAAGTGTGTAACCAGAAAGTGTGTGTAGCCGGTAAGTTAAAAAACACGACATTTAAAATGTTACCCACCAACCTAAATGTTACCAAAAACTATAACATTTTAAGTTAACATGGTAAGTCTAGAATCTTACTAACAAGTATCGAAAACTTACTATAATATGTTATGAATTTAAATGTTACCAAAAGATAAAACATTTTAAGTTGACAATTGACATGGTAAAGTTCGAAACTTACTAACAAGCATAGAAACTTACCATAACATGTAACTTTTTCAGTTGCAACCTAAAATTTGAAACACGTAACTTAAAATGTTACCCATCAACCTAAATGTTACCAAAAGATATAGGCCCTGTTTGGCAATTAGCGGATAGCGGATTGCATTAGCTGATAGTTGATTGCATTAGCTGATTTGACTAGCGGATTGTATTAGCTGATTGTATAAAAATGTTTGGTAAAATTAACTAATAGCTAATAGTTGTTAGATTATTTAAACAAGTAAAATGACATATAATGACATGTTTATATTCAATACTTGTTTGAATAGTTTATTAGTTATCAATATTTTGTATCTAATTATTATTAATTAGATCTATAAAATCATTTTTAATATAAATTTTCTAAACATATTCAAATGATTTATATATTAATTTATTATTTATATAATTATTTTAATATAATATAATTAATTAATAAATTTAAATACACGTATAAATATGTGATAATAAAAAGAAAAAGTAAATAGAATTAGCTTATAAATAGGGTGAGAAAATATTTAATTTAGGTTATTTTGAGATTTTTGATAACTGGTAAGGGTAAAAGAGTCTTTACATTTTAGGTTATTTTGAGCTTTTTCAAAATTAACGGTTTCACCCCAATCCGCTCTTTCAATCCGCTATTTACCAAACAACAAATTAGCGGATTTGACTGGTCAAACCTCTAATTATGCCTCAAACCTCTAATTTTTGCCCAAACCTCTCTTTACCAAACAAGGCATAACATGGTAGGTTTAGAAACTTACTAACAAGTATTAAAACTTACTATAATATGTACCCACCGACCTAAATGTTACCAAACTAATATGTATAACATTTTAGGTTGGAATGCTAATTTTTGTAAGTTTCGAAACTTCCGACTAAGTTTCGATACTTGTCGTGAAACCTAAAATGTAACCAATATGTATAACATTTTAAGTTGGTATGACACAATTTTTTATGAGTTTCGGAACTTCCGACTAAGTTTTGATATTTTTCTTGAAACCTAAAATGTAACCAGTATGTATAACATTTTAGGTTGCAATGACACAAATTTTTTATGAGTTTTGGAACTTTCGACTAAATTTTGATATTTGTCTTGAAACCTAAAATGTAATCAATATGTATGTTGGAATGACAATTTTTGTAAGTTTTGAAATTTTTGATTGCAACTTAAAATAATACCTAATATTTAGGTCGTAGTGTAGCCGAGTTTCAAGTTCTTTAACTCTTCAATGTTGATCTTGTTAATTTCGAACTAAAGCTAAAATTTTCTATTGGGTGATAAAGATTTCTTAGATTATATGAGTAATTTAAACTTGATTTTAACAAATTAAACTCAAAAATAAGTATTTGAAAAAATAACTTATTTTCAAGTTCTTTTAACTTTTTAATGGTGATTTTGTTAATTCTAAACTAAAGCTAAGTTTTTCTATTGGATAATCTAGATTTATTAGAGTATATGAGTAATCTAAACTTGATTTTAACAAATTAAACTCAGAATTAGGCAATTGATGAAAGAAATAGCTTGTGTTCAAGTTTTTTAACTCTTTAATGGTGATGTTGTTATTCCGACCTAATCTTAGTATTAGGTAATGAAGATTTCTCAGAGTAAATGAGTAATCTAAACTTGATTTTAACAATTCAAACCCAGAATTTTGTAATTGGTGAAAATTATAATATTGCTTTTAAGCTAGAATTCTTGATTTTCAGTAAAACTTAGAGCAAAGTTTCATACTTGTCGTGAAAATATTTTCATTCTTGAACGATCAAATCTCATATAATAACTTAGGTTGAAGTGAGTAAAATTTTAAGTTTAAACTTAAAATGTTATAAAAAATCATAACAGTTTAAGTTGCAACATAAAATGTTACTAATTTATGTTTTAACCTAAAATGTTATCGAATACATATAACATTTTAGTTTTGAAGACATAAAATATTACTCAATTTAGTAAATTTTTAAGTTTCAACCTAAAATGTTATAAAAAACATAACAATTTAAGTTTCAACCTAAAATGTTACCAATTGATATAATATTTTAGTTTGAAAATCGAAATATTACCCAAAAAAATTAGGTTGCAACCGAAATTAATACCAATACATATAACATTTTAGATTAGTAGCCAAGTAAAAGAAAAAAATGGTCACGCCGTATATTAGACGCATTTTAACCTGCCATACGGTAGATCTACCCAACTCCGGCATGGGTTTTTCAACTTAAACAATCTAATTTGGTTTGAATACGATTTAAATAATAAAAACTTTTTAATTCCAATTTAATTTAAAAAATACATTTCATTAGTTTTCTCTCTCTATAAATATAAGGTAAATAGACCATCAGATTGAATTAAGTCGAATTTAGATATGAGTTTAATATTTTTTTTTCATACTAAATCATAATACGATCTATAAGCAAATCTATTTGATATATTATTAATTTTAATATTTATAAATAAGTAGTTTAAAATACATGCTATCATTTATATAATTTAAATTTAAATTATAAGAAATTATTTTTTTTAAAATAGTTGATTACAACTTATAAGATTGTATCAAATATATGTATCTTATAGACATTATAATTAACAAGTATTTCTTGAAATAAATATCATATATATTTTTACTGAAACACTTATTAGGTCATAATTCAGGGGAAATCAGTAGTCAAAACAAAGGAAAGGGAGTTAATGCTGGAAATTCATGCCCTGCTGCCTCAAACTTTCCAAAAGATGTAGTCAACGCTCCTCCAAGTATTGTTGGAAAGTCTCTTGGTTCGATAATCACCATTAATTCTGGTCATAATAGTCCTGCTTCGATATATTTTGTAATTTTCTTTTCATTGAAACAAAGTTAAAAGAGTTTTCACGGCGTTAAAAAAATTTTTGTTACCTAATAAAAACACGACATGTAGTATATTTTTTATATTTTTTTAATTTTTAATTTTAAAAATTTATAAAAATTTTAATTTTATAAAAAACCACAAAGTCCCTAATTTCTTTAAACCCCTAAACTCTAACCCTAAATCCTTAAATTCTTCTCCTCCCACCACTGGCCACCATTGCCTTCGTTGTCCCCCATTACTGAAAACTTCATCATCTCGTCATCGAAAACTGACGAATAAACTGTCGATTGCTCCGTCGCCGAACATCCAACAATGAAAAAAAGAGGCCGATTGAGCTTCTAATCGATGGCTAAAGGGTGAAAAGTTGAACAATGAGGTACACGACGCTTGGGTGGTGAATGGTGAACTGCCGACGTGTGGGGATGTCAAATGGTGGGAGAGATGTGATTTGAGGGCTTGATTGAAAGAAATTAAAACTCTAGGTTTTTTTAAGAAATTTATATTTTTAAAGAAAATTCAGAAATTAATTAAATAAATAAAACCATGACACATGTCGTGTTTTTATTAGATAACGAAAAAGATATGATTTAATTATGGAATGAAACGTTCGATATTAAAGTGACCTAAAAATGTTAGGCACCAACTGAAAAAAAATGTATAAGTTGAACATCTTTTTAACTATTAAACCTAATAAAAATTAATAACTTACTTTTTAGCCATAACTAAAACCTAAATTTTTATAGAAAATTAATTAACTAAAATGAGAAGGTTTTCACAAATAATTTTAAATAAAATTTAATGAGTTTAATTATACTTTAGATGCTAATTAAATACTTAACAATAAAAAATTAATTATAAGAGTATAGAAGTGATTTGAAAAAATGACTAAATTGATATATATATATATATATATATATATATTAGAATATAAAGGGTTTTACTTAGTATTAAATTATTTTAAGAAAAGCTGGAATTGGGATTGCTTTACTGTTTATGGGTTTGTTTTTGATGCTTCTGTGGATGATTATAAGGTTGTTAGGATAAGTTGTTATCCAAATAAAGCCTTTGAAGATGGTTATGAGAGTTTAGTTGAGGACTAATTGTTGGAGAATGATTCTGGAGTTGCCATTTGGGATCCCTTTGCGTACTGCTGGGATACATGTTAATGGGAGTTTGAATTGGCCTGTTTTTCATGGACCAGACGTGTTTTCACATACTATTATCTCCCTTGATTTGGCTCAGGAGACCTGTAACGAAGTGCCGCAACCGTGTTACGGCGACGGTGCAAGTGAAAGGTCATTAGGGGTATTGGATGGATGTCTTTGTGTGCTTTGTAACTATGAGAGACTGTATGCTGATGTTTGGGTTATGAAAGAGTATGGAAAGAGAGAGTCTTGGACTAAGCTGGTTACTATTGCCTTCGTTGTCCCCCATTACTGAAAACTTCATCATCTCGTCATCGAAAACTGACGAATAAACTGTCGATTGCTCCGTCGCCGAACATCCAACAATGAAAAAAAGAGGCCGATTGAGCTTCTAATCGATGGCTAAAGGGTGAAAAGTTGAACAATGAGGTACACGACGCTTGGGTGGTGAATGGTGAACTGCCGACGTGTGGGGATGTCAAATGGTGGGAGAGATGTGATTTGAGGGCTTGATTGAAAGAAATTAAAACTCTAGGTTTTTTTAAGAAATTTATATTTTTAAAGAAAATTCAGAAATTAATTAAATAAATAAAACCATGACACATGTCGTGTTTTTATTAGATAACGAAAAAGATATGATTTAATTATGGAATGAAACGTTCGATATTAAAGTGACCTAAAAATGTTAGGCACCAACTGAAAAAAAATGTATAAGTTGAACATCTTTTTAACTATTAAACCTAATAAAAATTAATAACTTACTTTTTAGCCATAACTAAAACCTAAATTTTTATAGAAAATTAATTAACTAAAATGAGAAGGTTTTCACAAATAATTTTAAATAAAATTTAATGAGTTTAATTATACTTTAGATGCTAATTAAATACTTAACAATAAAAAATTAATTATAAGAGTATAGAAGTGATTTGAAAAAATGACTAAATTGATATATATATATATATATATATATATATTAGAATATAAAGGGTTTTACTTAGTATTAAATTATTTTAAGAAAAGCTGGAATTGGGATTGCTTTACTGTTTATGGGTTTGTTTTTGATGCTTCTGTGGATGATTATAAGGTTGTTAGGATAAGTTGTTATCCAAATAAAGCCTTTGAAGATGGTTATGAGAGTTTAGTTGAGGACTAATTGTTGGAGAATGATTCTGGAGTTGCCATTTGGGATCCCTTTGCGTACTGCTGGGATACATGTTAATGGGAGTTTGAATTGGCCTGTTTTTCATGGACCAGACGTGTTTTCACATACTATTATCTCCCTTGATTTGGCTCAGGAGACCTGTAACGAAGTGCCGCAACCGTGTTACGGCGACGGTGCAAGTGAAAGGTCATTAGGGGTATTGGATGGATGTCTTTGTGTGCTTTGTAACTATGAGAGACTGTATGCTGATGTTTGGGTTATGAAAGAGTATGGAAAGAGAGAGTCTTGGACTAAGCTGGTTACTATAACATACATGGGCTTGCCCATGTATCTTGACAACTACAACAAATACTTTGCAGCACCTTTGTTTGTCTCAAGAAGTGGTGAAATTTTGTTGCAGTTTGGTTTGGAGTTAATTCTATACAATCCCAAGCAGAAGGAATTTAGGACCCCTGCGTTTCTTTCCGAAGCTTTTGATTGTATCAATTGTGCAGAAGTCTATGAAGAAAGCCTTGTTTCACCAACAGGAGTCAATCAGCCTAGCTGAATGGTGTTAATAGCTGTCCTTAGCAAAGGGAAAGGTGAATTTCAGATTTCTTATTTCTCATTTATATACTTTTGGTACCTTTTCTGTTGGTTCATCTATTTGGTTTAGTTTCATCCTATTGAACTTTATGGGATGAGAAAATATCTTGGTTAGTTGGTTTAGGATTCGATATAGTTCCTTTCACCATGGTTGATTGATATATGAACCACATTTGTTTGCTGATGCAAGAAAATCTCTATCTGTTGTTGCACATTAAATTCATTGTTGTCTTGGTCAAAGCGATTGTTTACCGAACTATATGTTGCCATGTTTAGTTTTAGGTTACAAGAAATTTATCTCAAGCTAGTTTACAAATCTTAAGTTCTTATGGCACATAGCCTTTTGCACCTTGAGGCTTCCTAGGAGAGTGTTCTTAAATATGATTGTTTCTCTTTTCGGATTAGGAACTTAAAGGACTTGATTTGGAATGTGATTCATTTCATTAAATCTTAAGATGTCTGCCAGATGCAGTAATTATTGTAAGTAAAAAGTATGACTCCCAATTTAGGCTACTGAAGAACCGGATGGAGTTTTAGCTTGTTGAGCTACAAACTTTCCTCACTCTTTTGGGTTGGTTTTGGTCATTGTCTTCACACTCTTAAACCTTCTTACAGATCGGGTTAGGGGTTGTTCCACTTTCACATAGTTTTCACTCGAATCACGCGGTGTTCTTATGTGTTGCAATACGTTTTAATCAGTGTGTTAATCTCTGCTAATAGAGTTTTCGCTGTAAGATTATATTGTCTCATCAGTCTAATGGCATGTGTAATTTGATTCTCTGCTGTTCTGTTTGAAGTTTAACTTTCCTTCTGTGGAGTGTATGCAAATTGATGTCTTGGACTGTTGGATATTATAAACAACGTTGAGCTCAAGTTGGGTGAGTTTCTTTTTATATTTTATAAAGAGAAAAACTTTGATACATTGTTCGTGTAAACTTTACGAGCTTGTTAAATTTAGAATATAAGGGTCTAGTTTAAGGTGTTTAGGTTGTAGGGTTCTAGGTTCTTGATTTTAAAGAAGATTGTGTATCAAATTTCGATTTTGATGAAGTTTAGAAAACAATGGAAATACGTCTAATTTTATATTGAAATAAATTTGATTGAGTTTACATATTATAAGATATAAATCAGAATAAAATCTAGACTGTAACCTCAGTTTTCTTATTATCATCTCACGGATAGTAAGATAAAATTGGGCAACATGATTAGTGAAATTTAAGATTGTTTACTATATTATTGGGTATATTATATTTGGTTGATCAAATATAATAGTATATGAAACTAAATTTTACTGAATTATATATATATTTGATAAAAGCCACAAATTTTTATTAAATCCATAGAAAAAAACACAATTACAAAGCATCCATGAAGAAGAATATTTGGATTAAACAACCCAAAAACAAAGAAAAATAAAAATTTCTATAGAGATAAACAAATTTCTATAGAGATAAGCGTACTAACAAAATTTTGCAGCCTCCTGCATTAATTTGTTTCAATCCAAACGATACATTGTGCTACAATTTTCATATAAAATCTCGTTTATTTCAAAGCCAAGAATTTTCAAACACGACAAAACTTTCTCCCAATGCCTCAGTGATTATATCCCATAGTTCGTGACCAATGTAATGAACGCCGAGCTGAACAAAAAAGTTTTTGAAGAAGAGATTAAAAGAGCAGTCTTCAGCATGGGTTTTACTAAAGCTCTAGGGGCAGATGGCTTCCCTGAATGTTTCTATCAAACTTTTTGAGAGACAATAAAAGGAGATCTCATAGGGATGGTTTCTGTTTTCTTTAGCGATGATTTTCTGGACTACGAGCTAAATAAAACCAACATTGTTCTCAAGAAATCAAATTCATGCGAAGTTTCTCACTTTCGGTCGATTAGTCTGTGCAACTTTTCTCTCAAGGTTATTACTAAGATCCTGGCTTCCAGGCTCAAAACTTTCCTTCCTGACCTCATTCCTTACAATCAATTAACTTTTGTTCAAGGCAGATCCATACATAATAACATCATTCTTGCCAATGAGGCATTCTATGCAGTTAAACATGTAAAGAAAGGGAAAAATGGTCTCATGTCTCTCAAAATCGACCTTGAGATGGCCTACGATAAAGTGGACCGAGATCTCTTTCGTTTTGTTATGAGCAGAATAGGCTTATGTGATTGGTGGATTAGCAGAGTCATGAAATGTGTTTCTTCCACATTCTTATCCTTTGTTTTAAATTGGGAGAAATTTGACGATTTCTCTCCTAGGAGAGGTCTTAGATAAGGAGATCCGCTCTCTCTTTTTTTATCCATCTTTATATCAAACATCTTGTCCTGGATTACGAAAAAAAAGTAGAGACATTCTGTTTTGAAGGGATGAGAATTAAAAGACGGTGCCCAATTTTAAGCCATCTTTTGCTTGCCGACGATTGTCTGATGTTCTCGGCGGCAAATAAAGAGAACTGCGATGTTGCCCTACACATTCTACACCTTTTTCAAAGAACGACATGACAGACAATTAACTTTCAAAAATCATCAGTCCTCTTTACCCCTAATACCAGCAGTCACCTCAAACTTTATATTTTCAACATTCTGGGCTTTCGACCAATGGAAGAGGACAACATGCACTTCGATTTGCCCTCTTTCTGGGGTGAAGTAAAAAAGAGGCACTAGCTTTTATCAAAGAGCGAGTCCAGAACAAACTGAGGGGATGGAAAGCCAAGTTCTTGAATCAAATAGGGAAGGAATTTTTTATCAAAGCAGTTGCTCAGGCCATTCCCACTTATGTGATGCAGTGTTTTCTCCTCCCAGTCACTTTTTGTGAAGATCTTTGTTCACTAGTAGCAAATTTTTGGTGAAACAACAGTGGGCACAAGGAGAAAAGCATTCATTGGCTTAATTAGAGAAACCTTTGCCATCCTAAGGATCAAGGTGGCCTAGGTTTTCGAAACCTCAGATCCTTCAACAAAGCCCTTATTGCAAAGATTGTGTGGAAGGTTCTTAAAAACCCGAATTCTTTTCTGGCTCAAACTCTTCGTGGAATTTATTTTCCAAGCGGAAATATTTTTGAAGCTCCTAGGTGCAACAACCCTTCCTGGGCTTGAACAGTTATCAGGAAAGGGATCGAAATTATCAAGGAAGGTTCCCTATGGAGGGTTGGAAATGGCAGAAACATCTACACCTAGAAAGATAACTGGATCCCCAAGCTTCCCAAGTTTCGGATCCTCTCACAGTCGTCCCCCCTCTGCCCTCTTCCCTCAGTCTCTAGCCTCATGAATCCTTATCAAAGGTCATGGAACAAATCAAAGATTGATCTCCTTTTCTCCCCTAGGGAAGTCGAAGGGATATTGACCATACCGATAGGAGGACCAGACGTCAAAGACTCCCTTATTTGGGTTGGGACAAGTAATATAGAATATTCTGTTAAGTCGGGTTACCCGATCATTGAGGACAACATAAGGCCATCGTTTGACCCTTCCTCGAGCGATTCCCATACGCTAACAAAGCTTTTTAGAGGTCTATCTGGGGATTGAAGGTACCTCCCAAAATCTGCTCCTTTTTATGGAAGCTCTGTCACAATATTGTTTCTACAAAAGGTATCCTTGCTGCACGCTTCCATGGTAAATTTCAGGATTCGGATTGTTGCTCACAGCACGGGGATAAAGCGAAATCCATCGAACACCTTCTATTTATATGTCCCTTTGCGCAAGCGATTTGGAGGGCTTCAGGTTTTAACTACTCACCGTCCTCCTCTAGTTTTCCCAGTTTCCCTAGGTGGTGGATTAAAATCAACGACTTTCGAAAATTGGGGAATTTCGACGAAGGATGCGCTCTTATCGCTTTCCTCTTATGGGTGATTTGGAAATCGTGGAATGCCTTGGTGTTCGAATGCAAGAAGGACCTTTCATGGGACGTTTGGTTGCGTGTAGAAGAGCCTACACGAAGTATTCTCATGCGACGCCTTCTTGCCCATTGGATAAGCCTCCTCAACTTGCCGAGTCGAGGCGTTGGACCCCCTCCTTCTGACACTTTCAAGATCAACTATGATGCTGCTTTCGGCTGCCTCACTGAGAAGGCTACAGCGGCGGCCATTGTGCGTGATAGTTCGAGATCTTTTATCCAAGGAGTCTCCGCACCAATGCTCGCCCCGTCTGTAGCGGCGGCCGAAGCTTATGCAATTGGGCTTGAAATCTCTCTGGCCTCTCTAAACGAATTTTCTAATATTATCATCGAGGTCGATTGCCAATCTGTAATTGGAAGATTGTGCTCGGGTTCACTATCTGATTGGGTTTCTTCAACTATCGAGGAAGATATCATATCTATGGCCGAATCTTTTGCCTCATGTTCTTTCTCTTTCGTTCTTAGGTCTTGTAACCAAGCAGCGGACAGACTTGCTAAATAGGCTAGAAACCTTACGGCTTTAACTTTCTGGGACCCACCCTTACCCCCCGAATCTATGTTTGTACTTAAAACTTGTTTTTCAATGAAATTTTCTTTCCTTTCGACAAAAAAAACATATTCTCATAAACAATACCCGACAAAATATTGATTTCTTTTTAAAAGAAATCTCGGAGTTTTGGTGGTTGGGATTCGAATCTTATCCTATGCTGGTTTGAAAACTTGTGGGCAAAAAAACATGACATTAAAAATAATAATAAATCGATTCTACTCGGACAATTTTTTTTTTGAATTTCAAGTTTTTTGAATTGATGGTTCGAGATTTGAAAATAGTCGGATAATCGAAAACAAATTTGCATTGTAATGGAAATTGGATGCATTAGATTGAGTTAGTAATTAGTAAGTTGGGTTTTGATCTTACAAAACCCATGAAGTTATCATCCGAGAATCTTGAATAACTTAAGAACTAGCAAACTAACGAGGAAAACTAAAATCCCAATCACATTAAAATTTCTGAATTCAAACAAAGAGTACCACCTTTCAATGTGATGAAAAGAAGAAGAAAAAGAAAAAGATTATCAACCGTTATTTTTTAAAAAAGGTAACGTGCAACATCATATTTTCTAACGATAACTGACATCGGTCATCGTAGTGAAAACAAATTGAAAGTTCAGTGACTTTAATGAAAATTTTAAAAATTCGATGAGCTTATTAAAGGTGCCTTAAAAGTTGAGAGACTGTCAATATAGTTTACCCTAAAAATATTAAACTACAATTATAATTAGGGAAAACTACACCGGTGGTCCTCAAATTATTACCGTCTTCCTATTTTGGTCCCAAAACTATTTTTTTGGCAAAATTGTCTCTTATGTTACATAGTTCTCCTGTTTTGGTCTCCCGTCGTTAAAAACTAACGGAATTGCTGACGTGGAATTTTTTCTTATTTTTTTATTTTCTCTCTCCTATATATATATATTGTTTAAATTTTTTATTCAGACTAATGTGGTGGTGACACGTGTCACCACCATAACAAAGAAAATAAATTAAATGTAAGGGGGGAGCTGGGATTCGGACCAGTGTCCCCAAGCCAATGGGTTAACCATTGGGCTAAACTCCAATTATTGATATATTTTAGCACAAATTACATTTAAAACAATCAAATGAACCCCCCAAAACTAAAGAAATAGTTGAAGCAAATGACTTGCAATAAGATTCAAACCCATGTGTCATGGCATAAAAAGACCAAGCATAAACCAAATGTACCAAAGAATTATTTCGACTAAAATTTATATTTAACGTATATTAATTTACAAACAACACAAAATAAAATATTAAACCTAGGGAGGGATTCAAACACAAAACTTTATTGATAAATTAATATATGTTAAATATAAATTTTAGTATGCATTAAATATTTTATTCGAACACAAAACATTATTGGTAAATTAATTGAATATACGTTAAATATAAAATTTAGTATACGTTAAATATTTTATTCGAATACAAAACCTTATTGATAAATTAATATACCTTAAATATAAATTTTAGTATATGTTAAAGATTTTATTCGAACACAAAACCTTATTGATAAATTAATAGAATATATGTTAAATATAAATTTTAGTATACGTTAAATATTTTATTCGAATACATAACCTTATTGATAAATTAATATATCTTAAATATAAATTTTAGTATATTTTAAATATTTTATTCGAACACAAAACTTTATTGATAAATTAATGGAATATACATTAAATATAAATTTTAGTATACGTTAAATATTTTATTTGAATACAAAACTTTATTGATAAATTAATATACCTTAAATATAAACTTTAGTATATGTTAAATATTTTATTCGAACACAAACCCAATTGATAAATTAATATGTGTTGTTGGTAAACTAATATACGTTAAATATAAATTTTAGTCAAAATAATTTCGTGGCACATTTGGTTTATGCTTGGCCTTTTTATTGCAAGTCATGTGTTTCAACTATTTCTTTGGTTTTGAGGGTTCATTTGATTGTTTTAACTATAATTTGTACTAAAAGATATTAATAATTGGAGTTTAGCCCAATGGTTAACCCATTGGCTTGGGGACGCGGAGATGTGGGTTTGAATCCCAGCTCCCTCTCACATTCAATTGTTTTCTTTGTTATGGTGGTGACACGTCACCACCACATTAGTCTGAATAAAAAATTTAAATTATATGTAGGAGAGAGAAAATAAAAAAATTCACGTCAGCAATTTCGTTTTTAACGACGAGGACCAAAACAAGAGAACTATGTCTTTGGAATTTTCAATAATTATTAACAAGAAAGCATCATTGTAATGGGGCGATCGGATTGGAGATCGGAAAATTACCAAGGGAAAGGGCGATCAGATCAGAATCAAAGGAGCGGGCAATCGGAGCGATCTCAAGCTCAGGTATGGACGTTATTCGTGATGAACTTACCTTTACAATTGCATTGGAAGGGTGTATGGCAAGTGTTTGATAGACATGAGAGAGTTGTGGATGTTTTCATTCCTAATAAAAGATCGAGAGAAAGAAAAAGATTCGGATTCCTGCGAATGGGATCCAAAATAGATGCGGATAGAGTTATTGAGAGGCTGAATGGATTCAGATTGTATGGGTCGTGGATTAGGGTTTCGTATGCAAAAAGGGAGGCAAGATCAGAATATTGGAAAAAGAAACCGATGGAGAAGCAATTGAACTCACAGAAATCATTTGTGAAGGAAGGGAATTCCACAATGCAAAAGTCGGCTACGACACAGGAATTTGATGTGAACAACGAGAAGAAAAATATACATAGAGAAGATAGAATTGTGGAAGGCGTGGTGGATGATGATAAAATGGAAATACTTGGTTGTTGTGCCGTAGGATTTTGTAAAAAACCATCCAAAATTCGGGACCTTGCGTTGGAATTTCGGAGAGCAAAGCTGGATGGATTATCGATAATGCGAGTGGCGGGTTCGATGGTCTTGTTGATGTTTGAGAACATCGATATTCGAACAAGACTCCTAGAAAAACAGGCTTTTTCGGAATGGTTGGAAAATGTAATGCCATGGACTGAATCTTTGGGATTGCCGAATAGGAGAGTTTGGTTATCCGCTAGTGGAATCCCTATACATGCTTGGTCCGAAGGGACGTGCAAGAATATCGCGGAATTATGGGGTGAATTCATTCAATTGGATGGGGATACGATTGCGCCGTCGTCGTTTGAACGATGTAGATTCCTTATTGAGACAGATTTTTTGGAAAGAATTGACGAGGTGCTAACCTTGAATATTGGGGGACAATCATTTAGAGTGCGTGTGATGGAGTCGGAGGAAATAATGGGAATCAAGTGTGAGTGTTGTTGCGGGATGGAGGTGATGTCTAGGGATATATCGACGAACAAGGAGGGGGATGCGAGCGAGAGGCAAGTGCATGGTGATGGTGTTGCCGACAGTGAGTACATGGAGGAGGAATCATTTGTGCCGGATTCACTTTACGAGGCCACTCCTACAGTGATGCATTATAATGAATTATGGAAGGAACAACAAGGCGGTCCGCTGGAATTTAATGATGCTCCGGTGAAAGGGAATTCCGGGATAGCGGATGAAGATATAGGGTTGGTCTCTCGATTTTCAGAGGAGCAATTACAAATTGTGGGTGAGGAATACACACGAGCCCTGAGTGAAGAGATCCATGATACATCGGTGGAGCTGGGAGATGATGAACATCAACGACAGCAAGGGATAAGGCTGGAAATTGATAGAGTTGGAAAGGCAATATTGGTTGAAAATAATGGGGAACTTAGAAGGGCGAGGAACCTATCAGAACTCTTATTAGATGAATTATCCCCTAAAAAAAGGATAGAAGCTAAGAAAAAATTGGTGAAGAGGGGTAGAGGCTAGGGGTGGGAATTGTCGGGTACCCGGGTTTCGGGTACCCGGTTTTTCGGGTACCCGGTTCATCCGGGTACCTCAAATAAAGGCCCGTGTCCCGGCCCGCCTTTTTCGGGTACCCGAGATTCGGGTACCCGACACACCCGGGTACCCGTCTAATCGGGTACCGGGTACCCGCCAGTTTCTTTTTGCCAACGACGGTTCCGCATCCTTGAACGATTGTTCCTGAAATTCCATGATTTCTCTTCCGATCGCAGCCGCAGCCACCAGAATCCCATTTTCCCCTAATAACTCACTTCTCTCGGCCGCTGTCATTCGTAGTAAAACGCAGTTCCCGAAGTACGTTTCGGGTAATTTTAAGTGGCCTCTGCAATCTACCGGGAAGTGGAAATAAGAAAGTTCCCCGGAATCATCTGATGAGGGATTCTGATGATGTTGTAATTTGAGCAAACAAACCCACGTGTAAGCACATGTTACCACTAATGTTGACATCCTTATCGGCTCCGAACCGTTGACTTCCATGCTCCTTTTCTTCACCCAATCTTTCAGTGATTCAACGTGGGAGCGTTTGATCTTACAAGTGACTCGGACGTTGTTGAAGAAAACTTTGGAATATGAAGATGTGCCCTGGAAAACTCTTTCGTTCTTCATGAAAAGTCCGGACGCAGGGCCTGAAGGATCGTTGACCAATCCCCGGTCGAAACTGGGTAAACTGTTGTGAAGACAAGTTGAATCCCCTTGAGACTTATGTATGGACTTGTATTTCTATGATTTTTCGGCCCACTGATCCCAATTATATATTATAATTATAATTTCAATAAATAAAAAAAATATATATAATCGGGTCACCGGGTACCCGACTGGGACCATTTTTTCGGCCCAGTCCCGACCCGAGTACCCGGGATAAAAACCGGGCCGGGTACCCGACCCGAAAAAAAAAAATTTCTTAGGGTATTACCCGTCTAATTTAATTCGGGTCATCGGGTATTTGGGCCGGGTCAATCGGGTCGGGTAATTTCTCCCACCCCTAGTAGAGGCAGGCCAAAAAAGAAGGTGAACGATACACAAGATTTTGCAAACATATCACTCTCGGATTCTGATTTTGAAAATAGAAAAAAGATCGATAATTAAGGAGGCGAAAGAGACTTTAGCATTAGGTAAGTACATTGGGGCGGAAGCAATTGGCAATGAAGATCACATAGTCCAGGATTTGGCAAAGCTAATTGCAAATCGTGAAGTAAATCAATAGCAAAGAGAGATGCGAATGTTGTCGTGGAACATAAGGGGGTTGGGTTCGAGTGTGAAGCGGAGAGCAGTGCAAAATTTAGTTCGACAACATCGTTGTGAATTGATGATTCTACAGGAAACAAAAATGGAGGAGATTTTGGGTGCCACGGTAGGTCGATTGTGGCCATCGGATGAGTATGAATTCGCTTATGCTCCAGCTAGGGACAGATCCGGAGGTGTGCTAGTGGTTTGGGATACGAAGCGGTTCAAGGCTGATTTGATACGAATTGGTGAGCGATATGTAATGGTGGAGGGGGATTGGATTAACGAGGAATGGCATTGTGGTGTGATTGGTATTTACGCACCTTGCGTAACTGCCGATCAAGGGGATTTATGGTCTATTTTGTCGGAGATTTTGAAGAGCAATTCAATCCCATGGTGTGTGGGAGGTGACTATAACGAAGTGCTGCATCCATATGAGAGGCGAGGGGGTGTTGTACGAACGAGGGGAATGATTTTGTTCAAGGAATTTGTTGAATCACACGCACTGCTGGATATTCCGTTGCGGGGGAGGTGCTTTACATGGTTTGGTCCGGGTAAGCAGTGCAGCAAGTTGGACAGATTTTTGTTGTCCCCGGATTGGTTAGATAATATCCAAGCGTTACAATTGAAGGGTTTATCAAGGGGAGTGTCGGACCATGTGCCGCTGTTATTGGTTAGTGATCCTAGCGATAGTGGGTCGAAGCCATTCCGATTTATGAATGCTTGGTTGTATTCGAAGGATGCTTTGGACAAAATGGGGCATGAATGGGAAAGATTAGGAGCTTCGAATGTGGGGTGGGGGAGCTTGAGTATCTCGGCAAAATTGAAAGGGATGAAATCATTTTTAAAGCGATGGAATGAACATTCATTTGGCAACATTGATGGTCGAATTAAAATATCGACTAGTAAATTGGATGCATTAGATGACATGGTAGAAAAGGATTCAGCCTCTTGGGAGGACATAGAGGAAAGATGGAAATTGAATACGGAGCTGTGGAGGCTATCGAAACTAAGGGAGGTACATTGGCGACAAAAATCGAGAGGGGCTTGGTTAAAGGATGGAGACCAAAATACTCACTTTTTCCACCGGGCTGTTAAAATACGCATGATGCGTAATTCGAATAGAGGAGCAATGTGGTGTGGCCGTTGGGTAACGGAGCCGACGGAATTAAAATCATATTTTTTCAGTGAGTTTAGGAAACATTTTCAGCGCGTTGAGATGGCGGGGTCGATGGAAGCGATGATTGATTTTCCTTGCTTGAGTGAATTGGAGGCGTCATGCTTGGAAGTGGATTTTGCCGAGGATGAAATTAAATCAGTAGTATGGAATTGTGAAGGCTCCAAAACACCAGGGCCGGATGGATTCACATTCGAGTTTTATAAAAAGGGCTGGGCATTTTTAAAGAAGGATGTAATGAATTTTATAGCGGAGTTTGTGCAAACGAGCAAGTTGCCGTCGGGGATTAATTCCTCATTTGTGGTATTAATTCCAAAAAAGGAGAATCCGTCAGTGGTTAGTGATTATCGACCTATTTGTCTCTTGAATTCGCTGTACAAAATTCTAGCTAAGTGTCTAGTAAAAAGATTACAGGAGGTGTTGCCGAAGTTGATTAGCGACGTGCAATCTGGCTTTGTAAAGGGTCGACAGATTTTAGATGGAATTCTATTGGCGAATGAAACAATTCATTCGATGCAACGGAGACGAAGTGAGGAGGGGGGATTTATTTTAAAATTGGACTTCTCGAAGGCTTATGATTGCATTAAGTGGGAATGTTTAGATCATATTATGGGGAAAATGGGGTTTGGTGATTTGTGGCGTAAGTGGGTGATGGAATGTGTCACTACATCAAGATTGTCGATACTTGTAAATGGCTCGCCGACGGGAGAATTTAAAATGCAGCGGGGTTTACGACAGGGTGATCCACTATCGCCCCTGTTATTTGTGATTGTGGTTGAACTTCTTCATCAATTTCTGAGTAATGCGAAGAGATTGGGCGTGTTTGAAGGGGTTGTCGTTGCCGAAGGATGTGTTGTGTCACATTTGCAATTTGCGGATGACACAATTCTTTTTTTCCGGCAAGGATTGAGTTTGCACGTGATTTGAAGCGTATACTGACATGCTTCGAGTATACTACTGGATTGAAGATTAATTTTGCTAAATCGCGATTGTATGGAATAGGGGTGGGCGATGAATTGATGATGCGCACTGCAGCAATGTTGGGGTGTGATCGTGCCACGCTTCCATTTGTTTATTTGGGACTGCCTTTGGGAGTCAATCCGCGCAGTATGCAGATGTGGGATCCACTTATACAACGCTTCCGGGATAGCTTGGCGGGGTGGAAACGCGACACATTATCTTTTGCGGGGAGGTTAGTGTTGATTAATACTGTCTTGTCCGCTTTGCCTCTTTATTATATGAGTTTGTTTATGATGCCAAGGGGTGTGTTAAGCAAGATAGATAGGATACGGACGAGATTTTTGTGGGGAGGTTCAGATACTAAAATGAAGTTAAGTCGTGTGAGCTGGTCAATAGCTTGTCGACCTTGTCGGTTTGGGGGATTGGGAGTGGTGAATTTGCGCGTAAGTAATATTGCGCTTTTAGCAAAATGGAGGTGGAGGTATGCGACGCAAGCAGATTCCCTTTGGAAGACAATTATAGATGCGAAGTATGGTTGTGATATTAGGAAGTGGTGGCCGAGAGAGGTGGGGTTGCAAAACATGTCCTTTGTTTGGCGGCAAATTGTTAATCTAAATGCAGCGAATGAATTACATGGTTTGATGGGTAGTGAGGCTTTTATGTGGCAATTGGGGGATGGCGAAAAAATAATTTTTTGGCACGATGTGTGGTGTAGTGATAGGTCGTTGGCTGAACTGTTCCCAAGATTATATCGGCTTGTGGTTGAGAAAGAATTAACAGTGAAGAAGTACACGAAAGGTGGTACGTTTGAACATGAGGAATGGGAGAAATTTTTTGTTCTACCATTGCGATCTTTAGAACTTGAGCAGCTTAAGGAGGTCCGTGCGCTTTGTGGGAGTTTTCATCTCTTTCCACCTCAATGTGATTGTATAGTGTGGCTCCATTCCACGACGGGGGAATTTTTTGTTGCGAATTTGGCGAAATTGATGCAATCGTTTGGATTGGTGGTGAGTGATGAATTGAATATGCTTTGGAGATTGCCGATACCTCCGAGGGTGCAACATTTTCTATGGTTTGCGTGGCTGAATCGGCTACCAACAATGGAGATGTTGTGCGCACGAGGGATGCCGATCACGGGGGAGGGGGTCTGCTGCGTATGGTGCCGGACGGGTGAAGAAAAGCTCGACCACCTCCTGCTTCACTGCCCAGCGGCTTGGGCAGTTTGGACGGCGTTTTTTCGATGGTGGGGGACGGATATGGTACAACCTTGGCGTGTGGTGACGTTGTTGGAGATGTGCTTTGGATCTGTATTTATGGGTATTTGCGTGACTGGTGGATGGCGGGGTGTGCAGCGACTTTTTGGTCGATTTGGTTAGCGCGTAACAATGCATTATTCAATAATATTCGGGCGACAGCGGGGGAAATTATTTTCCTCATCAAATTGAGGTCGATGTACTGGGTGCGGATGTTGAATAGTGAGAGTGTGATTGTGGAATCGGCTTGGTGGGATTCTCCTTTTAAGTGCTTGGTTCATGGTCCGAACAATGTCACGCGGGGGAATGTACAATGGGAGAGGCCACCGATGGGGGTTTTTAAATTTAATGTCGATGGCTCGGCGCGAGGTAAACCGGGTAAAGCTGGTTGTGGGGGTGTGTTAAGAGATGAATTCGGCCGTATTTTTGCATTATTTTCAGGTCCGATAGGGGTTGCGGATTCAAATGAAGCTGAGTTGCAAGCTATTTGTCACGCATTGGAGATGGTGGTTGGATCGGGATGGGAACAACGCCCGTTGGTGGTGGAATCGGACTCCACAACGGCCGTGGCTTGGGTCATGCATTTGGAGAAGCGACCGTGGAGATTTTGGCGCTGGTTCCGGCGAATTGACGAAGCGTGTGCGACACTAAATGATGTATGTTTCCAACACGTTTTTAGAGAGGGTAATAGACTAGCGGATGTTTTGGCTAAAACGGGTGTTGATAGACCGAGTTGGTATAAGAAATGTGCCTAGCATGATGTATTTTTTATCAATGGTGTTTGTACTAGTTACACGCTCACGAGTACTCTTTTCCTCTGTAGGATTTAGAGAGGTTTTTAACGAGGCTTGTGAGCGTGTTGGTCATGTATGTTGGATTATTAATAAAACATGCATGTTGCCGATTAAAAAAAAGAAAACTATGTAACAGAAGGGACGATTTTGCCAAAAAAAAAGTTTTAGGACCAAAATAGAAAGACGGTAATAGTTTGAGGACCACCGGTGTAGTTTTCCCTTATAATTATTACATTAAAATATTATAATGGTATTTAAATCATTATCTAAGCATTACATACCGCTAATTATCTTAAAACACAATTTCAATATTCTTTTTTGAATAAAGAGGGAACTGACTTTTTATAAAAACACTTAACAGAAAAAGAAAAAATGATACAATAGGATTGGAGATGAATACGGAACAAATTGAGAGGAAAGAACGACAAACAAGCCGTAAAAAACGTCGGCCAGGAACAAATCAAGAAGCAACAAGAAAACAAGAAAACAAACAACAAACATTACTATAGAAGAACAAGTAGAGACAAACGATCGAGGTCGCGGGCGGAAAAGCTAGCAACCAGGCTTCCACTGCATATTAGTTCAGGGGTCACCAGAGCATAAAGACGATGAATGTTTTGTCAGATCTAAAGATGACGAAGGCTAAAGGGGCATGGAAAGGCGGGCCACAGTCAGGCCGACGACCAGACCACTGGCGAGAACATATCCACTCCAATCTCAACCTTACCTGCAGACAGAGGGGCAAAGCCCTAAAAAAACAAAAAAAGTTAGAAATGAGAGAAAAATACTCTAAACAAAACGCCAGATGGGGAGTCGAGACCAACACCTATCAGCAAACAAAGCGCCGACGACAAAGACACGACCAACCTTCAGAATGTAATGAGAAAGCCATCCAAACAAAATTGCCAAAAAGCTATCTTAAAAAATATATATTTTTCACAAAAATTCGGTAAAAAGAAATGAAGAAAACACCATAAAGACGAGCTATCTGACCACCAAAGAGAAGTCGACGGCCTACCAAAATAAAAAATAATTTATTATTCGGAGAGAAAAAAGGCAGGCCACTGATAGCTGGTGGCCGGTGAAAAAAAATTGCTTAGGTTTTAGTAGAAAGAAGGGAGAAAGTTTTTAAAAGAGATCAGGGAAATATAACTTGCACCATATTATTTATTTGCGACAATAAAAAAAAATCCAATCGGCATCATTAAAATCAATTACGAAGATAATTCAGTAAAAAAGAAAACTGATAGAATTTTTTTGAGAAAACTACCCAAAAAAATAGACGAGTGAAAAAAATATTATAATTTCATACCTCTAAATCCTCTATATAACCTTAAAATTATATGTATGGATTGACATTTTACCTGACCGTATCAATTTTTTTTAAATATTTAGTTTGGGTTGGTCGGATTTTTCTTTAGAGTGAAGTTCGGGCGGGTTCAAATATATGGTGAAAAATATTTGACTTGACCCGAGACTAAGTTGACTAATAATTTAACACCCGTGTTTTGGGGTCGGGAGTTGTTTATGTGTGTTGGGTTCGAGTCATCAGTTTCGGTTTAATTTAATTAGACCTTGATTTTATTTTAAATGAGACTAAAATCCTAGTGATGGCATTTTTGTAAATAGTTCAAAACAAGGAAAAGATGAGCCATTTTCAACAAAAAAGGAGAATCTTCTTCTTCATTTTTCACTTCCACGTGAGAAACCCAAACCCTCCCCAAATCACTATTCCATCTCTTTTCTTCATCATTTCAAGAGCTCCTTTCAAGGTAACTTCGTTTTTGATTTCTTCTCCTAATTCCAAGCATCTTCATGGTTTTAGATTTCAAAATCATCATCATTTTAGTTTTTCAAGTTTTCAAGGTTTGAAGAAAGCATGAAACTTTATTGGGTTCTTGACTTATTTTTTGTTTGTTTAGTTAAGTTTTGAGTTAACCTTACCTTAATACACCTTATATCTTGAAATGGAGGGATTTTGACAGAAATCTCGAAATGGGTCTTGGGGGCATTTTTGAAAGTGTCAAAACTTAAAATTTTGATGTGGTTTTGTGTTTGGTTAAAGGGCTGATGGTGTAGGGTTGTTAGGGAAGTGTTTTGGAAGTCTTTAGAGGTAATTTGGGTGTTCGAAATGGTAGATTTCAGCTGGGTAAAAATGGTGTACGAAAATGTGATTTTGGTGGTTAGCTTGAGTTTGAAATTATGAAGTTTTGGCTTGTGATTGTGGCTGAGTTTGGCAATGATTTGGTTGAGTAATACCTTGTCTTTTGATTGGTTAGAAGCAAGAGGAAACATCGGAGAAGGTTCGGGATCGATTCCGGAGATTGTGGAGACTTGAGTGACTTTGCTTGGTTTGCTTAAGGAAGGGTGGTGAGTGAAACCTTCAAACTCATTTAAATTGGTTCAAGTATGTAATGGAAGTTTTGGAATGTGCTTGGTAGGCTATTCCAAGGTAGAACTTAAGTTGGTAGCTTAACTTCTTGTGTGTTTATAAGCTTTAAATGATTATGCCTATTATGATCTTGTGGAGCATGAATTGTTCATATTTGAGTAAACATTGATGTGTGTGATGATGGATATGTGACATGCATGATAGTTGGCATGATGTGGTTTTAATGGTATGATTGGCACTAGTTAACTTACCGGGTATAAATGATCGATCATTAGGATTAGTGTGCACACGGTTGAGTCAAATTCGCGCGTAGCCTTGGTGTCGTAAAACCATCAAGGAGGAGTACGGTGATGTAATATTCCACCAAAAATATTTATATTATACGTGATGATGAGTGAAATCCCATCCGTAGGGCATGTGTTGATGAGTGTAATTTCATCCATGCGAGGTCCGATAATGAGTCTAATCTCACCGAGGAAATGTTGTTGTTGAGTGTAATCCGCATATCTGAGTAAACTAATAGTGGCCAATGTACTTGATCATGTGGTTATGTTGTTTAGATAATTGCTTTTTTTTGTTGAGCTTAGCATGAAGTAAGATGCCATGTTTTGCCTTTTTGAGTTGCTAGCTAGATTGCTATATTGATACTTATGTATGTTTGTGTGTGATGTTAAGGATGATATGCTTGAACCCTGCAATGTCGTTGTTTTTTTATTTTAGAACATCCTCACTAAGCTTCTAGCTTACGCTCTCGTTTTCGACAATGCAGATCATTAGCGTGGAGTTAGCAAGGAGCAAGGAAGGGGCACTCTAAGCTTTTGTAGTTGCTCAAGTATAGTTTAGTCAATAAAGTAGTAGTTTAGCAATGGGGCTGCTATGTGATTGTATGAGCATTGTATGACTCATAAATGTTGAACGTTGATTTGCTATGTGTTGGATTTGTAATCCATGTTATATTTTGGTCAAATGCTTGAGATGTAAGGTTATACCTTTGGATGATATATGTTGTTTTGGTGAGCATGTAAACCTTGTGTGAAGACATGTGCTTTTTGGCTTTTAAGCTTTTAAGTATGCCTTGAAATACATTATCCATCTTTGTATGAATGTCATGTTGAAAATGCTTCGTTGTTCACCTAAATTGTTTTAAATAGTAGTTCTTGGTTGCTATGTGATGTATGGTTGGTTGTATGTGATTAGGAGAGTCATAAATTGTATTTAGAGTTGAGTCTCGTATCGTTTTGCTGCAAATTTGAGTCTTGCAGTGCATGGCGTATCGATACGCCTAAGGGCCGTATCGATACGGTCCTACACTTTGGGACTCATATTTGACTTAGGGTACCGATACTCGGGGGCGTATCGATACGCCAAATTTTTCTGAAATTCTTAGATTTTAACGAGTTTTTGTGTATCAGTACGGGCTCTAAGCGTATCGGTACTGTTTTGTATCGTTGACCGCAAGATGTTGACCGAGGAGGGTGTATCGATACGCTTAAGGGTTGTATCGATACAGTCTCTATGGGTCGACTTGAGGCAGTTGACTTGGTCAAGGCGTATCGATACCCTTGTCTGGTGTATCGATACGGCTTGCTGTGTAAGTTAAAAAGGACTGTTTAAAAAGTTATTTTGGATTGATTGCTTTTATTTCGTGATTTTTCCGCTGTCGTGATCACATAAGGAATAAATATGCCTTTAGACAAGATATGATTAAAAGAAATTTTTTAGGGTTGCTAACCGAGGTGGGACCTTAACGGGTTTCACATCGATTTTCCCCGTGTAGCCTACTCGGACCGGTCAGTCGACCAGACCGGAACGAGTGGGTTACAAATAATATAATTTTCCCTTAAATTTTTTAGTAATATTTATAATAATACCCATCTTAATATATATATATATATATATATATTAATGATTAGATCCTTAAAGTTAAATTTTTACAATTTAGTCTTTAAAATTATTATTTTTTACAATTAAGTCTCTTAAAATTACTTTTTTACAATTAGATCCTTAAAATTATTATTTTTAAATTAGAGTCGAGTTTAGAGTATTTACTTTTAAGTCAGGCTGAATTAAGATTCGGTTTTAAGTATACTAAAATTTAGGTCAAGATTCGGAGGGCCAAAATCTCGATTCGTACCCATCCCTGAGTCCATATTAGGGATGAGCATTTTACTCGAACCCGACGAGTATCGACACGATCCGGCTCGATCGGGTCGAATTTTTTAATGGAAAAAATCGGGTTCAGGTTGGGTCGGGCTTTTGTTAAGGGTAAACTCGGGTCGGGTCGGGTTCGGGCTTAGGCTAGAAAATATTCGACCCGACCCGACCCGACTCGTGTAAATTCCCCCTAAATTTTTTAGGGATATTTATAATAATACCTCTAACTATATATATTTTATAATTAAGTCCTTAAAATTGAATTTTTATTTTAGTCCTTTAAATTATATTTTTTACAATTAAGTCCCTTAAAATTATTTTTTATAATTAAGTCATTAAAATTAATTTATTTTATATAGGTCGGGTCAGGGTCAGATTTGCTATATTTATTTTTAGGTAGGGTCAGATTTTTTTTAAAAAAATCGAATCGGATCAAATACGAGTTCATGTTATTTATTTTCGGGTCGGGCCTGGGTGGGCCAAAAACCCGACCCGACCCGTGCTCATCCCTGGACTCCATATGTCTAGCTAGTTGACATATTGGAAAACCAAATGCAGGGAAATGGAAAACCAAAACCAAACCAAGAATCATTCCCGACCCGTGCTCTTCTTTTAGATACTTGTAAAAAAATCCCTACGCGATTCTTCTCGTCTTCTTCTTTTAGATGCTCAGTCCTGTGTGCGACAGTGACTCAACAACTAAATGCAGGGAAATGGAAAACCAAAACCAAGAATCATTCCCGAGTCAACCAAACCAGCGACTCAGTCCACCGACTCACGAACTGCCACCAATCTCTTCAAATGAACAGACCCAGAAACGGAACGGCCCAGAATCACCGCAGCACGACGTGCCAGTTCAATCCCCAAAACGCTCGAGAAACGCCAACCTTCCTCCACCGTCGTTCCCACAAGAAATAGTTGTTGAAATCCTCTCGTATTTGCCCGTCAAATCCCTCCTCCGTTTCACCTGCGTTTCCAAATCCTGGAAAACCCTCAAATCCGACCCTTTCTTCATCAAAAAGCACCTCAAAACCGACCCCAAATTCTCTAAAAAAACGACTCTTAATCTCCAGTGGTATCGGCCAAACCCAAGGAATCATATCATGCAGTCTTAACGCTATATTCGATGACCCAATTGTTACCACCACGACATTTGAAGACCTACCGAAATGGTTTGTGGGTTCATGTAATGGCTTAATTTGCATAGCTATTGGACAAGAACCAGTCATTTTAGTGAACCCCACTTTAAAGGTCTCCAAAATGTTGCCTGGTTTTGGCTTTAAGAAAAGCTGGAATTGGGATTGCTTTACTGTTTATGGGTTTGTTTTTGATGCTTCTGTGGATGATTATAAGGTTGTTAGGATAAGTTGTTATCCAAATAAAGCCTTTGAAGATGGTTATGAGAGTTTAGTTGAGGACTAATTGTTGGAGAATGATTCTGGAGTTGCCATTTGGGATCCCTTTGCGTACTGCTGGGATACATGTTAATGGGAGTTTGAATTGGCCTGTTTTTCATGGACCAGACGTGTTTTCACATACTATTATCTCCCTTGATTTGGCTCAGGAGACCTGTAACGAAGTGCCGCAACCGTGTTACGGCGACGGTGCAAGTGAAAGGTCATTAGGGGTATTGGATGGATGTCTTTGTGTGCTTTGTAACTATGAGAGACTGTATGCTGATGTTTGGGTTATGAAAGAGTATGGAAAGAGAGAGTCTTGGACTAAGCTGGTTACTATAACATACATGGGCTTGCCCATGTATCTTGACAACTACAACAAATACTTTGCAGCACCTTTGTTTGTCTCAAGAAGTGGTGAAATTTTGTTGCAGTTTGGTTTGGAGTTAATTCTATACAATCCCAAGCAGAAGGAATTTAGGACCCCTGCGTTTCTTTCCGAAGCTTTTGATTGTATCAATTGTGCAGAAGTCTATGAAGAAAGCCTTGTTTCACCAACAGGAGTCAATCAGCCTAGCTGAATGGTGTTAATAGCTGTCCTTAGCAAAGGGAAAGGTGAATTTCAGATTTCTTATTTCTCATTTATATACTTTTGGTACCTTTTCTGTTGGTTCATCTATTTGGTTTAGTTTCATCCTATTGAACTTTATGGGATGAGAAAATATCTTGGTTAGTTGGTTTAGGATTCGATATAGTTCCTTTCACCATGGTTGATTGATATATGAACCACATTTGTTTGCTGATGCAAGAAAATCTCTATCTGTTGTTGCACATTAAATTCATTGTTGTCTTGGTCAAAGCGATTGTTTACCGAACTATATGTTGCCATGTTTAGTTTTAGGTTACAAGAAATTTATCTCAAGCTAGTTTACAAATCTTAAGTTCTTATGGCACATAGCCTTTTGCACCTTGAGGCTTCCTAGGAGAGTGTTCTTAAATATGATTGTTTCTCTTTTCGGATTAGGAACTTAAAGGACTTGATTTGGAATGTGATTCATTTCATTAAATCTTAAGATGTCTGCCAGATGCAGTAATTATTGTAAGTAAAAAGTATGACTCCCAATTTAGGCTACTGAAGAACCGGATGGAGTTTTAGCTTGTTGAGCTACAAACTTTCCTCACTCTTTTGGGTTGGTTTTGGTCATTGTCTTCACACTCTTAAACCTTCTTACAGATCGGGTTAGGGGTTGTTCCACTTTCACATAGTTTTCACTCGAATCACGCGGTGTTCTTATGTGTTGCAATACGTTTTAATCAGTGTGTTAATCTCTGCTAATAGAGTTTTCGCTGTAAGATTATATTGTCTCATCAGTCTAATGGCATGTGTAATTTGATTCTCTGCTGTTCTGTTTGAAGTTTAACTTTCCTTCTGTGGAGTGTATGCAAATTGATGTCTTGGACTGTTGGATATTATAAACAACGTTGAGCTCAAGTTGGGTGAGTTTCTTTTTATATTTTATAAAGAGAAAAACTTTGATACATTGTTCGTGTAAACTTTCCGAGCTTGTTAAATTTAGAATATAAGGGTCTAGTTTAAGGTGTTTAGGTTGTAGGGTTCTAGGTTCTTGATTTTAAAGAAGATTGTGTATCAAATTTCGATTTTGATGAAGTTTAGAAAACAATGGAAATATGCCTAATTTTATATTGAAATAAATTTGATTGAGTTTACATATTATGAGATATAAATCAGAATAAAATCTAGACTGTAACCTCAGTTTTCTTATTATCATCTCATGGATAGTAAGATAAAATTGGGCAACATGATTAGTGAAATTTAAGATTGTTTAGTATATTATTGGGTATATTATATTTGGTTGATCAAATATAAAAGTATCTGAAAATAAATTTTACTGAATTATATATATATATTGATAAAAGCCACAAAATTTTTATTAAATCCATAAAAAAACACAAGTACAAAGCATCTATGAAGAAGAATATTGGATTAAACAACTCAAAAAATCCTTACAACCCAAAAACAAAGAAAAATAAATTTTTTTTATAGTGATAAGCATACCGACAAAATTTAGCAGCCTTTTAAACCTCCTTGTTTTTGTTCAAACGAGAAATTGTGCTACAATTTTCATATAAAATCTCGTTTATTTCAAAGCTGAGAATTTTCAAACACGAAAAACTTTCTCCCAATGCCTCAGTGATTATATCCCACAGTTCGTGACCAATGTAATGAACGTCGAGCTGAGCAAAGAAGTTTCTAAAGAAAAGATTAAAAGGGCAATCTTCAGCATAGGTGCTACTAAATCTCCAGGGACAAATGGCTTCCCTGGATGTTTCTATCAAACTTTTTAAGAGACAATAAAAAGAGATCTCATAGGGATGGTTTCTGCTTTCTTCAGCGATGGTTTTCTGGACTACGAGCTAATAAAACTATCATTGTTCTCATCTCCAAAAAATCAAATCCATGCGAAGTTTTTCACTTTCGGCCAAGTGTGTTCAACTTCTCCCAAGGTTATTACTAAGATCCTGGCTTCTAAGCTCAAAACTTTCCTTCCTGACCTCATCCCTCATCATCAATCAACTTTTGTTCAAGGCAGATCCATACATGATAATATCATTTTTGTCAATGAAGCATTCCATGCAATTAAACGGGCAAAGAAAAAAATGATCTCATGTCTCTCAAAATCGACCTTGAGAAAGCCTACGATAAAGTGGACTGAGATCTCCTTTGTTTTGTTATGAACAGAATGGGCTTCTGTGATTGGTGGATTAGGAGAGTCATGAAATGCGTTTCTTTCATATCCTTATCCTCGGTTTTAAATGAGGAGAAATTTGATGATTTCTCTCCTAGGAGAGGTCTTAGACAAGGAGATCTGTTACCCCTTTTTCTATTCATCTTCATATCATACATATTATCCTAGATTACGGGAAAAAAAGTAGAGACATCCCGTTTTGAAGGGCTGAGAATTAAAAGACAATGCTCAATTTAAGCCATCTTTTGTTTGCCGACGATTGTCTGATGTTTTCGGCGATAAATAAAGAGAACTATGATTCTGCCCTTCACATTCTACACCTTTTTCAAAGAACGGCAGGACATACGGTTAACTTTCAAAAATCATCGGTCCTCTTTTCCTCTAACACCAGCAATCACCTCAAACTCCATCTTTTCAACATTATGGGCTTTCGACCAATGGAAGAGGACAACATGTGCCTCGATTTGCCCTCTTTCTGGGGCGAAGTAAAAAGGAGGCACTAGTTTTTATCAAGGAACGAGTCCAAAACAAATTAAGGGGGGATGGAAAGCCAAGTTCTTGAATCAGGCAGGGAAGGAAAATCTTATCAAAGCAGTTGTCTAGGTCATTCCCACTTATGTGATGTAGTGTTTTCTCCTCCCAGTCACTTTCTGTGATGAGCTCTGTTCACTAGTGACAAATTTTGGTGGAACAACAGTGGGCACAAGTAGAAAAGCATTCATTGGCTTAATTGGAGAAACCTTTACCATCCCAAGGATCAGGGTGGCCTAGGTTTTCGAAACCACAGATCCTTCAACAAAGCCCTTATTGCAAAGATTGCATGGAAGGTTCTTAAAAACCTGAATTCCTTTATGGCTCAAACTCTCCGTGAAATTTATTTTTCAAGAGGAAACATTTTTGAAGCTCCTAGGTGCAACAACCCTTCTTGGGCTTGGACATGTATCAGGGAAGGGATCGAAATTATCAAGGAATGTTCCCTATGGAGGGTCAGAAATGGCATAAGCATCTCCATTTTAAGAATACATTTCATTAATTTTAAAAAATAAAAATAATTAAATAGACCATCAGATTGAATTAAAGTTGAATTTAGATATGAGTTTAATATCTTTTCAAACTAAATCATAATCCGATCTATAAGCAAATCTATTTGATATATTATTAACTTTAATATTTATATAAAAGTAGTTTAAAATACATGCTATCATTTATATAATGTAAATTTAAATTATAAGAAATTAATTTTTAATAGTCGATTACAACTTATCAGGTAATATCAAACATATACACCTTACAAATATTAAAATTAGACTTGTGTCTCATAAAATAAATATCATCTGTTTTTTACTGAATCACTTATTAGGTTCATAATTTGGGAGAAATCAGTAGCCAAAACAAAGGGAAGGGAATTAATGCTAGAACATCCAACAATGAAAAAAAATAGAACGATTGAGCTTCTAATTGACGGCTAAAGGGTGGGGGATGTTAAACGGTGATGTACGTAACGTCTGGGTGGTAAATGGTGAAATGTCGACATGTGGGAAATGTTGGATGGTGAGAGAGATGTGATTTGAGGTTTGATTGAAAGAAATTAAAACTCTGAGAATTTTTAAGAAGTTTATAATTTTAAAGAAATTCAGAAATTAATTAAATAAATAAAAATATGACACATCTCGTGTTTTTACTGGATACCAAAAAAACCTGATTTGAATTACGAAATGAAACGTTAGGCACCAAAGTGGCCTAAAAAATGTTAGGTACCAAACTGAAAAAAATGTATAGGTTGAGCATCTTTTTGACTATTAAGCCTAATAAAAATTCAATAACTTGCGTTTTAGCAATAACTAAAATCTGAACTTTTATAAAAAATTAATTAATTAAAACGAGAAGGTTTTTCACAAATAATTTTAAATAGAATTTAAGGAGTTTAATTATACTTTAGATACTAATTAAATACTCAACAATAAAAAAATTAATTATAAGGGTATAGAAATGATTTGAAAAAAATGACTAAATTGACATATTGTTATGAATATTTATATATGTGGATTTCTATCATGATTAGAACTTTATCAAAGGAGTTTGATTTATTTATTATTAGGAATATTATTTCTATGAATTAGAGTTTAATGTATTATGTACTTCTTATGCCTATAAATAGATGATTCATTGAAGGCATTGTATACAATTCTATATTTTGAGAATAATACAAATCTCTCTCTTCCTCCCACCTCTTTGTTCTTCTTGTTCTTCTTTATTTTATTCACAACACGTTATCAGCACGAATTTGCTCAGAAAATATTGATTCAAATCAAATTTTAACTTTCATCCGAATTGAGTCGATGAACTTCATCCCCATCGTAAAAAGCTGAAGACCATACTGTGTTATCACGCGTGTTCATTCCAAGGATTGCATCAAAGTTGATGGTCCTTGCACTCACTTCCATTTATCACTGCCATTACTTTGCATCAAAGGCGAAATATTAACAGGTTTTGCATTTGATTGTTTTTATTTTATTTTATTTTCGATAACATGATTTGGCTTTAATTATGAGCAAGAAAATTATGATATATGTTTATTAAAATTTCTTTAAAATTAAATATTAATATTTTTATGTTATTTATGAGAATCGATGTTTTTAACCGTGTTTTGAGTTTTTGCATGATATAATGACTTGGAAAGAGACATGACATTATGAGAAGCTGTCTTGGTCATTTGCTACGTCTCAATTGTCCTCGAGAGGAAAATCAATATCGGTAATTTTTGTTTTATTTTTATTCTTTATATTATTATTTTAAGGTGCGATTAATTATGATGATTTTGAATTTACAAGAAGATTATTATAAAGTCTATATTTGCTTGAAAGCAATATTTCTTCTTCGTTGAAAAACTCGACCATAGACTTCTCCCAATTTCAAGTTACGAAAATTCGTCTTGATTCAAAAAGTTTTATGGGAGGCATTCCTTGAAGTGAATGCAAAGCATGATGTTTATTCCATGCGATTATCAATGATGGGGCATTCCCTGAAGTGAATGCAAGCATGATGTTTATTCCATGCAATTATCAATGATGGGGCATTCCCTGAAGTGAATGCAAGCATGATGTTTATTCCATGCAATTATTGGATCTGTTTCATTCCCTGAAGTGAATGCAAACATGGTAAATCATTATTCAATTAGAGACATAATTTCGATATAATCCAAGTATAATTGGCTGGACATCCCGTTCTGCGAGGCTACTGGTCTCAAAGGAGGTTTTTAAAGGACCTTGTGGACAGGTTTAACAATGCCGCGTACGAGGATTAAATCTTTGTTCTCTGTGATAAGGATATGTGAAAAAGGTTTTAAAGGCTCATTGGCTCTACTCTATTCCCTGAAGTGAATGTGAGATTATATTATGGAAGGAATAAAAAATCACATTAAAAGTTGTGGTCGTGGTCGAGGCTATGAATATACACATGAAAAATATAGTCATTTTAAGAATACTTCTACCCGCTGGTAGCGAAGTTATAAGGATGACAAGAGTGATAAAGATCATTCTAAGGAAGTGAAATCATTTTATCAATGTGATGTTATAAACCATTAGTTTCGTAATTGTCAAACGCCAAAGTATTATGGACTTTATCCATAAGCATGAATGATAAATGAAAGAAAATATAAACAAATTTTGTTTATGGTGAAAATAATTATGGCGTTGTTAGTCCAACTCAATTGGATATTGTTAATTTCCTTATAACCCTGGAAGGGAATAATTCGCCATTTATTTTATTTCCCTTATAACCTCTAAAGGGAATAATTCATCTTTTATTTATTTTGTTTTGTGTTAATTTTATTATTTATTTATGTTAATTTACTTTATATTAACTTGTTTTATATATTATTTATTTATGATTTATGTTAATTTATTATTTGAAGAATATGATTACTTCCGGAATAAAATATACAATGAATTGTGGCTATTTATGCCTAAAATTGTGGCTATTTATGCCTAGCAGATAATGCAAGTACTCATATTGTACTTAAGCATAAGAAATATTTTTCCCATTTAAATGCAAGGGGAAATATGAGTAGTATTTCTCAAAGTACTAAAATATCAATACTTCGGAAGAGCACTTGAAAGTTTATCTCTGATAGATAATCGACTTGATATGATGAGCTATATTTTATATTTTTCATTCCTCGAAGTGAATGATACAAAGTACATATTTTCATTACCTGAAGTAAATGAAACAAAGCACATTTTGAAAGGTGCACAATTATGCATTTCTCGATTAAAATGCAAGAGAATAATGTGAGTACTATATCTAGAAGTACTAATATCACAAAAGGCTCTGGTTGAGCAAATATGTTATTGTCAAATGGAACTTTATTCCATATTCAAAGTGCGTTATACTCGTCAAAGTCATAAAGAGAACAATATGAGTTCGCAAACTATCCCTTTGGGAATTATAGATAACATATGTTATCAATTGGCATTTGAAATAAGCCAATATGGATATAAGTTCTGGTAGCCAAAAAGTCAGTTGAAAGCTCTAGAAGAGTTATATATTGCTACCAAAAGATAATTTCAATTGAAAGTTACGATTGAGCTAAATATATTCCTATTCAAATGAACAATTTTGATGGCCGTACTAGACATGTACGAGTGAGATTGAATTACATGTTATGGTAAACAAGGAGTTTACAAATTTATAGATATATACACGCATATATATAGTTGGCATGATCGGTTAGACCATCCTGATCAATGGTGCAGAAATTATTGAGATTTACATGCACATGTATTAAAAGAACCTGTAGTTCTTGTGGTGCTTATTCTCAAAGGAATGGATTAAATTCCACTTATTAAAGAACGTAAAGTTCTTGTGTTGCTTAAAGGAATTGATTAAATTCCACTTACTAAAAGAACCTGAAGTTCTTGTGTTGTTTGTTCTCAAAGGATATAGATGATCCCACTTACCAAAAGAATTAGAACTTAAAGTTCTTGTATTGAAGTTGAGACTGTATGTCTTGCATATCTGAACGAAATATGGGCCCATATATCCACAAATGTGGAAAGTTTTATATGATTTTAGTAGATGCATCTACATTGTTTTATCGACTTACAACCAGAAGTTTGTGAGATTAATTCTAAAAATATTCAGATTATGCAGTTAGACTATTCGTCTTGAAAAGCTAGTGGGTTTATATTTTAGGCTATATCAGTTGTTACAAAGCCTATTGATTATGAAAAATATAGTTTAGCAAAATTTCAATTGGATGCCTCCTATTTAATAGCTAAACTATGAGAGCAAAAGAGTTATTATTTATATGGTGTTTCCATATAGCAACACTTATACGCATCAAGCCAACGAGTTATAATAAACTCCCCGTTATGATTGGTTTTTGGTCAGAAACCATACATTTCCCATTTTATGATTTTTGAATGTGCGATATGAATTGCTCCACCACAACGCACAAAATGGGTAAATAAAAAGGGTTGAGAATATATATTGAGTACGAGTCTCCTTTTATGTTTAAATTCTTAAACATTAATTGGAGAATCATTTATGACATGATTTTTCTCAACACCAGGGGGAGATAATAATCAGCTGGATAGAGGAAAATGAATTATCATTATCTAGATCCTCGTATATGAACTAGAAGTTCATAAGATAATTCATGTTATTACATGTCAACTGCCAGACATATTTACTGACCCAATGAGAGTAATTAAGTCTCATATACCAGCTGAAATGCTCTAAGTTTAAATTACATGTTAGAGCGAGAGAATGTAAATCATGCCTGAAGCATGATAGTTGAAATGGTTCCAATGATCAAAATTCTCGTAAATAGAAAGTAATATGAGATGGTCATATATTGGAGGCGGGTGCTCCTGAAGAGACCCAAGACATAACAAATAATAAAACTCTATAAGAGTTTCAGGTACCTGAAATAAATATTGAAATCTTGAAGAGATCTCAATGAGTTATGTCATTACGAGAATGGAACCAGAAAATTGAAAAGTTGTCGACAACGATTTTACAAACAATTTTACATAAAATACTTCTATAGAAGTAAAGAAAAAATCGATGATCTTGTATAAAATCTATCCGGAAGTATATATATTGAATTGGCCAATGTTGAAAGACGCTTTGAACTTCTAAAATAGAAGTATTTGGACCAGCAGTCTAAACACCTAAAGGTGTAATGCAAGTGAGACACAAATAAGTAGTCGTAAATACGACTTTAACTATGATTTATGAAAAGTTTTAATTACTTCATGGTGGATGCAATTACTTTGGCAGTTTTGAAAATTTTACATGCGTCTAATTATTTGTGGATCCATATTTATCCTTGAAGGATCTAAAATGCTATAAGCATTTGAAAATTTCTGAGGAAATTTATTTAGACATGTCTCATGAATATTTTGGCGCATTTGGTATAATCGCCTTAGTGAATACTAATTGAGAAAATACTAAAAGAATGATCAGATTTCCTTATGTATTTTATAAAGGAGTTTGGATCAAGATCCATTATGATAATTTTGGAAACTCATGAAGTACTTTCAATACAAGTACTTGAATCTTGACATAAAGTTTATCTCGACCTGAAGATCGAGCATTTTTATATATTTCTTTTGTCTATTAATAGACATAAGCTGAAAGAATCTTAAAGAAGATTCAATATGAATAGAGCATATCTATTAAGTATCTCAATAGTTGTAAGATTGTTGGATGTGAATAAAGATAATTATATCTTTTCTTGGTCTTGAAGCACTATATATTAGTTGGTCAAGAAATATCTATGAATATACAAAGATCATTACATTTAGATCTTCAAACATCCGTTGATGCCTCCTCAAATGTCGTAGAAATAATTGTTATGCATGAGGCAAACCAAAAATGTGTTTGGCTAAGACTATTGACCCAACATATCCAAAAGATATGTGGATTTACTTTTACAAGATATGATAAAAGCTATCTTGTGTGAAGATAACACAAGATGTATATCTCAGTTTGAAAGTGGATACATCATGGAACATATTACTCCAAAGTTTCATCCCTCACGATCTTTAGAAAAATGATATTCAAGATTAAATTTTGAAGATTCAAATATCTTCCGTGAAGTTTGCATGAGGGGGAGTAAATACGCGTTGCACTCTTTTTCCCTTAACCGAGGTTTTGTCCCAATGGGTTTTCCTGGTAAGGTTTTTAATGAGGCAACATGTTATGCGTATCAAAGATGTGTGTACTCCTTTTCCTTCACTAAAGAATTTTTTTTTTCCACTGAGTTTTTATCTTAGTAAGGTTTTAACGAGACACATTATCTTCATAGACATCCAAGGGGGAGTGTTATGAATATTTATATATGTGGATATCTATCATGATTAGAACTTTATCAAAGGAGTTTGATTTATTTATTATTAGGAATATTATTTCTATGAATTAGAGTTTAATGTATTATGTACTTCTTATGCCTATAAATAGATGATTCATTGAAGGCATTGTATACAATTCTATATTTTGAGAATAATACAAATCTCTCTCTTCCTCCCACCTCTTTGTTCTTCTTGTTCTTCTTTATTTTATTCACAACATATATATATATATATATATTTTAAAACAAGAAAAGTTAAATTTAATATTAAATTATTTTAAATTGATTAAATTAATAAAATATAAAAAATTTGAGGACTAAAATTATTTTTATATTTAATTACAGACTACATTTAATGACTGTTTGTAATTAGAGGGCCGAGTGATCCAAATGTAATTATAATATGGGATAACTACATAAATAGTACCCCACCTATGCCCGAGATTTTATTTTGGTACCTCACCTATTTTTTTAACAAAAGTATGCCTACCGTTACCTTTTCTTAATATTTTAGTACCCCGCCGTTTAAACTTAACGATAATGCTGACGTGGAAATTCTTTTTTTTAAAGACACGTATTTTTTTATTCTAATCAGCTTTCCACTTAATTAAAAATAATTAAATTATACTAATAATTTAACAATACTAACAATTTAATAATACTTTTACACTTTTATTGGAACCCCAATTTCTTTTTCTCTGTTTCATTCGATAGATAGAAAATCAGATGATTGAATTTCTAGGGTTCTTGATTTGGAGAGGAATTTACGCGAGAGCTTATTTGGGAAAAGAGGAAAATTCGATAGAATATCTTCAAAGGCTTGAATTTTTAGGGTTCTTGATAGGTGGTAGAACGCCTAGAGAGAAGGGAAAACTAAGCCCTCTTTATGGTACGATATTGTTTTTGATTACTTTTATGGCTCTTTTTTATTTTTGTTTGTTCATAAGGGTTTATTAAGGTTCTTGTTTTATTTCTCTTAATGGTATTGTATTTTTTTTTATTTTTATGAAAACTCAAAGAGTTCATTAAGATTCTTTTAAAATTTACTGAAAAGCTTTACTGAATTTTTTTTTTGCTGTAAAAAAAACTTATATTTTGTATCAAGTTGATCACAATAGAAAAGTTAGAAAGAAAGGGCTAAGGATGTCTTGTACCAAGTGTGACAAATCAGGACACAATGTCAGGACTTGTAAAGATGTGGTTGGAGGAAATACTCGACTGAGTCGTCGTCAAACTCAACCATCAAGAGGTAACTCTTCTGTTTATCCTCAAGATCAGCTATCAAGAGGTGGTAGAATTTTAAAACTACCAGTGAATATCAATGCTTCTTTCATATTCTACAATTATATTTTGTCACATCTTTTAATATCATGTTTTGATATAAAAATTGTATGTGTTCTTTTATAGGTTAAGAGATCGTTTGGAGAAATTAGAAAAGAAATTGTACCAACAACTAACTTTTTTAATCAGCAAGGTCTTTACCACCAAAGACCGTCAACACATCTACCACCAATTAATGTTGTCAGATGGATGTTCAACACCGCAGAAAGCTCAGTGAGCCAATCTACAAGTTCAAAAGCTTCTAAAAAATGATCAATGAGTTAATTCAGTTTAAAACTGAAACTTGAATTTTTTTTGTGTGGTTTTTTACATTCACAAATATTCTATAAAAAATGTTGTCAGATGGATGTTTCTCACATTAATTTATTTGAAATGCTTTATGTAAAAATGCAAGATTTAACTTTTGAGCAACCAACAATTATCATTGATGAAACTGATGAAGTTTCGGAAGAATGAAATATATTTCTTTAGTTGCATTTTGTTTAAATTTTTTAGTTTTATATTCAAATTATGTAATTTGATTTTTTAGACTCAATCATGTTTTATATTTGCATTTTGTTTGAATTATGTTCCTGTACAATTTGATTTGTATAAACCATGTGTTTTATATTTGCATTTTGCTTGGATTATGTTCCTACTTCCTACACAACTTTTTAGTAAATTAAAGAACTGATTTACATCGGTGTAAGACAATGTTGATTGTTTAGTAAATTAAAGAACTGGTTTACACCTGTGTAAGACAATGTTGATTGTTTAGTAAATTAAAGAACTAATTTACACCGGTGTATGACTGTTGATTGTTTAGTAAATTAAAAAACTGATTTAAACCGATGTAAGACAGTGTTGATTGTTTAGTAAATTATAAATTGGTTTCTATACTTCATGTACTCATGTTTTTTCAAATTAAAATTAGTTTTATTAATACTGTGAATGTGATGTATGGCCATTATTAACAAATTATGTAAATAAAAAATGCAGACTTAGCCATAACAAAACATTTCACAAAGTTTCTTAAAATACAATAACAGATACAAGGATCAAAAACAACACTCTTCCTTACTTTGTAAATTGAAAATTTTCACCATTACTTCAAAAGATAGAATTATCCTTAAACAAAAAATTTGAACCATTACCCAAAAGATTGCATATATCCCTAAACCAACAACACCAACCCAACAATTTAATAAACTAAGAATCTAAATCACCTGTTCATTCTTCCTTGCTTTCTCCACTGTTCCCTTCGCTTTTAATAGACCAAGAATTATAGCTTTTGGGCAATCAAGTATTTCAAAATCAAACCACTTGAAAAAACGACAATTTCTTGTATTTTTTTTTTAAATTAGGGCACCCAAAAAACTTCCTACCAGGATTATTCTTTGTCCAATAGATTCTCAACGCAGTTGGAACACCACAATGACAAAAAGAAATGTCGTTTCTTCTCTCAGTTTACTCTCGCTCTAGCTCCAGCTCTTTCATCTTCCTCTCTATCGTGCACCAAAAAAACGCAGTCGTGATTTTATGTTTTGTTGAAATAGTGAGAAGTAGTGTAGAGTTTCACCCTTTTAATAGAGTTTTTTAATTCTTGTTTTGTTGAATTAATATAAGTGAAAAGATGATTAGGATAAAAAATATGTGTCTTTAAAAAAAGAAAAAGAATTTTCACGTCATCATTACCGTTAAGTTTAAACGATGGGGTACTAAAATATTAAGAATGGTAACGGTAGGCATACTTTTGTTAAAAAAATAGGTAAGGTATCAAAATAAAATCTCGGGCATATGTGAGTTACTATTTATGTAGTTATTCCTTATAATATTTATTGAGTGATTTAAATATAATCAAAATATTAATTAAGTGACCAAGTATAACCTTATTTATAATTGAGGGACTGTGTTGTAGTTATTCCTTATAATATTCTTCTCGTCTTCTTGCTTTTAGATGCTCCAGTCCTGTGTGCGACAGTTATTCAAGAACTGAATACAGTGAAATGGAAAACCAAAACCAAGAATCATTCCCGAGTCAACCAAACCAGCGACTCAGTCCACCGACTCACGAACTGCCACCAATCTCTTCAAATGAACAAACCCAGAAACGGAATGGTCCAGAATCACCGCAGCACGACGTGCCAGTTCAATCCCCAAAAAGCTCGAGAAACGCCAACCTTCCTCCACCGTCGTGCCCACAAGAAATAGTTGTCGAAATCCTCTCGTATTTACCCGTAAAATCCATCCTCCGTTTCACCTGCGTTTCCAAATCCTGGAAAACCCTCAAATCCGACCCTTTCTTCATCAAAAAGCACCTCAAAACCGACCCCAAATTCTCTAAAAAACGAGTCTTAATCAACAGCGGTGGCGCCCAAATCCGAGGCATCACAACATTCAGTGTTAACGCTATATTCGATGACCCAATTGTTACCAACACGACATTTGAAGACCTATCCTATGAATGGGTTGTGGGTTCATGTGATGGCTTAATTTGCATAGCTACTAGTCAAGATGCAATCATTTTAGTGAACCCCACTTTAAGGGTCTCCAAAATGTTGCCTGATTTTGGCTTTAAGAAAAGATGGAATTCGGATTGCTATACTGTTTATGGGTTTGGTTTTGATGCTTCTGTGGATGATTATAAGGTTGTTAGGATACGTTGTTATCCAAATGAAGCCTTTGAAGATGGTTATGAGAGTGTAGTTGAGGTTCATTCGTTGAGGACTAATTGTTGGAAAATGATTCTGGAGTTGCCATTTGGGATCCCTTTTCGTACTGCTGGGAAACATGTTAATGGGACTTTGAATTGGCATGTTTCTCTGGATACTATTATCTCCCTTGATTTGGCTGAGGAGACCTGTAATGAAGTGCCGCAACCGTGTTACGGCGACGGTGCAAGTGAAAGGTCATTAGGGGTATTGGATGGATGCCTTTGTGTGCTTTGTAACTTTGAGAGATTGTATGCTGATGTTTGGGTTATGAAAGAGTATGGAAAGAGAGAGTCTTGGACTAAGCTGGTTACTATAACATACATGAGCGTGCCCATGTATCCTGACAACTACGAATACTTCGAATACTTTGCAGCACCTTTGTTTGTCTCAAGAAGTGGTGAAATTTTGTTGCAGTTTAGTATAGAGTTAACTCTATACAACCCCAAGCAGAATGAATTTAGGACCCCTAGGTTTGGGCCTCTTTCTGAAGCTGTTGATTGTATCTATCATGCAGAAGTCTATGAAGAAAGCCTTGTTTCACCAACAGGAGTCAATCAGCCTAGCTGAATGGTGTTAATAGCTGTCCTTAGCAAAGGGAAAGGTGAATTTCAGATTTCTTAGTTCGCATTTGTATACTTTTGGTACCTTTTGTGTTGGTTCGTCTATTTGGTTTAGTTTCATCATATTGAGCTTTATGGGATGAGAAAATATCTTGTTTAGTTGGTTTAGGATTCGGTATAGTTCCTTTCACCATGGTTGATTGATATATGAACCACATTTGTTTGCTGATACAAGAAAATCTCTATCTGTTGTTGCACATTAAATTCATTGTTGTCTTGGTCAAAGCGATTGTTTACCTAACTATATGTTGCCGTGTTTAGTTTTAGGTTACAAGAAATTTATCTCAAGCTAGTTTACAATTTGTATCTCCTGTCGAATGACTTCTTAAGTTCTTATGGCACATAGCCTTTTGCACCTTGAGGCTTCCTAGGAGAGTGTTCTTAAATATGATTGTTTCTCTTTTCGGATTAGGAACTTAAAGGACTTGATTTGGAATGTGATTCATTTCATTAAATCTTAAGATGTCTGCCAGATGCAGTAATTATTGTAAGTAAAAAGTATGACTCCCAATTTAGGCTACTGAAGAACCGGATGGAGTTTTAGCTTGTTGAGCTACAAACTTTCCTCACTCTTTTGGGTTGGTTTTGGTCATTGTCATCACACTCTTAAACCTTCTTACAGATCGGGTTAGGGTTGGTTCTACTTTCACATAGTTTTCACTCGAATCATGCCGTGTCCTTGAGGGTTGCAATACATTCTTAATGGTGTGTTAATCTCTGCTATTAGAGTTTTTGCTGTAGAAGACACCGAGTAGTCATATGTTTTGGATTCCTGTATAAACCTGCTAAATTAGATGTAAGATTATATTGTCTCATCAATCTAATGGCGTATGTAATTTGATTCTCTGCTGTTCTGTTTGAAGTTTAACTTTCTTTCTGTGGAGTGTATGCAAATTGATGCCTTGAACTGTTAGATATTATAAACAAAGTTGAACACAACTTGGGTGAGTTTCTTATTATATTTTTTTTATAAAGAGAAAAAGCTTGATATGCAGTCAGTGTAACGTGGTCGTTAAATTTAGGTTTTAGGTGTGTAGTTTACGATGTCTATTTAAACGAAAGAAATTTACACAGGCTGTGTATCAAAATATAAAATTTTATAAATATCATTTTCTTACCTTATGCAAACCTTTCTGTTTTGATTGAGTTTGATGCTTCTTTGTCTTGCATCAATGTAGAGATGAATGGATGTTTGTTTGTACGATTGAATTTCGATTTTGATGAAGTTTAGAAAACTATGGAAATATGTCTAATTTTATATGGAAATAAATTTGAATGGGTTCAATGTATTATGAGATAAATCATAATAAAATCTAGACTGTAACATCTCACAGATGGTAAGATAAAATTAGGGAACATGATTAGTGGAATTTAAGATTGTTTAATATATTATTGGATATATTAGATAGAGATATTACATTCCAATACCTGGATCTAAACTTATACAAGATGAGACAATATAAACAATTAATTGATCTCAGTATATTTTTGGGTATATTATATTTGATTGACGTAACATAAAATTATTTAACAATACTTTTTATTAAATTTTATTTTTAAATGATCTATAATAAAATTTTAGTGATTATATTTTTTAGATAAAATACTTATTTTATTATGAATTAATATCTTATACACTGATGGTGGAAATTGAAAGTTTTCACAAGCGCCTTAGTTTTAGGGTATATGGAGTTAGTTTAGGGTTTAGGTGTAGGGGGTTAGAATTTAGGGGTAATTGTTTCAATTTAAGGTTTAGGGTTATAATTTAGGCTTTATAAGTTACAGTTTAATTTTTTGGTAATATGGTGAGGATTTAGGTTTTAACCTATAAACTCTAAATTATAATAATGGATAAATATTCTATACACAGGCGGTGAAAATTGAAAGTTTCCACAAGCGCCTTAGTTTTAGGGTATAAAAATTTAGTTTAGGGTATAGAGTTTAGGGGTTTAGGTGTAGGGGATTAGAATTTAGGTATAGTTGTTTAAATTTAAAGTTTAGGGTTATAATTTAAGATTTATAGTTTAAAACCTATATCCTCACCATATTACCCTAAAAATTAAACTCTGACATATAAACCCTAAATTTTTAATATTTATTGTAAGAGTTTTTATTATAATAATAAAAAAAATAAGGTAAACTACACTGGTTTAAAAATTTGTGGGCGAAGAAATATGACTAAAATATATATTAAAAAAATCGGTTTTATCATGCAAAAATCTGAGAATCTTGAATAACTTAAGAACTAGCAAAGCTACGAGAAAAACTAAAATACCAATCACATTAAAATTTTTGAATTCAAACGAACAATACCTTTCTATGTGAGAAGAAGAAGAGAGGAAAATTATTAACCGTTATTTTTTAGAATTAATTATTATATTCATACATGAACTATACCGATTTCTCACACACACACACATATATATATATATATATATATATATATATATATATATATATATATATATTTGTTTTTCCTTTTATACATGAATTTTGTTACTGTTAATGGATTTTTTCGTCACAGAAGCTGACATATCCCGGTTGACTATACATATTTTAACACGTGACAATTTTTTTAAAAAAACTTTTTCTCCCTTTCTTTTTTTTTTCTTTTTTCGTGTTAATTAAAAATATTCTTTTACTATTATACCATTCCCTGTTTCCACATATTAACTCTCTGATTTTTTTCTTTTATAATTAATCAGATTCTAAAAAGGTTTTAGGGATTTCAACAGTTTAAAATTAAAATTTTAACTAAATTTCAACGACTTAAAATAGAGATTTCAATAGAGATTGGAAGCAATTGATAGTGTGAGTTCGTATTTTCATAATCTTTCTTATTTTTATTTGGGTTTTCAAATAGGAATTCACCTGTATTTCTAAAGCTTGATGAGCTTGTTGGATCACTTCTTACACACGAAATCATGAAGCAAGGAAGAGAAGAAGAAGGAAGAGAGAAGAGAGAATAATAGAGAAGCATGAGGTAGAAAAGAAGATGCTAGTGAGAAGGAAGACTTTGAGGAATTGGCTATGATAGCCAAACGGTTCTCAGAGTCATGAAGTCCAACCGAGAGAGAAAATTTTAAAGAAAGATGGACTTCAAGAACAAAGACAAAGAAGAAGAAAATGATCCGATCATTTGCTTTGAGTGCAAGAAGCTGGGTCACATACGTTCCGATTTCCCTCAACTCAAGAAGAAGGGCCTTGAGAAGAAGAAGAAGCTCAAAGCTAAGCTTGCTACTTGGAGTGATGAGGAGTCATCCAAGGATGAGAAACATGAAGTGGCCAACCTTTGCCTCATGGCTCTTGAGGAGGATTCGATTGTAACCTCTAACTCATTTTGTGTTGATTTTACTTTTGATGAATTGCATGATGCATATGATGAGTTGCAAGAGGTATATGATGAGTTAGTTGAAACATATAAAGAGTCAATTTTGAGAAACAAGAAAAATACTCCCGATTTAAAAACTCAAAATGAATTTCTTCCAAAAACTAACTCGGAATTGAAAAAGAAAGTTTTGTACTTGATAAATCTTTCTAATGATCTTAAAAAGAAAATTCTTGAACTTGAAAAACTTCTTTTTGATTTTCAAGATTATAACACAAAGAAAATGGATAATCTTAAATCATCTATTACTATTGGGAAAACATTTTAAAAAGAGAAATTCTTCTAAATCCCAATATGTAAAAAGAAAAACTTTTCATTCTAAACAAAAAAAAATTTCTAAGTAACCTAAAAATTAAAGAATTATGAGTGTTTGGTTCCTGAGGAACTCATTATTTCTAATAACATGAATGTTATTGCTTCTTGGATTCCCAAGGGAACCAAGGTTTTGAGGGTTAACACACATGGACTTAAAATGATTTGGGTACCAAAAATCAAAGCCTAATTTCTTTGTATGTAGGGAGAGCATTGCTACAAGGCCAAAATATAAAGTCAAAATTCGTGGTATCTTGATAGTGGATGCTCGAGGCACATAACCGGAGACAAGAGTCAATTCATGAAATTAAAGTCAAAAAGTGGAGGAGTAGTAACATTTGGTGACAACTCTAAATGCCACATTGAAGGTATTGGCTCCATAGGTAATCACTCTTCCATACTCATTAAAAATGTGATGTATGTCATTGGTCTAAAATATAAAATGTTGAGCATAAGTCAACTTTGTGATAAAGGATTTAATGTCATGTTTGATAAAAAAATGGGTGTAGAATAGTTGACATTAAATCTAATAAAATTATGCTCATTGATCACCGCATAGGCAATATATGTATGGTGCATCTAGATGACATTCATACATCTCATGCATGCTTAGTTTCTCAAAATGAAAATGATGCATGGTTGTGGCATAGGAAACTAGGACATGCTAGCATTAAAAGTTCAGTGACTTTAATGAAAATTTTAAAAATTGGATGAGCTTATTAAAGGACAAATTACTTTAATATTGTTGTGAGAAATTTTTTTTCTCAAAGTATTGCACTGTGTAGTTTAATTCCAGAACTATGGCAGTTTGAACAGTGCATTGAAGTCGGATTCATCTGGTACCGACTTGGAGTTTTTTTTTATGAAATTAGCGTCGACTTTGAGGGTTTTTCTCTAAAGTCGGATTCAGCTGGTATCAACTTTGAGATTTTTTTCTAAAGTCGGATTCACCTGGTGCCGACTTTGAGGTTTTTTTCTAAAGTCAGATTCACCTGGTTCCGACTTTGAGTTTTTTTATGAAATTAGAGTAAAGTCGGATTCAGCTGGTGCCGACTTTGAATTTTTTATTCGATTCCTGTTTAAAGCCGGATTCAGCTGGGGTGGTCTTTTGGTGATGTGCAATATTTTGAGAAATAATATTGAATCTACAATATTTTGGTAAAAGAAAAACCCCACAACAATATTTATGTAAATTTTCCGCTTATTAAAGGTGCCTTAAAAGTTGAGGGACTATCAATATAGTTCACCCTAAAAATATTAAACTACAATTATAATTATTACATTAAAATATTATAATGATATTTAAATCATTATCTAAGCATGACATACAACTAATTATCTTAAAAAATAATTTGCATTATTTTTTTTGAACAAAAAGGGAACTGCCATTTATAAAAACACTTAACAAAACAAGAAAAAACCATACAATAAGATTGGAGATGAATACGGAACAAAATGAGAGGAAAAAATGACAAACAAGCCGAAAAAGAAAACGTCGGCCATGAACAAATCGAGAAGCAACAAGAAAACAAAAAACAAACAACAAACATCACTGTAGAAAAATAAGCAGATACAAACGACCGAGGTCGCGGACGGAAAAGCTAGCAACCAAGCCTCCACTGCATATTAGTTCGGGGGTCACCGGAGCATAAAGACGATAAATGTGATGTAACGAGAACAACCAACAACAACAATGCGTTCAGATCTAAAGATGACGAGGGCTAAAGGGGCATGGAAAGGCGAGCCATAGTCAGGCTGACGACCAGAGCACCGACGAGAACATATCCACTCCAGTCTCAATCTTACTTGTAGACAGAGGGAAAAAGCCTAAAAAAATAGAAAAAGTAAAAAACAAAAGAAAAAAACACCCTAAACAAAACGTCAGATGGGGGGGCCGAGACCACCACCTATCAGCAAACAAAACGACGACGATAAAGACGCCGCCAACCTTCAGAATGCAACGAGAAAGCCATCCAAACAAAATTGCCAAAAAAACTATTTTTAAAAATATATATTTTTCACAAAAAATTAATAAGAAAAACACACCACAAAGGCGAGCTATCTGACCACTAAAGAGAGGTCAGCAACCTACCAAGATAAAAAATAATTTAGTATATTTGACAAAAAAAGGTCCAATCGACATCATTAAAACCAACTACGAAGGTAATTCAGTTAAAAAAGAAAATTGAGAGAAAATTTTGAGATAACTATCCAGAAAAAATAGATGAGTGAATAAAATATTATAACTTCATACCTCTAGATCCTCTGGATAACCTAAAATTATTTGTATGAATGGGCATTTTACCTGACCGGATTAATTTTTTTAAAAAAATATTTAATTCGGGTTGGGTCGAATTTTTATTAAAAGGGAAGTTCGAGCGGGTTCGAATATATGGTGAAAAATATTCAACTCGACATGAGACTAATAATATAATTTTCTCTTAAATTTTTTAGTAATATTTATAATAATACCTCTCTTTATATATATTTTAATGATTAGGTCCTTAAAATTAAATTTTTATTTATAATTTAGTCTTTAAAATTATTATTTTTAAATTAGAGTCGAGTTTAGAGTATTTACTTTTAAGCCAGGCTGAATTGAGATTCGGTTTTAAGGATACTTAAATTCAGGTCAAGAGCCGGTGGGCCAAAATTCCGACTCGTACCCGTCCATATTAAAGATGGGCATTTTACCCTGACTCGACGGGTATCGACCCGACCCGGCCCGATCGGGACAAATTTTAATGAAAAAATCGGGTTCAGGTTGGGCCGGGCTTTTGTTAAGGAGTAAACTCGGGTCGGGTCGAGTTCGGGTTTAGGGTAGAAAATATGTGACCCGACCCGGGACTAATATTGTAATTTTCCCCTAAATTTTTTAAGGATATTTATAATAATACCCCTCATTATATATATATTATAATTAAGTCCGTAAAATTAAATTTTTATTTATATTTTAGTCTTTTAAATTATATTTTTTTACAATTAAGTCCCTTAAAATTATTTTTTTATAATTAAGTCCCTAAAATTAATTTATTTTATATAGGTCAGGTCATGTCAATGTCAGATTTAATATATTTATTTTCAAGTCAAGTCGAGTTTTTAAAAAAAATGTCGAGTCATGTACGAGTTTAGAGTATTTATTTTCGAGTCGAGCCTGAATGAACCAAAAACGCGACCCGGCCGTGCCATCCCTAGACTCCATATGTCTAGCTAGTTGACATATGGAAAACCCAGTCTTCTTCTTCTTTTAGATACTTGTAAAAAAATCCCTACGCGGTTCTTCTCGTCTTCTTCTTTTAGATGCTCAGTCCTGTGTGCGACAGTGACTCAACAACTAAATGCAGGGAAATGGAAAACCAAAACCAAGAATCATTCCCGAGTCAACCAAATCAGCAACTCAGTTCACCGACTCACGAACTGCCACCAATCTCTTCAAATGAACAGACCCAGAAACGGAACGGCACAGAATCACCGCAGCACGAAAGCCACGAGGTGCCAGTTCAATCCCCAAAAAGCTCGAGAAACGCCAACCCTCCTCCATCGTCGTGCCCACAAGAAATAGTTGTTGAAATCCTCTCGTATTTGCCCGTCAAATCCCTCCTCCGTTTCACCTGCGTTTCCAAATCCTGGAAAACCCTCAAATCCGACCCTTTCTTCATCAAAAAGCACCTCAAAACCGACCCCAAATTCTCTAAAAAACGAGTCTTAATCGACAGCGGTAGCGCCCAAATCCGAGGCATCATATCATGCAGTCTTAACACTATATTCGATGACCCAATTGTTACCAACACGACATTTGAAGACCTATCGTATGAATGGTTTGTGGGTTCATGTAATGGCTTAATTTGCATAGCTATTAGACAAGATGCAGTCATTTTAGTGAACCCCACTTTAAGGGTCTCCAAAATGTTGCCTGATTTTGGCTTTAAGAAAAGCTGGAATTGGGATTGCTATACTGTTTATGGGTTTGGTTTTGATGCTTCTGTGGATGATTATAAGGTTGTTAGGATAAGTTGTTATCGTATGAATGGTTTGTGGGTTCATGTAATGGCTTAATTTGCATAGCTATTAGACAAGATGCAGTCATTTTAGTGAACCCCACTTTAAGGGTCTCCAAAATGTTGCCTGATTTTGGCTTTAAGAAAAGCTGGAATTGGGATTGCTATACTGTTTATGGGTTTGGTTTTGATGCTTCTGTGGATGATTATAAGGTTGTTAGGATAAGTTGTTATCCAAATAAAGCCTTTGAAGATGGTTATGAGAGTGTAGTTGAGGTTTATTCGTTGAGGACTAATTGTTGGAGAATGATTCTGGAGTTGCCATTTAGGATCCCTTTTCGTACTGCTGGGAAACATGTTAATGGGAGTTTGAATTGGCCTGTTTTTCGTGGACAAGACGAGTTTTCACATACTATTATCTCCCTTGATTTGGCTCAGGAGACCTGTAACGAAGTGCCGCAACCGTGTTACGGCGACGGTGCAAGTGAAAGGCCATTAGGGGTATTGGATGGATGCCTTTGTGTGCTTTGTAACTATGAGAGATTGTATGCTGATGTTTGGGTTATGAAAGAGTATGGAAAGACAGAGTCTTGGACTAAGCTGGTTACTATAACATACATGGGCGTGCCCATGTATCGTGACGAATACTTTGCAGCACCTTTGTTTGTCTCAAGAACTGGTGAAATTTTGTTGCAGTTTGGTTTGAAGTTAATTCTATACAATCCCAAGCGGAAGGAATTTAGGACCCCTGCGTTTGGGACTCTTTCTGAAGCTTTTAATTTTATCAATCGTCCAGTAGTTTATGAAGAAAGCCTTGTTTCGCCAACAGGAGTCAATCAGCCTAGCTGAATGGTGTTAATAGCTGTCCTTAGCAAAGGGAAAGGTGAATTTCAGATTTCTTATTTCGCATTTGTATACTTTTGGTACCTTTTCTGTTGGTTCATCTAATTTGGTTTAGTTTCATCATATTGAACTTTATGGGATGAGAAAATATCTTGGTTAGTTTGTTTAGGATTCGAGATAGTTCCTTTCACCATGGTTGATTGATATATGAACCAAATTTGTTTGCTGTTGTTGCACATTAAATTCATTGTTGTCTTGGTCAAAGCGATTGTTTATCGAACTATATGTTGCCATGTTTAGTTTTAAGTTTCAAGAAATTTATCTCAAGCTAGTTTACAATTCCTATCTCTGGGCTAAAGGTCGAATGACTTCTTATGGCACTTAGCCTTTTGCACCTTGAAGCAGCCTAGGAGAGTGTTCTTAAATATGATTGTTTCTCTTTTCGGATTAGGAACTTAAAAGGACTTGATTCGGAATGTGATTCATTTCATTAAATCTTAAAATGGCCACAAGTTGCAGTGATTATTGTAAGGAACCGTACAACTCCCGATTTAGGCTACTGAAGAACCTGATAGAGTTTTAGCTTGTTTAGCTACAAACTTTCCCCGCTTTTTTGTGTTGGTTTTGGTCATTGTCATCACACTCTTAAATCTTCTTTCGGATCGGTTTAGAGTCGGTTTCACTTTCACATAGTTTCACTCGAATCATGTCGTGTTCTTGAGGGTTGCAATACATTTTTATCAATTTGTTAATCTCTGCTAATAGAGTTTTCGCTGTAAGATTATATTGTCTCATCAGTCTAATGGCATGTGTAATTTGATTCTCTGCTGTTCTGTTTGAAGTTTAACTTTCCTTCCGTGGAGTGTATGCAAATTGATGCCTTGAACTGTTGGATATTATAAACAAAGTTGAGCAACTTGGGTGAGTTTCTTATTATATTTTATAAAGAGAACTTTGATACACAGTCCGTGTAACACGTGCTTGCTAAATTTAGAGTTTAGGGGTCTAGTTTAGGGTGTTTACGTTTCATGGTTGTAGGTTTTAGATTTTAAAGAAGGACTATGAATTTTCTTTACATGAGTTGTGTATCAAAATACAACCTTATCTTATGCAAACCTTTCTGCTTTGATTGAATTTGATGCTTCTTTGTCTTGCATCAATGTAGAGATCTATGGATGTTTGTTTGTGTGATTGAATTTCGATTTTGATGAAGTTTAAAAAACTATGGAAAAATGTCTAATTTTATATTGAAATAAATTTGAAAGGGTTTACGTATTATGAGATATAAATCAGAATAAAATCTGTAACCTCAAATTTGTTATTATCATCTCATGGATTGTAAGATAAAATTCGGCAACATGATTAGTGGAATTTAAGATTGTTTTTTTATTGAAAAGGGATGTTTTTATTTGACTCGTTAAAAACTTCTTAAATTTAAATGGAAAAAAATACATTTTTATTTGTCTCGTTAAAAACTTCTTAAATTTAAATGGGAAAAAGAGTACACATGTCGATATGTACAAAGCTATCAATTGAAATAAACGTGTGCACCAAAGATAAAACAACAGACGTCATGTCTGATCAAAGGATACAAGATTTTCCACCTCAAGAGGAGTCGTGTAGAGCCAATCACTCAAAGGGAGGCCCCGAGCCAAACCCGCCAACTTTTCTGCAACCATATTTGCCTTCCGAGAGACATGGGCTATTGTGACATTCTAATTCCGAGCCAAATAATTTTTAATACTTTGAACCAGCACATTATGAAGTAAAAACAATGAATTATTACCGAGCATCTTCACCACAGTGATGTTATCTATCTCCAAGTCAATATGACGATAACCAAGATCTCATGTATAATACAACGCCTCATGTGCCGCCCACAACTCAGCAATTAGCACCAAACAAGATCTGATGCTTTTAGAAAACCCAAAGAGCCAATTACCCATTGTATCCCGGATAACACCCTCAATCACAACCATATTATTCGCGTCATTCGAGTTGATTTTGACCCTCCCCAAACTTGGTTTAACCCAACTATCACTCGTCGAAACCCGCAAACCATTGCCCTGAATCGACAAAGCACGAGCCATAGTGGTTCCAACAGCACACTCATCTCTCACGCCTATAGCAAACTACGCAACATCACCAATTCTCATTTGGCTGTTTTCAAACACGTGAGCACATCTTTCTTTCCACAATCCCCAACAGACAATTGCAAACAACATGTTCCAGTGGGGTTGAGGCGAGATCCTTACATATTTTTCGATAATGTTCGACGACAACCATTCATCAAAAGGTTGGTGAAGAAATGCATGTAAATTATAAGTATGAACAAGACGAGACCATACCTGGCCCGCAGCAGGAAAAGACCAAATTCTGGAACAACCGGGTCGATTAATACTTCCAGGAATAGCACCATCATATTTATATTTTTGTTTAAGAACTTTCACCTACAACCTATTCTCATCAGTGACAAGTTGAAATCTCACCTTCATGAGTAAGGTTTCGTTATGTCGATCAAATGCGCGGAGTCCTAAGCCCCCTTCAGCCATCGGTGAGGTAACAACATCCCAAATGGACAAGCGAAATACCCTTGGAACCACTAGATGCACCCCATATAAATCGCCGAATAATTTTTCCCGTCTCATCACATACCCCTTTAGGAACCCATGCAGTTTGCATGACATATGTGGGTATGGCTTGAAGAACAACTTTGGCGAGGGTAATTCTTCCTGGTAAAGAAAAAGTACGAGAAGCCCATCCCGACAACCGTTACTCAATTTTTTCAACCCAGAAGCGATATGTCTCTTTAGTGACTCTTTTATAAAGTAAGGGAACTCCCAAGTAGACGCCCAAATCATCAACCATCTCGAAACCAAAGCTATCAACAATCATTAAACGTCTATCTAGAGCACAATTTTTTGAGAAAAAAATATATGAGTCTTTGCCACGTTGACTTTATGCCCAGAACAATCACAGAAGTTGATCATAATATCCTCAATCACCTCTAATTGAGCCAATGATGCTTCAGCAAAAAGCACCAAATCATTCACGAAGAAAAAGTTAGAGATACTCGGACCATGTTCCGATAAATTGATACATTTCCAAGCACCACTTTGAACATGACGACTAATAGCATGTGACAAGCGCTCCATACATAAAACGAATAAATACGATAAGAGAGGGTCACCCTGACAAATGTCGGGCGATGGAGTGAAGCTCTCTGTAAGGTCCCCGTTCCAAATAATCTGTGTTCTCACGGACCGGACACAATGCATAACCATCCTACAAATTGGCCCGGCAGTCTAAGAGCACGTAACGTTTCCTCAATGAAATCTCATTCGAGGCGATCATACGCCTTTTTCAACTCAACCTTAATTTTCATCCACGGTTTTGACCCAGCCTTACGATTCATTGAGTGCACAACCTTCTGAGCAAGGATCACGTTATTTGTAATTTGACGGTCTGACACAAAACTAACTTAGTCTGTGCAATCCAATCAGAAAAGAAGAGTTTAACTGATTAACTAAAATCTTAATAACAACTTTATAAATCACAATGCATAAACCAATATCTGAATTTACTTATCTTTTCCGGGTTGAAAATTTTAAGAATGAGTACCAAGAGAGTTCGATTAGCAACATCGGGTAAAACACATGTGGCAAAGAAGTCATGGACAAACTGATATACAGATTCCCCGATCGTAGCCCAATTTCTTTGAAAGGGTATTGCCTGAAACCCATCGGCTCCAAGAGCCTTTAACGGATCCATGCTGAAAGTAACCTCCCGAACCTCATCAAGGGTCACTACATGAGTCAATTCATGCAACCTCTCGCGCGGAATACGTGGGAAACCTATATATTTGTGAAAACCTTCTAGTTCTAGTTAATTAGCATCTAAAGTATAATTAAACTCATTAAATTCTATTTAAAATTATTTGTGAAAACCTTCTCGGTTTAGTTAATTATTTTTTTTTTTTTGTAAAAGTTCAAGTTTTAGCTATTACTAAAATGCAAGTTATTGAATTTTTATTAGGTTTAATAGTAAAACAGATGCTCATTCTATACATTTTTTTCTCAGTTTGGTGCCTAACATTTTTAGGTCACTTTGGTACCTGATGTTTAATTTCGTAGCTTTAGATTTTTCTGTTATTCAGTAAAAACACGACATGTGTCATGTTTTTATTTATTTAATTAATTTCTGAATCTTTAAAAATATAAACTTCTTAAAAAACTCGAAGTTTTAATTTCTTTCAATCAAACTCTCAAATTACATCTCTTTCACCATCACACATTCCCCGCACGTCAGCACTTCACCATTATCACCCCAAGCGTTGTGTACTTCACCGTCCAACATCCCCACCTTTTAGCCGTCAATTAAAAGCTCAATCAACATTTTTTTCTTTATTGTTGGGTGTTCGGCGATGGAGCAATCAACGATTTATTCATCAATTTTTGACGACGAGGTTATGAAATTTTCGATAGTGGGGGCCGGCGAAGGCAAGAGTGGCCAATGATAGTTGAATCAGTGGTGGGAGGGAAGGAATTTAGGGTTTAAGTTTAGGGGGTTTTAGAGAAATCAAAGATTTTGAGTTTTTTTAATACAATTAAAATTTTTTGATTTTTAAAAAATAAAAATTAAAAAAAATACCAAAAATATGTCACATGTCGTGTTTTTAATAGATAACGGAAAATTTTTAAAGCTACTAACAAAAAAAACTGATTTAAATTTTTAAATAAAATGTTAGACATTAAAATAACCCGAAAAACGTTAGTCACCAAACTATGTAACTTTGTTTCAATGAAGAAAATTACAGAATCTATCGAACCATCAATGCCGTTCATTGGAGCAGAATTATTATGACCATAATTAATGGTGATTATCCAACAATACTTGGAGGAGCGTTGAGCCCTTGACTACATCTTTTGGAAAGTTTGAGGCAACAATACTGATTTCCCTTTGTTTTGTGGCTTTTTATCAAATATATATATATATATATATATATACATATATATATATAATTCAGTAAATTTTATTTTCAGATACTTTTATATTTGATCAACCAAATATAATATACCCAATAATATACTAAACAATCTTAAATTTCACTAATCATGTTGCCCAATTTTATCTTACTATCCATGAGATGATAATAAGAAAACTGAGGTTACAGTCTAGATTTTATTCTGATTTATATCTCATAATATGTAAACTCAATCAAATTTATTCCAATATAAAATTAGACATATTTCCATTGTTTTCTAAACTTCATCAAAATCGAAATTTGGTACACAATCTTCTTTAAAATCAAGAACCTATAACCCTACGACCTAAACACCTTAAAACTAGATCTCTATATTCTAAATTTAACAAGCTCGTAAAGTTTACACGAACAATGTATCAAAGTTTTTCTCTTTATAAAATATAAAAAGAAACTCACCCAACTTGAGCTCAACTTTGTTTATAATATCTAACAGTCCAAGACATCAATTTGCATACACTCCACACAAGGAAAGTTAAACTTCAAACAGAACAGCAGAGAATCAAATTACACACGCCATTAGATTGATGAGACAATATAATCTTACAGCGAAAACTCTATTAGCAGAGATTAACACACTGATTAAAACGTATTGCAACACATAAGAACACCGCGTGATTCGAGTGAAAACTATGTGAAAGTGGAACAACCCCTAACCCGATCTGTAAGAAGGTTTAAGAGTGTGAAGACAATGACCAAAACCAACCCAAAAGAGTGAGGAAAGTTTGTAGCTCAACAAGCTAAAACTCCATCCGGTTCTTCAGTAGCCTAAATTGGGAGTCATACTTTTTACTTACAATAATTACTGCATCTGGCAGACATCTTAAGATTTAATGAAATGAATCACATTCCAAATCAAGTCCTTTAAGTTCCTAATCCGAAAAGAGAAACAATCATATTTAAGAACACTCTCCTAGGAAGCCTCAAGGTGCAAAAGGCTATGTGCCATAAGAACTTAAGATTTGTAAACTAGCTTGAGATAAATTTCTTGTAACCTAAAACTAAACATGGCAACATATAGTTCGGTAAACAATCGCTTTGACCAAGACAACAATGAATTTAATGTGCAACAACAGATAGAGATTTTCTTGCATCAGCAAACAAATGTGGTTCATATATCAATCAACCATGGTGAAAGGAACTATATCGAATCCTAAACCAACTAACCAAGATATTTTCTCATCCCATAAAGTTCAATAGGATGAAACTAAACCAAATAGATGAACCAACAGAAAAGGTACCAAAAGTATATAAATGAGAAATAAGAAATCTGAAATTCACCTTTCCCTTTGCTAAGGACAGCTATTAACACCATTCAGCTAGGCTGATTGACTCCTGTTGGTGAAACAAGGCTTTCTTCATAGACTTCTGCACAATTGATACAATCAAAAGCTTCGGAAAGAAACGCAGGGGTCCTAAATTCCTTCTGCTTGGGATTGTATAGAATTAACTCCAAACCAAACTGCAACAAAATTTCACCACTTCTTGAGACAAACAAAGGTGCTGCAAAGTATTTGTTGTAGTTGTCAAGATACATGGGCAAGCCCATGTATGTTATAGTAACCAGCTTAGTCCAAGACTCTCTCTTTCCATACTCTTTCATAACCCAAACATCAGCATACAGTCTCTCATAGTTACAAAGCACACAAAGACATCCATCCAATACCCCTAATGACCTTTCACTTGCACCGTCGCCGTAACACGGTTGCGGCACTTCGTTACAGGTCTCCTGAGCCAAATCAAGGGAGATAATAGTATGTGAAAACACGTCTGGTCCATGAAAAACAGGCCAATTCAAACTCCCATTAACATGTATCCCAGCAGTACGCAAAGGGATCCCAAATGGCAACTCCAGAATCATTCTCCAACAATTAGTCCTCAACTAAACTCTCATAACCATCTTCAAAGGCTTTATTTGGATAACAACTTATCCTAACAACCTTATAATCATCCACAGAAGCATCAAAAACAAACCCATAAACAGTAAAGCAATCCCAATTCCAGCTTTTCTTAAAATAATTTAATACTAAGTAAAACCCTTTATATTCTAATATATATATATATATATATATATATATCAATTTAGTCATTTTTTCAAATCACTTCTATACTCTTATAATTAATTTTTTATTGTTAAGTATTTAATTAGCATCTAAAGTATAATTAAACTCATTAAATTTTATTTAAAATTATTTGTGAAAACCTTCTCATTTTAGTTAATTAATTTTCTATAAAAATTTAGGTTTTAGTTATGGCTAAAAAGTAAGTTATTAATTTTTATTAGGTTTAATAGTTAAAAAGATGTTCAACTTATACATTTTTTTTCAGTTGGTGCCTAACATTTTTAGGTCACTTTAATATCGAACGTTTCATTCCATAATTAAATCATATCTTTTTCGTTATCTAATAAAAACACGACATGTGTCATGGTTTTATTTATTTAATTAATTTCTGAATTTTCTTTAAAAATATAAATTTCTTAAAAAAACCTAGAGTTTTAATTTCTTTCAATCAAGCCCTCAAATCACATCTCTCCCACCATTTGACATCCCCACACGTCGGCAGTTCACCATTCACCACCCAAGCGTCGTGTACCTCATTGTTCAACTTTTCACCCTTTAGCCATCGATTAGAAGCTCAATCGGCCTCTTTTTTTCATTGTTGGATGTTCGGCGACGGAGCAATCGACAGTTTATTCGTCAGTTTTCGATGACGAGATGATGAAGTTTTCAGTAATGGGGGACAACGAAGGCAATAGTAACCAGCTTAGTCCAAGACTCTCTCTTTCCATACTCTTTCATAACCCAAACATCAGCATACAGTCTCTCATAGTTACAAAGCACACAAAGACATCCATCCAATACCCCTAATGGCCTTTCACTTGCACCGTCGCCGTAACACGGTTGCGGCACTTCGTTACAGGTCTCCTGAGCCAAATCAAGGGAGATAATAGTATGTGAAAACACGTCTGGTCCATGAAAAACAGGCCAATTCAAACTCCCATTAACATGTTTCCCAGCAGTACGAAAAGGGATCCTAAATGGCAACTCCAGAATCATTCTCCAAGAATTAGTCCTCAACGAATAAACCTCAAATATACTCTCATAACGATCTTCAAAGGGTTTATTTGGATAACAACGTATCCTAACAACCTTATAATCATCCACAGAAGCATCAAAACCAAACCCATAAACAGTAAAGCAATCCGAATTCCAGCTTTTCTTAAAGCCAAAACCAGGCAACATTTTGGAGACCTTTAAAGTGGGGTTCACTAAAATGACTGTATCTTGTCCAATAGCTATGCAAATTAAGCCATTACATGAACCCACAAACCTTTTCGGTAGGTCTTCAAATGTCGTGGTGGTAACAACTGGGTCATCGAATATAGCGTTAAGACTGCATGATATGATTCCTTGGATTTTGACGCTACCACTGGAGATTAAGACTCGTTTTTTAGAGAAATTGGGGTCGGTTTTGAGGTGCTTTTTGATAAAGAAAGGGTCGGATTTGAGGGTTTTCCAGGATTTGGAAACGCATGTGAAACGGAGGAGGGATTTGACGGGTAAATACGAGAGGATTTCAACAACTATTTCTTGTGGGAACGACGGGGGAGGAAGGCTGGCGTTTCTCGAGCGTTTTGGGGGTTGAACTGGCACGTCGTGCTGCGGTGATTCTGGGCCGTTCCGTTTCTGGGTTTGTTCATTTGAAGAGATTGGTGGCAGTTCGTGAGTCGGTGAACTGAGTCGCTGATTTGGTTGACTCGGGATTGGTTCTTGGTTTTGGTTTTCCATTTCCCTGTATTTAGTTCTTGAAAAGGAAGAAGACGAGAAGAATCGATTAGGTTTTATACCTAACCATTTGAGAGTAAGTTACAACACAGTCCCTGACTAAGGTTATACTTGATCACTTAATTAATATTTTGATTATATTTAGAAAACTCAATAAATATTTTAAGGGTAAACTACACCGATGACCACTGAACTATGGGTTTAGTGTCAAAATAACCACTATATTATTTTTTGCTGCAAATGCACCACACAACTATTTAAATAATTTTATTTTATCCACACGCCGTTAAAAAAACAAAAAAGTTGATGGAAAAAATTGTATAATTACATATTTGGTCCTTTATATTTATACAATATATTAATTTAATCCTAATTTTAATCTAATATAATAAATTAATTATTCAATAAAATTAATTAATTTCCCCCTCCAATCAGGTGGTGACACGTGTCACCCTGATTGGAGTAGGAAAAATGAAAACCAAGTTACTGTTCTTAGTAGGAATCAAACTTGGGACCTTAGGAGTATAAGGTGCGTAAATTTACCACTAAACCAAGCATATACTTATGATATGCAATACTAATAATAATATATGTTTTATACATATAAAGAAAGAAAAAACAAACAGATTTCGTTTCTTATTTCAACAACTCAAACACATGGAGTTGATAAACATGATAGTAAGTTTGGGATTTTTTGGTAACAATGAATGGGAATCTTGCAGGCCAACGCCCATCAAACAAGGCAAAAAGCAAAACTGGGAAGAACCACCGAGTACGGCGGCTCCTATGGCAAGGCCAATGCCCAAACCTGTTGATGAAGACCTCTACAAAATTTCACCAGACCTCCTTTACGTTAAACTCAAAAAGGTAGCCTCCACTCCCCATTAATATGAATTCAAAGCTTTACAGTCCCATCTTAATAGCTTGCGCTTTATTTTGATGCAGAAGAGAGGGTTGAGCTTCTTTTCAAGGTGCTTGGTGCCAAGTTGTGTATTGTGAAGCAATCATGGGCAGTGCTGCAGATCTTGTTACTTAGAAGAATGAGTTTTCCTGCGTGTAAAATTCTCTCTGTTTATGTGAAAGTTTTTGCAATAAAAATTCTCTGAAGAAGAAATTTCTTTAGGGCGAGTATATTGTTTGTTTTTTCTTTTTCCATATGTTTAACACATATATTATTATTAGTATTGCTTATCACAAGTATATGCTGGGCTTAGTGATAAACTTGTGTGTGTTACACCCCCATAGTCCTGGGTTTGATTCTTATCAAAAGCAATTCCTTGGTTTTAATTTTTCCTACTTCAATTAGGGTTGCACGTGTCATCATCTTATTGAATAATTAATTTATTTTATTAGATTAAAATTAAGACTAAATTGATATATTGTATAAATATAGAGGACCAAATGTGTAATTATACTAATTTTTTAACAGTTCCGTCAACTTTTTCGTTTTTTTTACGGCGTGTGGCTAAAATGGAACCATTTAAATAGTTGTGTGGTGTATTTACGGAAAAAAAATAATATAGTGGTCATTTTGACACCAAACCCATAGTTTAGTGGTCATTTGTGTAGTTTACCCATATTCTAATTATATTTGGATCACTCAGCCCTCTAATTACAAATAGTCGATAAATGTTGTCTGTAATTAAATATAAAAATAATTTTAGTCCTCGATATTGTTTTATTCTATTAATTTAAAATAATATAATATTAAATTTAACCCTTTATATTTTAATATATATATATTAATTTAATAATATTTTCAAATCACTTCTATACTCTTATAATTATTTTTTTATTGTTAAATATTTAATTAGTATCTAAAGTATAATTAAACTCATTAAATTCTATTTAAAATTATTTGTAAAAACCTTTTAGTTTTAGTTAATTAATTTTTTTTATAAAAGTTTAAGTTTTAGTTATTGCTAAAATGTAAGTTGAATTTTTATTAGGTACCTCAAGCTGAGCCTCCACCTCAAGTTCTAGTTTCTAACAATGATGCACTTATGGCTTTTCTTAACGAGCGATTCAACTCGATAGATACGCACATCGTTTTGGGTTTTAGTGCTCTCAACACTCATATTTAATTCTTGGAGGAATGTGTCTCCACTCTTGAGAATCAACAAACATCTATGGATCCATTTTTTTTCCACCTTCTATGATGATTAGAGGGGCTATCGTCGTGCTCAAGCTAAGGACAAGGATGATTCTCTTGATGATGGTGTCGACGATGATAACGAGGCCTAAGATTCATATAACATATTATATTAGTCTATCATATTAGGATTAAGTTTGCACCTATCTATGTTTTTATGTTTTAAAGACTTATGCTTTGATTATGTGTTTTTATGATTGAGCTTGAACTTCAATGTTTTTGATGTTGTTTCTTGAACCTTAATGATATCTATGATAATTATGTTGTTTGGTTTATTGTTTATTACTTCGTTTCTTATCTTGTTAGTCTTGATTATCTATTTTTTGATCTAACAAAAAAAGGAGAAGTAATCTAAGAGCCTAAATATTTTTAAAGTTAGTTTTGAGTTTCAAATACTTGAATTTTAAATCTTTTCAAAACTTTAAAACATATCTTAAATTGAGGGGAGTTAAATCTTTTTCAAAGATTTTAAAATACGTAAAAATTCATACTTGGTTTTGTTATATCAAAAATGGGGAGATTGTAAAGCTAATGAATTGATTTTGATATAAAAAAGGCTTTAAGGACTAAATTAAAAAAGAGAAAGATTACTTTTTAAGTCCTCAAAACTTTCGTAAGTCACCAAGAAAATTGTCCAAGTCAAAACTTAAAATTATTTAAAGTTTTCTAAGTGTTTACACGGTATAAATTCTTCTTAACTACAATTATTTAACTATGACTAACTTACACCGGTGTAAATTATATGAAACTATAGCTAACTAAATAACAATGGCTAACTTACACTGGTGTAAATTCTACTGAGCTACAGCTTACTAACTATGGCTAACTTACACCGGTATAAATTCTACTAATTTAACTAATTTTTTTTTAAAAAAAATCTAATATGTATCATAATGAAACTGTATAATATCAATACAACAAATTAAGAGAAAAGAATTGTGCCACCATAAAACAAAAACAATTAAAAAATTAACATATATTCAACAACAGTTATGTTTAGGCTTACAAAAATCAATAACCAAACACACCCTCAAAAATAACTGAAGAACATACATTCAATAACTTAGCAGTACAAAAAGTGTTTTAAAAGTTTAAGTGACCATAGACTGCTTTGTTTGACATGAATAAAATAAAAAATTATAAGCTCATCTCACTTTCAGGGTTGTTTCCTCTTCAACACTTTTTCTTTGATATTAACATCATCAATTTTTTTTTCTGCTAAATAGGTTCAGTTTTAGATAGTTCAATCCTAGACTTTTTGCCCTTATTCTTGGCCTGCACATTTGGTGGTTTAATTTTGTTGAGCATGTAGATGAATCCCTATATTTGGTGGCAGAGAAACGTAAACTTACCAAAGAAAGCTTTGACATTCTTAAATTTAAAAACCCTAACAATAATTGCAACATTGATTTCACTTAAATATAACAGAACTCAGAGAGTTGAAATTTTTGTTTTGAATCTCTATTTGAAAACGCAGATGAATCCCTATTTGAAAACTCAGATGAAAACAAGAAGGATTATGAAAATACGAACTCACGCGATCGATTGCCATCAATCTCCGTTAAAATCCCAATCTTAAGTCGTTGAAATTCAGTTAAAATTATGAAATTTTTAATTTTAAACCGTTGAAATCCCTAGAATCTTTTTTTGAATCGTGTTAATTATGAAAGAATAAATCATAGAATTAATTTGTGAAAAGAAAGAAGGGTATAATAGTAAAAAATGTTTCTAATTAACACGTGAAAAAGGGAAAAAGGAAGGGAAACATTTTTAAAAAAATCTTGTCACGTGTAAGAATATGTATGGACCAATCGGGACACATCAACTTCCTTGACGGAAAAAGGTAAATTCATTGACAACAATAAAATTCATGTATAAAAGCGAGAACAAAAAAATATATATGAAACTAAAAGGTCGGTATAATTCATGTATGAATAAAATAATTAACCCTAAAAAATAACAGTTAATAATTTTGCAACTCTCTACTTTACTTTTTCTTCTCACATCAAAAAGTATTGTTCGTTTGAATTCAAAAATTTTAATGTAATTGGTATTTTAATTAACACATGGAAAAGAAGAAGAAAAAGAGAAAGGGAGATTATTTTTAAAAAAATTATCACGTGTAAGAATATGTACGGATCAATCAAAACATGTCAGCTTCCGTGACGAAAAAAAGTAAATTTATTGACGGCAACAAGATTTAAAAGAGATAACAAATATATATATATATATATATATATATATATATATATATATATATAAATGAGAAGTCGGTATAATTCATGTATGAATATAATAATTAACCCTAAAAAATAACGGTTAATAATTTTCCTCTCTTCTTCTTCTCACATCGAAAGGTATTGTTCGTTTGAATTCAGAAATTTTAATGTGATTGGTATTTTAGTTTTCCTCGTAGCTTTGCAAGTTCTTAAGTTATTCAAGATTCTCGAATTTTTGCAAGATCAAAACCGATTTTTTTTTATATATTTTAGTCATATTTCTTCGCCCACAAATTTTTAAACTAGTGTAGTTTACCTTATTTTTTATTATTATAGTAAAAACTCTTACAATAAATATTAACAGTAACCATAATAATAAATACCATTGAAGTTAATGTTCTTTGCAACAACTTATAATAAAACAAGTATTTTATCCAAAAAAAAATATAATCACTAAAGTTTTATTATTGATAATTTAAAATATAATTTAGTGAAATTTATTTTTAAATAATTTTATGCTACGTCAACCAAATATAATATACCCAGAAATATACTGAGATCTATTAATTAGCCTAATAGATAAAGATGCGCATATTGTCTCATCTCGTATAGATTTAAATTCAGGCATTGGAATGTAATATCTATCTATCATTATATCTCATAATACATAACCCATTCAAATTTATTTCGATATAAAATTAGACATATTTCCATTGTTTTCTAAACTTCATCAAAATCAAAATTCAATAATACAAACAAACATCCATAGATCTCTACATTGATGCAAGACAAAGAAGCATCAAACTCAATCAAAAAAGAAGAAGTTTGCATAAGATAAGGCTATCCTGGTTAACGAAAATGGTATTTATAAAAGGCTTATATTTTGATACACAGCCTGTGTAAATTTCTTTCGTCTAAATAGTAAATCCTAGACACCTAAGCCCTAAATTTAACGACCACGTTACACTAACTGCGTATCGAGCTTTTTCTATTTATAAAAAAATATATAATAAGAAACTCACCCAAGTTGTGTTCAACTTTGTTTATAATATCTAACAGTTCAAGGCATCAATTTGCATACACTCCACAGAAAGAAAGTTAAACTTCAAACAGAACAGCAGAGAATCAAATTACATACGCCATTAGATTGATGAGACAATATAATCTTACATCTAACTTAGCAGGTTTATACATGGATCCAAAACATATGACTACTCGGGGTCTTCTACAGCGAAAACTCTAATAGCAGAGATTAACACACCATTAAGAATGTATTGCAACCCTCAAGAACACGGCATGATTCGAGTGAAAACTATGTGAAAGTAGAACCAACCCTAACCCGATCTGTAAGAGGGTTTAAGAGTGTGAAGACAATGACCAAAACCAACCCAAAAGAGTGAGGAAAGTTTGTAGCTGAACAAGCTAAAACTCCATCCGGTTCTTCAGTAGCCTAAATTGGGAGTCATACTTTTTACTTACAATAATCACTACATCTGGCAGACATCTTAAGATTTAATGAAATGAATCACATTCCAAATCAAGTCCTTTAAGTTCCTAATCCGAAAAGAGAAACAATCATATTTAAGAACACTCTCCTAGGAAGCCTCAAGGTGCAAAAGGCTATGTGCCATACGAAGTCATTCGACAGGAGATACGAATTGTAAACTAGCTTGAGATAAATTTCTTGTAACCTAAAACTAAACATGGCAACATATAGTTCGGTAAACAATCGCTTTGACCAAGACAACAATGAATTTAATGTGCAACAATAGATAGAGATTTTCTTGTATCAGCAAACAAATGTGGTTCATATATCAATCAACCATGGTGAAAGGAACTATCTCGAATCCTAAACCACCTAACCAAGATATTTTCTCATCCCATAAAGTTCAATATGATGAAACTAAACCAACATAAAAGGTACCAAAAGTATACAAATGCGAAATAAGAAATCTGAAATTCACCTTTCCCTTTGCTAAGGACAGCTATTAACACCATTCAGCTAGGCTGATTGACTCCTGTTGGCAAAACAAGGCTTTCTTCATACACTTCTGTACGATAGATACCACGAAAAGCTTCAGAAAGAGGCCCAAACCTAGGGGTCCTAAATTCCTTCTGCTTTGGATTGTATATAAATAACTCCCTACCAAACTGCAACAAAATTTCACCACTTCTTGAGACAAACAAAGGTGCTGCAAAGTATTCGTCACGATACATGGACACGCCCATGTATGTTATAGTAACCAGCTTAGTCCAAGACTCTCTCTTTCCATACTCTTTCATAACCCAAACATCAGTATACGATCTCCCATAGTGACAAAGCACACAAAGACATCCATCCAATACCCCTAATGACCTTTCACTTTCACGGTCGCCGTAACACGGTTGCGGCACTTCGTTACAGGTCTCCTCAGCCAAATCAAGGGAGATAATAGTATCCATAATCCACCCTGGTTGATGAAAAAGAGGCCAATTCAAAGTCCCATTAACATGTTTCCCAGCAGTACGAAAAGGGATCCCAAATGGCAACTCCAGAATCATTTTCCAACAATTAGTCCTCAACGAATGAACCTCAACTACACTCTCATAACCATCTTCAAAGGCTTCATTTGGATAACAACGTATCCTAACAACCTTATAATCATCCACAGAAGCATCAAAACCAAACCCATAAACAGTATAGCAATCCGAATTCCATCTTTTCTTAAAGCCAAAATCAGGCAACATTTTGGAGACCCTTAAAGTGGGGTTCACTAAAATGATTGCATCTTGACTAGTAGCTATGCAAATTAAGCCATCACATGAACCCACAACCCATTCATAGGATAGGTCTTCAAATGTCGTGTTGGTAACAATTGGGTCATCGAATATAGCGTTAACACTGAATGTTGTGATGCCTCGGATTTGGGCGCCACCGCTGTTGATTAAGACTCGTTTTTTAGAGAATTTGGGGTCGGTTTTGAGGTGCTTTTTGATGAAGAAAGGGTCGGATTTGAGGGTTTTCCAGGATTTGGAAACGCAGGTGAAACGGAGGAGGGATTTAACGGGTAAATATGAGAGGATTTCAACAATGGTTTCTTGTGGAAACGACGGCGGAGGAAGGTTGGCGTTTCTCGAGAGTTTTGGGGATTGAACTGGCACGTCGTGGCTTTCTGGGCCGTTCCGTTTCTGGGTTTGTTCATTTGAAGAGATTGGTGGCAGTTCGTGAGTCGATGGACTGAGTCGCTGATTGGGTTGACTCGGGACTGATTCTTGGTTTTGGTTTTCCATTTCCCTGTATAGTAACTGTCGCACACAGGACTGGAGCAACTAAAAGGAAGAAGACGAGAAGAATCGCTTAGGTTTCTATAGCCTTAACCATCTGAGGGTAAGCTACAACACAGTCCCTCAATTATGAATAAGGTTATACTTGGTCACTTAATTAATATTTTAATTATATTTAGATCACTCAATAAATATTATAATTACATTTGAATCACTCGGCCCTCTAATTACAAACAGTCTTTAAATGTTGTCTGTAATTAAATATTAAAATAATTTTAGTCTTCAAGTTTTTTTTATTTTATTAATTTAATCTTAATTTAAAATAATTTAATACTAAATTTAACTCTTTATATTTTAAAAAATATATATATAATTTAGTCATTTTTATCAAATCACTTCTATACTCTTATAATTATTTTTTATTGTTAACTATTTAATTAGTATCTAAAGTATAATTAAACTCTATTTAAAATTATTTGTGAAAACCTTCTAGTTTTAGTTAATTAATTTTCTATAAAAGTTCAGGTTTTAATTGTTGCTAAAACGTAAGTTATTGAATTTTTATTAGGTTTAGTAGTCAAAAAGATGCTCTAACTTATATATTTTTTTTCCAGTTTGATGTCTAATATTTTTTAGGTCATTTTGGTGTGTAACGTTTTATTCCGTAACTCAAATAAGTTTTCTGTTATCCAGTAAAAACATGACACCTAGTATATTTTTATTTATTTAATTAATTTCTTTAAAAATATAAACATTTTAAAAAACTTCAAAGTTTTAATTTCTGTCAATCAAACCCTCAAATCACATTTCCCCCACCATCTGACATCCCCACACGTCGGTAGTTCACCATTCACTACCCAAGCGTCGTGTACCTCATTGTTCAACTTTCCTACCCTTTAGCCGTCGATTAGAAGCCCAATCAGCCTCTTTTTCTTCATTGTTGGATGCTCGGCGACGAAACAATCGACAATTTGTTCATCAATTTTCGACGACAGGATGATGGAGTTTTTAGTATTAAGGGTCGACGAAGGTAAGGGTAGCCAGTGGCGGTTGAATCTGTAATAGGAAGAGAGGAATTTAAAGATTTAAGGTTTGGGTTTAGGGGGTTCTTAAGAAATTAAAGAGTTTGTGATTTTTTTATAAATTTAAAAATTTTATAAATTTTTATATTAAAAATTAAAAAAATACGAAAAATATGCTACAGATTATATTTTTATTAGGTAACGAAATGAAAATTACAGAATCTATCAAAGCAGAATTAATGGTGATTATCGAACCAAGAGACTTTCCAACAATACTTGGAGGAGCGTTGACTACATCTTTTGGAAAGTTTGAGGCAGCAGGGCATGAATTTCCAGCATTAACTCCCTTTCCTTTGTTTTGACTACTGATTTCCCCTGAATTATGACCTAATAAGTGTTTCAGTAAAAATATATATGATATTTATTTCAAGAAATACTTGTTAATTATAATGTCTATAAGATACATATATTTGATACAATCTTATAAGTTGTAATCAACTATTTTAAAAAAAATAATTTCTTATAATTTAAATTTAAATTATATAAATAATAGCATGTATTTTAAACTACTTATTTATAAATATTAAAATTAATAATATATCAAACAGATTTGCTTATAGATCGGATTATGATTTAGTTTGAAAAAAAAATATTAAACTCATATCTAAATTCGACTTAATTCAATCCGATTGGTATTCAAACAGATTAAAATATTAAAATTAATAATATATCAAACAGATTTGCTTATAGATCGGATTATGTATTTTAAACTACTTTTTTATAAATATTAAAATTAACTAATGAAATGTATTTTTAAAATTAAATTCGAATTAAAAAGTTTTTATTATTTAAATCGTATTCAAACCAAATCAGATTGTTTAAGTTGAAAAACTGAAGCCGGAGTTGGGTATCTACCGTATGACAGGTTAAAATGCGACTAATATATGGCGTGATTGTTTCTTTTTTTACCCGATTATTAATTTAAAATGTTATATATATTGGTATTAATTTCAGTTGCAACCTAATTTTATTTTATTTTGGATAATATTTCAGGTTTAGGTTTTCAAACTAAAATATTATATCCATTGGTAACATTTTAGGTTGAGACTTAAATTGTTATGATTTTTTATAACATTTTAGGTTGAAACTTAAAATTGTACTAAATAGAGTAATATTTTATGTCTAGGTTTCAAAACTAAAATGTTATATGTATTGGTAACATTTTAGGTTAAAACATAAATTGGTAACATTTTAGGTTGCAACTTAAATTGTTATGATTTTTTATAACATTTTAAGTTGAAACTTAAAATTTTACTCACTTCAACCTAAAATTTTATATGAGATTTGATCGTTCAAGAATGAATATATTTCACGACAAGTATCGAAATTTTGCTCTAAGTTTTACTGAAAATCAAGAATTCTAGTTTAAAAGTAATACTACAATTTTCACCAATTACCAAATTCTGGGTTTGAATTGTTAAAATTAAGTTTAGATTACTCATATACTCTAAGAAATCTTCATTACCCAATACAAAATCTTAATTTTAAGTCGGAATAACAACATCGCCATTAAAGAGTTAAAAATTTGAACACAAGCTATTTCTTTCATCAATTGCCTAATTTCGAGTTTATTTGTTAAAACCAAGTTTAGATTGCTCATATACTCAAAAATTTAGATTATCCAATAGAAAAACTTAACTTTAGTTCGGAAATAACAAAATCAACATTAAAAAGTTAAAAAACTTGAAAATAAGTTATTTCTTCAAATACTTATTTATGAGTTTAATTTGTTAAAATCAAATTTAGATTACTCATATAATCTAAGAAATTTTCATTACCCAATAGAAAATTTTAGCTTTAGTTCGCAATTAACAAAATCAACATTAAAGAGTTAAAGAGCTTGAAACTCGGCTACACTACGACCTAAATAATAGGTATTATTTTAAGTTGCAATCAAAAGTTTCAAAACTTACAAAAATTGTCATTCCAACATACATATTGGTTACATTTTAGGTTTCAAGACAAATATCAAAACTTAGTCGGAAGTTCCGAAACTCATAAAAAATCCGTGTCATTCCAACTTAAAATGTTATACATACTGGTTACATTTTAGGTTTCAAGAAAAATATCAAAATTTAGTCGGAAGTTCTGAAACTCATAAAAAAATTGTCTCATATATCAACCTAAAATGTTATACATATTGGTTACATTTTAGGTTTCACGACAAGTATCGAAATTTAGTCGGAAGTTTCGAAACCTACAAAAATTAGCATTCCAACTTAAAATGTTTATACATATTAGTTTGGTAACATTTAGGTCAGTGGGTACATATTGTAATAAGTTTTGATATTTGTTAGTAAGTTTCTAAACCTACCATGTCAACTTAAAATGTTATATCTTTTGGTAACATTTAGGTTAGTGGGTAACATTTTAAGTTACGTATTTTTTAAATTTTAGGTTACAACCGAAAATGTTACATGTTATGGTAAATTTTCATACTTGTTAGTGAGTTTTGAACTTTACCATGTCAATCGTCAACTTAAAATGTTTTATCTTTTGGTAACATTTAAATTGATAAGTACATATTATAGTAAGTTTTCGATACTTGTTAGTAAGTTTCTACACTTACCATGTCAACTTAAAATGTTATATTTTTTTGTAACATTTAGGTTGATGGGTAACATTTTAAGTGTCGTGTTTTTTAATTTACCGGCTACACACACTTTCGGTTACACATTTTTTTCTCTTAATCTAACGGTCAAAATTAAAAAATTTAAAGAAGATGATCATCCAACGATTGTAAGAGCATGTCGTTTTATTAGCCGTATAATAATTTGTTGTTCCTTAGACTCTCCGGAGTTGGACGTGCCACCCTTGTACTTAACGATCTTAAATTTGCTTTTAGTCCTTTAAAAACGGCTTAAGGGTATCATAAATTCTCGAGCTTTTGAATTTTTTTATTTAAGTGTCTGAGTTTTTTTGCACCTCTAAATTTTCATTAGTTCACCCCTTTAATCAAAATTGACTATTAAATCTAACAATTATAGTGTGGTGTGTTACAGTGTTATCACTTGACATTTTTAAAAAAATATTTTATTTTAAAAAACTTTAAAAGTTATAAAAAATAAATAAATCTATAAAAATTATAAGTAGTTTTTTAAAAAATGTAAATGTCACATGATAGAATGCTTACTTGATTTAATTTATTGGTTCAACGGCTTAATTGAGTTAAAAAAATAAGAGTTTAATTTTCTTTTCAAAAGTTCAACGACTTCAAACAGTCTTAAGCATTTAGAAATTGTTTTGGTCGGATTTTCAATATCTTTCTATTGATTTAGTGTATTTCGATCGATTTTTATCAATATCGATATGTGTTGATGTATATCAACTTGTACTTGTGCGTACACAATTTTAATATTTAAAATTAATTTTTAATTTTGTATCTTAATTATTTTGTTTACATATACACTTAAAAGTAAAATATAATTATCTAATAAAAAATTGAACTTAATTATTCAATTTAATATTTATATTCTATATAATTCTATTTATATTTATATAATTGAGTTATGTTTGAATTATATATGTATATTATTTAAAAGAAGTTCAAAACAATACACTAAAGTATATAAATGTATTTATTTATTAATTGATGTAGTGAGATAACCGTCTTAAACCCTAGTCGACTTTTTATTTTTCTCTCAATCACAGCCTCTTGTTTTTTCTCTTTTTTTTTTATAAATAATGAGTATGACTAAGTGTCTCGTTAAAAAAAAAAACCCTAACCTAGATGGGGAAAAAGAGTACACGTAGAAATACATAACAACCAATACAATAAGAACCAAGAGAAAAACACAAGATTACAACAAAATCTAGCTTCGCCACTAGCTTCTTAATCCCGATAGATCCTCAATGTATATAGAAGTAACCTCCAATGGGGAGTATCAAAAATGGTCGTGGAAAAAGATCCCGATGAGCTGTATTTTACCAACCCATCGGCAAGGCTATTACTCCCTCGCATCACATGGGTAAATCTCACATGTCAGTCCAGGCGAAGCATTTGGTGAATATGATGTACCAGCATGGAAGGCGCAGCACCATTACCCCAACACTACATCCATCGAACAACCTCCTTGTTATCAACTTCAACCTCTATATTCCTCAAACATAGTCGCCATGCTTGTCGTAACCCCTCAAGAACACCCCAGAGCTCCGCTTCCAAAATGGAGCAAATACCAATAAATTTTGCGAAGCCAATGATCCAAACTCCATTCGTGTCACGGATCACTCCACCACACGATGCCATACCACTCCTAGTACATCGACCACCATTTGTGTTGAGCTTAAAACAACCATGGCAAGGAGGTTTCCAAAATGAAGAGCTCCGACACAAAGGTCTCGCCTGCACCCCATGACTCTCCCTCAACCCATTGACCGCCCTAAAATCCTCCATTGCCCGCCTACTTCTGTCCAGCACTATTTCCCCTGGAACATCATCAGGGGAGAAAATTCGTTGGTTACGATGCAACCAAATGGCCCAAAGGGTGGCACCAAATTGCACCGGCCAATCACCCTTCTCAATCGATAAATTACAATTCTCCTGCAGGTTTCTATACAACCATGAGGGAAACTCTAGCATGCAAAATTCATTCCATTTTTCACTACGAATTAGACCGATCCATGCACTCTGTGCGACAGCACACCTACGGAAAAGATGGTCCAAGTCTTCATCCTCATCATAGCAGATTTCACAACGTGCATCCGATGTGAAATGCCTCCTCACGCGTTCAGCATTTGTCAGAATTCTTCCTCTAGCAACCAACCATAGGAAAATCTTTATCCGTTGCAACCCCGGAAATCTTGAAATAATACTCCACAAACGAGAGTCCTCCGTACTATCCATTGCAACTTGCATATTGTATGCCGACTTAACAGTGAAACAGCGGTCGTCACTCCATTTCCAACCCGGAGAATCACAAGTGTAAGTATCCATTGGTGGCGCAATACCCGCAATTTTAAGAATGGCATGGGAGGGTGATAAAGGCGCGAACCTACCTCAATCCCAACAACCATCTGCCGCAATCATGGACTTAACGGGGGTGAAAATATACGGTACATTAGCATTCCCATTCACATGGTCAATCAAAGGGACAATGTCCCCTATCCACGGATCCCTCCAAAAATCAACATTTGATCCATTACCCAAATTCCACACAATACTAGAACGAACATCCTCCCAAACCATACTTAGACCTTTCCAGAGATTAGAACAGTTTCTTCTAGACAATGATTCAGGCACACCATCCCACCGTTTATATTTGGCTCTAAGCACACGCAACCAAAGATGATCCTTTTTCGTTAGTAGCCCGAAAACAACTTTCATAAGAAACGCAACATTTTGCACACTAAGATGCCGAAAGCCAAGTCCACCAACCTCAATTGGTTTACAGAGATCGTTCCACTTTACAAGATGGATCCCTTTCCTCACATCCTGACCACCCCATATAAAGTTTCGCGTTATCACTTCAATCTCATTACAAATACTTTTAGGCAATAGCGCAGTTTGCATAGTATAAGATGGGATGGCCGATATAACAGCCTTTGCCAAAGTGATACGTCCAGCTAAAGAGAGCAATTTCGATTTCCACCCACTTAACCTCTCCATTGCCTGCCTATTTCTGTCCAGCACTGTTTCCCCTGGAACATCATCAGGGGAGAAAATTCGTTGGTTACGATGCAACCAAATGACCCAAAGGGTGGCACCAAATTGCACCGGCCAATCACCCTTCTCAATCGATAAATTACAATTCTCCTGCAGGTTTCTATACAACCATGAGGGAAACTCTAGCATGCAAAATCCATTCCATTTTTCACTACGAATTAGACCCATCCATGCACTCTGTGCGACAGCACACCTACGGAAAATATGGTCCAAGTCTTCATCCTCATCATAGCAGATTTCACAACGTGCATCCGATGTGAAATGCCTCCTCACGCGTTCAGCATTTGTCAGAATTCTTCCTCTAGCAACCAACCATAGGAAAATCTTTATCCGTTGCAACCCCAGAAATCTTGAAATAATACTCCACAAACGAGAGTCCTCCGTACTATCCATTGCAACTTGCATATTGTATGCCGACTTAACAGTGAAACAGCGGTCGTCACTCCATTTCCAACCCGGAGAATCACAAGTGTAAGTATCCATTGGTGGCGCAATACCCGCAATTTTAAGAATGGCATGGGAGGGTAATAAAGGCGCGAACCTACCTCAATCCCAACAACCATCTGCCGCAATCATGGACTTAACGGGGGTGAAAATATACGGTACATTAGCATTCCCATTCACATGGTCAATCAAAGGGACAATGTCCCCTATCCACGGATCCCTCCAAAAATCAACATTTGATCCATTACCCAAATTCCACACAATACTAGAACGAACATCCTTCCAAACCATACTTAGACCTTTCCAGAGATTAGAACAGTTTCTTCTAGACAACGATTCAGGCACACCATCCCACCATTTATATTTGGCTCTAAGCACACGCAACCAAAGATGATCCTTTTTCGTTAGTAGCCCGAAAACAACTTTCATAAGAAACGCAACATTTTGCACACTAAGATGCCGAAAGCCAAGTCCACCAACCTCAATTGGTTTACAGAGATCGTTCCACTTTACAAGATGGATCCCTTTCCTCACATCCTGACCACCCCATATAAAGTTCCGCGTTATCACTTCAATCTCATTACAAATACTTTTAGGCAATAGCGCAGTTTGCATAGTATAAGATGAGATGGCCGATATAACAGCCTTTGCCAAAGTGATACGTCCAGCTAAAGAGAGCAATTTCGATTTCCACCCACTTAACCTCTCCATTGCCCGCCTACTTCTGTCCAGCACTATTTCCCCTGGAACATCATCAGGGGAGAAAATTCGTTGGTTACGATGCAACCAAATGGCCCAAAGGGTGGCACCAAATTGCACCGGCCAATCACCCTTCTCAATCGATAAATTACAATTCTCCTGCAGGTTTCTATACAACCATGAGGGAAACTCTAGCATGCAAAATTCATTCCATTTTTCACTACGAATTAGACCGATCCATGCACTCTGTGCGACAGCACACCTACGGAAAAGATGGTCCAAGTCTTCATCCTCATCATAGCAGATTTCACAACGTGCATCCGATGTGAAATGCCTCCTCACGCGTTCAGCATTTGTCAGAATTCTTCCTCTAGCAACCAACCATAGGAAAATCTTTATCCGTTGCAACCCCGGAAATCTTGAAATAATACTCCACAAACGAGAGTCCTCCGTACTATCCATTGCAACTTGCATATTGTATGCCGACTTAACAGTGAAACAACGGTCGTCACTTCATTTCCAACCCGGAGAATCACAAGTGTAAGTATCCATTGGTGGCGCAATACCCGCAATTTTAAGAATGGCATGGGAGGGTAATAAAGGCGCGAACCTACCTCAATCCCAACAACCATCTGCCGCAATCATGGACTTAACGGGGGTGAAAATATACGGTACATTAGCATTCCCATTCACATGGTCAATCAAAGGGACAATGTCCCCTATCCACGGATCCCTCCAAAAATCAACATTTGATCCATTACCCAAATTCCACACAATACTAGAACGAACATCCTCCCAAACCATACTTAGACCTTTCCAAAGATTAGAACAGTTTCTTCTAGACAACGATTCAGGCACACCATCCCACCATTTATATTTGGCTCTAAGCACACGCAACCAAAGATGATCCTTTTTCGTTAGTAGCCCGAAAACAACTTTCATAAGAAACGCAACATTTTGCACACTAAGATGCCGAAAGCCAAGTCCACCAACCTCAATTGGTTTACAGAGATCGTTCCACTTTACAAGATGGATCCCTTTCCTCACATCCTGACCACCCCATATAAAGTTCCGCGTCATCACTTCAATCTCATTACAAATACTTTTAGGCAATAGCGCAGTTTTGTAGAACTAATGTTTTGATATAATAATTGAAAAATGTTTTGGACTAATTTGAAAAGAATTTAAAACTTAGTTTTAAGTCCAAACAACTTGAATTTATGTTTGAGGTATTTTAAGAGGTTTTTGGCAAAGATTTTTCATGTTTTAAATAGCCAAACTTGTATTTTCAACGTCCCAGTATCGATACGTTTTTACCCATACCGATACCATTTTGCCTCAGTTTGGCCACTATCAAAACCCGTATCGATACAAGGGTTTAGTGTATCGATACGGAGAGGGGTCGTTTCGATACGCCACATCAGCGTACCGATCCCATTTCAACTACCCCAACGGCTATTTCCCAACGGCAATTTAAATATCAAGCCGTATCGATACCGTTCCACATGTATCGATACCCCTATGCTGGCAAGAGCCCAACGGCTATTTCCTCAAGAAGGTCGTATCGATATCGTTCCACCTGTATCGATACTGGTAGCTGCAGAACCGCATTTATGAAGGGAAATAAAGTCCTCAACGGCTCCAATTCATCCCCAACGGCTAGTAACGGCTACAAACTCAATTGGGAGTATAAAATGGACCTCCAAGCATCAAGAGAAGGCTAATGCTTCAATTGTCAATCAACAAATGATCAAGATATTGTCTTAGTGCTTAATTTGTCATTTCTTGTATAGACAAACACTAGTGAGCCAAAATTGTCAAATTTGCTCAAGTGTTTTAGGTTTTGGGTGAGTGCTTCATTGTGCAAACAAATACCTATTAGAGGGTTTAAGTTTGCTTTCTTTATCTCTTTGTAAAAGAGGGTTTTGATCAGGCTTGGGTAGAAGCTTGATCGGTTGTAAGGGTTTCCTCCTAATCCTAGAAAAGGGGACGAATCAATTAGTGGATTGATTGTGAAATCCTTAGTGGGGAGCTAAGGTAGTGGATGTAGGTGCTTGTTAGAAGGCCGAACCACTATAAATCATTGTGTCTTTATTCTTTCTAGCTTCCTCAACCCTTCCACCCAAATATCCACCTCTCCACCACTTGGTGAGCAAAATCGGTTGAACGAATCGAGTCCCACACATCCCAACAATTGGTATCAGAGCTTGGCTCAATCGGTGAGGATTAACATCCTATTGAGAAGATCCGGCAAGCTCGATCACTTTTTCATCAACCGGCTCAAATGGCGCAATCCATAGACAAACCGCCCTTCTTCGACGGAACCCACTATGCCCATTGGAAGACAAAGATGAAGTTCTTCATCAAATCAAAAGATTACAAGCTATGGGATGTAGTTGAAGATGGTCCGTTCGTGCCTAAAAGAAGTAAAGCGGAATGGAGTGCCGACGATCGCAAGATGGAGCTTAATTGCAAAGCCTTGCACATCTTGTTTTGTGCATTTGGTCCATCCATCTATGAGAAGATGTCTTCTTGTGAGAGTGCCAAGGAGGTATGGGACAAGCTTGAAGTCACATACGAGGGGACAAATGAAGTCAAGGAGACCAAGATTGAGCTCCTAACCTTGGAGTATGAGAACTTTAAAATGGATCCGGAAGAGAACATCGAGAAGATGTTTGATCGGTTCTCCACCATCACAAATGGTCTTAAAGGTTATGGAGAAGCCATCCCGGAGGAGAAGCTTGTTCGAAAGCTCATCTACTCACTTCCCGAGTCTTGGGACTCAAAGAGGACCGCCATCATCGAAGCCAAAAATTTGAAGACTTTGAAGCTTGATGAACTAATGGGGTCACTTCTTACTCATCAAATCATGAAGAAGAACAAAGAGGATGAGAAGAAGAGGGAAGAAATTATAGCTATGGGAGAGAAGAAAATCAAAGGGCTTGGCATTAATGCTAGTGCCATGGCTCTCAAGTCCTCCACTTGCCATCATGTCTACTCAAGTGAAGAGGAGGATGAAGATGAAGAGATAGTTCATCTCTTCAAGAAGTGTGCCCCTTTCATGAAGAAAGCCTTGAGAGAGCTTGAACGAGAACCTAAAAGAAAGGAGAGGGCAACCACTTCAAGCCATAAGAAGAAGGCATATGTGGCTACTTGGAGTGATGAAGACTCCACCGACGATGAACAAGCCAACCTTTGCCTTATGGCCATCGAAGAAGATTCAAGGGTAACTTCTAATTCATCTACTTCATGTTCTTACACTTTTGATGAATTACAAGATGCCTATGATGATTTGGTTTTAGATTTTAAAAGCCACATTTTGAAAAATAATAAATTGATTTCAAAGTTAAAAATTCAAAATGATTTGCTTTCTAAAACCAAACTTGAACTTGAAGCAAAACTTGAAGAATTTGAATTAAAATGTTTTGATTTACAAAAATTGCTTCAAAAAGCTCAAGGAGAAAAGGATTTGATTTCCAAAGAGCTAAACAAGAAAAACAATTTTGGAAAATCAAATTTTTATGTTAGACAATCTAGTGCCCCTAGATTTATTAAAGGAAAATGTTTTAGAAGTATTTGGGTCCCAAAAGGACTTAGTACTTCAATTAAAAAGGATGACATTGAAAAATGGATTCCTAAGGGGACTAAAATTTTTGCAACTAACGTTTATGGATCCAAAGCAATTTGGATACCAAAAGTTACTTGATTGTCTATTGTAGGTGTGATGGAGATGTTCAACAAGTCAAACATTGAGGGGGAGCTCCATACACACAAGGAAGAACACTTGAAGAAGGAAGGCTTCACATCCTCCCTTGGGTTCAAGTGTTGGTAAAATTTCTAGTTGTTTTTTATTTAATTTGTCTTATTTTTAGTTTATTCAACTAGATGATCATATTTGATGGACTAACTCTTTTGATGATGCTTTGAGTAAGGGGGGGCCATTTTTAAACCAAATTCTTATTTGTGTCAAAACTTTTTACCTCTATTGTTATTTTGAACTTAAATGTCTTAAATTCTTTTTGATATAACAAAAAGGGGGAGAAATAGTATGGTTTGAAAAATTGAATTTTAAAATGAATAAGGGGGAGCTTTATTTGATTTCATACATTTAATCTCTTATTCACATTTTTAAAGTTTAAGGGGGAGAATCCCAAACAATTTTTCAAGTTAGTTTTATTATATCAAAAAGGGGGAGATTGTAGAACTAATGTTTTGATATAATAATTGAAAAATGTTTTGGACTAATTTGAAAAGAATTTAAAACTTGGTTTTAAGTCCAAACAACTTGAATTTATATTTGAGGTATTTTAAGAGGTTTTTGGCAAAGATTTTTCATGTTTTAAACAGCCAAACTTGTATTTTCAACGTCCCAGTATCGATACGGTTGTACCCGTACCGATGCCATTTTGCCTCAGTTTGGCCACTGTCAAAACCCGTATCGATACAAGGGTTTAGTGTATCGATACAGAGAGGGGTCGTTTCGATACGCCACATCAGCGTACCGATCCCATTTCAACTACCCCAACGGCTATTTCCCAACGGCCATTTAAATATCAAGCTGTATCGATACCGTTCCACGTGTATCGATACCCCTATGCTGGCAAGAGCCCAACGGCTATTTCCTCAAGAAGGTCGTATCGATACCGTTCCACCTGTATCGATACTGGTAGCTGCAGAACATCATTTATGAAGGGAAATAAAGTCCTCAACGGCTCCAATTCATCCCCAACGGCTAGTAACAGCTACAAACTCAATTGGGAGTATAAAAGGGACCTCCAAGCATCAAGAGAAGGTTAATGCTTCAATTGTCAATCAACAAATGATCAAGATATTGTCTTAGTGCTTAATTTGTCATTTCTTGTATAGACAAACACTAGTGAGCCAAAATTGTCAAATTTGCTCAAGTGTTTTAGGTTTTGGGTGAGTGCTTCATTGTGCAAACAAATACCTATTAGAGGGTTTAAGTTTGCTTTCTTTATCTCTTTGTAAAAGAGGGTTTTGATCAGGCTTGGGTAGAAGCTTGATCGGTTGTAAGGGTTTCCTCCTAATCCTAGAAAAGGGGACGAATCAATTAGTGGATTGATTGTGAAATCCTTAGTGGGGAGCTAAGGTAGTGGATGTAGGTGCTTGTTAGAAGGCCGAACCACTATAAATCATTGTGTCTTTATTCTTTCTAGCTTCCTCAACCCTTCCACCCAAATATCCACCTCTCCACCACTTGGTGAGCAAAATCGGTTGAACGAATCGAGTCCCACACATCCCAACAAGTTTGCATAGTATAAGATGGGATGGCCGATATAACAGCCTTTGCCAAAGTGATACGTCCAGCTAAAGAGAGCAATTTCGATTTCCACCCACTTAACCTCTCCTTAATCTTTTGTACAAGATAATCATAGGAAGCTTTAGTGACACGAGAGTGTAAAAGAGGCACACCAAGATACATTCCAAGGTCAGTTACCTCCGTAAAACCAAAATAAGAGCTTATCATAAGTTTCACCGCCGACGACCCATTCTTAGAGAAATATGTGTTCGTCTTCTGTATGCTTATCTTATGGCCCGATGCAGAACAGAACCTCTCCATAATCAACCATAAAATTACCAACTGAGAATAAGAAGCCTCCGCGAATAAAACAAGATCATCTGCAAAGAAAAGATGGGAGAGCCCCGGACCTGCTCTACCCAAACGAATCGGCTTCCACGACCCCGCACTAACAACGATATCAATACTTTGAGCCAACTTCTTCATGCACATAACAAACAAATATGGGGACAGCGGGTCGCCCTGACAGATACCCCTACTAGTAATAAAAGGTTGTGACTTACTACCATTCCAGAGAACTTGCATAGACACCGATGAAACACAATGCATAATGAGCAAACGAAGAGACTCCGGAATACCAATATTTTTAAGTGTATCGTCGATGAAGCTCCACTCAAGTTTATCATAAGCTTTTTCCAGGTCAACTTTGATTGCCATCCAACTAGTCTTCCCTTTCTTACTACGCATAGAATGGATCACCTATTGCGCCACAATTATATTATCTGAAATATTACGCCCAGGGACAAAACTAGTTTGGTTGCTAGAAATCCAACTTGTCAGAAATGGTTTGAGGCGGTTAACAATTAACTTAGACACAATCTTGTAGAGCACTGTACAGAGGCTGATAGGCCTGAATTGATGAATATACTCATGGCCACTGACCTTAGGAATAAGAACCAACAAGGTGCGATTAATCAAAGGATCAAAATAATTCTCCAAGAAAATCCGCTTTATATACTCACAAACACTAGGGCCAACAACCTCCCACTTTTTCTGGTAGAAAGTAACATGGAATCCATCAACCCCAGGTGCTTTTAGCGGCCCCATTTCGAACACTGTGGATCGGATCTCCTCATCAGTAACCGGTCTAATAAGCTCATCCATCTGATATTGTGATAGCCGTGGAAACTTACCATGCACATCAAAGAGGGCGCTAGTACTATGATCTGTAGAAAAAAGTTGTTTGTAAAAATCCACCGCCATATCATTAAGCACCGTATGATCCGAACACCACTCCCCAATAGAGTTTTTTAACCGAAAAACTGAATTATTCCGCCTTCTACTCATAGCATAAGAATGGTAGAATTTCGTGTTGCGATCACCATAGAGGTTCCAATTGCATCTAGCCTTCTGAACCCATAGGCTCTCCTCCTGAACAAGCACTTCATCCAACTCACTTTTCAGATTCTCTAACAGATTAACAAGAAAACCCGAATGGCGAGACTTCAAAGCTTTTTCAATGCCTCTGATACGTCTCAAAAGAGTCTGCTTCTTATTACCAATATGCCCAAAAGAAGATTCATTCCACTTTGCCAATTTCGAAGAGAACGCACTCAAATTAGAAGAAATATCACTACCAGGATCCCAAGAATCCGCCAGGAGATGAGAAAACTCCGGATGGTCTTGCCAAGAAGCCAAAAAGCAAAACGGTCTATTATGTACCACACCACCCTCACCACACATATGAAGAAGCAAAGGACAATGGTCAGACCCAAGTTTTGCAAGATGATCAACATGAGAATTAGGAAAACATTCAAGCCATTTATCATTAAAAAGGCATCTGTCAAGCCTCTCGGATAAGTCACCCCTCGCCCATGTAAATAAAGGCCCCGTAAAAGGCACCTCGAGACTCGAGTAACCCACATTCAAATACAAAGTCATTAAACAAACGGCTTCCACCCGTCGCCACACTCGAACCACCACAACGCTCTTCAGGGCAAAGAATGGCGTTAAAATCGCCTCCCAAGAACCAAGGAATCTCAGGTCCAGGATCGAGAGACCTAAAAGCCTCCCACACATATTTCCGCTTCGACGCGTTAGGGCTTGCATACACCATTGTGAAAGCCACCCATTGACTAGAACAAGCAAGCCTCGCGCGGCCATGAATGAATTGATTCGAAACCTTACAAATATCAATAATCAAATCATCCTTCCACAACAACCATATTCCTCCACTAAAGTCATGTGCATCAATCCGAAATGAATTATCAAACCCCAAACGGCGAATCACCTTATCTGCCCTATTACCACTGATTCTAGGTTCCATAATGGCAAAAAGATGTGGTCGATGCAACCTGGAAAAATTGGGAAAATAACGACGAAAAGGTGGACTAGCAGCCCCCTGACAGTTCCAAATGATTGTTTTAAACATTAAATAAAAAAGGAGAAAACGGTACTTAAGCAGACCAGATGTTCTCCTTGCCAACACCAACCTCCGCGCGGCCACTACTCCTGCCAGCAACCTTTTGAGGAGCCATCTGATGAACCACAACACCATTCACACACCTATTTCCACTGCCCAGGTCTATCGGATTGGATGCTCCACTGCTTTCCGCAAAATTATTAGTTTTCGAAACCAAGTTTTGTACCCAATCTGCCAACACTGGTCTTGCGGGTGGGCGATAAGGTACCTGTTTTTTCACTTTTAAGCTCGCACGGGTGCTATCCACAATGACCTTCTTAGAGTTACTCGACTTAGCATTCCCATTCCTTCGCTTCCCACTAGCTCCGGCATCACCTTCCTCTCGAATTACCAAAGCACTATGCTGTTCTGTGGGTACTGAGACCACATGCCGTACCACAGTGGGTATTTGTCCGTCTTTCAAAGGTACCATATCCTCCAGCATGATATTGCCTGCGTGGTTAACCACACCCTCATTACCAGCTAAATCCCTTTTTCTCCAATGCCTCATTGCTGCCAATTTTTTGCTTCCCATCACGCTGATCATCAACCTGGGAGACACGCACAGGAGCATCACCTATACCCTCTGAATGTACACTACCATTACCATCCTCGGATACTATCTCATCTCGGACTTGGTCATCCGATTGGAATAACACATTGAAACGAGACCCATAAGCTTGATCCACATCCACAACTGGATGTGACGATCCCTTAACCAACCTCTTACTCCTGCGATATTGCTTATCCGCAAGCATCTATGGACCATATCTTGCATCCCTCGGGGAGTCCACTGCTGAGCTCGTAGGCTCTTGTAGTTGCACACTTTTCTTAGTACCATCAGTTCCACATTGCGCCTCAAGGTGACCATAGCAGCCACAATGGAAGCACACATTTTGTAACCCCTCATACTCCAACCTTTGAACCAAACCATCAATTCCAATACAAGGAACAAGTGGCTTCGAGAGATCGACCATCACCGCGATACGCGCGAACTTCCCACGTTCACCAGCCTCTGTGTTGTAATCTACATGCACCACCCTACCAGTAATATTAGCAATATGTCGAAACAGTGGCTTGGAGTAATACCTCAAGGACAGCCCAGGTAACCTCACCCACACCATGACTTGTGATGGATGGAGTTCCGATGTGGAGAAAGAACGGCTCCAAGGTTGAACCGTAAGGTAATGTCCATACACTGTCCAAGGACCTTCAGTAAGAGCATGAATATAATCTCCTTCCATGGTAAACTTAACGGCAAAATAGTCATTCTCCAGACCAATAACTTGAAATTTACCTTGTATTTTCCATAAAGATGGCAGCCTATTCATCAATGTCCTGTATCCAATCGATCGACCTAACAAACGTATAATCAAAGTCCTACGCATGTTTAGGTCTAAAAGTTTCTGAACCCTATCATTGAACTTAATCTTAGGATTGGACCCTTCCAAATCCACCTGGATATCGCTCTCGACCAGGACAATCTCTTCCAAATTCCAAGCATCTTGGTTCGCTTTAACCCCGGGAACGCCACTAGAGACAGAGAACGCATATGAGGGACGCAAATTACCCGCTCCCGGATGTGTCTGTCGAGAATCCACATCCGGATCAATGGTGATAGGGTTCACCACATCGTTCATAAGCACATCCGTTCTATCAGAGATTACCGAACTCGCAGCCATGCCTATATCAGATATATTTGTACGTTTCAATGATCTGGGATCATCCTCAGTCAATGAAACAATAGACTTCTCACACGAAATCAACGGGGGGAAGTGAACGGATCCAGGGACCCCAACGCTAGCCACCGTATCACCATGGCCATCCCCTCCCGGTGGGTCCGGCAACCCAACCTCCGGCCTAGCCGTTGGTACGTTGGAATCCAGCATACCCATGCTGGCGGCGCTAAGGGTTTTTCCACCGTTGACATTTTCCATCGGCTTTTTCTAGTTAGCCTCTTGTTTTTTTTCTTTGTTTAATTAGTGACTACACTAATTTTTATATTGGTTATCGACCGCTGGTGATTCATATTTTATTTGTTTTGTTTTTTTTTCTTCGTTCATTTTGTTGTGCTTTCCTGTCTCTGTAGCACGTTTTTCTGTCTTTATGACATGTCTCTGCCTTATGACTTGTTTTTAAGGTTACTTTTGTAGTTTTTGGTATTCGCACGATGACCCTCACATCCCTTGTCTCTTATTCATGTTTGTCGATGGTCGCGTAGAGTTTGATCTCATTTAAGGTTGTTTGACGATGTAATCTATAGCGAATCGTCGTTTTTGAGAATAGACGTGAAATGTTGTTGTCGATTTTGAAATTTATTCTAGTTCATATTTTGACAACTCCTCCTGGACCATTCCTACAATAGACAATAGATATTTTCTTTGATGTAAAGAGGAAGTGTATGATCTGACTGTTGCAACACTTATCTTTTCTTTTTAGATTTATGATTTTCTTTTCTGTTGTTCTTTTGGATGTTCTAAAACTTCTATTGTGTTTATGTTTTAGTTTTGTTTTATTTATCAATAAAGATGCCTAGTTAACATGTTATAAATGTAACATGTCAAATAAAATAGTATGAGATATAAAAAATATTAAATGAATAATTAGCATTGATGCCTAAAAAGTTTAATTATGTACACAATTTGGAACAGATGATTAAAGGTTCATGTTGACATCTAACCATTTTCCTGCGTTCCAGTTTCCCTTTAGTAGAATTGTTCAAAAAAAACTTATGTACCTGGTTTAAGTCCAAAAGCTTATATTGGTTACAAACATTAAAAGTAGTATAATTTAATTTCAATCAAACATGAAATTATAATGCATGTTACATTTCCGAATAGAGAATTCAGGTTCGAATCATAGACATAATATATATTCCTAGAAAATTAAAACCACCAACTTTTTTGTATATATAAAAGATATAACCCCATTCAATTTCAAAAAAAAAAAGAAAGAAGATATAACCCCATTATATATATGTTCCTAGTAGTGAAATTTGATGAAGGCTAATTTCACAAATACTGACCCAGAGTTGTAACTTTATTGTCACTGCTGGTATAAGCTGCCTTCATCTTGCTGTCCAGAATCCTCAAGCTCTGCTTAAGAATATCCATCTCTCGTTTCCTCTCGAATCCTTCCTTCGCCATTGAAGCTATTCGAGCTCTCAAAGCCTCTATCGTCTCGTCTTTGCTCTTTAGTTCTTTCTTCATCTCTTCTATCGTCTCCTCTTCCTCTGCTTTCCAATAGATCGCATCCCCTACGACGCATAGTTTTTCCAATTTTCAACTATGTACCAATGAACCTTCCCAAATGAACATTCAATTTTTCTTATAAAGAGATGTGAAAAGGTCGTCTGGAGTTTAAGGGTAGAGTCAGAATCGAACTATAAAAGAATAAATTAATTAACTTTAAAACGAACAAGGTCTTGAAAAGGAATTAAACCATTAAAATTAAAGGAGTTAAGGGTTTAATTTCACTAATTTTAAAACTAAAAGATTTTAAAAAGTAATTAAACCAAAAATAAAAGGTCAAGACTTAATTTTATTAACATAATCTTAAGAACTAATATATGATATAATTTTGGGAGGAGCAAATAACTAATAAATCAGTAAACCAAAATACAATTAAATTATCAGATTTAAGAGAAAATTGCTCCTCCCACCTACTATATAGGTTCGTTTTGCCAGACATAAATGTCAACTGAAAATTTAATACTCTCTTTGTCTCACAAAAATTGTTCTTTGTTGACTTTTCATGTAATTTTGAGATGAATAAATTTGTATTAGAGAAGTGTTGTAAAATAATTAAATTGACAATTTATCATTTAAAAGTTAAAATTTATTTGGTTGAAAAACTAAAAGAGTGTAAAAAAGAAAATACGCTTTGTAAATGCTGTTGTTGAATTTTTCAATTGGACAATTTATGTGGGACAAATTTTATAAGACAAATAGAGTAACAAATATTTTGTCATCACACTAGTAGAACGATAGGGATAAAAATTGTCTACCCCTAATTATGCTTCCATTGGTTTCTCCATTTTAAAACAACGGGTTTAGAGTTTAAGGTTTTTGGTTTAAAGTTAGGGCTTAAGGTTAGGGTGTAGGGAATTAGGGGTATAATGTATTTTTTAGGGTTTAAAATATGGAAATTAAGGTTAGGGCTTAGGATTTAATTTTTAGGTATTTTTTAGTAGGGGGCATATAAGGAGGCATGATTAGGGGCAGAAAATTTTTACTCGAACAATAGAGTTCTTAAAACGTGAACCTTAAAACGAACATGAAAAATATATATAGAATATACGAGAGAGAAAGAAACTAAACCATGGGTTCTTTGAATAAGATCATGAAGCTCAGTCCTGATGGCAAGATAGAGTTGCTTCCATTTCTCCACAACTTCATCTCTCCTTGCCCTCTCCTCTTTCATCTGCTCCAACAGGTAACTTGTCCCCAACAACGGCCACCCCTTGTCACATTTCCCGACCACCACCACCTCCTCCTTCTCCGCCGCCAATCTCCTCAGCACCTTCACTTCCTCCGTCAGCTTCCTCCTCTCCTTCGCCCACTCAGCCTCTTTCCATGCAAATACCAACACTGCTTCTTTCTCAATATTCTCATGGAAAAGCCTCATTTTGTCAGTCAGAATCCTCCTCCCATGGCAAGGCTTCCTCCTTTTCTTGCTACCGGAGGCCCCCATTGTTGAAGAAAACCAGAGGTTCTTGTAGGGGGGGATTGGGAATTAAGCGAAAAACAAAGGGTGTGAATGTAATGAATTCTCTTACCAGAGAGGCTCTCCTCAATAAATGAAGAAAACAATCCCCCACAAGAAGATGAACACACAAGACAATATATGCAATATTTAAGAAAGGGACAAATTCTGTCATTAGTCCCTGAGATATGTGTGCATTGTGGATTTATCTCTTATATTATCCGGATTTTAAAATTTAGTCATGTCTCAAGCAATATATAAATAACATAGATTATATTAACCAACAACCGGTTGGTCTAGTGGGATGAAGCACTAGACTCATTAATGTTAAATGTTCGAGTTCTAACGTTGTGAATGGAGTAAATTAAGTTGGGAGGGTAATCTTTATAGTGGATCTATGCAATATTTAATCTGGATTAGTCACTCAATGAATTAGATATTTACATGGACATAAAATTATAAAATTTTAGAATGATTTAAATTTTATACATTCCACAGGGACTCTGAGAGTAGAATCTGAATTAATAAATCTCATAATTACTAACGAAGAAAACAATCCCAACATAAAATTTTTAACACTATTTATTACCGACAAATATCATGTACATGTTTAATATTCATGATTATCAAAATGAAAATTTAATTTTTTTACGAATATAATATATCTTATCATTATATCAAATAATTATCGAAAATTTTCTTTTTTATTTGTACAAAAAGATAAACACACAGGACAATATATGCAAAAGTAGAGGAGGATAGTGGGATTGGAAAGGGCAACCAGTCCTTCAATAGGCAATATATTTTAAGAAAATTACACTGCCATTTCAATGTATGGTTAATTGAAAATTAGGGTTCGGTTCCAAATTCCCAATTCTTTAAAATCAGTACCAATGTTTAGATTTTAATTTGGTTACTATTGAATTTGAATATTTTTAAGTGTAATTATCTTTTATTTAAGCTTTTAGGATTGTATAAAAAATTATTATCAACAAGTGTCGAGTTATAATTAGGCAAATTGCATTCTGAATGAGAATATTCAAGATAAGATGATATTGTTGAGAGTTAATTGCACTAAACGTCCCTAAATTAAGTCTATTACTCTAATTGGTTCTTAAACTTTTAAATGTTTCAATTTCATTCCCAAATTATGATTCTTATTCTGAATTTGTCCTCAAGAACATTTCAATTTCATCCCCAACTATGACTCTCGTTTTAAATTGTTCAAAACTTTAGAATGTTCTAATTTCATTTATGTCACACCATATCATTATATAATACACATCAATGTTTACATGACAATTAACAATTTTTAACGATTTTATTAACAGTGAGTGTGATTAAAATGTATTGATAGTTTGAGGATGATATTTGAACATTTAGAAGTTTGGTAAATAATTTAGAATGAAGGTCATAATTTAAAGATGAAATTGTAACATTCAAAAATTTAAAGATCAGTTTAGAATGCGAGTCTTAATTTAAAGATAAAATTAAAACACTAAAGATTTTAAAATTAATTTAAAATGGTAATTATAATTAGAGACGATATGTTATAATTAACTCTATTGTTGAAAAAGATCATCACAAATTGCTGACACCGGTTATAAATCTGATATAGAAAATAAAAGAATATTAATATTATTGAGCAAATTCCTTTGTCGCATGCTTACAAATAAACTGTTGGTTCATGATATCTTTTAATTGATTGAAAGATCAAAGATGATCATCTATTTTTATTTGGGTAAAATACTTAAATCATCACTCAACTTTGCTTCAAGACCTATTTTGGTCATTGGACTTTCAAAAAGTTCAATTTACTCACTAAACTTTATATTTTGACCTATTTTGGTCACTTTGAATTATTTTATTAATATTCTGGTATGACTTGGCATAAATTATTATTATTAAATATAAAAATTAATATAAAATAAAAATAAATAATATATTATTATTATTATTATTAAATAAAAAATTAAAATAAAACCCGCAAACCCCCCTTAACACTCAAACCACTTTTATCCTCACCGTGCACTAACTTTTTCGCCGGCGTTACCTTCATCGGCCACCCACCTCTTTGCCGGCGTGTGCTCTCAACGTTGCCGCCGCAGCTCCGGTGAGCCAACATCGTCGTCCCTTTTTCTTTTGGTCCGATTATGCTTCTAAAAACGCCCTAAAAAGCTTCAAAAGTTCACATAAAACCGAAACTTAGATCGCTTGACTAGCCGTCGTTTACCGTCTGATGGCTTCGTTTTTGAAATATGTGGTTACCCGTTGCCTAAGCTTCATTCTCACCGTTGAGATCGTCTGTTGGAGGCTACAGCCCTCGAGAACGACTAAGGCCGACAATAAATGATAATCTTTCTAAATTTTTTACACTTTCTCTTTGGTTTCTTTTTCTGTATCGGTAGCTTGTTGGTTGAATTTAACCAATATGATAAGGAGAATGATTGCTGAATAAGATGAATTTTAGGAGTGTGGGAGATGACGAAGGGTCTCAGTGTTTCAATGGTGGTCAATTGAAGCTCCGTTGGGTACTGTCTAGAGCTAATGAGATCTTGGGGCTTAATTTTTGGTGTTGAAAAGTGATATATGTGGGTTGAATGTTGGTGAATAATGGATGAATGGTCGTGATTTTTAATGGTGGAGTTGAGGAATGGTCAAGTGATGATCATGGTGAAAGCTGCCAAAAAAATGGAAAAGTTGAAGGTGATGGGGATTGTTTGTATTTTAATTTACTCACTAAACTTTATATTTTGACATATTTTGATCACTTTAAATTATTTTTTATATTTAATAATAATAATAATATATGTCAAGCCATACCAGAATACTAATAAAATAATTTAAAGTGATCAAAATATGTCAAAATGTAAAGTTTAGTGAGTAAATTAAAAATTTTAAAAGTTCAGTGACCAAAAAAGTTTTAGAGCAAAGTCGAGTGATGGTTTAAGTATTTTACCTAATTTAAAAAATGGTTATAATTTTTTTTACATGAACTGTGTATCAAAATACAACATTTTCATAAATATTGTTTTCATTAACAAAGATAGCCTTATCTTATGCAAACCTTTCGGCTTTGATTGAATTTGATGCTTCTTTGTCTTTCATCAATGTAGAGAATGTTTGTTTGTATGCTTGAATTTCGATTTTGATGAAATTTACAAAACAATGGAAATATGTCTAATTTTATATGGAAATAAATTTGAATGGGTTCAATGTATTATTTATGTGATATAAATCAGAATAAAATTTAGATTGTAACATCTCACAGATGGTAAGATAAAATTAGGGAACATGATTAGTGGAATTTAGGATTGTTTAGTATATTATTAGGTATATTATATTTGGTTGACGAAATATAAAAGTATCTAAAAATAAGTTTTACTATTATAAAATTAATCAATACAAATATGAACAAGCACATTTAGTGGTTGACCAAACTGTTCATCTCTAATTAGGATTAAAATTAAAATTTGTCAAAAAATATTAATTATACATTTTTAAATATGAAGAGTTAAATTTATTAAATTGTTTTTAATTAGTACTAAAGTGATAGAATATATAAGTATTAATGACTAAAACTGTCATTAAACAGAAGAGTGACCTGATTGTAAACAAATTTTAATCGAGTAATATATTTGTAATTTCACTAATAATTGAGTGATCTGTTTGTTATCTTACGACAACATATTCGTTTGCATTTAACCAGGACTGAGTCTCCAATTGTGATTAGACTATTAATTGAGTGACTTAAATATAACTTTTAATAACTAGATGACCCTAATCCCTAATATAACATTATTAATGACTGAGTGACTTTTGCCGTAATTTACTCATTATATTTCTGCTTCCCTTTCCCTACTTTGCTCAACCTTTCGGAAATCACGCTTTTTCCTTTTAGTTTTCTTCTTCTTCTTCGATGCTCCAGTTCAGTGTGCCAGACAGTGACAGAAAATAGGGGAAATGGAAAACAAAAACCAAGAATCAGAGCCGACTCACCCAAATCAACGACTCGGCTCACCGAGTCACGAATCGCGATCAGCCTCCTCAAACGAACAAGCCCAGAAATGGAGCCGCCCGGAATCACCGCGAAACGAGAGGCACACACCGGTCCAATCCCCAAAACGCGGCAAAAACGCCAACCTTCCTCCGCCGTCGTTTCCACAAGAAATCGTCGTTGAGATCCTCTCGAACTTACCTGTGAAATCCCTTATCCGTCTCAGGTACGTTTCCAAATCCTGGGAATCGCTCATAACCGATCCTTTCTTCATCAAAAAGCACCTAAAAAGAACCCGAAACGATCCCACATTCTCTAAACAACGAGTCTTAATGAGCACCGCAAGCGCCGAACCAATCCAAGATAGCATCAGGTCATTTTGTCTTAACGCTATTTACAAAGACTCGATTGTTAATACCACGGAAATCGAATACCCATCGAACGAAGTTTTTCGTTCTCATCGAATCGTGGGTTCGTGTAATGGCTTAATCTGCATAGCTACTAGAAAAGATACAGTCTTTGTATTAAACCCAGCTTTAAGGGTTTTCAAAAAGTTGCCTGATTTAGGGTTTAGGCACAGGGGGCCTTGCAATTCTGTTTATGGGTTTGGTTTTGATGCTTCCGTGAATGATTATAAGGTTGTTAGAGTTTTCTGCTATCGAAGCACGGCCGTCGAAAATGGGGTTTGCGTTTATTCATTGAAGACTAATTGTTGGAGAAAGATTCCGGATTTCCCACCTGGGTTCCCTATGAAGGCTGGGAAACATGTGGATGGGAGTTTGAATTGGGCTGTTGTTCGTAGACAGGGTATGGATTTTTTTTGTTATATCGTCTCGCTCGATTTGGCTGAGGAGACGTATACGGAAGTGCTGCAACCGAGCTATGGCGACGACGCAGTGCATGTAAGGACACTAGGTGTCTTGGATGGATGTCTTTGTTTGACTTGTAATTATGGGAGATCGTATGCCGATGTTTGGGTTATGAAAGAGTATGGAAATAGTGAGTCTTGGACTAAGATGTTCAGTATTCCGTTCACGCTGCATCCGTTCCGGTTCGAAGATTTTAGGACACCTTTGTTCGTATCAGAAACTGGTGAAATCTTGATGCGTTTGGGAGAGAATTTAGTTATGTACAATCCAAAGGAGAATTCCTCTAGAATCCTTGGGTTTCCTAATGATGCTATTTCTTATATTCGTGAAGTATTTGTCTATGAAGAGAGCCTTGTTTCGCCAATCGTAGTCGATCGGCATAGATGAATGGTGTTTACACCTAGCAAAGAGAAAGGTGAGTTTAAGATTTTTTTTCTTTTGCAATCGTAGTTATTCGCCGCATTCTCTGCTGGTTTGTCTATTTGGTTTATTTTGATCATATTGAATTACTTGAGCTAAACTTATAGGATGAGGAAACATCTTGGTTTAGGATTCGAAATAGTTCCTTTCACCGTTGTTTATGATTGATATCTCGTTCTCAATTGGTTGCTAAAGTTCATTGTTGTCTCGGTCGCAGCAATTGTTTCACAATTTGTATCTCCAGGTTAAAGGTTGAATGACATCTTAGGTTGATGACACTTAGCCTTTTGCACCTACACATACTCTTTTGCAATCGTAGTTATTCGCCGCATTCTCTGCTGGTTCGTCTATTTGGTTTAGTTTGATCATATTGAATTACTTGAGCTAAACTTATAGGATGAGGAAACATCTTGGTTTAGGATTCGAAATAGTTCCTTTCACCGTTGTTTATGATTGATATCTCGTTCTCAATTGGTTGCTAAAGTTCATTGTTGTCTCGGTCGCAGCAATTGTTTCACAATTTGTATCTCCAGGTTAAAGGTTGAATGACATATGTTGATGACACTTAGCCTTTTGCACCTACACATACTCTTCTGCTCATTGTATATTATTGTTTCCCTTTTCGGATTAGGAGCTTAAAGTAAGACTCGGTTCAGAATACGATCTGTTTCTTTAAATCTTAAGATGACTGCAGGTATTAACTCCGAAATCCGAGGTTGGGGAACTGATGAAGTAGATGAAGTTTTAGCATGTTCATCTACAAACTTTCGTATTAGATTATATAGTTGGTTACACTTTCTCATAATTTTCACTCGAATCATGTCACGTTCTTGAGTGTTGCACTAACATAGTTTTACTTCGAATGCAGGTACGGAAATTAGCCGACGCCGAGTACTCGTATGTTCCGAGTTCATGCATAAACCCCATTAATTTTGTTCAACTTGATTGTTTGGGGACCCTCTGGTTTAGGAGTCACCTAGGAATAAGTTTACAGAAAACAAAACTGAGGTATAATATGATTTACCTTCTATTTTTATGCATCATATGCCATAATGTTATAATAATTTACAATTGTTTTGAATTTTTTAACCATTACTCTTCTTTTTAACGTTCACTAATTATTCGCAATGGATGAAGATGCAAAGTGATGAAATGACTAGAAAGGTTGTTCTTTGAGTAAAAAGACTAAAATACAAAGCGATGGAATTGGGGTTGAGCGTTTGATTGGTCGAGTAAAAAATTTAGAGTTAGTCGATTTTACGAGTCTTATTTTACTATTCAAATTTTATTTGAAAATTTTTTGATCGACTCGAGTTTTTGAGTTTTTTTTTTTATAAATTTAGTTGTAATTATTTATAATGCTATAATACATATCGATTACTATTTAAATGACTTTCTATATTCATATATATATATATATATATATATATATATTTCTTCTTATTTTTACATTTGATATATATAATATATCAGACAGAATTGAGAGATTCGACTCGAACTTAAAAATTGATCAATTAATTATTAAAAGTTATTTAATTTTTTATTTTATAACTAAAATTTTATTTGAATTTTTTTCGAGTCAAATTAATAAAATTATGAGTTGAATTTTTTCGCGTTGAGTTGAGTCGAATGATTTTAATTTTTTAATCAGTCGAGTTTTACCTATTCATAGATGAAAAAACTAAAAGGGTTGCTCTTTGAGTAAAAAAACTAAAATGCAAAGCGATAGGGATTCGAACCCTCGAAATGGCTAGAAAAGGTTGTTCCTTGAGTAAAACAGCTAATGATTAGGCCGGTAAATGAATCGAATGAGGGTATTTTCATGTCCGTTTGTTTAATTTTAACCTAATAAATAAACGAACAAGAACAATTAAACGTACATAATTTATTGTTCTTGTTCGTTTGTTAAGGAATGTAGCTTGTTTATTTTTGTCCATGTTCGTTCGTTAAATGATAAACGAATAATTTTTTTAAAATGTAATACTTTTGTTATGAAAAACAATAAATATAAATGGTCATATCTGAATAAATTTAAACAAATATAAACAAAGATTACCGAACGTTTACAAACGTAAATGAACATGAATAAAAGACTCGTTCGTTCATTTAATTAAACGAACGGACAATTTTGTTTATGTTCGTTCGTTTAATAAATAACTGAGCATAAACGATATTCCCACCGAACGGTTCACTGGATGTTTGGTTCGTTTACAACCCTACTAATGATGCATTTGATTCACAAAATGTGAGATTATCTCTTGGAATATGATTTATAAAAACCTAATTATCACCCTAATAACTACACCATAATTAGGTATTATGTTTACTAACAATCGTAAAATAATTACATCTTAAATATTCATGTCATCTTAACCTTTTTAGTCTAGTATGATGAAATATTAAATTTTTTAAATAATGCTAGAAATTTAAATTCTGACATTATAAATAAAATAAATTGAGTTCGGAAGGTCGCCCTATAATGGGCCTCTACAAAACTCAATCCTAATTAATCAGTTAATGGTTTGGACATCGATCGTTAAACCAAAAAAATTCTAAATAATATTGAATTGTTATTAAAAACTAACATAAATCCCTAAAAACATTTTGTAAATATGTAAGCATTCAATAATAAATTGAAAATTTGTGTTATAAATATACATAATACAATATATTATAAAACTCTAACGTGTTAGAAGGATAATGAATTATAAATACATAGGTAAACAAAATATTTCATGCATTGTCTTGATTTTTTTTTAATACAAGTGGGTTTAATTTAGAGTTATGGGTTAAAATAGGGTTTATAAATTTGGAGTTTAAATTTTAAGTGTTAGAGCTTAAGGTTTATGATTAAAATTTAAATTTTAAAATTTAGACAATATGAATTAGGTTTTAGGATTTTAAGATTAAATATTTAAATTTTAAATTTAATTTTTAAGATGAATTTAAACATGTTTACGAAAAGAAGTTTTTTTTCATGGTTAGGATACGGAATAATAAGCTAATAACTCAAAAATATATATTAGGACTTCATGTATATATAAATAAAAATAGGCTTAAGGGTATATAAAGCCCTTGAACTTTTGAAAAAAATCAATTAAGCCTTTTAATTTTTTTATATTTAAATAGTCTCTCAAAGTAATAAATTGGATCAAATAAACCCTTTGACCATGAATTTCTGACGGATTTTTTAGATATTATTGTTATGTGACATACTACTATTCTTTCGCGTTACATTTACATTTTTTTAGTAAATTATTTTTTATTATAAGTTTTTTAGAATTTTTAAAAATTTTAAATTTTTTAAAAATAAAATAAAAGATTTTTGGAAATGCTAAGTGACAGCAGTGTAACGCGACATGTTGCATCAACTGGTCTAAAAAAAACTGTTAGATTTAATAGTCAACATTGGTCAAATGGGAGAATCGATGAAATTTTAGGGTTTAATTGAGTGCAAAAAAACTTATGGAACTTAATTGATTCCCCCCCCCAAAAAAAAAATTTAAGAACTTAAAATACCTTTAAGCTATAAAAATAAAATTATTCAAAATAATACCAAATCTATAGAATTTATAAATGTAGGGTTAATTTTGTAGAATTATTCAAAATTAATACCAAATCCAAATCTATAGAATTTATAAATGTGTAGGGCTGATTTTTTTTTTAAATATAAATTTATAGATAAGTATTAAGAACTAAATGTATTATTATATAATTAAAAAATTGCATTATCATTTTGGTTAAAAATGTTAGGAAAGATAACCAAAACAGATTACAGAACCAAAACAGATTACATTATCATTTTTGAATTGGTTTGCTTACATTTACATATTTTGACAGTTTCTTTTTCTTGAGATATTATGTCATGTGACATACTACTATTCTGTCGCGTTACATTTACATATTTTTTAGTAAATTATTTTTTATTATAAATTTTTTTAGAATTTTTAAGGATTTTTAAATAAAATAAAAGATTTTTGGAAATGCTAAGTGACAGCAGTGTAACGCAACATGTTGCATCAACTGATCTAAAAAAAACTGTTAGATTTAATAGTCAATGTTGGTCAAAGAGGAGAATCGGTAAAATTTTAGGGTGTAAAAGTTTAATTGGGTGCACACAAAAACTTCAGGAACTGAATTGTTTTTTTTTAAGTTTAAGAGCTTAAAATACCTTTAAGCCATAAAAATAAACTTATTCAAAATCAATACCAAATCTATAGAATTTATAAATGTAGGGTCAAATTTGTAGAATTATTCAAAATTAATACCAAATCTAAATCTAGAGAATTTATAAATGTGTAGGGCTGAATTTTTTTTTTTTTTAAAAATATAGATTCATAAGCAACTATTAAGAACTAAATGTATTATTATATAATTAAAAAATTTACATTATCATTTTGGCTAAAGATGTTAGGAAAGATAACCAAAACAGATTACAGAACCAATCGAAAACTTTATTGACGAAATTAAAAGTTTTATACTTTGGTGACCAAAACAGAACACACTAATAATTGAGTGACTATAATTATAATTTCCCCTAAATTTATAATTTGACCTTTGATTTAACTTCCTTACCCTAGAATTTTCGTAGTATTTAACCTCATTCTTCTTCTTAGATGCAGTAATTCTGTTTGCCCGAGTCAACCAAATCAACGACTCGGCTCACTGAGTTACGAACTGCAATCACTTTTCAAATGAACAACCCCGGAAACGGAACCGCCCAGAACCACCGCAGCGCGAAAGCCATGACGTGTCCGCTCAATCCGCCAAACGGTCGAGAAACGCCAACCTTTCCCCCACCGTTGTTTCCACAAGAGATCATTGGTGAAATACTCTCAAATCTCCCCGTCAAATTGCTTCTCCGTTTCAGGTGCGTTTCCAAATCCTGGAAATCCCTAATATCCGACCCGGTTTTCATCAAGAAGCACATCAACAGAACCCAAAACGATCCCAAATTATCTAAAAAACGAGTCTTGATGAAGACTTCAAGCACCCAAGACCCAGACCGATATAGCATCAAATCATTTAATCTTAGTGATGCATATGAAGACTCAATTGTTAATACCACAGAATTTGAATACCCGTCGACGGATGTTTCTCTTTATGATATGATTGTGGGTTCATGTAATGGCTTAATCTGCATAGCTGTTAGAGGATATAAACTCTTTTTAGTAAACCCGGCTTTAAGGGTTTTCAAAAAGTTGCCTTCTTTAAGCATTTGGAAGTATACTGTTTATGGGTTTGGTTTTGTTGCTTCTGAAGATGATTATAAGGTTGTTAGGGTTTTATGTTATTCAAATAAGACTGTTGAAGATGGTTATATGGGTTTAGTTACTGTTTATTCATTGAGGGATAATTATTGGAGACGGATCGACGATACGCCGTACCGTGCCCCTGCTAAGCAGGTTATGAAACATGTCGATGGTACTTTATATTGGTTCGCTTACCGGGGGCGAGATACCGGTTCGTATATCATTGTCTCCCTTGATTTGGCTCACGAGACGTATCGGGAAGTGATGCAACCGTGTTATGATGAGGCGGATAGAAGGATATTGGGGGTCTTGGATGGATGTCTCTGTTTGCTTTGTGATTATTGGAGGAGATCATGTGCTGATCTTTGGGTTATGAAAGAGTATGGAAAGGGAGAGTCTTGGACTAAGCTGGTTACTCTTTCGTGCAACGCAGTCCCTCGGTATGCATGTTTCGGGACACCCTTGTTTGTATCCGGAAGTGGTGAAATCTGGTTGAGTTTCGGGAAGGATTGTATAGAATACAATCCCAAGGAGGATGTGTTTAGTATTCTTGAGATTCCTGATTTTGCTGATTCTTCTGTTTGTCCACCAGCACATGTTTATGAAGAGAGCCTTGTTTCGCCAATCGCATTCGATCACCATAGTTGAACGATGTTCATAGCTAGCAAAGAGAAAGGTGAGTTTGAGATTTCTTCTGTTGCATTCATAGTTATTTGGTGTCTTCTCTGTCAGTTTATCTATTTGGTTTAGTTTCATCATATTGAATTACTTGAGTTAAACTTATAGTATTTGAACTAGTTCCTTCCATAATAGTTGGTAGATATGCTAGTCTCAATTATTTTGCCGATGCAACCGAATCTATATCGGTTGTTATACATTAAGTTTACAATGTCTTGGTTGCAGCAATTGTTAGCACAATGAACTACATGTTGCCATGTTCAGTTGTAACTCGTAAGAAACTAATCTCGAGCTAATTCGCAACTTGTATTCTCGTAAGAAACTAATCTCGAGCTTTGCGGTGCGATACGAATGTTAACAGGCACCGAGTAGTCATACGATACGTTCTAAATTAGATGTAAGATTCTCTTACCAATCTAATGGCAGGTGTTTTATTTTTGTAAAACCCGAGTTTGATGGCATTTTGAAGTGTTTGTTTTGATATCCATTTTCTATATTTCTTAAGATTACCAATTGATTGTCTTTCAGAAATTCATTTGAACTGCTTAATCTGCAGAAACATTTATACACATCATAGAGTCATATGACTAATGGTGGGGAAATGAAACCAACAGAAAAAATACAATACACTTTGTCAAATACACATTTACACTTGAATTTTCAAAGTTTTTCTATATGTTAGAAGTTTTTCTAGGGATGGGCACTTTGTTAAGGGTAAAGTTGGGTCGGTTTTGGGTTTATGGTGGAAAATATCCTACTCGATCTAAGATTAATAGTATAATTTTTCTCTAAATTTTTAGGGATATTTATAATAATACCCCTCTTTATATATATATTATAATTAAGTCCTTAAAATTAAATCTTTATTTATAATTTAGTCCTTTAATTTATAATTTTTTACAATTAAGTCCCTTAAAATTATTTTTTTTACAATTAGGTTCTTAAAATTAATTTATTTTATATAGGTCGGGTCGAGGTCGGATTTAGTATATTTATTTTTGGGTTGGGTCGAGTTTTTTAAAAAATAATGTCGGGTCAGGTACGAATTTAGGGTGTTTATTTTCGGGTCGGGTCTGAGTGAGCTAAAAATCTGACACGTGCCCATCCCTAGCTACGTCTGAATGCGACGGAAATATGTACTTGAAAGAGCATGATGATCCAAGAGGAACGGAGTGGAGAAAGTACACCAAACATGATTAAATGTGCTATTATATTAATTAAAAAAATAATAGTCATCATCTTCCGTAAAAGATTTAATAAGGAAAGGTAACCTAATTTATATAAAAGGGTAAATTTCACAATCTGCCACTAAATTATTTTTTCACACTTATTTTAATCATTGAAGTTTAAAAATTTCAATTTGATCATTGAACTTTAAACATCACTCTAATTAATTTTCTTAGCATTGTTATGACTTGTATGATTAAATAATTTTTTATTTAATCTTTTATTCTTCTTCTTCTTCACCTTAACAATGACCAATTGTTTTTTGTTCAATGCTATTGAAATCTTCCATCAACAACTCTAAGAACATAATGTAGTACATGCATCATCGACAGAATTTTTTGAATGTGGCATTTCAATCCCTATAATTTTCGAAAATTGTCAAGTTCGACCTATCATCGTTTTTAGTTTTGTCTGTTAATTCGATGTCTCACTCATCTCTAGATCTTCATCTGAATCTTACTTTTCTTTACGGGAGGGAGAAAATACTCGACCCGAAAACCCGATGACCCGAAAAAAATACCGGGTATTTCTCGAAAAAAATTATCCGACCCGGCAAATTTCCAGGGACACGGGCCGAGAGTTTTCCCTTACCGGGTACCCGACCCGACCTGATAAAATTTAATATATATATTTTATATTTAAAATTATATTTTTATTTTATGTTTCTTAATATTTTCACTCTAAAATTAAGTTTAAATCCCTACATTTTTTCTATGTTTGTATTATATTCTTTTAAGTTTTAAGTTTAATTTTTTTAAATATTTTTGGGTTTAACATATGATTTTTTTTAATTTTAAAATAAAAAATAAAAAAATATGAACCGGGTACTCGAATTTTACGGGTACCCGGATATAATGGGCCGGGACACGGGCCGTTTAATGAGGTACCCGGATGAACCGGGTACCCGATTTTCCGGGTACCCGACAATTTTCACCCCTACTTTTTTTCTCTTGACTGTTCAAGCTAATTACCATATTTGTAATTGTGGTCGTCTTCATCACTAGGTTACTATTGGTTCCTTATTGAATTAAACACCCAAAATCTACGACAAAAAACCTAAAAAAAACAAAACCTAAATTATAAATAGTTCAAAGAGAAAATAATAAGGGTTTAAACCACGTAATATTGATGATGCATCGACTCGTTGATCTGAATCGATAAACTTTTTTAATCAAGTGATTTGAGTCGACGTCAGAGTGCAACGGTCTATTGTAACCAAGTGAAAAGATAAAGAAAAATAGGACTTGTTCAACATAAAAGAATAAAAAATTTAAAAAGAAAAGAAATATATAGAAAATAGGAAGTGAGTTAAACCAAAAAGATTAAATAAAAACCATTTAATCTATCCATGTCATAACACTATTCAAAGTTTTTTTTTAATTTGCTAGTGTGATGTTAGGGTAATGACACACAATATGTATTATTGGTGCTCGAACTCGAGTCTCAAGCGATGATGAACATCTACCTTTACCACTGCGACACAAAGGGATGAGCAACACTAACTTTAATGACTAAAATAAGAATTGGATGATAGTTTAGTGATGAATTAGTAATTTACCCTAATTTGACCATACCATAAATCTAACTCTTTTAACCTAGAATTTTCATGGTTTTTAACCTTCTTCTTAGATGCAGTAGTTCTGTTTGACAGCGACTGAACAAATAAATTCAAGGAAATGGAAAACCAAAACCAAGAATCAGCCCCGAGTCAACCAAATCAACGGCTCGGCTCTCCGGTTTACGAACTGCAGTCACCCTTTTCAAATGAACAAACCCAGAAACGGAACCGCCCAGAATCACCGCAGAACGAAAGCCACGACGTGTCAGCCCAAACCGCCAAACGGTCGAGAAACGCCAGCCTTCCTCCACCGTCGTTTCCACAAGAGATCATTGTTGAAATCCTCGCAAATTTGCCCGTCAAATCGCTTCTCCGTTTCAGGTGCGTTTTCAAATCCTGGAAAACCCTAATATCCGACCCTTTCTTCATCAATAAGCACCTCAAAAGAATCCAAAGCGACCCCAAATTCTTTAGAAAACGAGTCTTAATCAACACTTTAAGACCCCGAATGTCAATCCGATATAGCATCAAATCATTTAATCTTAGCGATACATATGAAGACTCAATTGTTAATACCACTGAAGTTGAATACCCGTCGAGAGATGTTTCTCGTCATGATCTGATTGTGGGTTCATGTAATGGCTTAATATGCATAACTGTTGGAGAATATACAGTCTTTTTAGTGAACCCGACTCTAAGGGTTTTCAAAAAGTTGCCTTTTTTAAGGTTTAAGGACGTGAGAGATTGTTATACTGTTTATGGGTTTGGTTTTGTTGCTTCTGTGGATGATTATAAGGTTGTTAGATTTTTTTGTTACCGAAGGAGGAAGTCAGATGATTATAAAGCTATAGTTAGCGTTTATTCGTTGAGCACGAATCGTTGGAGAAGGATCCCGAATTCCCCATTCGGGGTCCCTGCTAATCAGCCTGTGAGACATGCCAATGGGACTTTGAATTGGTCTTTTTTCCGAGGACGAGACATCAGTTCGTTTACTATTGTCTCCCTTGATTTGGCTCGGGAGACATATGAGGAAGTGATGCAACCGTGTTACGGCGATGGTGGGGCGGGTGAAAGATCATTGGGGGTCTTGGATGGATGTCTCTGTCTACTTTGTCATTATCGGAGATCCTATGCCGATGTTTGGGTTATGAAAGAGTATGGAAAAAGAGAGTCTTGGACTAAGCTGGTTACTCTTCCATACACCCAGTGTCCTCGGTCTGCATATTTCGGGATGCCTTTGTTTGTATCAGGGAGTGGTGAAATCTTGTTGCGTTTCGGGATGCCTCGTTTCGCCAATCATCATCAATCAATCAGCATAGATGAACGTTTTGTTCGTAGGCTCGTTCGTAGCTATCAAAGAGAAAGGTGAGTTTGAGATTTCTTCTGTTGCATTCATAGTTATTTGGTTTAGTTTCATCACATTGAATTACTTGAGTTAAATTTATAGAATTTGATATAGTTCCTTTCAGCATAGTTGGTAGATATGCTAATCTCAATTTGTTTGCTGATGCAACGGCGTCTCTATCCGTTGTTATACATTAAGTTCGCGATGTCTTGGTTGCAGCAATTGTTGGCACAACGAACTACGTGTTTCCTTGTTCCGTTCTAACTCGTAAGAATCTCATCTCGAGCTAATTCACAACTTGTATTCTCCATGCTGAAGGTTGAATGATATGGTGTGTTGATGGCACTTAGCCTTTTGCACCCTTAGGGTTGATTCCTCTTTCTATTTATAGGAAGATCATATCCGTAGCTATGTACGGATACGACGGAAATAAGTACTTGAAGGAACGTGACAACCCGAGAGTGACGGAGTGGAGAAACTTCACCAAGCAAGTCAAGGTAACTTGTGATGAAAAACCTATATAAATCTAGGCTTATTGAAATAGAAACCTTCCAAATGCATGGAAATCGATTGTCGAACTCGAAATGTATATTCCAGTTCGATGTTATTGTTTACGACGGTTAAACACGACCCGAGGGTTTTTGAAGATCCGCTGAATGTAGGAAGCAAAAACCGAAATCGAACACTACGAACCTGTTCAGACATGAATTTTGACATGGTTAATCCAACAATAACAAACACAAGCCAATGACATGCACAATTAAGGCACAAAGGCATTAAGAGAGAAATGCAATTCACAATACTATAACATTCAGCTAAATAATTAGGCAGTTTCCTAGCTTAGAATGTTCATAACTTCAGCTGGACATTTTCGCCAAATTGCAGTGAAGAAAATTGATTAAAAAAATCCACCAAAAATTACATTAATAATCAACCCAAAAACAGCTTAAAAAAGGGCTGGGTGATTTGTCCGGATCCGATTTGGATATGGATTTTCACTTTGAGTTGGTTCAGGTTGAGCTTTAATAAAAAATAGTTTTATTTAAAACTAAGGGTAAATTACATTAGTAGTCATTGACTCTTAGAGCGCGTTCACTTTAGTCATCAAAATCGAAAAACTTTGATTACAACCATTAAACTTTTAATTTCTTTCATTACGATCTCTGCTGTTATAAGATGCTAACGTGACATGTTAACGTCTTCTTCCCATAAAGAATTATATTTTTTTTTAATTTACAATCACTGACAAGACTAAAATTTTAATACATGGAGACGTCGTCTTCAAGAATTTAACTATACGTCTTAATATGAAGACACTTGAAATTTGAAAAGGTCTAGACAAAAAAAGAGTAAAGTTCACAAATGGTCACTGAATTTTGTGAAATTATTGAATTTGATAACCAAATTTCTAATTGCTTTAATGTTGCTATTAAATTTTTAGTTTTGTTTCAATTTTAATGTTAAAAAGCAGTTAATAAAATTTGTATAATAACATATTTAGTCCTCTATGTTTTCACATTCAAAATTTTTAGTCCTGATTTGAAACAAATTTATAAATTTAATCCTCATTATTTACACATGATTTTAAATTGGTCTTATTTTAGGGAAATTTAACTCTAATTCTAAATTCTAAAAAACGAGGATTAACTCCCTAATTTTCCATTTTTATGTTAAAAAATTTCGCCCAACAGGCTTGCTTAAAATATGAGTCAACATGGACAGACGTAGAATTTTATGTCATGAGTATAAACGTTTAGGAAGCTGTATTAAAGATTTAGGAGTGTGAAATTTACAGGGATGCTATTGTATCCCAACATTCCTCGGTCCATCCCTACGAGTCAGAGTTTGAGTTCCTCCAATATTTAAAGTTAGAGACGAACTTGATTGAACTATTTTTTTAATTTTATGATATAATGAATTTATTTTATTTTATATAGCATGCAATTTACGTTATATAAAATTTAAATATATGATATTATAACATAAATATTAAAAAACTATTTTATATAGCATGCAAGTGGTTAAAAGCTCTCAGTTGACACTTTCACTTCTCCTAGATTGTGGGTTCTAGACCCAATAAAAGTAAATTTTTCCTTCTTCATCTCTTTGGTAAGAATTGTTCAAAAAATTATATAAAGTCAGTGAATATTAAATAAAAAATATAATAAAACATTAAAAAGTAATATATACTAACCTAAAATAATTCAGGCAAACCATTTACAAATATAATCGAGTAAAATTTGAAACTCATATTTTAAATCGAATTGATCAATTTGGACAATTATATAAAGTGTTAATTTGATGCATGAGTCCAATCTCATATATGGATGTGTTTTATTTCAACTTTAAACAGTTCCGGCAGCCAATGTTGTCGGAGCAAAATTTTCAGCACTAGAATGGATAGCAGCCGTGCAAAACAACTGCGTTGCGCTCGTAATTATAGTCATCACTTCCAAAGTCCGCTGCATTATCATATTAACGAGAGTTAAACAATTCAGTGGACAAAATGTTACGAATCGATAACGTAAGTGATCAAAATATAATTTTTTTAAAATCACTGACCAAAATTAAACTGTCCAAAAACAAAGGGACCAACCATGTCATTTATCCTTAAATGAAATACATAGATATTTCAATTTAAATGAAATAAAATTTACTTTTAGCACCATTTTTAATAATTAAAAGACTTACCAAATTTGCATCTGTCCACCCAATGTAGATCTCTTTACATGCCAACCTGCAACATTCATTGGGTTGAGAATATTTGAATCAATATGCATCTAAATATGTAGGGACGGACGCAGGACTTTAAGTTGGGAGGCGAGTAAACTTATAAAATTTTAGGGGGCGAACTTATAAAAATTTAAGGGGTAAAAATAGATTTTTAATAGAAAATACATAAAAAGATACTAAAAATTTTCTAAATCGTATAGGAATTTCAAATTTTTAAGGGGGGCGACCAACCCCCTCGGTCCATCCCTGTACATAGGTCAGAATTGGTCCAAACATATCGAAATTTTATCCCAAATAAAACTTAAATTATTTGGTATCGATCCAAAACCGAAAAGATACGGACGAACACGACATCGACAACGACGACCGGTGATCGAAGGTCTTAAACAAGTAAAACTTACCCCGTGGCGAGCATAGAGAGGGCCCAAGTGAGAAGAGAAGAAGCGGCGGCGGCACCTAAATTAGGACCATCCCATTGAAGAACATTGGTGAGACCGGTGACCGAGGTGGCGACGCCGACAACACCGGCAACGAGGGAGAATATCACAAACAGACCCGTCGCCATGTTTCCCATCGGAAAGTATATCGGAAATATACGAGCCGGGATCAATAACACAGATGCTACACATGAAATCCAACACACATTAAAACATAACATATTTGTGAATTTGAACCAAAATCAAGAGTTAGAAAGAATTTACCTGTTTCATGAGTTCTTTCAATTGCATAATTTACTGCCCAACCAGCTATTATTGTTACAATGATGTATAAACCAAGGTTGAGAACCAACAGCATTAATGCTGTTGATTTTGATCCTCCAGAACCCATAAGTTTTTAATCTTTTTTACCTGGTCAAGCTTTAAGCAATTGAGACAGGGAACACTGATATATATATATATATATATTGGAATAGAAGCTTCTTCCATTCAAAGTAATGGCTTGTATTCCTGTACCTCTATTTAGGTTACCTCAAAAGAGGGAAAGGAATTTAAATATTAAATCGGGAATTTAATTCAGTTGATTCATATAATTTCTTTGGAGAGTTAATATTTAGAACATTCAAAGTCTGTATTTCATTGTGTTGGATTTGGATGTCATATATATTATAAGAATATTTTTTGTATAAATCACCGGTATCTAATTTATTTTATTATTTCATTCTGAACATCAGGGTTTGAATCCCTAATCTTAAAGAATCTATTACCTTATTTCACTAGACCAATTGATTATTAAATTAATCAATTTTTAACACATTATCCATGATCTAATGTAGTTTTACTAGTTTGTTTACGTTAAAGCTTTTGATCAAAAAAATATTGTTTGCATTAAAGCTAAGATACATAACTTTTGAAGGAATAAACTTTTCTTGCTTAACATTCCCAAGAAAGAATAAAGTTGAATGGTATGGTGGCAGATTTTTTTTTTGTTTTTTTAAACAATAATTGCATATTTATTTTATGTTTTAATGAAATAGACGATCAAAGCTTGGCACGGTAATAACATGGTAATTTATATTTTAAATCACTAAATTTAATATTCAGTTTTATTTACTTAAAACAATAGAAGATAAGTATTATTTTCTGGATGAAAATTTTTTGTCCTTTTTCGGTGTCTCTATTTGTATCTCACGTTTAAAATTAAGTTTAGGGTATAAGGTTAGGGTTTACGGTTAGAGTTTAGAGAATTTAGGGTATGATGTATTTTTAAGGTGTAAGGTTTAGGATTTAAAATTTAAGGTTAAGGTTTAAAATTTAATTTTGTAGTATTTTTTAGTGTTGGAGCATAAATAGAAACACCGAAAAGGGGCAAAAAAAAATTTTATCCTCATTCTCTCAACTAATTAACAACATATCAAAGTGAATTTTTTAGCACAAGCACTTAAAACTCAGCATAAAACAAGCAATGAACACAAGATTGTGCACTCTAGAGATGCAACTTTGGACGTGATATAACAGTAAAAATAACAAGAAGAAATATTGCCGTATCAATATATATATATATAAACATATAATACCTTAAACATGGTTATGACACATGATAATATAAGAACAAATAGTACATGGATTGACGTGTCTCCTCCTAGCGTAAACTTCCGATGGAACTAAAGATAATAAGGTTTGTTGATGTCAAATGTGTCACACACTGAATAGCGTGGTGGAAACGAGGTCAAGAAGGAAGTTGAAGGCGATTTGTGGAGGTTCACTCATCTTGATATAGACGGAGAGTCAAAGTTGATGATTAAAACGAGATAAAAAAAATGAGCGGGAGTTTAAGAGAAAGGGTTCGTCTTGTCGTTATCTTGGGCTCATGAGGAATATATAACTAGGTGGTATTGTTTGATGGGATAAAGGTAGACATAGGGACGACTATAACGAGTCGACAAGATCAAGTCTAACTTCTAACTGATAGACTTTTTAGTCTGGTCAAGTAGGCTGACGAGATTAGGCTTGGTTGTCGGACAATAAGTCTAGTTGACAGGTCAGACGGACTTGATGGTTATCATGTCAAAAATAATCTGGAGATGAAGACTCTAAAGGCCGGAGATAAAAGTTTTAAAAAGGTCATGATGCTTCGCATGTCTACTGAATTTTGAATATAAGGTTCGGGGAAAGGGATATATGGGAGTTGTTTGGTGTGAAAGAGTGTCATAGAAAATCTATGAAACATGAGGAATTTAGGGTTAGTTCAGTTTAAGAGTTGGATATGAGGTCATGAGAAATATGAGAATTTAAAGAGGGTTTTAGTTATGGTTTGTGTTGTTTTTTTAGGGAGATTGGACAAGGAGATTTGTACGTTCTTTTGATGTTATTAGTCATTTTTATGGTTTAGTTCGGTTTAGAGATTAAACTCGGATACGATGATTGATTCAAACTTATTTAAAGAGAAAAATTTTGATATGGTCTTTTGTAAATTAAAGTTTATATATTTTTTTATCAAATTTAAGAGATATGAGTTTAGTTTGGGGTTTATATTGTAAAATTTAAAATTTAATATTAGATTTTTGGTTTAGAATTAAAGTGTTAACATTAGGGGTTTAGATGTTAATTTAAAAAAAAGGATTGTATAAAACACGAACTTTGTATCTTTGATACAACCTCTTACTTAAATGTGTATTAAATTTTATGGTTTTAAGATGGTAATTGAGATAATAAAAAAATTAAATAAGATTAATAATCATGTCTAAGAATGAGGAGTTAGAATTTTTAAATAAGTTAAAACTTATGTTTATGAATATAGTAAATTGAATTGAGATGATTAATTTATAAAAAATGTAATATATAATTTGAATTAATCGGTCATTAAATTAAATATTGATGTTTATAAAAAACTGATAAGACTAAATCGGTTAAACAATAAAAAATTTATTGAGATTTATGATATAGAATATGGAAAATACTTTGATGCACAAGTTTGTGTAGTTTACACAAGCCTTTCAATTTTAAGGTTTAGGGTTTAGAGTTTAGGGATTTAAGTTAGTGTTTGGGGGTTTGGTTTGTAAGATGTAGAAATGAAGATTTATGGTTAGAGTTTAGGGTTTAGGTTTTAGAGTTTGGAGTTTGGAGTTTATGGGTTGGGGGTCGGTAAATGTATTGAACGAGGGTATTATTCATGTTCGTTTGTTTAATTTTAACCGAAAAAATGAACGAACACGAACAACTAAACACACATAATTTCTCGGTCATGTTCGTTTGTTGAGGAATGTAGCTTGTTCGTTTTTGTTCATGTTCGGCCGTTAAATGATAAACATATAATTTTTTAAATGTATTTCTTTTGTTATGAAAAATAATAAATATAAATGGGCATATGTGAATAAATTTAAACGAATATAAACTAATAGATTACCGAACGTTCACAAGTGTAAATGAACATGAATAAAATACTCGTCCGTTCATTTAATTAAACGAACGAAAAATCTTGTTCATGTTCGTTCGTTTAATAAATAATCGAATATAAACGAACATTTCGTCAAATGATTCACTAAACGTTTGGTTCGTTTACAACTCTACTAATAATACATTTGATTCACAAAACATAAAATTAAAGAACTTGTGTGCATCAAAGTATTTTCCTAAAATATATAAACACTAAATTTTCTTAAGTATGGTAAGTAAACATATCGGTCAAATTAGTGTTCTTAAAGTATTCCATCATCGTTCTTTTCACTAAAAAATTAGGTATAAAACTAAAAATAATACATCTAACATTTAATTGAATAGTTACGTTGGTCCTATTTTTTTTGGAGCAATTCAACTATCACGTTTTATTTTGGGTGGCCCTTATGTTAATAAAAGATGTCAGTTAACATATGGTAAATGACTTGAAATGATGAGAGAAATTCATCTGACAATGCACGTTGACATGACAATATTATATAAACAAATGTGTTAGACTTGAAAAAACGTTGCATCAGTCAAAAATAATTTTATAAAATATAAAATATTTTTTTTGCTGACTTATCATTCTGTCAAGTCATTTTAAATTGTTTATCATTAGTTTTCTTGACCCAAAATGAAATCTTAAAAGTTAAATTACTCTAACAAAAAAATAGGGGTCAAAATGACTATTCAATATAACATTGATTGTATTTTTTAAATTTATGTCAAAGAAAATATTAACTCCTTCAAAAAGTTGAGCCAAAAAAACATGACATGTATTATACTAATATTATTTTTTGAAAGATAATATACTAATATTTCAACTTTAGTGATAAGAGTAAATTAAATGTCAAGTATCTAATATTTTATTTAAGCGTTATATTTTAATACACAATCTGAGTAAAATTCACACAACTCTTTTATAAAATTTAAAATTTAAAGCTCAAATTCTAACACTCGAAAACCTAAACTTTAAACAGTAAAATTTTAACTATAAACCTTAGATTCTACACCATACACAATAAACTCTAATCCCTAATTTGAAACCTTAAATTATAAAATTGAAAAGCTTGTGTAAACTAAAGTTTATTTAATTATAAACCAACTCTTATTTATTTTTGGCTTTTATAATTTAATCCAGAAGTTGAAGAAAAAAAACTTTAGTTACTAAATTGAGAAAACGGTTATAGTTGAGGGATAAAAAGTGAATTAAGCCTTTGATTTTCTATCCTAGTTTCTCCCATTTCCATATTTTCTCAGCTCTTCACCATTTTTTTTCTCAACTATTCCTCTGAATTCGCAGGGGATTCTCATTTTTACAGGTAAGATTATTTTGATTATTTTCAATAAAATAATTGAAAGCCTTTATATCCAGTGCAATTATTATTAATATTTTGGAACTGGGAGCAGCTCTTGAAAGTTGATGTGGATTTTGATTGATTTTTTTCATGTTAATTTCTAATTTTTTGGGTTTCTGATGATGATTTTTTTTTCTTTTTGATGGTGAATTTGGTTTATTATTTTTCACAGAATTTTTATTATTATTATTTTTCATGTAATGTAATCTACTTTTGACGATAGTTTTTCAAATCCGAGAAATTTCCCATTTCATGGATTTCTCGAGTTATAAACATGAACAAATACTAATTTGGTTGTGGATTTCTGAAACATTTCTCGGCTTGGTTCATTCATTTCTTGCCAAAATCATTTATTGATTTTGATTCAAAAAGTTTTTGAAATTGCAATTGTATATGAATATAGCATGTTACTGCAGTTTAATTTGCTTCTTCTTTTATTACGTTTGTTTCCATTGTTATTGAAATCTTACTAGGATGCCTGTTTCTAGTTAGGGTTATTGGAGCATGCAATTTATGTTTTGTTTTATGCCTGTTTTTGAAGGAGAAAAAATAAAGGAGATTTCATCTAATTTTGTTTGCAATGAGTCACATTGATGATTCTATGCAAAATCAAATAGCAGCTCTTATGCGAGTTATAAATTTCACACGAACGTTCAAAGAAGACACCGTACCGTGTGTAATTGAAGAGGTAATAGACATGGTTTCCTTGTCTTCTCTTTTGTTTCGTTTATCCGCCCGGTTGTTTTCTGAAGATTTGTGTTGTTGTTGTTTTGCTTTCAATTTATCAGGGTCTCTTTTTGGGTTCTATTGCTGCTGCTAATAATGTGGATGCACTTAAACGTTTAAATATCACTCACATCCTAACTGTGGCTAGTTCCCTGAAGCCTGTGCATGCCGATGACTTTGTGTACAAAGTTATACCAGGTGGGAATGTTCTCCCTTATCAGGTTGTATGATTGAACTAACATATCATAAAGCTTGAACTTTTCAATTTTCATGCTCTGAATGCCGAGGAATTGTAACTTCATTTGTCTGCCGTTATTTAAACGGTGTGCATTTGTTCAGTGTGCTTGACGATATCCAAGTGAAAATCAAGTTATCTCCCTAATGCATACTTTAGCTTTTCCGGGATTTTGTTTTAAAAACAAGTGATGCAGGATAAGTAACCAGAAGAGATAAACTATAGAAATCTGGTGGTGAAATCGGAAATTGAATGAAAATAGTGAGTGAGGGTGGAGAAAATTGGGGGAGAACCGAAGAAATAGAGAGAACATTAGAAAGGAATCAACAGAGGAAGAAAATATCACCATAACTCAGATATTCGACATCCAAAAACCCTTTAAGATACAAAATGTCGAATGTAAGCCTAAAATTCTCATACTTGGAAAAGAAGTGAAATGATTTTCAATATAAAATTTTTAAATGTCCTTAATATATAATTATATATAAAAGTAATATCCGTTGATGAGTTTCTAAGTCTAAGATTGTTACACTGGCCAAAAAAAAGAAAACTAAGATTGTGACTAGTTATCCTTGAGTTACAATTTTAATCCACATATTTAGCTGTCTTCTCTGTATGCTCCAGGATCCCCTTACTTCACATCATGTTTTATTAATGTTTACCAGATTTATTCCTCTTGTAATATAATGATTTTGTATAGATTTTTATGTGCTTCCTCTGCAGCATTATGATTTCTTCCTTTCATAGAATAAGTATTTTAGTGCTTTAATCTGATGTGTATCCTGCTGCTATGGTTTCTTATGCTTATTAATCTTATAATCTCCCCCTTCTTTGAGACAGTCTTGGACAAAGAAGATACAGACATAAGTCAGTATTTTGATGAATGCTTCAATTTCATTGATGAAGCAAGAAGACAAGGCGGTGGTGTTTTGGTTCACTGCTTTGTTGGAAAATCAAGAAGGTAATGTTACCACTGAGTACTGATCTTGTGTTCTTTCCGACTTTATTGGTTCCTACAGATATTTTATGTGTTGAGTTGCCTTGTATTCAGTATCCACACTTCTGTATTCTGTTGCCAACTTCCCATGCATAATATCCACTGTTTCTAAGGCATGCATCTTAGCACCAGAAAATAAAAAACGCCTCAAACCCTTTTTGGTGTGTCATATTCGACCAGGCACATGCTTGGCGTGTCTAAGTGTGCTTTTTAGTGAGGCGACAGCCCAGGTTTACATGCCTTGTAGGAACATTACTTCTCTTCTCTGTTTTGCAACGCTTAAACAACAAATTTTAAAAAGATATTCTTTCAAGCTACACCTTGGTCCTTTGAATTGTTAGATGCTTAACTTGAATAATATTTTTCTCATATAAGTCATTTTGTGTACTGGAATTGTTTTGTCATGCAGCGTGACCGTTGTTGTTGCCTATTTAATGAAAAAGAATGGTATGAGCTTATCAGAGGCCTTGGAACATGTGAGGAGCAAACGACCATTGGCAGGTCCTAATCCTGGTTTCATCCAGCAATTGAAAGATTTTGAAAAATCTCTACAAGGTGCGTGTTAATATTATTTTTGTAGATAAATATTTACACATTTATATTAACCCCTTGAAGCACGAGTTGGATGAGAGGGGGGGATAGGATCCTCTTACACCATGTAAAAATTTTACACCTTTTTTGGACGTTGGATGAGAGTAAATGGATCACTGAGATTAATAGTAGTAAATGTGGAGATTTTTAAGGGATAAAAAAAGATAAGTAAATAATCTCAGCCATCCATTTAACTTCATCCGACGGTCCAGAAAAAGGTGTAAAACTAAATGAGTTCTACATGGTGTATATATATTAACTTCTCCGACCCTGTATAAATATTAGCTAATCCTCTTACACCATGTAAAACTTTTACACGTTTGTTGACGTGTGAAATGCATCGACTGATTGATTTCCTTGTTTGGTTTCCTCTACACGGCCAACAAAGGACAAATGCAAGCTAATTGATGAAGAAAAGCTGCTTCACCTTGTAGAGAATCACTGAGTTGGGCAAAGTTATTGGTATGGTCAAATATAATATATAAGACTTGGAAGGAAGGGTCTCCTATATAATCATTTTTCTTTCTCTTTCTATGTTTGAAATGGAATTTGAAAAATGGGAAATTATATAATAGCTCCTCCTTGCCACGTCATTCATGGTCTAACCAATAAGAACTACCATGGATGACGTGGAGAGGAGGGTTCGTAATATAATCTCTTGAAAAGGGGTCTCATTGGTGCTATGTTGGGGAAATTATATTTAAAAATTTGGGTTTGAATTTCCTTCATTATATATAAATTATGAAAATAAATTGCATTTGTTGTGTGATTCAGAATGATTATATATAAAGAATATAAACATGATTTTAGATTTACCACTGAATAGATTCATTAATTTCAATTTTACTTGTGTTTTGTTATTGAAGTTTTATTATTTCTAAAATTAATTTTCAAATGTTTTAAAGGAGGAAATGGCTTAAATGAAAAACCAATCCTCAAACCTTGCTTTCTTATATTAAGTATTTAGATTTTTTTTTTGGTCAAAAACAAGTACTCGAACTATTATTTCTAACCACTTTAAGTCCTTCATTATCTTAGTTGAAAAATTATTTTCAGTTAATAAGACATTGACATGTGATCTAGATTTAGGTCATTGTTTTGACAAAAAAAATCAATTAGTTTAGATACTTAAAGTGGTTAAGAATAATAGTTCAAATATTTATTTTTGATAAGAAAATAATGTAGGGTTGGTTTTTCATTTAAACTAAAAATAAAATATTATTAATTATGAAAATGGAGGTTGAAATTTCTTTTTCAGGGATATGATTGATAGTTGAGTTATTAGACTTTTTTTTGGATAATATCCTTCTTATTGGAGCAAACTATTTATTAAACAAAATAAAATAGTATCAATTTTCTCTGATATAATTGAATTTTTTAATTAAATTAAAATTAAGACTAAATTAATAGAATGTGTAGATAACGAGTATCAATGTTTAATTATAAGAATTTGTTTAACTAACACAAACATACATCAATATCGTCAAAAAAGTTAATGATCAATGAATAGATCGCAATTATTTTAATAATTTAGTGATCAAATTAATAAAAATTTTAGTTCAATAATAAAAACAAAATTAAAATCGATGGTTTAATGATATTGAGAATAATAAATGTAATCAACATGTTCCAGCCAAATGAATTTGATCTTATTTTAATTAGTGTTGAAAATAATACTTGTTAATATACATCTTTATGTTTACAAACAAACAAATTTTCAAACTTTTCATGTCCGTTGACATTTAAAGTTCAGATCATAATATACGAGTTCTTACACTAATTTTGGGTAAAGTAAGTTTTTACATTATTATTGATTCATACTAAGCACATCTCTAAAATAATGAAAACATTTTAGAATCATTCAAATAAGTGTTATATTATATTTTTTTAACAAATAGTGGTGTATAATTAACAAGAAAAATACTGATACATGAACTGCGTAAATTAAGAATTATATAAGTTTATCAATCATAAATTTGATTTAATTTAAAATTTAAGTGATAAAATTTATAATTTAAAATTTATGATTAAAATTTCGAATTTATAATCTTGATGTTTACAGCGTTCGACGAGCACATTAACCGTAGTTTTAATTTTGAGACGATGGTAGGATTATGTTCATTCACTGGCGGCTATGGCTCCGCTGCCAGCTTGAATTTTAAATGAACAAAAATTAAAATTTTATAATTTATAGGTAAATAAGTATTTTAATCTATGTTTAAAAAAATTAAAAATATAATAATATATTTTAATTAATTTACTTTTTAGTTTTTAAATAATTTATAATTATACATTAAGTATTTTAAATTTTAAATCTTTATAAATTAAACTAATAGTGCTTGTTATTAGTTGTGCTCATCGAGAGCCGTAAAATTTTCCTAAAATATCTCATAAACGTATACACAATCAAAGCATCACATAAATGCTATTAAGTTGAATTTAGTTTAGTTTAGAATAATAAAGTCAAGTTATTACCGTAATAATGAAGATTTTATCTTACACAAATGGCATAAACAACGACCTGCCAAAAGCCAAAACATTCTCAATTTGTACTTAAAAAGGACAGGATAAGAGGGAGATTACAATTTCGATTTCATAAAGGCAAAACTAGAATGAACAAAATGAGTAATAATACCCTAAGGTCGGTTCACCCATGCCAAATCAAGGACTAATATGCACCAAATATCCACTTCCATTTCAACTGTTCAGGTCGAGGTTCGAATTTACCTTTCAAATTCCATCTGCGTAAAGAATTTAATGAAACGAGCGAAGTGAAAGTTGCCGCTGCCGATTTCGCGCCCCTCATTTAGTGCCTGTTTTCTTGCTTGCACTACTTTATAACAAACAGACATGGATGTGAACCTATTGCGTCTTCGCTTTTAGCTTCGACTATTTAATCAGAGCTGGAATCGTAAAAGTCGCTCGGGTATGGGGTCATAACCTCGGATTCGAGCAACTGCACCACCCGGTGCATGCTGGGTCTATCCTCTGGGGTTGAACAAACACACTGGACGGCAACTGAGAGCAAAGCATCAAGGCTTTCTACCTGCATCCCCACACAATTTGGATCTACAATCTCCCGTTGCCTATTCTCCGTTATCAAGAAATTTAACTGCATAAAGCCGAACAAACCAGTCAAAACGAACAAACATCATTCTTCAGAAAAGAAAAGGAATAGTGAAAAAATAAACAGGAAACAGATCCTTTTTCTCTTTTCATTCCTCGGTTCGCCTAAAATTTCTTTTTCTTAAGTAGCATTTTAAAAGATACATTACATAAACCTATGACACTTTCCATGGAAAAGTGAGACATACCCAGCCAACGATGTTGAAGCCCTTTTCAATGAACGATGCATCGGTAGGTCTCTTTCCACTTAAGACTTCAAGCACCAAGACTCCAAAACTATACACATCCGTCTTTTCCGTTGCTCTCCCACTTACCATGTACTCTGTTGAAGGAAGCATTAACATAGTATTTTGTTATTTATCTTTTGCAGAGCTTAAACAAGACCCAAATCACAGACTCGAGATATATTGAATCTAGAAATAAAACACAACTTCTGCTACTGCTGCTACTACTAATAATATTTTGATACACATGCTGTGTAAAGTTTAAACTAAAGTTTACACAAGCCTATCAATTTTAGAGTTTAGGGTTTAGATTTAGAATTTAATGTTCATGGTTTTAGGGTTAGGATTTAGATTTTAGATTTTAGATTTTATAGTTTAAATAGGGAGTGTTGGTTACTTGTGTATCAAAATATAACTCTTAAACATGCTTTCAACGATTTATTAAACATGCTTTAAAAGATTTATAAACGAGTTTGTTCTTTTAACATAAATGAACCATACATACCGTGTTCAAGTTCGATTAGTTTAATAAACAAACTTCAAAAGCTTGTCAAATGCTCTATTCCTTTACAGTACCATTTAGCGGCTACATGTGATTGTCAAATTAAGTCAGCATTATCGGAAAGAATCTCAAAATATGCTTGCACTAAAGCTAAATTTATCTCCCTCATAATTCAAGCTTTAAGGTAGCTACAGGCTCTACAATTATAGACAGTAAGCCAATATTGGAACTGCATACCTGGAGCCAAATAACCAAAAGTTCCCGCAACAATGGTTGTGATATGAGACTCTTCATCCTCCAACAGTTTGGCAAGTCCAAAGTCCGATACTCGAGCCTCCAAATTGCTATCAAGTAAAATGTTGCTGGACTTTATGTCACGGTGTATGATCCTAGGAGAACAATCATGGTGTAAATAGGCCACTCCTTTTGCTGCTCCCATAATAATGTTCAAGCGTGTTTCCCAGTCCAACTGCTCAGATCGTTCTGTTAATCGAATCACAAAACATCATCTCCACAAATAAAGAAATTGATCCATGCAACAAAATAAATAGGACTTCCAACCAATGGGGGAAACAGAGAAAGAAATAATGTTTTAAGTTCAAGATTAGTCAATAAATCCATGAAAAATAGCATGGTTTTCACTTTCTGGAATCTTATGGTTTAGATAAACAAAGGAAAACTTTACAGTTCATGTTTATGCCAGGAAATGAATTGCTTTTGAATAAAAACGGTTAAGGGAGCCTCACCATGAAGAGCTTCATCAAGGCTACCACAAGCAAGGAAATCATAGATTAACAGCTTCGATGTGGGTGAATTACAGTATCCTCGCAAGTTTACAAGGTATCGATGTTTTATGCTTCCAAGAATTTCAAGCTCTCTTTCAAAAAAACGATCAAATCCCTCATTCAACTTTACAATTCGTTTCAAAGCAAACACATTCCCATCATCCATTGCAAGTTTGTACACTGTCCCAAACCCCCCACTACCTATAATGTGTTCCTCGTTCAAAGTTTCTAATTTCTTAATGACGTCTTTAGAAGAGTATGGCAAGTCTCCATGAAACATAACAATTGATGCCCCTGAAGCAACAATTCCATGTCAATAAAGATGAACAAATGTTATAGAGTAAACATGAAAACTGAAAACAGCTAAAATTTCCAAAATTGAAGATCAGTTTGAAAGAACACCTCCACTGACGTCCATGGCCAGAGTTCTTCCCTCATTTTTACCAAACTTCTTATATAGGAAGCAACCCCAGAAACACATAAGTGCCACCAAAAGTAGTGCACCTACAGTTGCTGATGCACTAATGAGAAGTCTTCCAGAGTATTTCTTTTTACCACCTTGAGTTTGAGCTGCAAGAAAAAGATTGAAATGACCTCCAAAAGAAAACAATAGATGCACGAATGAAGGTAAGAACTTGTGATGAATTCAGATTTGATGGACAAAATTCTTCATATCCATATTTTAACACTGAAAAGAGCACTGAATAAACAGTGTTATGCATTCCCAATGTAAACAGCTTACCTGAACCAGATCTGGAATCTGTTGTAGCTCCTCCATTGTCATCTTTGCATGCTGCATTGATTTGCTCTCCACATAAACCACGATTCCCAACAAAACTGCCAAAAAGATGTTAATCTGTTTAGCCTAATAATAGTACAGCAATCTTCTTTGACTTCCAGAAGATGAAGATTCTAAATGTGCAGAATAAAGGTATCGCATATAACACTTCCTGGAACCCTCCTGAATGACAATTTTGCCGACATAGCAAATATATAACAGAATTTATTGAACACAGTATCAAAATAACTTATACTTACGAGCTTGCAGTATATCTGCTGAAAACACCTTGTGATGGTATAGGGCCAACCAGAAAATTGTTGGACACATTGCTTTAGGAATTCAATATGATCAACAAAGATCAGTTCATATTCAATAAATCTTAAAGTAAACTCAGTAAATACCCATTTTTAGAAGCTAACAAATTTGAAGCAAGCGCACTAACAATGCAATGAGCTTATCTAGCGTCCCAATTGAAGGAGGGATAGATCCGCTGAGAGAGTTGCTTGAGATATCCCTGCAGTTTTGAAAAACACTGTAAGCATCATAAAGCACTCCCGACACTCTGCCTTTTACCACTCTAGCCAAATTTATTAGCAAAAGAAACAACTTACAGATGCCGAAGTGAAGATAGGTTCTCCAATTCACTTGGAATTAATCCACTTAAGTAATTACCCTGCAAGTATCTGCAGAAGAGAACATATGGCAGTACAATAAAATAACAAAGGCAGGCAATTTCAAAATAAATTTTCAATGCCAAATCTAAATAACCTTGAAAGCTATAACGGGTACTACATGTTTACAACAAACTAGTTGAACACCACAATGTCATTCTTTATTAAAATAAATACAAAACTTTGAATATCAAATACATTTAGGTAGCATTTAAGCAACACTGATCAAAAGCAACGGGAAAAGTTATATCCGAGTCTTTTCCATTTCCTCTTCATACGAAGAACGACTGGATTTGAAAAAAAAATCCAAGTTGGATATAATATCAGCAAAAGGACCAACATAGGAGGTTGCTCACCTAGCCAAGCCCAGCCTCCCGAAACATATCACTTGGCCTGGTGATTGGCCCAGTCGTAGTACCCACCCTATGATGTGTAAAGGTCCAAGGTTCAATTCCCCCCTTGGCCTTCGCACAAATACACTAAAAGGATTGCTTGAAAATTATAAATATCCTATGCATATAGATATAAGAAAAATAGGACCAAATGATGATCCATACAGGATTCTTAATCAAATAAAAGAAAAATGTATTTTGAGGGTCGAAGTATTGTTTTGCTAGCATCAACACCACAACCAGAAAATGAATCACAAAGGGAATGAAAAATTGTATATTTCTTAACATCTTATCCTTTAATTCAATCATTTGAAAGAAAAACCTATAGAACAGCCAACAATACTTTTCAAGCACAAAGAAGCATAAGATCACGTAATCACATGTTGGCAACAATACTTACATTCCTTGCAGCTCTGTGCAATTACCAAGCTCTGAAGGAATTGTCCCATAAAAGTTATTGTTAAAAAGCACTCTGATTCACATAACAATTATAAAAAATATCAGTTAAAAGAAATAATCTTTGAATAGAGTCCACAGATCATGCGTCAATGAAGATTCAAAGCAGGGAAGTCCATAGTACATACAAATATCTCAAGTACTCCAGCTTCCCAAGGTCAGGTGATATAGGACCACTCAGTTTATGATTGGTAAGGCTCCAGAAGAGAAAATATAGGGCAAAGAGAATGTGTTAAGCCGCACTGCCATTTAGACAAAGTTGTTCAAACAGAAGATAAATTTGGACAGGGTCTTAAAAACTCACAAAGTTGTCACTCTCTTGGTTTTACTATCACATTTCACCCCTTTCCATTTGCATGGATCAGGATCCTCTGGTCTCCAATGAGAAAATATACCATCCGAACTAACAATTGCTATCCGAAAGCTTAGAAGTGCCTCGCCTGCATATCAAGAAAAGCGCTTTCACATTCTATAAGCAGAAAGGCTCTTGATAACTGGCTAGCTAGAGGTTCTAAAACCAGAAAAGAAGAAGAAGAAGAAGAAGAAGAAGATATTGTTATCAAGCTCCAATTTAAAAGACATTACAAAAAAAGAAAGAAAAGAATCATAAAGACTAAAAGTAAACATGATCACCATAATTCTAAAAGGTGGAAACTTTCAATTTCCTAAGTGAGACAAATTAACCAATATATTCCAACCAAATGTGATACATAAGGAAATAATTATGGATCCTTTTTAAAATGGTCAGGGGAAAAGAAGATAAAAGACTATAATTATCTGATATTACATATATATCACCTACCATCAGGACTGATAGCTCTGTTTCTGTTTATTAGGAAAATAAAGAATAGCATGTGAAGCAGCCATGGCCATTGACATTTCACCAAGCATATGCCCATAATGGCACTGAACGAGCATAATATAGATGCTAAAAATCATCTGAGACACCAAGCTCAAGAATTGGTCCTTGTTGTAACATATGGTTATCTGATATATATTGCCATTTGGCAGCCACAAAAGGAAGAAAATTTATGCCTGGCGAGAAATAGAGAAGAAAGAAGAATTAGAAATAATAAAAATCTGAAATTGAAATAATATTGTGTGGATCAGTCTTCTTGAATGGAGTACAAATTGCTACCAAGAATCTTCCAATTGTGCAAAAATACATAACAAGAAAGTAACCAAAAACTCCCTCTAAAAGGGGAAAAACTATTATCAATATTATTATTCTGTTTAAAAACAGAGAAACTCAAAGCACCTCTCATATAGAAGCAAAGGACAACAGAGTGTACCAAATTCTTACACATTAATACACATCAAATAATTGCAAAATCATGAATTCAGACTTCAGAGAGAATAAAAAGTTAATTTGTGTAGAAAACCATTGCAGGTTCCGATATCTATGATGGATAAGCTGGTCTAAAAGAGCTGCTTACACCAGTTCCCTATATTGTGTGACATGAATCTTCACAATTGAACTAGTCAGCAAATAAAGTAATTTTATTCAAAAAAATAAACTCAGAAATTGGAAGAACTAGCAGAATTAGACTTCAGAGCGATTTGAAAGAAAATTGAACCCATCTCATAAACAAAATTCTGATCATCAAAGGTTTTTGTTGCATTGCTTCCGTCATCTAATATAACAAGAGCTTAGCAGTTCCATCTACAAGATATCTTTTCAAATCTCCATTTAAAAATGCAGATACTAAATCGAAACACAACAGAAGCGGTTAATCTAAGAATCATCTTCTCCAACCTATACTACACAGCTAAATTCAGCTTCTCTGAAGTTGCAACTAATCTAACAGCCTCAGAAATTTGATAAAGCTGAAAAATATATGTAAAAAAGAAAACAACATCATCAATAGAGCGAACAGAAATTCCGCAACACAAACCGAGCGGAAAAGAAAGAAAAGGAAACGCCTAAAACAAAGACAACAAGGAAATTGAGATTCCGAGAATCTGAACCTCAACTTAAGCTAAATTACATATTTAACGCATCCTGGAAGAAATTGAGCTAAAACGAAGTAAAGATTCGAGCGAAGAACAGCAAACAGTAAACAATCCGGAGCTCTAAGCATAAAACAAAGCTAAATTTCAAGCAGAAAGTTACAAAAAAAAGGAGAAATTGAAGAGAAACCTTTGAGATAGATTCGATCCGCAGCAGCTGTAAAGAAGAAAACAAAAATGGAGAAATAGAAATGATTCAGTGCTGCTTTGTTTGCTGTTTGGAGAGAATAATGAGTGCCGGAGAACGAGCGAGGGAGGAAGAATTAGATGCTTGTGAACTAAAAGGGAGGCTAGATGAGGCAGCCAATGAGATGGAGGGGGTTTCGCACGTGCGAGTGTGGCCTTGTGTACGTGCCAACCGACGCTTCCTCCTTTCTAGAACTGACTGTGAACCGATATGAGATGACTGATGGAGTTAAACTGAGTCTTGCTTCACTCTCTCTCGTAGTCAAATCGTATAAATTTTCGTATTTAGTGTTTTTGTTTAGGTTTAAATATATTAGGAATACTTGTATTATTTCGAAATCTAAAATTTAGTATGTAAACTTTAATTTTACGAAATTGAGTTTATACTGTTTTTGTTTTTAAAATCTCCGCCTTTCTATAACTATTTTTTAAAAATGGATAAATATGAAGGTTAAATGGACAAATATGAATAATTAAATGTACTATTATATAAATATTTTAATTGTCACGTTCGAACCTTTAATGACACTTAGCAGCTTAATAATATTTTGTAACAAAAATTAAAGTTTAATGTTTATTATATAACTTTTGAAAGTTTTATGACCATTTTAATATATTTCGGATAATTTAAGGACTATTTGTGTATTTTACCTAATAATAGGGGAAAATTTCATCCACTAAACTATCGATTTTGTTACTAAATTGATAGAATTTATAAATAATGAGTCTAAATTTATTGTTTTTTAATTAAGACCTAATTGATCGAATATTGAGGACTAGTTTTGTTATTAAACAATTTTACCCAAACTGCAACGTCATTCCATTTAATGGCAGTTAGGGATCAGTGACCATTTTGTATAACAAAATCAATAGTTTAGTGACTATTTTATAATAATTAAAAGTTTGGTGACCAAAATAAACATTAAAATATAATTTAGTGACCATTTATAAACTTTAGCCTAATAATAATAATAATAATAATAATAATAATAATAAGGTAAATACCTAAATCATCACTCAACTTTTTCCTATGACCTATTTTGGTACTGAACATTATTTTTTGACCCATTTTGATCACTCCACTGTTAAATAATTAACGACATAGCACACGAAACCAAAATAACGTCGTTTTAGGCAAACTTAATTTGCATCAAAACGACGTCGTTTTATATCCCTATAAAACTTTTTTTATTTTGCCTTTATTTTCTCGGTTACAAACTGCTTCTTTCTTTCAAATAAATTTTAACGATCCTCGACTTTTTCAACATCTCCGTTGTTGGTCCGATTTCTTTTTTTGTTCGTCAGTCGCCATCAAACAACTCGTTTCCTTCATTTGAGTCGTATATGAAATTTCATTACCAGTCTCTTATCCTCTCCTACCTTAACATCTTCAACTCTATTTTGTCGTTTAAAAAATAGCGGCACTCGTTGCAGGGACACCATGGATGCATATCAGAGTAATCCCTAAACTCGCTCCTCCACTTCTTTTTCGGCACTATTTTTGTAAAAAGCTCTCTGCGTGCTTCAGTTGATGCTGATGCACTGGTCAGAGTTAGTTTTGTTTCTTTTCTGATCAGAAATCTCCACATTACAGCTTACTTCAAATTTGGGTATAATTCTATGATTTGGTTCTTTATTCCTTGTTAATTTGGGTATATTTTATTTTTATTTTTATTTTTCACATCATAACCGTGTTAGAGATTTAACGGTATAATGACTAAAATAGGTCAATGTATAACATGTAATACTAAAATTGAAATTTTAAAAATTAAGTGATCAAAATAAGTCATATAACAAAGTTGAGCGGTGATTTAGTTATTTTACCCGTAATAATAAGAGAGAAAAGATCTAAGATTTTCCGATGAGAAATATGGTTTATTTTTGTCTGAAAACCACGAGAGAACTATGAGGCTATGAGAAGCTGAGCAGAAGACTGGAAACCAAGAGTAAAAATGGCGCTTTTCTTCACCGCCCAATCTTCTTCCCTGTTCATCTCCCAATCCTTCAAAGTCAAGACTTTCTTCTCTCAAATCCCTAAACCCGCCTCTCTCTCATTTTCCCTTCCACTTAAACCCCTCAATTCCTCTTCTTTCATTTCCCTTTCCAGCTCCCAATCCGACCCATCACCAGAACCCGATTCCGACCCAGAAAACGCCACCCAGATCAACATAACCGATGAATGGGGTGAAAAATCGGAGCTTGGATCGGAACCCGAACCCTCCAAGCTCCCGGATTCTGATCCTCCGACGAACGAGGACGAGTGGGAGGAAGAGTATGTTGAGATGGGTAACGGTACCGCCGCCGCCTCTGCCCAAGGAGGAGCTGCCGATGCGACGGAGAAAGATGGGGTTGCGGATTTGAAGAGGTGTTTGGTGGATACGGTTTATGGAACCGAGTTGGGGTTTCGGGCGAGTCAGGAGGTAAGGGCTGAAATTTTGGAGTTGGTCAATCAGTTGGAAGCGGTTAACCCGACCCGAGCTCCAGTTGAGGCTACTGAGCTTCTTGATGGCAAGTGGATTTTGCTGTGAGTGTCTTCTTCTTTATTTAACACAATTGTTTATATAGAAAGAACTTATGAATTTGCTTTGTAGATTAGAAATCTGTGTTAAATGAGTTGGAAAATGTTTCATTCCTACATTACCTGTAATGCGAAACCGAAACCGGAACACAATTTGCTACAATTCATTACATGTTCGAGCTATTGTTGGGGGGTTTGGCCGTCGGACAACACTAGGCACACTTCGGAAGATCCCTGCATTTATTTATTATTTAAGGCCTGAGTTTCTGCCCTTACTAGCATTGACATTAGCTCCATTACATGTTCTGAGGCTTAGCATTGTAAATAATGCCACTGAATGAGTAATGACATGTTCTCGTCTCTTGTTTATTTGTCCTGCGTTGTTCTTCCTAGTGATTTTTTTGTATGATTTGCATCTCTAACCGATCAGGTTTACTGCATTTTCCGAGCTGTTGCCACTTCTGGCAGCCGGTGCAACCCCACTATTAAAAGTGAAAAGTATAAGCCAAACAATTGATACGGCTAGTGAATCTATTGTCAACTCCACCACATTGTCTGGACCTTTTGCTGATTTCTCCTTTAGTGCATCTGCTACCTTTGAAGTTAGATCTCCTTCGAGAATACAGGTAATTCGTAAATGTTGTTATTTAAGTTTGATCTCTCTCTATATAGAATCAATCAAGACTGACTTCTTTGGTAAAAAATGGGAAGTGTCTTATCCTATGAGTTTTCAAGGTAAAATAGAAGTATTGTATAGGTCCCTGTACTATTGCGTGAAGTGTATTTTGGTCCCTGTAATATAAAATGAGCTAAGGTCCTATGCATTAGGAAAATGAGTAAAATGGTCATTTGTGTAACAATTAAAATAATTGTTAGTTTTTTGAGGTGGACTTCATTAATGATGTGGGATATGGCATTTTTTATATGACTTGACATGTTCACGGACCCATTGTAGCTTAACTGAACCGTTGTATTTAGCTTGACTCGATTTTATACTCTGTTAACCAACTGTTCTGATTAAGCTATAATGGGTCAAGTGAACACGTCACATCATTTAAAAAGGCTAAGGCATATTTTAAATCAATGTCATTTAATCAAGTCCCTCATAAAATTAACAATTTCTTTTCTAAAATGTAAATGACCATATTGTTTGTCTTTCCAACGCATAGGGACGTTTTTACTCATTTTAAAAGTATAGAGACCAAAATGCAATATATGTTACAGTACAAGGACCTGTATAGTACTTTATCCCAATTTAATCCGGAGTATGGCTGACTTGCTGTATATTACACTTAACTTGGAGTTTGGAAATCTTAATGTGTAAAACATTTGGTCCGAAGGTACTTATATTCTTTCACGAAACGTCCAGGTTGAATTTAAGGAAGGCATACTGCAACCTCCGGAAGTAAAACCAACCGTCGATCTTCCTGCAGATGTAGATATTTTTGGTCAGAGAATTAGTTTGTTGCCAGTGCAGCAATCTCTTAACCCACTGCAGGAATTGGTCGCAAACATTTCAAGAACAATTTCTGGTCAGCCACCTCTCAAGATTCCCATTCCCGGCAACCGATCAAGTTCCTGGCTTCTGATTACGTATCTCGATGAAGATCTTCGGATATCAAGAGGAGATGGTGGTCTTTTTGTGCTTGCTAGACAGGGAAGCCCTCTTCTGGAGGAGTAGCCAGGACCAGGAGCATTATGCATATGGTATCTATGAAGGAGATATAGGTTGTCGACTTGTCGTTGGCTTTCTTGAAGGGAAGAGTAAATTTTTGCTGTCAATAATTCGAACATCTCAAGTGTAGGACAAACTGAAGTAGAAATCGAACCATTTCGTGCTTGTATCGTATAGCGTAAAACTATAAATACACGGTTGATGATGTCTATTGCTAATGGCATCGAGTGGAATCCTCCCAAGTGTAGGATAAACTATAATTTTTCTATTGCATGTTACTGTTAAAAGTAGAACCATTATAATAGCTTGGAGTTGAAGCCAGTTGCATTTGTAGCTTGGATGATTTGATTTCTTTACTCTCTTTGGATGGGACTGCCTTTGCCATGGCCATTCTTGCAAACCATCACCTTCATATTGGATGTGAATTTTCTTGTTCATTGTTTCTCTCCATAGTTCATCTTCGTTACGCGGTTTGGATCGGGTTTTTTAAAACAGATTATGAGCAAGAAACCGGAAACGTTGTGGGGGCACGATGTATTTTTAAGGGTTTAAGAGTTTGAATTTAGAATTCAATTTTTTTAATGTTGAAGCTAGAAAGAGATACAGAAAAGGAGCAGAAGATTGTTGTCCTCCAATACACCGGTGAAAGATACGGTCCATTACCCTTTTGAGTAATTTTATTTCTCAGAACTTATTTTTGGATTGCTCATAGTATTAAATTACAATTGTGGATGTTGCAGACGTTGCATTGTAATTTGTTTCCAAAAAAATCATGTTTCTACATTACAGTTGCAATAATACAATGATCTTGAAAATTGTCACATTATGTTGCAATTGTAATTTAATACTACAGCTCTCCGTAATATTTGGAATCGTACTTCTCATCGTGATCGTAGTACTAGCAGCCTGATCAAAGGGTCATCCAATTTGATCGAAAAGAGTAACCGCTAAAACTAAGCGCTTATGTAAAAAAAATTCCACAAGCGCTTGTGTATAGAACAATTAATATTGGCGGCAGAATAAAAACATTTCACAAAAAGATAGTGAGTTATTTTAGGTGTTTAAAAATTTAGGGTTAATAGAAAAAAGGTGGAGACCTGTTCAAGGGAATTGAACCCGACGTGAATCGAACACGCAACCTTCTGATCTGGAGTCAGACGCGCTACCATTGCGCCACGGATCCCCATTGATTATTTGCTTTGCATAATTATTTAAACCAACTACAAAACTAAAGTAAAGAAGCTACAACACCAAACATCTGATAATGAACTCAAACACACCCTAGATATGATAAAAACAATGGATATTGTAATTTGCAGATTCAATGAAACACAAACCTTTCAAATGTACACACATGAAAGGGTAAATTCTAACAAATATGCAAAACAGCCATATAAGCCACAAAAATAGGATTTTGGGGGGGGGGGGGGGGGTGGCGGCAATATAAACATGCACAAAAACAGAGCATTTCTATTTAAGGTCAAGCTTCCAACATGTATAAAGAAAAATGGCAGGCCAGGCCACACGAAAAGAAGGTTCATATAATCCTACCCGTTAGGCCATTACCCAATACTTGCTGCAGAAACCAACTCTTCTGAAGTATAACGGTAAAGCTTCGACCATGACAAGTAACGGTTGAAGCATAAACTGCTAAAATTGGCATTACAACGCGGAACAAGTGGAAAAGGTTTGCAAATTTGTTGGATATGGCAGAGCAGTAGAAAGTAGATGCAAATAGTTATCAAACATGGAAAACGCCGGCAAAGCAGGATGCAAGAACAGGACAAATGCAAAACGGTTACGTAAAACCAGCATGGCTTTGCATATGATTTACGTTTCGAAAGATTCCACGGTCCTTGCATCCTTCTCGAAAATACAAGCCTATGCAACAAAGATATCACAAACCCTTATTCTATGCCGGTTGCAGAAATTATTGCAAGTATAAAGCTAAAGTGAATCAAAAACTTTCCACCTAATTCTCAACCAATCGCCAACAGTAATCTGCATGTGGATATCAAGTTATCAGCACATCATTTGGCATTCGATTCAAAAAGTTTTCCATAACAAGAAAATTAGAAAAGAAACCGACACTTTTCTACCATTTAAAGCACCCTTAGCATGCAAAGTTTATCTTTAAGGGGGAAAAGGAGGGAAACACTGTTTAAAGCAGATCGTGTTACCAAGTACCAACTTACTGTACCTGATATTCAACAACCACATTAATCACAAAACCTAGAAGAGAATATGAACTACCGGTTACCTGTAATATCTAGAGGAGAATATGAACTATCGGTTACCTGTAAAATCTAGAGAAGAATATGAACTATTTCCTGGAAATAAATTTCAGAGCTCGCAAAGATGTATTCGTTCTCTCTGATATTTACCCATTTTATACATCAAGTTAGCAACCTAGGTACCTAAACGCAAAAGGGGAACCCATAGCATCATTCTTACAAACATTTTTGGGCAGATTTAGATGAGGAACTACCAGTTTCATTAATTCAAAGTTCAAAGAACAAAACCCTTCTGGAGCCATACCAATCAATTCTTCAAACCTATATCTGATCAAGCGTTTCAAGCAGCACATCGATCTAATCAAAGCACATAAAAAAAGCAAGACGAAATGAAATGAGACTACATTGGCAAACACAAGGAAATTGAAATGAAACTATCATTGAAAATATGGAAAAATCCAGTGATTGAACTTGTCAAGGTGAAAACTATAACAATTACTAAGCAAAAGAAACACTTAAAGTACCTATCTCCAAAGCAACAGCAAACAGAATATACATGATTAATACCAAACACAATGTAAATTGTTGTCAAGAGGCTACAACTAATCTCAAAGTACCTACTTATTTGACCCCCTGTATGAACCAATGTCTAGCAATTGAAAATGTTCAACTTGCTTTGCCTCCATGAGCCAGCACCAGGGTCCCAATCCTTGTACAATTGCAACAACCTTCCGAGACAACCAACTCCGGAAACATATCAAGCTACATCCTTTTCCCATCAAATTCCCTACAATTTAATGGTCAAACTTGAATAGAGTTCTCCATCTCTTCCCCATCGCTACAGCAAGAATTGTTCACAGTTTTCCTTACTTCTTCCTCACAATTAAGCAACTGCCTAGCATTGGTCCCTGCGATTTTCTTCTGGCTACACTCCTCGACCAAACCCTTCTCCCTTTCTTTCATATTCAGAATATCACAAAAGAAATCAGTCAAAACCGTTTCATAACCCGGCATTTTCCCATAACCAGGAAAATAGTTAATGTCGATGATAAGATAACGATTCCCGAACCGGGTATCCCTTATCACATCAAAGTTAAACAAATTCAAGTTCATAGCCTTTCTCAAACCCTTAGCAACATCTGTCATGAAACTCTGTGGCGGCAATTCAGTATCCTCCAAATGCATCATCTTATAATACTGATCGTCGTTTTTCTCGTGAGTAGGCAAATTGGAAACTTGAGAAAACCGTAGAGATCCTTCTAAAGTCTTCAACTTTTCTTCAGAAACATCCGGCAATGACTTCCTTTTAACACATTGCACATAGTCCCCAACCACGTAAACCTTGAAAATAACCCCTCCATGGTTAACGAACTCCTGCAATACAATTGGGGGCTTAAGCTTGTTCAACCCGTCGCGGTTAAAAACCAGAGTCATTTTGTGCGATTTGGCGCTCCCATCGGCCACCAATGGCTTCGCGATCACCGGAAACTTAAGCAACTCCCAAGCTTGGTTATCGAATAGGGTTTCTTGATCGTAAATCACAATCTGTTTAGGGATCCCAAATGTTTCGCTTTGATTCTCGATCTTCAGTTCCGACACCACCTGCAACATCGAAATCCTGTTGTGTAGCCGTCCAATCGCGTCGGGAGAATCGACGATCACGGCATTAGGGTTTTGAGAACGGAAACCTTCGAGCTGGCTCTTCCAATCCTCGCCGTACAACTTGTGAAGCACGCAATCGAACGGGCCTTGATCGACCAAAGGACGATCCCTGTCGATCTTAACCAGATCCACACCTCGCGATTTCGCCAGATTCACCAGAGATTCCTGAATGAAACTGTTCTCTTTCTTCGGCAATAACGCGTAGCCAATCTCGAATCTCCTCTTCTCCCCCGCCATCTCTCAGATTTTTTTCCCCCAATTCGATTCTATTTTATAAATTAAAATAAAAACTCTCTTCTTCCCACTTGTTTTCTTCGCCGCTTTAAAGCTCGATTTCATAAAACGAAACGTTCGTTTCTTTTCATTCCGGATTTTCCCGAGAACCAAACAAAAACGAATTTGCCTCTAATGGTTCATCAAAAGACTCGATTTTTTTGATTTTTTTTTAGTGGGTTTTCTTTTGTTTATATAGATTTGATTGAATTTCTGGAAAATTTTCGCTTGGGAAAATCGAAAATACGTTATAACGAAATGCGATAAGCTTGAGGAAGATGTATTTATAACTATGACGACTAGGGTTGGAAAGATGATAAAATAACCCGGGGTGACTGTACTACTGGGGTACGTGGCGTGTTTTCGTGATGATATGCCATTTCGCGCCGCACAATTAAGAGAATGCGTGAACGGTAGTTTGTTATAGACAAAGGTGACAGCTCAGTGCTGATGGGTCAATGTCTGATTGAAATGACGTGGAATGGGATTTTCTTTTCTTTTTAATTTCTCCTTTTTTGGGAAAAAAAAAGAATATGGAATTTGAAAATGTGTGGAATTGCTACTTTTAGATTTTGATTAGGATGAATATTGGCTACTTTCGAAACTTTTAAAATTGTTGTACCTCCGTCTTTGGAACATATTTTTTTTTTTGAAAAAAAAAAACACATATTTTTACACTATACTTTAATATTATCAAGGCTTCGATAATCACCCAAAACAACATTTAATGTTCGCCTTTCCTTAAAGGCTCACTTTCGAAATTTGTTAAGGTCCAAGATCTAAAAACCTTTACTGCAGAACTTCCGAAGCTCTTAGTCTTCGCACCACTCTTTAGCATGTGAAGTACTATAACCTTCGGAATACCACTGTCTCGGACACTTTCACACCTCTGAAACCACCAGCTCTGAAGGCCACTGTGCTAAGATAACTATCAAGTCTTCGGCTGAGTTTGTAGCCTAACAGCCGAACTATCGCTTGCCAGCCCATCAATAGCTATCACTAGGCCTGACTCTGTCTCATCAAACATCACTCCATTCACAGTACCAAAGGGGTATAAATACCCCCAAGACTGAAGACAAAAGCCCACTCTCTCATATCGACAATCTTTCTACATCGACCACACTCTCTCCTTTCCCACATGACTCTGATCATCCTTTCTACACTATATGCAGTTCTTGGCCCAAATCAACCAGGGATAAAGGCAATTTTGGGGCAAAAACCCTTTTTAAATAAATATATAGGGTTTTGGCTCCCTCAAACTATTATTTGGGAAAATGACCCCCAAACTTGCGATGTTTGATATCGCGTTCTACATAACGCGAGTTTAGTCTACGTGGCCTCGTTGTTTGGGTTAACGGTTTTACAGAATATCGTGTTCTGTAGAACGCGAGGTCCCCGAGAACTTGAAAGGGCGGCTGAATATATCGCGCAGACCTCGCGTTCTGCAGGACGCGAGTTATGTGCAAAACTAGGCTGAAGAACTAGGAAAAATAAGTGTGGGTAGGCCTGTTCGAGCCCAATTTTGGGCGTGTAAATCGTATATTTTTAGCGAACATCGAGTTTGGGGTCGTAGTACTGGAAATTCTCTATCGTATGACACCAACACGATTAATTTCCGTCCATTCTACACTGGTTTAAAATGGCTTCCAAAACCCTATGCTATCATCCTTTTTTGAATGAAGTTGCCTTTGAACAAATGTTGATTTTCGGTTTAGTAATCGCATAAAATTAATTAAAAACTGAAATTAAATAAACATTTTAAAGTTTAATTATAATAGATAAACAAAATTAAAATACGGCATTATAAAAAACAAATGTCTGGAATAAAAATATTAGAAACATAAGTACATATCAATTAAAAAAAAGACTAATGATGCCTATATCCACCCGTTCCGCAGTCGAGTGGACGGCGATCGCGACCTGGATACCTCCGAACATCATGTGCTGGGTCTTGGTCCCCATCATCGTCACCATCGTCTGCGATACGCGGATCTCTGCTGGGCCCAGGCGGGGAGTAAAACAAGCTACTCGGCGGCGTTTGCTCCACAATGCTAAAGTCATACTGAGATGCCAACGGTGGAATATCGATAAGCAGAAGGTCACTCGTCGGTATATGGGGACGGTAGGCATCGGAGAAGCCGAACTCGGGTGGAGGCCTCATCTGTTGGAAACTCGAAGGACCGCTAAAAGTATGAAATACTGTGTCAGAAGATGAGGCCCCTGTAGTGTCATGTCGTGGTCTCGGACCGCGTTGCCTCGACTGGCTCTGGCTCGCTCGACGGGTGTCGCGTGGGCGGTTTTGGGGAAGCTCTTCCTCGCGCTCCTTCTGAGTAAAGATATGTTGCTTCCCATTGACCCCATACCACTGAAAGTAATTGAAATCGACCGAACTGCCCCCTTCGATAATGGGTCGGAGAAGGGGTGGGCGGCGGGCAAATCGATTAACCCAAAACGCTATCAAGACAGCGTGGTAACTGGACCAGTCAACCTCCGTCTTTCTCTAGCGCGTCAGATGGTGGAATTGGTCCTTATTTTTTGGAATCAGGAGTGGAATATTTTAGACGTACTCGAACTGTCGGAGAACCCTATCCGTAGCATGCCACACGATAATTTCGTAGTTGATCAGCGGCACTAAGGAAATCCATACTTGTTGCTCACGCAGAATCTCGGGTGGAGTAATCTGCTGAATATCCTCTGAAGCGTAGGGCCTCCACACGAACTAAAAAAATGAAAACGTTTCTAACGGTTATATGAAATATTATTGGAAAAAATAGTATGGAAAAATTCAAATTAATTTTCGAATTACCTGGTCGTGCCTCAACTTATCCAAAACAAGCATGTATTTTTTTTGGTTCTTCGACAGGCCGTGGTGGGTCAGTGTTCCGCTCCACCTATCAATAATGAGAAAAAACAATTCGTTAAGTAAAATAATTTAAAAATAGAAAAAATATAATAGATTACGTAGTACCTCCGTAGAAGCGGAAATGAAATAGCGGCGGGCTGTCTACGTTGCGGGCTTAAAAAAGGCATCCGAAACCAAGCCCAAGACTGATGGAGTAAACAACATCCTCTCATCGCTGATCTAGATTCGTCCACATTTCTGCGGAGCTCTCTATAAAGAAACGCCAAGACAGCTGCTCCCCAAGATTTTCCTCTAGATTCATCGAAATTTGTAAGATGAAGAAGTCACATCACGTGCACCTTGGTGCGGGATTTCTCTGGCATTAATATCCCGCCGATAATGCGCAAGATGTGGGCACGCGCAAATCGATGTGAAAATAAATATTTAATAAAGACATCCCAATTTTCAAAAAAAATATTTGTAACTTCATCCTAAATTTAATAAAGGCATCCTAAATATTTAATAAAGGCATCCTAATTTTCAAATAAACATTTGTAACTTCATCCTAAATTTAATAAAAGCATCCTAAATATTTAATAAAGGCATCCTAAATATTTCATAAAGGCATCCTAATTTTCAAATAAATATTTCTAATTTCATCTTAAATTTAATAAAAGCATCCTAAATATTTAATAAAGGCATCCTAATTTTTAAATAAATGAAATATATTAAAAAAATATAAAATAGTGGAAAATCGAAAAAAATACATGAAGGGTAACTTCATCCGCATTGGGGGGAGGGTTTCCAAATTCAGCCTCCAAATAAGATAATTCTATTTTTCCCATCGTCCCACACCTCCTCTGGGGGCATCACTCTCATTTCTTCAACAAATATAGTTGGCCAATGCCCCAACGCGACACCCGTAATAACGTTGCCGTCTGTACGCAACCCTAGAATGGTTGTCAAACTTGATACGGTTCCGGCATACGAAAATGATCGTGTCGTTCGAGGTGTTTGTCAATTCCACCGGTTATTTTGGACTTTCCCCCGGTGCATCAACGCATTCAAGCACTGCAAACCGATGGTCCAAACCGGTGCATCAACGCGTTCCTGTTGCATTCACAATCGTCCGGAAGGAGGATTTAGAGTCTTGGATATTCTTCCTTCGGAACCTACGAAAATATGTCCTTGATCCTGTAATACGATCAAGGGAATGAGGGGTATGTGTTATTTCTGACAGAGGCACAGCACTGTTGTGGGTGCTAGAACGTTTGGGTGACTATTGGAAGCCTCCATACATTCACCACCGTTTTTGCTTGCGGCACATAGCCGCAATCTACCTGCAGCAATTCAAGAACCGCGATGAACGTGAAATGGTGCTCACAATGGGTACGTCCTTTATATCATTTTCATTTACTATATTACTTGTTGCTTGCTTTCATTTACGACCTTTTTGTATGTGCTTTTTGCCTATAACTATTCAACTGACATCCCGTAGGCAACTCGCACTACAAACAAGAGGTGGATGAGCTGCTCGAGGAACTGAGAGCGAGAAACAAATATGGCGCAGAATACCTTGAAAAAATTCCGAAGGAAAAATGGCTTCGATCGTATGACGAGGGTAAACGCTATGGTCACATGACAACGAACTTGGATGAGGCAGTGAACTCATCACTGAAGGGAGTGCGGCAGTTGCCTATCACTTCCATTGTCAAAGCGACCTATTATCGTTTGGCTACCCTTTTTGCAACCTTGGGAAGGCAAGCAACTGAGTAGATGGCAGGTGGACACATAGTTCATCCGGATTTTCGCACAAAACTGCATACTCAATTGGGCCAATCAAGACAGATGACTGCAACTCTCTTCTCGCGAGAAGGACACAAGTTTCGTGTTTTAGAATTTTCCAGGCGGTTGGAAGGCATTCAGCACAACGCGTACGTGGTAGATCTGAGGGCAAGAACCTGCGAGTGTGGAATTTTCCAAACATTCAAATACCCGTGCGCACACGCCATTGTTGCTTGCTTAAACCAACGGATACAATACATGCATCTGGTTGATCCGATATACTTACTCGAAACGGTATTTAAGGTTTACGAAAAAGAGTTTCCTCCAATCGAAAATGAGGTTGATCCGAATGTCGTGGACACTGAACCGACCATACGCCCAGATCCAGCACTACTAAGAGCCAAAGGACGTCCACGGTCTACAAGAATACACTGTACCAAGGATATGGTCGAACATCAAGAAAAAACCGGACAAATGAAGCATTGTACTGTATGCCTAAATCCTGGACACACAAAGCCTACGTGTCCTAATCGCTCAGCCCCTCGTCTTAATTAATTATCTGTAATTTGTATATGCGAGTTCGCCCATAACAATCGAATCAATAAAGTAGTCTAATTCGATTTATACAGTATGTCATCTTATATTTTCAATCATTAAAAAATATGTTATGATAGCGTTTTTGAAGCGACTTTAAGTCAGTGTAGAATGAACGGAAATTAACCGTGTTGGTGTCATACGATAGAGAATTTCCAGTACTACGACCCCAAACTCGATGTTAGCTAAAAATTTACAATTTATACGTATGAAATTCTGCTCGAACATGCCTATCGACATTTGTTCAAAGGCAACTTCATTTAAAAAAGGATGATAGCATAGGGTTTTGGAAGCCATTTTAAACCAGTGTAGAATGGACGGAAATTAATCGTGTTGGTGTCATACGATAGAGAATTTCCAGTACTACGACCCCAAACTCGATGTTTGCAAAAAAATATACGATTTACACGCCCGAAATTGGGCTCGAACAGGCCTACCCATGCTTGTTTTTCCTAGTTCTTCAGCCCAGTTTTGCACAGAACTCGCGTCCTGCAAAACGCGATGTCTGCGCGATATATTCAGCCGCCCTTTCAAATTCTCGGGGACCTCGCGTTCTGTAGAACGCGATATTCTGTAAAACCGTTAACCCAAACAACAAGGCCACGTAGATTGAACTCGCGTTATGCATAACGCGATATCAAACCTCGCTTCCTACATAACGCGAGGTTAGCCGACGTGACAAATTTGGGGGTCATTTTCCCAAATAATAGTTTGAGGGAGCCAAAACCCTATATATTTATTTAAAATGGGTTTTTGCCCCAAAATTGCCAGGGATAAACCGTCCGATTCTACAGTCTACCACCGCCTACAGTAACTATATGCCCGTCCCACGACGAATGAACCACCAAAACCTCATCGCCAACTCATTTTTCAGCCGCCGTCTCCACCTCCTTATTTGGTGTCGTCCAAAATCGACATCAACAAAAATATATAATATTTTTATTCATATATAGTTATTAATTTAATATTTAAAAACAGTTCGAATTTAATGTGTAATATATTTAAAATATATAAATTAAAGTATATAGGCATAGTTATTACATTGAAAATATAGATTTGACATGTTAAAGTAGTACTTCTAAAATTTATCATCATTGTTTTTTTTTGTTCGTTAGATTTAAATTGTCCATGTAATAGATATATATTAGTTTATAATTTAACACACGAGTTAATTGCATAAATTGTTCCTAGAATTATTACATTCATTCTAGTTTGTTTTCTAAAATTTAAGGGTGTATTTGGTTGGTGAAAAAGATGATTATTAGGGGTAATAATCTTTTTCAGACTTACATTTCCATGTTTGGTTTAATAGGATTCTCACTATGAGGTATTATTCTTTTCCCAAGAGTGGCTCTTTCCCCCCTAAATGGTTGGAATGTTATTCCCCTCATTTTCTTAGGTATTACACAATTCCTTCCTCTTTGGACAATATTACCCTTGTGATTATGAATTATGTTCATGTTGATTCTTTATTGCATTTTTAATTAGGTAACTAATTATTTATGGTGTAAATTTATTAAATATTTATATTTAATATTAGTTTAATATATAAATGGTGTTGTATATATTTAGATAATGTTGTAATATTTAATAATACATTTTATTAATATTGTATTTACTATGTTTTTAGGGATGAGATTGTATGTTGCTTGAGATTGAATGCATTAAGGCTTGATGTTATTAATTTTATTATTTGATTTATAAGATATTTTTATCTTAAAAAAACGAGTAAGTTAATTTATTTTTATCATTTTTACTACTTTTAATTTGTTTTATTATTTACTTTAATTTGTTTGATAAATGGTCGAAAGTAATAAAAAATTAAAATTCTAAGCATATTAAACGTTTAATATTTTGATGTTAATAAATTAAAAGGAATAAATGTATATAAATATAAAACATTTTTAAAAATAATTTAATAATATTATAAATATTTGTTTTTTTTTTGCAAATTTTAGGTAATGTAACGAAAATAGTTCTATAAATTTTTATGTAAATATTTTTAATTTAATAATTAAAAATTAAACTTGTTAACAAGAAAATATATTATAAGGACAAGTTAGTAAATTTTGCTTCCAATTAATCTTATATTCCTCCAACCAAACACTACAATCCTATATTCCTACCAAATAAACCAAACAAGGTAATGTAACATTCCAGTAATGTGTCAAGTAATGTTACATTCCAGTAATCTTATTCCTAGAGGTAATCTTACATTCCATGAACCAAACGCCCCCTAATATGTTATGTATCAACCATAAACAACCAATTTATTCAAAATTGGTCCTAAAAGTTTAAAATATTTTATATCAGTTTTCGAACTAACAATATCATTTTATTTATCGGTAAAATGAAACAGAATTTAAGTTTCGAACTGAGAATTTTTTTAGAAGGTTACAAGTCAAATTCTTATACCTTAAATATATCTAAATTCAAACTCTAACATTACGGCAGGAACAAATTGAGTTGAAAATCTTCCCAATAACACGTCTTTAAAATATTTGATCAAAATTAATCAACCGCTACGATATCCGGCCTTAAAAGTTGAAACCATTCATAAATTTTAGTTACTGTGGTAAACATCATGGTTCATTGGTCGAGTGCTTATTAGTATTTTTTTTAAGAACAAATGTTCGAACATTGCATAAATGCATACGTGTTAACTTTCAGCACACATAAATATTACTCTCTTTATCTCAATAAAATTGTCTTTTATTGATTAGTTTTTTTCAATTTTAATTTATAATTATTTAAAATTTATTATTAATTAATTTAGTATTTGTTCATACATATTCTTAACCATCTGACAATAGATATACACCTTATAAACAAAGCGATTTAAACTCGTGTCTTCTAAGGTGAACATCATCCGCTTTTCTACTAGGACAATTGTTGGGTTCGCTTATTAAAATATTTTTTTATAGACTTATTAAATTAATAAACTATTTTTAATTTAATTATTCTCTTTGTGTTTTGATTGATCATCTCTATCCACACGTGTTTTTTTAATTATTTTTTTCTTTTCTTGACGTCTCACTGAAATCATTTTAGTTTTCAAATATATGTTTATCTCTAATTTTGGATGAGATGGATGACGTGGTAAACATTCATCTTTTTAATTATATATAGGGTAAATTATGCTGGTAGTCAATAAACTTTTAGAGTATTTTCAATTCAGTTACTAAATTTTTAAAATTTATATTACAGCCACTAAATTTTTAATTCATATTCATTATGGTCACTGTTGTTTAAATTATCGGTTAGATATTCATCCTCCCCAAAATCGCTAGATTTTGAAATTTTATAGTTGTCACAAAAGGTCAATTTTCTGATGAACGAAGTGGGTCGTTGGTCAATTTTAATAGTGACAAGGCTCCATTTGGTCAAGAGATAAACATGATTTGGTTTCAAGCTGATCCGAAGGTTAAAAGTAACAGATCGGGAAGTTTATATTTTAATTTTGATGGGCATTTACTTGATATTTAAAGAGATCGTGAGGTTTTTCGTCGAGTTTGAATCGATGAAAAGGAAGAGAAGAAAGGGTGTAGTTTGGTGACCTTTTCAACCGGAGAAATCATCAAAAGACAACAAAAATATTACAAAAGAAGACGACATTTCAATATAAACTAAGTGCTAAAACTTTCCAATCCATCACTGTTAAATCAACTTAAAACCAAATTATATTAATCTTCTTGTCAAATTAAGCCTTTCACTGTTGGGATTGATCAACAATTATCCCGCTTAATAAAAAAACGATCTTTTGCAGTGACTACAAACTTTTAAAATTAAAGTTTTTGAAAGAATACTTCAATGACAGTTTTCAAGGTAACAATAATAATGAAAATAGAAAAAAAAATAGTGATTGTGATGTTAGTTTTTAAAATTCGATGACTAAAATAAAAGCTACTTAAAAGCCCAATGACTACCATTACAATTTATCCCTATAAATAAGTAATTAAATCCATAGACAACAAAGATACTAAACGACGACAAGTTGACAACAAAATCCAACGTTCCAGCAGAGCTAACCACCGTGGAGTCGACGCTGCCTCCTCTTCATTTTACCACAAATTTGTATTTTGTTTTCCTTTCTTTTATGTAAACACAGCTCCAGCGATTGAGATAATAAAGAAGAAATTATGGAAGGAAAATCAGAGATTAAAGGATCGAAACCCAGTTTTCCTTTGAGTTTCCGGGAGCTGATGGTTGCTTCCACGGTGGTGATGGCGTTTGTTTTGGGACTTTTGGGTGTTTATTTAACCATGCCCGCTTCTGATTACAGCTTCCTCAGATTACCCAGAACCCTTGAAGATCTTCATATCCTCAGGTTCGTTTGCTTTTTCTTGTTTTTGATTTGGTGGGTAATGCGTTCTCTAATTCAACAAGTTATGGGATTCGTCTGGTTTCAAGAAATTAGACTCTTTGGTTTTGCTTTTGTTTATAATGAATTTAGGCAATAAATGAATGGATTTATTTGGTGGGAATTGAAATTGTGTGATTCTAGATTTAGTGTTTATCGAGCTAGTCGATCAAGATTGTAGTGCTCGACTTGACACGATATTCGATAAGTTTAATAAAATGCAGTTCAACTCATGCTTAGGGGTGATAATGAGCTTGACCGGCTCGCGAGCTACTCGGGCTTGGCACGGTCAAAGCTCGACTCGAGTAGGCTCGGCTCGAAACTTTAACGAGCCGAGCCTACATATGCACTACAAGCTCGTGAACAAGCTCAAAATCTACATATGCACTAAAATAACCTATATGTTTGTATTTTTTTCTTTAGTTGGTTATTGTTTGATTTTGTATTTTCTTTAAATATGTGTTTGTATTATAAGAATATTTATTGATTATTTGGATTAATCTAATTTTTGGCATTTTTTACCTTTTCGGTCAATGAATTTCGTTTTAGTGTTCGTTATGAAAGAAATTTTTAACGAATCTTTTATATAAAAAACTATAGCAAAATTTTACATTACGAGCCGAGCTGAGCCTGGCGAGCTTCGAGCTCGAGCCGTGCTCGAGCCTAAAGTTCCGAGCTCGGCGAGCCTCGAGCCCGAGCCCAATTACACTGTTTCCGAGTCGAGCCCAATTACCAAGCTCAGGCTCAGCTCGGCTCGTTATCACCCCTACTCATGCTAATTAAACTCACTAGAATTTCTACCTTTTGTTATTTTTTTGAATGGTATATTTTATTATTTTTTATTAAATAGAGAACTTTTACATTTTAAGGCAAATGCTAAGATTCAAATCATATGACGGTATGACCATCCTTGACAATATGCAAAATCTAGTAATACTGTATACAACTTAATATAATCATAAATTAGTAAATTTAACAAAAAATTAACTAAACTAGTGTTGGAAGCAATTCCAAAATCAGAACTCCAAAGTAACAATCCACAAATATACCAAATTAACATATTATCAAAGAAAATTAACGAGTTGCCCTCGAATTTATCGAGTCGAATTGGGCCTTGCTCGACTCGACTTACTAAGGTCACGAGTTCAAATCGAATCAACTCGAGTCGAACGTTGATTGAGTTTTGACCAAGTCGATCTCGAGTTGCTGAACTCAGTTAACACCTCTATTCTAGACTATATTGCAATGTAATTCAGCTTATCAAGATCACTTATACACAGGCAAAAATGGTTCAGAATTACATTGATTGTTTATGTACAATGTATCGTTGTAGAGATCACCTTGAAACCTACACGAGTGACTACACCATACAAGTCTTGGTGGGGTATTGTGTGGTCTACATTTTCATGCAAACTTTCATGATTCCGGGGACCGTTTTCATGTTGTTGCTTGCCGGAGCACTCTTCGGGGTCTTCAAAGGTGTAGCTCTCGTCGTGTTCACCGCCACTGCTGGTGCTTCTTCCTGCTATTTCCTGTCGAAATTAGTCGGGCGCCCCCTCGTCGTTTCCCTTTGGCCCGACAAGCTGAGCTTCTTCCAAGCCCAGGTGAGCTTCAATTCCCTATTAACATTGAGCAATACAAAGTGGAATCAGTGTTTTGACTTTGTGCTTGCAGGTAGCTCAGAGAAGGGCAAGCCTGTTGAACTACATGCTTTTCTTGAGGCTCACGCCAACATTGCCGAACACATTTATTAACTTTGCTTCGCCTATTGTCGACGTGCCTTACCGTGTTTTCTTCACGGCGACTCTCATCGGACTCATCCCCGCTGCCTACATAACAGTTAAGGTATTTTTCTTTGGACTTCCATGTACAAGTCCCATGTTAAGCTAAGCCTACTCCGGTACTTGAACAATGTGTGGTCACATGTTTCTTCTGCAGGCCGGAATAGCTCTCGGAGAGCTACAATCGGTAGGCGATCTTTACGACTTCAACTCGATCGCCACTCTTTTCCTTATAGGGATCGTCTCCGTCACACCTACGCTAATGAACAAGACCAAACCATAGCATTTTACTAGCTGAACTTGCTGGTACATGGGGAGTTCAAAGGGTTGCCACGATGTCCTGCGGCTGCTGTTTCTCGGATTAACGGAATTCACACCGGTTATCAAACGTGGTGGTCGGAGGAGGTGTCACTGTGTTTTTCATCAAAATTCTTTACCATGTATTGTATTACTTTGCTTAACCATTCTCAGGTTAAGTCTTTATTGGAAAAGGGACATGAGAGAAAAGTTGAGGGATCTGTTTTAACTTTTAATTTCTCAATTTTATTGTCTGTAATACCACTCTTCACAATCTGTAATACCCTTTCTTTTAAAGCTTATTATATCATTGAAGCTAAATCTAGCACATCAGTCCATGTGTTATATCTTAGATTATATTTTAGCCCCTCTACTAAAAAATAGTTAAATAGAATGTATATTAATTAATTTATCCAATTTTTTAGTAGAGTGATCAAAATGCAATCCAGAATATGATACAGGGACTGCTATGTACTTTTATATATCAAATAATATCTTCTTAATGTTTGGAATTAAGTTCGTTCTGTCTAATAAAAAAATTATAGTCACTGAATTTTTAAAATATTTTCATTTCAGTCACTAAAAAAGAAAGATTTTTATTATAGTCACTAAACTTTAAATTTGTTTTTACTATAATCAATGTCATTAGTTGTTGCTAAGAAACATTGGCATTACGAGTTAAAATTTTCTTTCCAAAAAGAATCCTAATTTTTTAAATTTACAGTCATGGTCAATGTTAAAATTCTGATGAACGGAGTACTCGTCGATCAATCTCAACGGTAAAAAAAATTATTTTTTTTCAGAAGATTAACATAGTTTGATATTCAAGTTGATCCGTTGATTAAAAGTGATTAACCATAACTAAAAGTCTCAACCGATACTTAAAATTAAAACTTTTCGATTTGTCATTGTTAACCATCGTATCACTTAAAACCAAACTATATTATTTTTCTGGTCAAATGTATCATTCTCACTGTTTAGATTGACCGATGACGGTTCTGTGCATCGAAATTTTAGTCTCAGCCACAGTTGTAAATTTAAAAAATTAAAATTATTTTTTTGAAAGAAAACTTTACCGTATCATGACGGTAATAACTAACGTGAAAACCTTTAAAAGTTCAAATGTAGATCACCTTATTATTATTTTAACAAAAAAAATTAAATGTCAAAATTCAAACTCTAAATTTACTCGAATTAATCGCTTTGAGAAACAGTATCTTAGGACACAAATCAAAATTTTAGCAGACTTTGGCAAATGTAATAAACACATAATACTAAGCAAACAGTCAACTGAGGAAATTAAGGGCAAAATAGATCCAAATCCTTCTCACAAGGACTCGCTCAATACCCAAACAGCTCCTACATATAATACTTACCATTTTACTTTCGTTCATGTTCGTGTTTTAAAAGTCGATACGAGCCAATGTTACATGCAATCGGTTTCATTCAATGTCAACAACAAATCTTGACCAGCCACCCTCAGCACCATCGTCGGCCTACCACCCTCCGGTACCTGTGATCGTAACCGTAATCTTCCTCCTCTCCTTCTTGTTCGGTTTCTTCACAATCCATTTTTGTAAGTGTATCATTGTGAATCTCATAACTAATAGGCGCTCGGTCGAGATTATCACGACCGATGCCTCGGACACTGTCCCGACCGATGACACGAATAAAAGCAACGGCCTTGATCCCGAGTTAGTCCAAGCCTTCCCGACGTTCTATTACTCTACGGTGAAAGAGTTCCGTATCGAAAAGTACGGCCTCGAGTGCGCTATTTGCTTGGGAGAGTTCGAAGACGATGATCTCCTCCGGCTTTTGACGATTTGTTGTCATGTTTTCCATAAAGAATGCGTCGACCTATGGCTCGAATCGAATAAGACGTGCCCGGTTTGTCGCCGGGAGCTCGACGTGCCGAGGAAATCGCTTGACAAGTCCCCGATGCTTCTTCACAGCAACTCCATGCACGAAATCGGAGCGAACAATCAGAACCAAAGTAGTCCACTTCGCAATGCGGTTTGCATCGACATTAAAGAAGACATCATCGAGGACGGAAACAAAGCCGAAGCACAAAGCAGCTCTTCGAATACGAAGGAAAGACATCGTATTTTCAGGTCGAACTCGACGGGGCACTCCATAGCTAGGATTAGAGAAGAAGACGATAGCAAATATAGGCTGAGACTGCTCGACCATGTCAAAATAAGAATCGTAAGAGGGCATAAATCGACGATAAGTTGCATATCCTTTCGAGATTTTACTACCCCTTGAGCTACACAAATGCAGCATCAGGCGAAGTATCGGATTAGTGAATCACTTCGAGGTGAGATTAGAGCACTTAAAATCGAGTTATTTTAATAAAAATATTTATTTTATTAAAGCAATAATTTTTTGTCTACGAAATCAAAAACATGTTCGATAGTCGATTAGGTATAGAAATTAGACCTTTCGGGGGGAAATGTCACATAATCCAATGTAAGATGGTACTTTGATGTTATTATCAATTGGATTTCAATTATGAACTAAAAATAGAACTAATTAATATATTAAAAGTAAAGAGAATAAATTTCAAATGTAAGAATAATACAGGGATTAGAAACAAAATTAAACCTTAGAGAAAACAAATATTGCTAATTTATATAATCACAAACAGGCCTGATTCTTAGGCTCATATTTAAAAAATCAAAACCCAATGTTTGTTCTTGTAGTTCAAACGCTTTATTCATTTTGGACTGACATAAGGATTGAATTAAAAACATGGAATTCTTTATATTTTTATTATTTCATTTCAACAATTTGGGATTTTTTTAGAATGACTTATTTTTTTATTATCTATTTTACGGTTTATGGTTAATTTTTTTGAGATTTATTGTTGTTCTTCAAATAATGTTGTCACTAAAGTTTAAATATGAATGTTTCCTTAGAACTTAGCAATGTGATGCGACTTATTATTATTGTTGTCAATTCAAAAATATATGGTACATTATTATTTTCAAACTCTAAGATAAAAATTCTGCCACTTTTTGATGTCCCTACTTATGCCTCAACACTAAAAAATATTACAAAATTAAATTTTAAGCCATAACCCTAAATTCTAAATCTTAAATCCTACACTCTATACCCTATACTCTAAAAATACACCATACCCTAAATTCCTTAAACCCTAACTACAACCCCAAATCTAAAATCCTAAACCCTAAACCTAATTTTGAGCATATGATCATAAATAAGGGCAGAAAATTTCCATCCGCAAACCCTCTTACAATGTGTGAGTTCAAGTGGACTTAGGCTTGTAGTTTATTGTTGTGACCATTATTAATTAGGGATTAAAGGTAATTAAAATGCTTAATATATAAATTGATCCTTGAACTATACTTGAATTCCTTTTTTGTCCCTTAAAGTTATTTTTTTCAAAAGTGGGCCTTAAAATTTTATTTTGTCACCACTTTTGAATTTCTTTTACGATGTTAAAAAATAATGCGACTTTTTTCAACCAATTAAGGAACGACACATATAGGGGAAATTGGAATAAGTTATAGTTTATGGGTTAGACTGGGAAAATTTTTTAAAATAAAAAAATACATAAAAAATCCAGAATTTTATGAGTTTCATACCCAAATTGTCACCATCATTTTCTCAACATGGAATTGTCATTAGATTTTGGGGAAAAAACATTCTTAAAATCATGAAATCAAGATTTATTGTTGGCACACTCACACTCTGGTCTCTAAATCTAGTCACCAAATTAAATCGAAAACACTTCGAATTTTTTTTAATAGATTGAAATACAAAGGTGAATGTTGAGAGAGAGAATAGTGAAAATAAAACCCAAAAAAATAATGCAAAAATATTTTTAGGTTTATTCTCAATTAGGCCATTAAGTTAGTGTTTAATACTATTTTTGTCCCTCCATGCTTCATTAATTAATTGATTTGACGGTCATATTTTTTAACGACTTTAAAAAGGGACTAAAAGCAGCGATAGGATGAAACTTTAAGGGTCAATTTTAACAAAAAAAAACTTTAAGATCCAAAATGAGGATTGGGTATAAATCAAGGGCTAATTTCTTGATAAGGCTTTAAGAATGTATAAAAATAAATTTAGAGGGAAGGATTAAATTCAAAGTTTTACTTTGTATGGAGAAACTTTGGTTTACCTAATTTTTCATTTTATTTTATATTTTTTCCTTCAAACATGCTTTAATGTAGAATCTTGTGTGCAAATTTGAGAATTCAAACACTCATTAAAACTTTAGGTGGATATTTATTTGATTCACCCATCTCTTGGTGTATGTATATATGCATGCATTTAATCAAACTTAATACAACTTAGACGGGTTAATAAAACTTTAGGTGGATATTTGTTTATTTCTACGAGCGCCTTAATTTTTGGGTTTAGGGTTTTAGTTTAGGGATTTTAGTGTATGATTTAGATTTAGGTTTGTGGTTGTAATTTATGGTTAGAATTTAAGTTTTAGGGTTAGGGTTTAGGTTTTATGGTATTATGGTTAGGGATTTAGGTTTCAACTTATAAACCCTAAATTTTAATCCTAAACCCGAAATTCTATCAACGGTCTCTAAAATTCAAAACTACTACACTTAAACTCCTAAACCATAAACCTCATATATATATATATATATATATGTATATGCATGCATTTAATCATACTTTTATAATTTTTGTACTATTAATGTTTTTTACACTTCAGTCCGTCATATTTTATATTTTATTAAGGCTTAATACCAAAATAAGTGTCTAAATTATCTCATTTTCTTATTTTAGGTGCCTAAACTTTTTTTTGCCTCTTTTAAGTGCTCAACTATCATTTTTGGGTCAAAGTAGGTGCCTTAGTTTGACCTTAAAACGAGAAAAAATTGACGATTCTAATATTTTTTTCCTCCAACAAAACGACGTCGTTTTGACTTAATGGTTAACGACGGAGTGGCATTTTCGACTCGCATATTAAAGTTCAGTGATAATTTTGAACGATTTTAAAGTTCAGTGGCATTTTCGACTCAGATGCCATAATTGGGTGATATGTGTGTAATTTACCCTAATTTATTTATCAACATTATTGATCTGTCCTCCTCCAACTATAAGTTAAAATAATAATAATAATTGTGTTTTATATCAATCAATACAGTGTAAATGGTAGGCATAGGTGCAATGGATGCAAACTAAACAAATGCAGTGCACTTCAAGTAAGAAAACTTATGTTTGTATCTTGAAAATACATTATTAAAAATAATAATTACGAATTTAAATATAAATTTAATTGAAAATAAACTTAAAATAGAAATATATATATTTGTGATGAATGTGCCCTTGCAAATGGGCAAGAAAATGACAAAGAAAGTTTTGATATGTGAACCTTGATTATGTGGCTGTGACCACATAAATACAATAAAATGGGCCATTTTAAAAAAAGAGAAAGAAATGTAGGGTTAGAACGTACTGTTGAAAAAGAAGCATGCCGCACGTTTTTCAAATGCAACCAAAAAAACATTAATGTTGATGAATCAGTCACTGTCAATAAGTTCTTTTTCTTTGGGAAAAATTAAACAATAAAACAAAAGCAAATTTCTATGGATTCCTTGTCTTTTCAACCCTATAGTTTAGGTTTGGTTAACAAAGGTAAACTACAACGAATGTCACTCAATTATGGGTAAAATTATAATCGAGTCACTTAACTATCAGAAGTTATATTTAGGTCACTCTTATTAAAAGTTATATTTTGGTCATTCAATTATGGGTAATGTTACATTTGGGTCACCGTTTATATTTAAAAAATATATTAATTTGTTTATTAGATTATTCAATAATTTCAAATGAAGTACTTTAATAATAACGAGTGTATACAAGTGATCAAGGATGGAGCTAAGATTTGAGGGTTGGGAGCAGAACATAAATGTTTAAAAGTGTGAGGCAAATTCATAAATAAACCATTTTTTTAAAATATATATATAAGAGGACAAAAGTAAAAAATAAAGACAATTGCCCCTTCCCACCCTTATATAACTCCATCACTACAAGTGATTTGGAAGAAAATGATTAAATTGATATATATATATATATATATATATATATATATATATATATATATTTAAATACGAAAGGTGACCTAAATATAACCTTATTCATTATTAAGTGACCCAAATGTTAAGTCACTTGAGAAAGGTTAAGTGTTTGAAGCTTAATGTTGTAAATCGAGAAAACTAGGTTGAGACGATTGTCTCATACTAGGTCTCTACAAAACTCAATCTGAATTAGTTAATCAGTAAATCATATACCAGTTGTTAAAAAAATGAATAAATCGATTAAACCTAATTAATTGAATTAATTGTATTGTCCAAACTATCAGCACACGATTTATTTAAAATAAATTATTTGCCATCACATAATCATATAACCTTCCCATTTAAAAGAAATTATCCACATTTAACTGAATGTTTATTCAATGAGAAATTATTCTGCCACATTCGACGAGAATCGATGAACACCTCTAAAGATGAGCATCGATGAGCATCATTAATATAATTTATAAAGACTCAAAAATTATAGGACTCGCGTATAATTATAAATTATTAAAAATTAAAAGTCAAATTAATTAAAATGTATTATTTTATTTTTAAATTTCTTTTAAACATAGACCAAAATATTTATTTACCCCTAAATTACAAAACCTTAATTTCTATTCATTTAAAATTTAAGCCACCATCGCCGACATGGTCCAAAACCTATTAATGTATCACAACTGTAAATTATTATTCAACTAACCAACAAATCATTGAAATGATCAAAATCTTAATTTTTATTCATTTAAAATTCAAGTCGCCACCGCCGCATCCTGTCGTCGCCGCTAATATAGTCCAAAACCTATTAATGTATCACGACCGCAAATTAGTATTCAAATAACCAACAAATCATTGAAGTGAACAAAACCCATTGGATATCTACGACAACTTAAATTTTAAATGAATAAAAATTAGGGTTTTGTAATTTATGGGTAGATTGGTATTTTGATCAATATTTAAAAAAATTAAAAATAAAATAATATATTTTAATTAATTCACTTTTTAATTTTTAAATAATTTATAATTATACGACGAGTCCTATAAACTTTTATTCTTTATAATTTGAATTGATGGTGCTTATCAATGCTCGTCATTAGTGATGCTCATCGATGCTCGTCGAGCGCGACAGACTCATCCTAATATTATCCTTCTATTTTATAGTTTATCAATAACTTCCTTGAAAATAAACTAAAATAATTGCCCTTAAACTTAATTTTACACTAAATGCTATCATATTCACGAACAATTATAAAATTTAATGATAAAAATGATGTTTGTCTTACTTTACAAAATACAAACGGTTAGCAAAATTTTTCTTTTGTATAACCATAATATCAAATTTGTTTATTGATTAATTGAGATCAGACATTGTAAATGTCTATTATAGAACAACTCTCACAACACATATTTTATAGTTATTCTTTTGAATTTTAATGTTTTGCCTTGACTAATACAGAACGACTCGCGTTGCACATTTGATTTTGGTGGGTGAATCTTCTATTGAGAATTTTCTACATACAAAAGAATTGAAACTCGAGACACGCTTAAATAATACTAAGCTGCTTACCACTTAGATCAACTCGTTGGTTATAGTTCGTATTATCGTTTGGCGTATATGGAACAAATTATCCACGTGCTGTTTTATGGCATTAACTAGGAAGATTAGTGGTTGGCCCTTTGTCTATCATTGATATGATCCATGTTGTATACATTGAGTGTATTAATTATTTAAAATATTGCCTTTTCTCAACAACTACCGTAGGGTCAAATTCTTGATACATGTGAACAGTTGTGACCATATCTTTAAGTTTATATCAACAATTGTTATTATTTTAATAAAAAAATCCTTTTGGTCCTCTCAATTAAAAAAGAACAATTTAACCCATGTAAAATTTGGAAATGAGCGATTATAAGAATATTTAATCATGGTTTTAATTTTTTTTTTATCAATAGGTTGATACACACACAAAAAAAACTACTTTTACTAACAACGAATTAGTTTAACAAGATGTGACTATAGACCCCTTAAACGAAATTAGAAATTTGAATCATAACGTTATGAACAAAATAAATTGGTTTAGGAGGGTTGACCCCATGTTGGGTCTCTGTATAATTTGATCTGAACTAATCGACTAATGAATCAAATACCAGTAATTAAACTATAGTAAAAAGTAATTTTAATATAAAAGAATGTTTCAAATATTCCATAATCTATGTGCCATGTCATCGTATTAACGAGAATAACTGTTGGGTGATCAAAATAATAACGGCCGAAAACATAAGTGGCAAGAATAATTTTTTTTATAAAAAAAATTAGGTACAAGCACTAAACAAAAGGGACCTTCAATGAAGTTTACCTAACTTATTATATCTATTATGAATTATATAATTAGAGTCAATTACACCATATACCACCAAACTTTGAATTTAATATTGATTATACCACTGAACTAAAAACGAATATTATTTTAGCACTGAACTCTAGGTTATACTTCAATTATACTATCGGACCATTAAGATTAATGATGTGAACAAATCTTAATGGTCCTTGTGCGATGATGTAGATAGATTTTAACAGCTCAATGGTATAAATTGAAGACTAAACTAAAAATTCAATACCAAAATAACATCGATTTTTAATTCAGTGGTATACTCGATATTAAGCTTAAAAAGAAGAAGAACAGTAGAGCACGTGTTGAAACTAATTTTGGAGCAAAATGATTAATAGTATTTGGTAGGGCCGTCAAAGTGGAAGGAAAATCTCCGTAACAGTAACAGTAGCAGACAACAACAAAAAAACAGAGATGGCCTCTGTTCACCAATCCTAGTTTGACACGTCATTTGCAAAGTGTGGACACGGTTGTTTACAATACCAATCACGTCATTTGCAAAGTGTGGACACGGTTGTTTACAGAGATGGCCTCTGTTCACCAATCCTAGTTTGACACGTCACCAACCCTAACCAAAAAATACTTTTACGCATTTATTGTAAAAAAGAGACACAATTTAATTTAGGCACTTATTTTATAGTTAAGTTTATATTTCATATGATAATAATAGCGAATGAAACAATTTTAGTCCTTGAGTTTACTAACGTTTTACAATTTAGTCACTCGATATGTAAGTCCACATTACTATTTTTTTAAATATGCTGGTGTGATTATAAGGTAGTATATGTTCAATTTTCTTAGTCTTTTAAACGTACACGCACCGTGCACACATAGTGCTCGAACCTAGGTCACCTGAATAAAATACATCATCTCTTACTATTAGAACCACTCCACGGGTTCAAATCCACATTAATCCTGACTTATGAATTCGACAAAATTTTCATTTTCTCATATCCTAACAACATAACAATAATTATTTTATTCTTAGGGATGATTATTTATTAAATGAACAAGTTTGAATAAAATTGTGTTATATTTGTTTACATTCACGAACAAACTCGTTATTAGTTGTTGTTTAAAGTTTTTATTAATAAATAAGAAACATATTTATTTATAATATTTATTGTTCATTACTATTTTTTGAGCATATGTAGTGATCTCATGATAGTATATTTTATTTTTTTTAACTTTTTGATAACGTACACACATATTATAGACAAGCATGAACGGAGTCACATGTAAGGTGGGAGTGGCCTCCAAAACTTGATGGGTTAATTGCATTTTAGGCCTTAGTAGTTCTAAATCCTTGAAATAAAGCCTTTGTCTCTTTGATTTTTTTTGGTTTATTATTTTTAGCACCTCGTAAGTTAAAATTAATGAAATTAAATTGACCCCTCAATTTTCAGGTTTTATTATTTTTTAAGACCTTTCGATTTTAAAATTAGTAAAAATAAACCTCAACACACTTAATTTTTATAATTCAATTACTTTTTAAGACCATATTCATTTAAAAGTTAAATTGGTCTACCCTTCATAATTCAATTTTTACTTCGTCACTTTTTTTTACTGGGACAACTCGAAAGGCTCTAGTGTATTATTCATTAATACAATTTTAATTGATCACAAACACATTCAATTATATGTTAATGAACATATTCATTTAAACTTTACATATTTTATTAAAAAACACAAATGCAAAACCATTTTAAATAAACGAACTCAAACATAATTTTAAAATATTTAACAAACATAAATTGATCACAAACAAATTAAAAAATAAATAAAAAATAAAAAATACCAGATAAAAGATGAAAAAATAGTTGACTATTTCTTCACAAATTTATTCCTAGAAAAATCCAATATCATAGCCATCAAACTCGCAAAATAACAACTAAAAACACCGAGTACTCATGCAGTTTCTTTGCCATTTAGACTTTGAATTAGTCCTTGAATTTCCCAAACATTCTAATTAGGTAACCAATGTATTAATATTGTATTAATCAGATCATCACATCGAACTCGGTTTTCAATTTAAGCGTTAAATGATAAATCCAATCCGACATGTAATACATTTAAAACACAATAGTATCTGTCACATGTATAAATTAGATCTGCTATATTAAAAGAAAACGACGTCAACAAAATTTAAGAGTATTTCTTTTTTAACACGCCGAACCTAAGTTACGTTAGTTTTACGGTTTATGTTCGGAATTCATGTGATGTACTTTTACACTTAACACTTATTCGTAGAATGATATCTCGAATAACCAATGATAATGTTTAAAAATTTCAAGGATCAGTTTAAAGTTTAAACCATAATTTGAGGGCATATTTTACAATTAACGTCGCCACGTGTCCCCAGCTTGCTCTAACGAAGCCCACAAGCTGCTTAGGCAGGCTCAGCTAACTAACTTATTACTCGGCTTTCCACATAACTTTATTTTATTCTTTTTTAAATTTTTTACCACTCGCTAATTCTGGTCAAATTGGTATTAATCCTTATATTATACATAAATTTAGATTTTAGTCCCTATATTTTATACTTTTATATAATATAAGGACTGAGAGAAAATTTTGACCCTGTATTCCTCAAATAAAATTATTCCAATTCCTCCATTGCCACCTTCTCCATTTTTCTTCTTCTTCTTCCTCCAAACAATCAAAATTAATTATATGCAAAAATCTTATGGAATGAAGGATTGTAGATTAGCGCCGGCGATGAATATTTGGACGGACGATAGCGCGCCGGTTATGGAAGCTTTTATGAGCTCCGATCTTACGGCTTTGTGGCCTCCGCCGCAATCCTCTGCGTCCACTTCCACTCCAGCTGCTTCTTCTGCTGGTGGTGGCGGTGGCGGTGGCGGGCATGACCTATCCATGGCGTTCCTCTCCCAATCTCAGCCCTCCGTTTCTCTCCTCAACCAAGAAACTCTCCAGCAGCGTCTCCAAGCGCTCATCGAAGGCGCACGCGAGTGTTGGACCTACGCGATTTTTTGGCAGTCGTCGTACGATTACTCGGGCACTACTGCCGTACTCGGCTGGGGGGATGGGTATTACAAAGGGGAAGACGATAAAGGGAAAGGGAAGTCGAAGGTTTCTTCGTCTTCCGCTGCGGAGCAAGAGCACCGTAAAAAGGTTCTCCGGGAGCTTAACTCGTTGATTTCCGGCTCATCGGTCACCGCCGACGACGCCGTCGACGAGGAAGTCACCGACACCGAGTGGTTCTTCCTGGTTTCCATGACGCAATCTTTCGTCAACGGCAGCGGGCTCCCGGGGCAAGCACTTCTCAATTCGAGTCCGGTTTGGGTCGCCGGTCAGGACCGGTTGGCCGGTTCGGTGTGCGAGAGAGCGAGACAAGGACAGGTTTTCGGTTTGCGGACGATGGTTTGTATACCGTCGGCGAACGGCGTCGTCGAATTGGGGTCGACGGAACTCATCGCCCAAAGCTCAGATCTGACGAATAAGGTTCGGATTTTGTTTAATTTCAATAATGGAATCGAAGCTGGTTCTTGGTCTGTGAGTAATAATACAACTGATCAAGGCGAAAATGATCCATCTTCTCTTTGGATTAGTGAGCCTAAAAATGGAGAAGATCGCATCAATTTCAACAACAATAATAATAATAATCAAAATCAGCGGATTAAGAATCCGAGTTCGAGCAGTTTATCTGAAAATCCGAGCTCTGTTCGGCTCGGAAACCATCATCATCAGCAGGGGCAGAGTTTCTCTTTGAGTTTCTCTGATTATGGATTTGATGGGAATAGCAGTGTCCGGAATGGGAATTCTTCGGCTCGTTTATTGAAACCGGAATCCGGTGAGATATTGAACTTCGGCGAGGGCAAGAAAATTGGGAATGGGAATGGTAATGTGAATTTGTTTTCAGCCAATTCTCAGTTAATTGTGGAGGAGAATAAGAAGAAACGATCACCGAACTCGAGAGGGAGTAACGAAGACGGGATGCTTTCGTTTACTTCCGGCGTAGTCTTGCCTTGTTCGGGTGTGGCGAAATCGAATGTTGGTGCTCGGGATTCGGATAACTCCGATATCGAAGCCTCTATCGTCAAGGAAGCTGACAGTAGTAGAGCCGTGGAGCCTGAAAAGAGGCCTCGAAAACGAGGGCGAAAACCGGCTAACGGAAGAGAAGAGCCTCTAAATCACGTCGAAGCGGAGCGGCAAAGACGAGAGAAGCTTAACCAGAAGTTCTACGCATTGCGTGCCGTGGTCCCGAATGTATCGAAAATGGATAAGGCATCGCTCATCGGCGATGCCATTTCGTATATCAACGAGCTTAAGGCGAAGCTACAGAATGCAGATTCGGAGAAAGACGAGTTGCAAAGGCAATTAGATGAGATGAAGAAAGATCACTCCACAGCACCACAATCACCTCCTGATCAAGACCTCAAATCGATCGAATTGGACATCGATGTAAAGATCATCGGATTGGATGCAATGATTCGAACCCAATGCGGTAAAAAGAACCATCCGGCAGCGAGGCTAATGAGCGCATTGAAGGAGTTAGACCTCGACGTGCATCACGCTAGTGTGTCCGTCGTAAATGACTTGATGATCCAACAAGCCACGGTGAAGATGGGGAGCAAGTTTTACACACAGGAACAGCTCAGGAAAGCTCTATCATTCAAAGTTGGAGATGCTAGATAAGATAGTGATTGAGCAGAGCTTGATCTGTGTAAAACAATTGAGATTCGAGCTCGATCGAAATTAAAAAAACCCGGCAGCACGGGCTTTGGGATGTTCCAAATTGCTCGATTTCTGTAGAACACTGTTCGATTTCGCTCTTAGTAGTGTTTAGCGTTGTTAAAATCGTTTTTAAGAGGTGATTTGAATCAAGGTTGAGTTCAACAGGTTAGCAGGTGGGAGTGTTTCCCCTTAATTTCATCATTTTTGGTATTGAATCCTGTAGTAAGGGATTTAAATAGCTGTCGCGGTAACAGCACTGTCCGAAACTGTTACTGAAAAAAATAATGTCCCACAATGACCGTAATATATTCGTTATTGTCTGTAATCGGAACTTAAAATGCGGTCGCAAACGCTATTTAAATCACTGTCTGTAGTTGAATGCCTACTCTCTGCAATGTATATGTTTCCATTCTAATAATGTAACGAAAGTTCGTTTTCTGCACGATTTCTGGGAGTAAAAGGTAGTTCATTTGTAGTGAAACATTACCCGAAACCATATGTTTGCTTTGGCTATTTTTGGAAAAGAAATCAATTTCTTATTGTGGAAGTGAAGCAAAATTGATTTCTTTGATGTTGAAGTAAGATATCAATTTCAATCCAAATTTCATTAAGTAATTTAGACGTGAAATTGAGCAGAAGATAATAGATTATATAAAAAATTTAAATTCGATGAAAAGAAAAATCGATACAAAAAATTAGAGGTAAAATGAGAGGAATTGAAATATGGTTAATTGTATGTCGAGTTTATAAAATTTTTAATATTATTTAAAAAAAATTAAGGAAAAGTAACTTCGAGCGAGTAAAAGAAATTAAACGGAACATCAATAAAACAAGAAAGAGAAAACGGAACGACAAGGATTAAAAAAACTAGAAAAAAATTAGAATTTGTAGATGACTCTATTGCTTCTTGCTTTATTCAAATACAATTCATGAGGTGGAGAATGAAATAATGTGTTGATTAATAAAAACAAAACAAAATAAATAAGTAAATAAATAAATGCAATGAACAATCACATAGCCATGCATTTAAACAGTAATTTTTCTTGGTATTTTTATACGTAACTTTCCCCCCTCCCCCACACTTTTCAACCCTTTTGCCCCCCCCCCAAATCCTCCAAGCTCCAATCCCTCCTCATCCCCGAGCTCCTCACCAACCTCGGTTTGCCGTCGACGTTACCTTCGAACCCCATCGCGTTGTAAGTCGAAGTATCGAACGTATTAAACCGGCGAGGACCCTTCTTTATCTTCTTCGGAGGGATCCTCGAGTTGCTCGGCTCCGTTCCGATTTGTTCAAAAGCTTGGGGACTCATGTTCCCCGACAAACTCCTACTTATCTTGACACAACAAAACTGAGTAACACCCTTTTCCTTACAAAAATCGACATCGTTGCTCGAATTTGTTCTTTGCAAAATCGGGCAAGTCCAACAATTGAGACTCATAGCTTCCGTTTTTGTTTGAATTATTTATTTCTTTTTTGTCACTTCAAAAGAATCAGCATGTTAAAAGGGATTGCCAATGGAGTTTTTGAGGAGGTGATTGAAGAAAAAAAAGTAGAAAACAAAAGGAAAAAGAATGTTAACAGATTGGTATTTATTTTTATGTTCCCGCAAACACAGGTCCACCAATTCTATGTTTGGTAATAAAAGGTCATTTTGAGTCCACAAACAACTAATTGATGTCCCCAAAAATCAATTTGTTTAATCTATAATATGGCCATTTTGGCAAAGCTAGTATGATATTATTGATATATTTAGCATTCAGTTTTGCACCTGTAATCAGGACGCTTCAATGATTTTAGAAGTTTTGTGTCGTTTATTAAGACGGGACTTTTAATTTTATAAAAATACGAGTTAAATTGGACTCAAACTCAAAAAATACAATTATAATTTATTTTCTTCATATCTTTTTTCACTAGTTTAGAACAAGTCTTTTGATTTTTCTTTTGCAAGCCTTTAACTTAACTTATTTTGTATTTATTTTTTCAAAAATTTTGTACAACCGTTCTCATTACATCTGTTCAGAATAATCACTGCTAGTAATGCATTGATTCTAGACACAGCTGGATAAACCCAAATCACCCCATTCCATTCTTTAAAACACATGTTGATTATATTATAGTTTTAACCCGTCAACCATAGTGAAATTTATGATTTAAACTTTTTCTTACCTTTGTTCGATATAATTTAATAGAAATATTATTATCAGAAACTTATAACAAGAAATGGTGGTGGCGTAGTTGGCTAGCGTGTAGGTCTCATAGTCTTTTTTTTTAATTATCCTGAAGTCGAGAGTTTGAGCCTCTCTCACCCCATTTGTTTCATTAAATCACGTATATGTTTAATCATAGTTTTATCCCTTCAGCAACAATGTAATTTATGATATAATCTTTACTACTTATAAGGAGAAGGGGTGGTGACGCAACTGGCTATCGTGTATGTCTAATAGTTTTGTTGAGTTATCATGAGGTCGAGAGTTTGAACCTCTCTCACCTCATTTCTTTCTTTAAATTACATTTAGGTTTAATTATAGGTTTATCCCTTCAACCACAATGAAATTTATGATTTAATCTTTTCTACTTTCATTCGATATAATTTGGTAGACATAATAATTTATTATCAGAAACTTATGACAAAAAAGGGTTATGGCGCATAGGTATCGTAGCTTTGTTGAGTTATCGTGAGAGCCTATCTAACCCTATTTCTATCTTTAAATCACGTGTAGGTTTAATTATAGTTTTATCCCTTCAACCACAAAGAAATTTATGATTTAATCTTTTCTACTTTCATTCGATATAATTTGGTAGACATATTAATTTATTATCAGAAACATATGATAAGAAGGGGTGATGGCGCAGTTGGATAGCGCGTAGGTCTTATAGCTTTGTTAAGTTATCCTGAGGTCAAGAGTTCGGGCCTCTCTCACCCTCATTTCTTTCTTTAAATCGCGTTTAGGGTTAACTATAGTTTTATCCCACCAATCACAATAAAATTTATGATTTAAACTTTTCTACTTTTATTCGATATAATATGTTAGACAAATTATTATCAGAAACATATAACAAGAAGGGGTGGTGGTGCAGTAAGCTAGCATGTAGGTTTCATAGCTTTGTATAGTTATCCTGAGGTCGAGAGTTCAAGCCTCTCTCAAATCATTTCTATCATTAAATCACGTGTAGGTTTAATTATAGTTCAATTCATTCAATCACAATGAAATTTATGATTTAAACTTTTCTACTTTCATTCGATAAAATTTGTTAGACAAATTATTATAAGAAACACATAACAAAAAGGGGTGGTGGTGCAGCTGGCTAGTGTGTAGATTTCATAGCTTTGTTAAGTTATCCTGAATTTAAGTGTTCGAGCCTCTCACACCATATATCTTTCTTTAAATCACGTGTATGTTTAATTATAGTTTAATCCCTTCAATCATTAAATTTAATTTATGATTTAAATTTTTCTACTTTCATTCAATATAATTTGGTAGACATGTTATTATCAAAAATTTATAACAGAAAAGGGGTGGTGGTGCAGTTGGCTAACGCGTAGATCTCATAGCTTTGTTGAGTTATCTTGAGGTTGATAGTTTGGTGTAGTTTAATTATAGTTTTATCCCTTCAATCACAACTAAATTTATAATCTAAACTTTTCTACTTTCATTCGATATAATTTGGTAGTTAATTTATTATCTGAAACTTATAACAAGAAGGGGTGGTGGCGTAGTTGGCTAGTGCGTAGGTCTCATAGCTTTGTTGAGTTATCCTGAGGTCGAGAGTTCGAGCCTCTCTCACCCCATTTCTTTCTTTAAATCACTTGTAGGTTTAATTATAGTTTAATCCCTTCAATCACAACAAAATTTATGATCTAAACTTTTCTACTTTCATTCGATATAATTTGGTAGTTAATTTATTATCTGAAACTTATAACAAGAAGGGGTGGTGGCGCAGTTGGCTAGCGCGTAGGTCTCATAGCTTTGTTGAGTTATCCTGAGGTCGAGAGTGCGAGCCTCTCTCACCCCATTTCTTTATTTAAATCACGTGTAGGATTAATTATAGTTTTATCCCTTCAATCACAACAAAATTTATGATCTGAACTTTTCTACTTTCATTCGATGTAATTTGGTAGTTAATTTATTATCTGAAGCTTATAACAAGAAGGGGTGGTGGCGCAGTTGGCTAGCGCGTAGGTCTCATAGCTTTGTTAAGTTATCCTGAGGTCGAGAGTTCGAGCCTCTCTCACCCCATTTCTTTCTTTAAATCACGTGTAGGTTTAATTATAATTTTATCCCTTCAATGACAATAAAATTTGTGATCTAAACTTTTCTACTTTCATTCGATATAATTTGGTAGTTAATTTATTATCTGAAACTTATAACAAGAAGGGGTGGTGGTGCAGTTGGCTAGCGCGTAGGTCTCATAGCTTTGTTGAGTTATCATGAGGTCGAGAGTTCGAGCCACTCTCACCCCATTTCTTTCTTTAAATCACGTGTAGGTTTAATTATAGTTTTATCCCTTCAATCACAACAAAATTTATGATCTAAACTTTTCTACTTTCATTCGATATAATTTGGTAGTTAATTTATTATTTGAAACTTATAACAAGAAGGGGTGGTGGCGCAGTTGGCTAGCGCGTAGGTCTCATAGCTTTGTTGAGTTATCCTGAGGTCAAGAGTTCGAGCCTCTCTCACCCCATTTCTTTCTTTAAATCACGTGTAGGTTTAATTATAATTTTATCCCTTCAATCACAACAAAATTTATGATATGAACTTTTCTATTTTAATTCGATATAATTTGGTAGTTAATTTATTATCTGAAACTTATAACAAGAAGGGGTGGTGGCGCAGTTGGCTAGCGCGTAGGTCTCACAGCTTTGTTGAGTTATCCTGAGGTCGAGAGTTTGAGCCTCTCTCACCCCATTTCTTTCTTTAAATCACGTCTAGGTTTAATTATAGTTTTATCCCTTCAATCACAACAAAATTTGTGATCAAAACTTTTCTACTTTCATTCGATATAATTTGGTAGTTAATTTATTATTTGAAACTTATAACAAGAAGGGGTGGTGGCGCAGTTGGCTAGCGCGTAGGTCTCATAGCTTTGTTGAGTTATCCTGAGGTCAAGAGTTCGAGCCTCTCTCACCCCATTTCTTTCTTTAAATCACGTGTAGGTTTAATTATAGTTTTATCCCTTCAATCACAACAAAATTTATGATATGAACTTTTCTATTTTAATTCGATATAATTTGGTAGTTAATTTATTATCTGAAACTTATAACAAGAAGGGGTGGTGGCGCAGTTGGCTAGCGCGTAGGTCTCATAGCTTTATTGAGTTTTGCTGAGGTCGAGAGTTCGAGCCTCTCTCACCACATTTCTTTCATTAAATCACCTGTAAGTTTAATTATAATTTTACCCCTTCAATCACAACAAAATTTATGATCTAAACTTTTCTACTTTCATTCGATATAATTTGGTAGTTAATTTATAATCTGAAACTTATAACAAGAAGGGGTGGTGGCGCAGTTGGCTAGTGCGTAGGTCTCATAGCTTTATTGAGTTATCCTGAGGTCGTGAGTTCGAGCCTCTCTCACCACATTTCTTTCATTAAATCACTTGTAGGTTTAATTATAATTTTACCCCTTCAATCACAACAAAATTTATGATCTAAACTTTTCTACTTTTATTCGATATAATTTGGTAGTTAATTTATTATCTAAAACTTATAACAAGAAGGGGTGGTGGCGCAGTTGGTTAGCGCGTAGGTCTCATAGCTTTGTTGAGTTATCCTGAGGTCGAGAGTTTGAGCCTCTCTCACCCCATTTCTTTCTTTAAATCACGTCTAGGTTTAATTATAGTTTTATCCCTTCAATCACAAAAAAATTTGTGATCTAAACTTTTCTACTTTCATTCGATATAATTTGGTAGTTAATTTATTATCTGAAACTTATAACAAGAAGGGGTGGTGGCGCAGTTGGCTAGCGCGTAGGTCTCATAGCTTTGTTGAGTTATCCTGAGGTCGAGAGTTCGATCCTCTCTTACCCCATTTCTTTCATTAAATCACCTGTAAGTTTAATTATAGTTTTACCCCTTCAATCACAACAAAATTTATGATCTAAACTTTTCTACTTTCATTCGATATAATTTGGTAGTTAATTTATAATCTGAAACTTATAACAAGAAGGGGTTGTGGCGTAGTTGGCTAGCGCGTAGGTCTCATAGCTTTGTTGAGTTATCCTGAGGTCGAGTGTTCGAGCCTCTCTCACCCAGTTTCTTTCTTTAAATCACGTGTAGGTTTAATTATAGTTTTATCCCTTCAATCACAACAAAATTTATGATCTGGACTTTTCTACTTTCATTCGATATGATTTGGTAGTTAATTTATTATCTGAAACTTATAACAAGAAGGGGTGGTGGTGTAGTTGGCTAGCGCGTAGGTCTCATAGCTTTGTTGAGTTATCCTGAGGTCGAGAGTTCGAGCCTCTCTCACCCCATTTCTTTCTTTAAATCACGTCTAGGTTTAATTATAGTTTTATCCCTTCAATCACGACAAAATTTATGATCTAAACTTTTCTACTTTCATTCGATATAATTTGGTAGTTAATTTATTATTTGAAACTTATAACAAGAAGGGGTGGTGGCGCAATTGGCTAGCGCGTAGGTCTCATAGCTTTGTTGAGTTATCCTGAGGTCGAGAGTTCGAGCCTCTCTCACCCCATTTCTTTCTTTAAATCACGTGTAGGTTTAATTATAGTTTTATCCCTTCAATCACAACAAAATTTATGATCTAAACTTTTCTACTTTCATTCGATATGATTTGGTAGTTAATTTATTATCTGAAACTTATAACAAGAAGGGGTGGTGTTGTAGTTGGCTAGCGCGTTTGTCTCATAGCTTTGTTGAGTTATCCTGAGGTCAAGAGTTCGAGCCTCTCTCACCCCATTTGTTTCTTTAAATCACGTCTAGGTTTAATTATAGTTTTATCCCTTCAATCACGACAAAATTTATGATCTAAACTTTTCTACTTTCATTCGATATAATTTGGTAGTTAATTTATTATTTGAAACTTATAACAAGAAGGGGTGGTGGCGCAGTTGGCTAGTGCGTAGGTCTCATAGCTTTGTTGAGTTATCCTGAGGTCGAGAGTTCGAGCCTCTTTCACCCCATTTCTTTCTTTAAATCACGTGTAGGTTTAATTATAGTTTTATCCCTTCAATCACAACAAAATTTATGATATGAACTTTTCTATTTTAATTCGATATAATTTGGTAGTTAATTTATTATCTGAAACTTATAACAAGAAGGGGTGGTGGCGCAGTTGGCTAGCGCGTAGGTCTCACAGCTTTGTTGAGTTATCCTGAGGTCGAGAGTTTGAGCCTCTCTCACCCCATTTCTTTCTTTAAATCACGTCTAGGTTTAATTATAGTTTTATCCCTTCAATCACAACAAAATTTGTGATCTAAACTTTTCTACTTTCATTCGATATAATTTGGTAGTTAATTTATTATCTGAAACTTATAACAAGAAGGGGTGGTGGCGCAGTTGGCTAGCGCGTAGGTCTCATAGCTTTGTTGAGTTATCTTGAGGTTGAGAGTTCGAGCCTCTCTTACCCCATTTCTTTCATTAAATCACCTGTAGGTTTAATTATAGTTTTACCCCTTCAATCACAACAAAATTTATGATCTAAACTTTTCTACTTTCATTCGATATAATTTGGTAGTTAATTTATAATCTGAAACTTATAACAAGAAGGGGTGGTGGCGTAGTTGGCTAGCGCGTAGGTCTTATAGCTTTGTTGAGTTATCCTGAGGTCGAGTGTTCGAGCCTCTCTCACCCAGTTTCTTTCTTTAAATCACGTGTAGGTTTAATTATAGTTTTATCCCTTCAATCACAACAAAATTTATGATCTGGACTTTTCTACTTTCATTCAATATAATTTGGTAGTTAATTTATTATCTAAAACTTATAACAAGAAGGGGTGGTGGCGCAGTTGGTTAGCGCGTAGGTCTCATAGCTTTGTTGAGTTATCCTGAGGTCGAGAGTTCGAGCCTCTCTCACCCCATTTCTTTCTTTAAATCACGTCTAGGTTTAATTATAGTTTTATCCCTTCAATCACAACAAAATTTGTGATATAAACTTTTCTAATTTCATTCGTTATAATTTGGTAGTTAATTTATTATCTGAAACTTATAACAATAATGGGTGGTGGCGCAGTTGGCTAGTGCGTAGGTCTCATAGCTTTGTTGAGTTATCCTGAGGTCGAGAGTTCGAGCCTCTCTCACCCCATTTCTTTCTTTAAATCACGTGTAGGTTTAATTATAGTTTTATCCCTTCAATCACAACAAAATTTATGATCTAAACTTTTCTACTTTCATTCGATATGATTTGGTAGTTAATTTATTATCTGAAATTTTTAACAAGAAGGGGGTGGTGGCGCAGTTGGCTAGTACGTAGGTTTCATAGCTTTGTTGAGTTTTTCTGAGGTCGAGAGCTCGAGCCTCTCTCACCCCATTTCTTTCTTTAAATCACGTGTAGGTTTAATTATAGTTTTATCCCTTCAATCACTACTAAATTTGTGATATAAACTTTTTTACTTTTCTTCGATATAATTTGGTAGTTAATTTATTATCTGAAACTTATAACAAGAAGGGATGGTGGCGCAGTTGGCTAGTGCGTAGGTCTCATAGCTTTGTTGAGTTATCCTGATGTCGAGAGTTTGAGCCTCTCTCACCCCATTTCTTTCTTTAAATCACATATAGGTTTAATTATAGTTTTATCCCTTCAATCACAACTAAATTTGTGATATAAACTTTTCTACTTTCATTCGATATAATTTGGTAGTTAATTTATTATCTGAAACTTATAACAAGAAGGGATGGTGGCGCAGTTGGCTAGTGCGTAGGTCTCATAGCTTTGTTGAGTTATCCTGATGTCGAGAGTTTGAGCCTCTCTCACCCTATTTCTTTTTTTAAATCACGTGTAGGTTTAATTATAGTGTTATCCCTTCAATCACAACTAAATTTATTATCTAAACTTTTCTACTTTCATTCGATATAACAATGGGTTGTGGTGAGTTGACTAACGCGTTAGTCTTATAGCTTTGTTGAGTTATCTTGAAGTCGATAGTTTGAACTTTTTTGAATTAAATTCTTTCAATTTTTCTTCTATTCCTTTTCATCCTTAACAATGTTGCATGCACACTAAAAAAACACTTTTACTCATACACACCTTCTTAAGACTCTGGACGTAGGCAAAGACGTTTTTCCCCACCAAACTTTGTTTTGTAAAGTTTCAACATCATATTAAGCAAAGATGTTATTTACCAAACGCTTAAAAAATGTTATTTCGAGAATTAATCTTTTTCAAGTGTTATTTTAATACTTAATTTTCTGGTTTAGGATATTTAACTAAAAAGTAAAAAGTTAATAGAAACGTAGTCGCTAATTCCCTTTAATTTGGACAGTTTAATTTTTTTTGAATGTTAGAGATGCTCAAGTTAGAATGTTAAGCTCGAACATGTTTACAAAATCGGTCGCCTAACGAAGAGCTTGTAGTTTGCAGTTGATATAATCTAGATTAGTGCTGTAAATGAGACAGATCGCGAGCTACTCGAGCACTATCTGATTAAAATTTTAGTAAGCCATCTACGTCGTTAGATGGAAGAGATAAATAATAGTAATACTAACTGAAGATGGCTTTTATCATCTACAGAGTCTTGTAAGAGATGAACCATTTGAGCACTATCCGATTGAATTAATAAGCGCTCGAATCCGTTTCTCCGTGCGACTGAGAGGCAGAGAAATAAACTCCATAAATCAGCTTTGTGATAAATGAGGTATCGACACCGGAGATGTAATGAACGACGGTAGTAGTGTGGTGTACGGTGGTTAAAAATTTAGATTGTGCTAAAGATGAAGAGAGAACGGAGTATGATAACAAAGAATTACTAATATGATTTTATTAGAAATGGATCAAGATATCTCAACCCAATACAATAGTTTGGGTTATATAGCTCATTCTCTAACAGTCTAGTCCCGACGTATGGGGATGTTGGACGGTGAGAAAAATATGATTTGAAGATTTGATTGAAAGAAATTAAAATTTTGCAGTACAATAATATAGATTTTTAGTGACAAATTGGTAGTGACTAGGAACAATTTTTTCACAAATATTAACTTTTTGTGACAATTTTTTTGTACGACACAATTAGTATAAGTAATTGTGACATATTTTTATTTGGTCACTGTAACAATAGTAATTGTGACGATTACATTTTTCACAAATGAATTCTCACTATAAGTATACAATTGTGACACAAAGTTCATTGTCACTAAAACTTTGACACATGATAGTGACGACATGTGAAGTGGTCACTATTAATTTGATATTTGTTGTTACAATAAAATTACTTGTCACTTAAAGTTTCACTTTTTGTTGTGATAAATATTGTCACCAATAAAAAAATTAAAAGTAATGACAAATTAGACATTGTCACAATGATAAATTTATTTTTATAATTATAAAAATTAAAGTTATCATAAACTAGTTTGTCAAAAGGTAAAATATTTCTATAGTCTATATTATGGGTAAATTGTTGTTTTAGTCAATCTATTTTGATCAATTTTAGTCTCTATATTTTTCAAAATTTAAAATTTTAATCCTAATCCTAACGGGACACTGACAATATGAAGGACTAAAAATGATCAAATTAAAGAACAAAAATTAAATAAGCAACCTATGTATAACGAATTAGCTAAAAAGAAAATTTTACTTAGCATATTTAAATACTACCATTCATGTCAGGATAAAAAATTCAAAATTTAAAAAGTATAGAAATTTAAAGTGACCAAATTAAAGTACAAAGACTACTATGTGATTTTAGCATAATATATGATATGATTTTGTTGAAAATTTTAAAAGATATATTCCATTTTGATTAGTTTTTTCTTTAAAAAAAATCTAAATAGTTTCTTCAACATACGTACTTCGTATAAGAAACCATAGAAATTTTCTTAAATTTTATTATAATAATAAGTGTTATAATTAATAAATATTTTTAAAATAAATTAAATTAATTTCAATTACAATTAAACCCAAATATTAATTTACTTTCAAAATAGTATTAAATTTCTTGCCTAGCCTAGTGGATAAATATTGCACTCTCACCCTAAAGGTTCCAGGTTCAATCCTTCTTGAAGCCAGGCATTGCATTTATTTACTAAAAATAATATGGTTACAACTAAAAGTATAATTAATTTTTTTATTATTGACAGTGACGACAAATTTTAGACATTATTTAAATATGTATTTGTGATAGAATGTTTGTCACTAGTAAGAATAACATTAGTGTCTAAATTTTAGTCACTACTAATAATCATTTGTGTCAAATAATGTGGTCATACAAAATATAACTATTGTGATGAAATACATGAAAGTTGTCACTAATATAATAGTGACAGAGTTATTAGTGACGACTTAGAAAAACAGTCACTGTAAATTTCAGTGACTAAATTTAACACTTTTTGTGACTATTTTCAGTGTCACTAAAAATGCATTTTCTTGTAGTGTTGAAACTTTTAAAGATATTCGAATTTTGAAATATATTCCAAAAATTAAATAAATAAAACAAGCAACGTGAAAAGTTATAATTGGATGATAGAATTTTTCATCGACTGTCGACGAAAATACTTTACTTGGATTAGAGAATGAAACATTAAAAACTTATTTGGACCAAAAATAAGTTCAGACGTAACCGAAAAAATGATATAATTTAAACACTTATTTAACGGTTATGGTGTTTTAGGAAGAAAAATGTTTGTATAAACGCGTGATGAAAAATAATTCTAATGACAAATTTGTTCTTAAAAAGTTAACTTTTGTTTTTGTTGGGTAATTTAAAAAGGATTAATATCTTATACACTAGCGGTGGAAACTGAAAGTTTTTATAAGCGCCTTAGGTTTAGGGTATAGGGAGTTAGTTTAAGGTATATGGTTTAGGGGTTTAGAATTTAGCGATAATTGTTTCAATTTAATGTTTAGTGTTATAATTTAGGGTTTATAGGTTAGGGTTTAGTTTTTAAGGTAATATGGTGATGATTTAGGTTTTAACCTATAAACCTTAAATTATAACCATAAACCTTAAATTGAAATAACTAACCCTAAATTCTAACCCCCTACACCTAAACCCCTAAACCATATACCCTAAATTAATTTCCTATATCCTAATACTAAAATATTTGTGGAAATTTTCAGTTTTCACCGTCTGTGTATAAAATATTTATCCATTTAAAAATAAAAAAAGTAAATGTGTTTTTATAAATGTTGTTGATTTTTTTTAAGTGATAATTAAGTAGGATAATTTTAAAACACAAAAATAATAATATTGTTGGTGCGGAAGGAATATTTATTTCTTAAAAAAGGGAAGGCGAAAATATTTTGTCTTGAAGACAATCGATTCATTTTCGACCTTTGACCCACCGCGCACATTAGTCTCCGGCACCTCCCCTGCGACCGCCAACGGTTTACTCCGCCACCCCCCTTGATTTTCCGTTCGTTTTCCGTTTTAATCTTCTGGGGAACTTTAAAATGCAAACCTGGTAATTTTATTTTCTTCCTATTTAACTCATTTCTATTTTCATTGTTTCCCCTTGGTTTTTACCTGCAATGAGGGTTCTTTTTTTTTAATCTTGTAGTTAAGAAATTGATGCATTTTATGATGTGGGATTTAGTTTTTGGAGCTAACTATTTTTTAAATGTTTGATCTTTATTGTATTCTGCTTATCTGGGATTGCGGTCGGTTGATTTTGAATTTCTTACCTTTATGCTGCAGGGAGGTGAATTTGGGTTTTTTGAAGATTGTAGACTTTAAGGTTTTTTGGGTTGGGAGAATTCTTGTTGAATTTAAGGTCTAGGGTTTGGTTTGGTTGTTTTTGGTAGAGATTAACTGCATATATTGCTGTGAACAATCTTAGTTGTTTGAACTTGAAGCCCCAAAGTTTGAAGTTATTGTTGTGAAATATTTCCTAGCTGGTGCTTGAGCTTGGATTTTGAGGTTCTGAGATATCTCTGTTTCGAATGGATCGGAAAATTTGCTACTAGTTTGTTGTGATTCAGTTTGCCATTTAGTTTTGTTTCTTTTCGAAATGGATGATTCGAAGGATCGGCATAACGATCATCTAGGTGTGAACAAGTTGGGAAAGAATATAAAGAAGAGCTCGCTACATCAACCTAGTTTCGGTAACGCTGCAGCTAGGCAACAGCCTCAGCCTCAGGTTTACAATATAAGCAAGAATGATTTCCGGGATGTAGTTCAGCAGCTCACCGGTTTGCCTTCGCAAGATACTTTGCCTAGACCACCACAGAATTCTCCCAAACCCCAAAGTGTGAGGTTACAGAAAATTAGGCCTCCACCATTGACACCGATCAATCGGCAGCTTATTCCCCCTCCCGGTATGGTCCCTGCTTCTGCTCGTGCACCAGCAGCTGTTCCCCCTCCCGTGCTTTATAACAATAGCTTTGTTAGACTTGGTCAATATGGACAGCCATTACCTACAATGTTGCAACCTATGGTATCCGGAGACGGTGTTTGGGCAAACACGGCTGAATCTCCTATCTCGGCTTATATGCGATACCTCCATACATCGCTTTTGGATCCAAGTCCAGTTGGAAACCAAGTTCAACCTCCAGCTCCACCGCCATCTTCTGGTTTACTTTCTGTTCCACCGATATCAGCTCCCCCTTCCGTCACAGGAGCAAATGGACCCGTAGCACCGATGCCAAATCTCCCTTCTCCACAAACAAATGGTCCCGCCCTTTTACCCTCACCGGCTTCTCAGTTCCTTTTGCCATCATCACCTACTGGTTACATGAACTTGTTGTCGCCTCGCTCCCCATACCCTTTGCTTTCTCCCGGGGTTCAGTTTCCTCCAATGAGTCCCAATTTCCCTCTTTCACCGATTGGTCAGTCGGGGATATTACGTCCAGGGCCTCACCCTCTGCCTTCCCCGGGTCTTGTTTTCCCCGTGTCACCTGGTTTTTCTCCGTTTCCAAGTCCGAGGTGAGGGATCAATAATCCAAGGTGATTACATTGTTGTTGAGGAACCAGAGCCTTCTTCATTGAGGATCATCTCCTTCTCATGAAGGCTCAACTGTGAAAATATAATATACAGTACACTACTGTAACTTGTAAGGAGATAGGATCACATGTACATGCATACATACATACATACTGTTTATACTTTATATATATATTATAGTAGGCAATCTGAGTTGAACAATTCTTGTGTAGTTATACTGTTTTTAGTTGAATTCTTTTTCAGATTGAATGACATGTGGAAATAAAAGATTCAAGAGCATTACATATTTTTCCAAGTTATTCAAAATGGTGTTTAGGGTTTTATTGGTGTTAACCCACATTAAACTCGAGACTAATCCTACCGGGTCGGGAGCGTTGAAAGTGTGCATCCCGAAATTCGGACTTGTGTCCGGCTACCACTTCAATCAACAGTTTCTTGGCCATGGTGTTTGGACCAGTTGATCTGAAATCTTGCTCAATTTGGTATAATATGTAGAAGAAAAAACTATGTTTTTAAGTAAGCTCCCGCACCATGCAGATTATGTTGCTCGAACCCAAGTTAACTAGAAAAAACAACACTATCCTTTACAACCTGCATTCTGATGACTACTTTCTTTTTAAGCAGGACGGGAAGTATAAGGGACTAGTGGGGGTTACGGTCTTAAAAATATTAAAAATTTAAGTTAAAATAATGATAAAATCAATTTTTATTCAGTCACTCATTAAGTTAGAATATTTTTTTACCATCGCATCTAAGCCCCGTGATTGGACGATAATGTTATAAAATACGGTCATCTTACAAAGTATTTTATACACAGATGTATATATAATGAATTTATGTGTTTGGGGCTGAAAAAATGAAATGAGACAACTTCATAATTGGTTTCCTGACATGTATAAAAGTTACACAGACATAGCAGCACCAGCTTTCCATTCAATGTAAAGAATCCTTTTGTCGGAACTGTATTGGTGGTTCTGTTTGTTGTTATTCCAGGCCTTAAACTGAATTAACCCTAAGTGTGTTTGGTTTTGCGGTAATAGAACTAATTTTGGTTCATCGTAATTTTGTAGAATTGATTTTTGCGTATAGTTGATTTTAAAGTAACGTGTTTTATGTTTGAGAGTTTTTTAAAAAAAAAATACAATTGTGTAAAAATATAGTGTATAAATTACGACGAAACGCAAAAGTTACTTCTACCTTGCTTTTCCCAAAATCACGTTTGAATTTTTAGATCCAAACATGTTGAAATAATGATCGATACATGTTTTTCCGTTCAATCGAGATTTTTGAACCCCAAACGCAAAACCAAACATGCACTAAAATGAAGATTATTCGGCAAAACACAGTTACCTTATAAGTCTATCAGAAGCGTGTGGGGTGTAATTGCAGGGTTGATGGAAGAAGTGTCGCTACAGGGACGGACACATATTTTATATTAGATGGCGAACATATAAAATTTTTAAAGAACAATTTTATAAAATTTAAGGGACGAAAATATTTTTTAATAAAAAATACATAAAAAATTTGAGAAAAAAAATAAAAATAGTAGATTCTCATGATGCATGCTGATAATAAGAGAAAGGCAATGATTACTGACTTCTTTGTTGGAGGGGATAACTTAGGGATATGAGCCCCATGCACACTGACCCTGACTATTCATGCATGCATACGTTCACTTTTAAAGTTCTGGTTTAGAATACAAATAACTCCTAAACTTTGCAATTTTAGTAAAGTTGGCCCTAAACTTTTTTCTTGTCAAATTGACATATGAAGTTGGGAAGTGTGTATAGATTGGCCCTTGAACTCTTCTTTCGATCAAATTCCCCCCTCCTCTTATGTCGGTAATGTCACCACCTTAGTGATCAATGTTAATAGAATACTATTAAAAATAAAAATTAATGTTGTTAATATTAGGGACCATTTTATGTCACGTTTTCAAACTTAAGGGGGGATTTGACCAAATTAGCTAAGTTTACGGGACATTTTGATCGACCGGATTTAGGGGATAATTTCATTGAACTTATCAAGTTGAAGGGTCAAGTTGATGGGAAAAGACCATAGGTAATTTGACCGACCAAGTGTAGGGGCCAATTTCACCAAACTATCAAGTTCAAGGGTCAATTTTACGAAAAAAGGTTATAAAACTAATGAATTGATATTGATATATCAAAGAATTTAAGGACTAAATTGAAAAGGATAACATAAATTTTTAAGTCCTCAAAACTTCCCAAAATCTCTAAGCAAAATGGTCCAAGTCAAAACCAAGGTTTATGAAACTTTCTCTAAGTGTTTTTCAAGTCAAAACAGTAATTTTCGAGTCAACATTTTGAAACAGCCATTAGGCGTTTCAGAACGTTTTGAAACTGTTAACATGTGTTTCGAAACAAGCCTTCTCGTTTCGATACGAGGGTATCGAAACAGGTCTCCATGTTTCGAAACGAATGAAGAACAACAAAACGGGTTGAACCGTTTCGATACGGCAGTATCGAAACGACCTCAAACGTTTCGAAACGATTTTCAAACTTAGATTCAAAAATATGACTGTTGCAAATTTTATAACTAATTTACAGAAAACGGTTAAGGTGTATCAAATGTTTTAAGCCGTTTCGATACGGGTTTTGGCAGAGGCAAAATGTTTCGAAACGGGCTCTTAGTGTATCGAAACGATTTAGTCCGTTTCGATACGGTCTATTAATTTCACCCCAACGGCTATTTCTATTTTAGTATGTTTCGAAACATGTTCGAGCGTTTCGAAACGAGTAGTTGCATAAATGCATTTAATGTGGGAAGATTGCATCCCAACGGTTATAATTATGATGGCAACAACCCCAACGACTAGAATTCAATGAGAATGTATAAAATGGAGTTTTAAAAGCATCAGCAACAACTATTGATCTTAAGAGAAAACATCCAAACATCAAATTCAAGCTCTTGTGCAAAAATTCCATATTTCTTGTAAAACCCCAATTGTGGTTCATTATAATTCTTATCTTTTTTTATTCAATTGGGTTGAGTGCTTGTAATTGGGCAACATTTGTATTGAGAGATACTTGTTATTTGCTTTCATCTTCTTTGTAAAAATTGTGTGAGGATTTGGTCAATTTTGGGTAGAAAATTGACCATTGTGTAAAGGTTTTCTCCTAAGCCTAGAAAAGGGGAAGATCAACTAGTGGAGTTGTTGAAAAATCCTTAGTGGGGGCTAAGGTAGTGGATGTAGAGTTCAATTGGAACTTGAACCATTCTAAGTACCCTGTCTTGATATTTTTATTTTACCATTTCACTACCAAACTTTCTAAAAATCTAATTCACCGCCTCTTGGCTTAAATCGATTCAACGATCCACTCAACAAAGGTCATGGGTAATTTGGCCAAGGTTGTCATGTGTCAAGTGGTGATTTGTGTTTCAAGTTAAATGTTTTGTCAAGAGACTCATGATATTCGATAATCACATAATTGATATCGATTAAATCAGGATTAAATCAGATCAAACTTTTAAATGAGTTGTTAGTTCTTTCAAAGTTATTTTCAACAACCTCTAGAGCAAGTGGTTAAAAGCTCTCAGTTGACACCTCCCATAGGTTGTCGGTTTTAAACCTAGTAAGAGCAAATTTTTCATCCCCTCCCTAAGTAGGAATTGTTAAAAAAAGTTCTTTCAAAGTTACTTTCTCCATCTAAAAAATCCACATTTAATATTAAACTTCTTACCATTTGATTCAATACATGAAATTAACTTTAGGGTAATTTACGTAAATCGTCACTGAACTTTACTTTTAAAATCTATTTTGGTCATTGATGTTTCAATATGTTTAATTTAGTATTTAAAGTTTAGACATTGAACGTTTTTAGTTACTCTTAAACCTTAAACGGTCATAGATAGTAGCTGCTCGGTACCAAATTTCACCAGTCACTTTGTCTCGGCCCCTTGAACCTAAACTCAACCTCCATTTTTTTCGAAAAGTGCTCTGAAGTTCACGAATCGACCAAAAACCTTTTAGTTTCTCTTCTGTCGTCAGACGGAGCTCGTTTCTCATAATGTTGCTTTTCTCTTGCCAATGAAGTTTTTCACTGTTTAGATCTTGAAGAAATTCTTTCATTCGCCGATAAACGAACGTCGTCAAAAAATTAACGGATGAGTGACAAAAACGTTCAATGTTTAAATTTCAGTGAATAAATTGAACGCAATAAAGCATCAATGACCAAAATAAGTGAAAATAAAATTAAGTGATAATTTATGTAATTTACCCTTTTAACTTTTTAAACTTGAATATTACAAAAATAGGGGTAAATGAAATAGGTAGGGGTGGGACACTGAATTCATGGTTGATGGATTTTCTCTTTGGTGGTTTATGTTTGTGTGTAATGAATGATGAATGCAAAGGAAAAAAGTGGGGCCATTGGAGGGGGGGGGGGGGGGGACCAAGCAAAGGGTAGTTAAATAGTGATAGTACTTAGTAGTTAAAGTCATATGAGGTCTATAAATGAGATGTTTCCTAGCATAGATTCAGTGTCAGACATGCCAGGTCACACGCCCAATTGCTTTTTTTAATAGATTTTTAATCATATATTCGTTAATTGGCCAAATAATCAAAGATATTAATGTAGTTTTTTTATATGAATTTAAATTTCAGTATTTATTTTGAAAATATAATATCTCTATACTTAATCAAAAAAGAAAGAAAAAATTATACCGATGATGCATGTTATGTGACGGATGTTACCAACGTGAGTGAAAAAAGTCGATGATTTTTAAGTAAGATTTTAATATAAAAAAACTCTTGACAATGAAGTTTGATTTGATTCAACTTTGAACTTAATTGAGAAATTTTTATGATTACCGGATATCGATAATAAAAAAATGTACGAATTTACATAAAATTGAATGAAGAAGACCCTGAGTGATAAGTCATGGGACATTGGTGCAAGTGCAAGTGGTCCAACACTAACACCCTCGGCTCATATATTTCATGCGTACTATATTGATCTTTGGTGCTAGAGTTGTTTGATATTCGTATTGATCCGATCCGAAAAATTTGTAACACGACCTACTAATGATCATGCATAGGGTAACTTAAAAATCAGGTATAAATGCATTGGTATTCCTCTCTTCCTTATTTTTTCTTGAAAGATAAGAAAGTGTCTCGTTAAAAACTACCTTCGTAACCAAGTAATCTTACTTGTTGCTTTAGTTTCTAATTAAGTGTGGTGAAAATGAAGACCTGAAACTGCAGCAGCTTTGGGAAGTAGGGTTGCATTGCTAATGCTGCCCTAATACAGTCCAGTGGAAACGACATGAGCCGACTATTATACCACCTAAAAAGCAATGTTTTAATATTATAAAAACTGGAAATTAAAAGATCAAAGCAGGTTCACTGATGACTAGGGACCAGTGGAGTTCTGGACAGGCGCGATAGGAGCGACCGCATATGGCCCACATGAGAGAAGAAGCCTTAAAAATTATAAATATATATATAATTATGTGTATATATATAACAATAATCTAAAAGTTAAAGCATGCAAAAAAATGACACTTTTTAAATGAAAATATTTGGTTTTTGGATGTTTGTAGGTTAATTTTTTATTGTTCAAGAGGATAATTTAATAATATTTTTTACATTAATGTAATTTTTTGAAGAGACAAAATTTATATCTCTTACTGAATACAAATTAAGGACCTTATTTTAATAAATTGCATAGGGCCTTAAAATCTTTGAACCGCCTCTGCTAGAGACAGCATCTGCATGCTAGAAAATTAAACAAAAAAAAAAGTTTCCTGTCCTCTTAACTTGTACAGAGAAAAAACCGAAAATCAGTTCAAATCATAAAATTTAATTCGTTTTCGATTTAATTTCAGTTTAGTTATTTGCCACACAAAGTCAGAGAAATAAACACTAAGTTTCTATCTTTGACTTCATTAACCAAAACTAAAATTCCCAACAATAATACCGTCGAAAATTTGTCTTCCTTTCAAGAAAGCACACTGAGTTTCGCTCACCACACTTTTAATAGCTATAATTATTTTTATCAATTATTGGTTAATTTAATAGATTAGGCTTTACATTTTTATAACATTCACGATTCAAATTTTAATGTTATCGATAGAATAAACTGAATTTAGAGACACAAATCTCTGTCGTATTTAATCCATATTATACCAAATTATATAGGAAATTTACAGCATCTGTTCTCTAAAAGTAATGGACATGAACTCATGTTGAGGCCTTCCTAGAGTGGATTTCCTCAAGTGTTATCCAAATATGGTAAAAAAAGTGTTATCCATTAACGTGTGGTAAAAAAAGTAGTTTAATTTCCATTTCAAAGTAAATTCATGTTGCAGAAACACAAATGGCTTTTTCTTTAGATTTTAGGGTTGATTGAAATAATCCCCACGGAAATACATGCCCATATCAGAAACTCAGTACTGACTCACTCAGCATTAAAAAAACTGTACCATGAAAATGACACTGCACTGCTCTCTTTACCACAACATCACACAAACTCTAATCCTGTTTTTTTCCTCTTAAATAATAGGTTTAATTATAAAATAATTGCTCAAACTATGTCTCTTCTTTACAATAGGTGCCTAAAATATTTTTTTGGTTGAAATATGTGCTTAAAGTTTCATTTTTTGTTAAAATAGGTTCCAAAGTAGGTGTCTCAATTGACTTTAAAAAAAAGTCAAAATGAAATTTTAGCCACCTATTTCAGCCAAAAAATACTTTAGGCACTTATTGCAAAAAAGAAACATAGTTTAGGCACTTATTTTATAGTTAAGCCTAAATAATAATAATAAATCAAAGACAACTAGTTAGTTCAGTGAGATTTAAATCTTTTAAGCAATATTAGATATTTAGTTTTTGATGTTGTGAAGGGAATAAATTAGGTTAATAAAGTGACTGTTTTTGTTCTAGAAGATAAAGTTTTTATTAACAATGGTTCAAGAATAATCGAAACTTCAAACTCTAAACTAAACAACAAAATATCCACCCACGACCATAGAAATTCTCTATCCTTTTTTGGTGTCTCTATTTACGCTTTTATACTAAAAATATTATTAGTGTTTAGGGTTTAAAGTTTAAGATTAAAATTTAAGGAATTGTGGGGTTTGGTGTATTTTTAGGGTTTAGAATTTAGGGTTAAGACTTACAATTTAATTTTTTAGTGTACCGAAAAGGATAGAAAATGTTTGTTTCACCTACGAGCACTTATATTAGGCTCTATAATCCTCTGTTTCAGATTAACCGACCAATGAGTACAAAAAATTATACCAAAAAATTATAATAATAAATCCTTATTCTCTTTACCTTCACACATGAAGCAAATGAAAAAATTTCAAGCATTAAAAAAAGAAGAAAAAAAATCTCATACAGCAAAGCTAGACTATCTTTTATTTCATTTCAGTCCATTGGCACACTTTTAGAGATTAAAGAAAATTTGCACACTCACTCCCTTTGATTTTTTTTTCAAGATGTCGTTGAACGTCTATGCCCTAGTCGAAGCTCTAGATCAAGCTCTTCAATGGCTGTTTCCTTGCAGTTGCTGCCGGTGATGTAATTCTCATCCCCGGATGTCGTCGTTGAAGACGGCGAGCTATTTAACGCCGGAGGCGGTACCGGAATATTTATCGATGTCGCGGCGGCTGCCATTAAGTTGAAAGGGGGATACGGTGAAATGGACCATGCATTCATAGGCGGATAAGAAGTGAAAACCCCATTAGGGTTATGTAACTTGTAGAGGAGACACAGGCCGCCATTTTTGGCGAATTCTTGAGTCGGTATCAAGAGAGTAGATGAGGAATTAGTTGTGGCTGTAGCGGATGGCGGCGAGTTCGGGGCATCGGGCTGTGCTTGGTGGAGCCGAGCTCTATCACGGCGGTGAACGTTCATGTGACCGCCGAGGGCTTGAGCCGAACGGAATTCCCTTCGGCAAAAGGTGCAAGTATAAGACCTTGGCGGCCATGTTGTTCCCATCGCATTACCCGTGTCCTCGGCGAAAGCCCTAACCTCCCAGGAATCATCGTCGGGTTCGAGAGTTTGTGCCTTAGGGTACCACATCCACAAGCCGGCGGTTAAGTTCGTGTCGATCGGAGTGGTGGCGGTGGTGGTGGTGGTGGTTCTGGTTTTGTTGAGATTGGGCTAGTTTTTGAAGCTGGTCAATGAGAGATATGGGCAAATGGTGTTAAATATAGGGGCAAATGGGGATGGGGTTTGGGAATGTAGAGACAAAATGAAACCCTAACACCGGACATATCACCCAATGTTGTAGCAAGCATTTGGATTTTTGCAACATCAATGTTAATAAATGACTAAGGTTGTTTCAATTTAATCAAAATTTTTGAGTTCGAGTCCTTAAAAATACACTAGTGTTAACTATTGATTACTTGTTAAGAGAACTTTGTCATCCATTCTATCTTATTCAATACTTGATAAGAAAGATTGGTAATGCTAATGATGTTTACATTTTTTTAATAGTCTTTAAATAATTATAGTAGGGATTTAAAAAGCGAACCGCGACTGTGATATAGCGGTTGCGCCGCCGCTCGAAACCACATTTGAGGTAAAAAACAGTCCGCGATTGTCGCAATTTAGCTGCTTTTATTTGAAACCGCGATATAACGCCGCGATCGCGATTTAAAACCCTGAATTACAATGTATTATGTGTCCATACTTTTCTTTAACACTTTGGTAACTCACACACATTATAGACAATATTGTTCGGGATAAAATTCGTCTGCCCCTTTTCGGTGCCCCTACATATGCCCCAACACTAAAAAATACTACAAAATTAAATTTTAAGCCCTAATCTTAAATTCTAAATCCTAAACCCTACACCCTATACCCTAAAAAATACATTCTACCCTAAATTTTCTAAACTCTAACCACAACCCCTAACCTAAAACCATAAACCTAAAGTTAATTTTGAGCGTAAGACATATGTAGAGGCACCGGAAAAGATAAAAGATTTCTATCTTATTGTTCAAACTCAAATATCTTAGAATGAACGTCCTTATTTTTTTCCTACTAAAACCACTCGATGGGTTCTAATAAAGTTTACATTCGGCTTGTTGTTTCATAGACATGTTGTATAGTATTTAATTAGTACCCAACAAAGATGTAATGAAAGCATGTATGTGCTGTCAACTTTGATGTGTATCTAATTAAATTCTCTATATTGTTGGTATCTTCTTGTTGCATTAGCACAAACTAACCCTTTTTTACTATGAAAACTTCTCTTCTTAACCTTTAATAAATTAATAAATTAATTTAGTTTTTAGTTGTTGTTTTTGTCTTAAGATCGACATGTCAGAAAGCTGTCCAAAATCAGACCGATATGAACATAGATATTAAAGAGAGAAACGGTTTCCTTTCACAATTAGCTGTTTTCGTCCAATATCGACTTAAACAAGAATCACTAAAATATCTTACTTTTCTTTCTTTCTTTCTTTCAACCATTGTTTCCATCGTCTTGTTTCCTTATTGCCATCAATTCCCAGAACAAACAACCTGACTTCCTTTTTTTCCGAAGTTCCGATCTCAGTTATCTAATGTCTGTATAATTATGATCAGAATTAATCATTATAATTTATAAATATATAAAAAATTTAAAATTATATACAAACTTTTAATTTTTAAAAGGCGACCGCTCCCTTCAGTCTCTCGGTCTATTCCTGACCAGATTAATATAGTTCTTACCGATTTGGAAGGATATTCTTACACAATGATAGTTAAGTAGTGTTTTTTAAATTTTTTTTATCACTCTTATAACAATATTAAATAGCATTTAAAAAATAATTCAATTCTTTTATTGAAAGATTATATAAATTATGAGGAGGTAAAAATACTATTATAATAATATTTATAACCATTTAAAATAATAACCTTTTACTCATTTGATAATGTAAGGTCATCAATGGTAAACAATTTTTTTTTGATCAAAGGGGAATTTTCATTACTAAAACTGGGGAAAAACAGACTCGATAAAACCATAAAAGGACCCACCTGAACCCAGCCAACACGGCCACTGAGCAGGTACTACACCAAACATACAAGGCCACACAAAGCGAAAAGAGAAATAAACTAACAAAGGCCAACACGGGCCACATCCACACAACTTTCCACAACAAAGGGGAAACATGCCGTATCCATCAACATCAGTGATGATCCAACGGCTATCCGAGACATGCTCGAGAGACTTACTTCGATGCCAAAACGAGTCTTCTATCGGGCAGGGACGAGCGGCACCACCATTCCTTCGCCGGAGAGCTCTATCCAGAGGCAGGCTTCCATTCCATCGGTAACGGTCCTTATCACGACAAGCGGTACGGTGATTATCGTCCAAACACCAAATCGAAAACCAGGACAATCGTTGCTCTCCAAAAGCATTAAGAGAACACACAAGCCAAACTAAAACAACACAAGACCCAGATCTAAAAGCAAGATTCGCCCAAAAGCTGATCCACATCGAACCGATCCCCATTGCTAATTTCGAACCGCCCGGGTCCCATCCAAAACTAAGCACCATCCGAACCCCATAAACAAAGTTGGCCCAATAATGAGCAAATGAAAATCTCCATTCCTGGGCTCGCTTCGAGGCCCACGCTGGGCTAGGTTTAAAGGACCAGGCAGTTTTTATAGTGATCTTTCCAGCTATTCTTTTCTGGCAAAAAACAGACGTGGTCCCCACCAGATCCCCAAGAAGATCCAACTCAGCGAAGGCAGGATTCAAAGATAGCGATGGGTCCATCTTTAACAGAATTGAGACCACACAACAAAACCCAAAGTACAAGTCAACCTTTGCTAAACGAGGAAACCAAATAGCTGTCATTTTGCCATCGTCCTTGGTTGCGTGAAAGGACCGTTCTACCCCTGGTAACCAGACCATCTTCCTAACAACGTTGATACCCGACGGCAGAAATGGTGCTGGCTTTTCTCCGGCGAGCAGGCGCGAAACAGATCCGACGTCGGAGGCCAAGAAACCCAAGTCGCCGCTTCGACGGGCGGAGAAACAGTCACCCAACCGGAAGCCGAGACGGTCGGGACAAGCAGATCGTAGCAGTGTGACCTCATCGTGAACCACCAAAAAACCTTCCTCGCCGTTCCCGTGCTCCCTAGCAGGCCGAGAGATCGAGCAACCGTTGTTTCTGGGCCATCGTTTCCGGGGGAGCCAAAGTCGTGCCATGATCCGACTACCCAGCCCAGTTTCAATGCTTCTCCCTCAACCCCGTTCCCCAAACTGAGTTTAGAACCGTCTGACCAACCGATTTTCCATACCCGTATGACGAAGCGGAGACTGTTCAGAGAACCCTCACCGCCTTCATCCTGACCAGGGCCCCAGCACCGACCGGAGAGTGAGAGGAAAAAGGTACCCATTTGAGCCTTGCTCGGCACAGCCCATTGCACCTGCCGGGGATCTCCATCTCCTGAGATCCGGACCAAGCCACCAAACGGCGTCGTCCACCACACCACCGGCCACCGACGGGCTCCGGAAGGAGGAAACCACCTTCGCCTGGCCTCGAGCAAGAAAACCGGTCCGGATGAGACACACCACCCGCTGAGGGTCGCAAAATCCAGGAGGGAGGAAAAACTAGGAAGGCGCGTGGGGCACGTTGTCTTGTGGGCACTCTCCATTGCTGCTTCCTCCCATCAATGGTAAATAATATTTGAGAATATAAGGGGTAATGTCATTACCACTCATTTTTTTGGACATGCCATGGATAGGGTAACTCGTATGACTCGGCTCGAATATAAATTTAATAAATTAAAAATATAATTTTTTTTGAATTTAATTATACACATATTAATATAAAATTATTTTTTATTATTTTTAAAACAAAATAGATGATTTGAGGTAAAAAGATTTTGATCTGAATTTTGAATTTTTTGAAATCGGGCATCGACTCATCTCAGTCCATGGACACCTCTATTTCAAAAAAAAAAAGACAAAGCGATTTGAACTCAGGTATTTTATGATAAACATCATCCGTTTTTTTATTATGACTATTTGTTAGGTTCTAATATATGCATTTTAAAACACAAACTGATAATATTTGATAATATATCAAATGTGTATTTTATATAGTAGCCCAATTGAAAGAGATTTATAAACTTCCATGTCATATCTTCTAAATTAATATGAAAGGTTAATAATCTTGTTTAAAAAAAAGTATTCTAAGGGTAATTTAGTAAAATATAATCTTTTTGAATAGTCTAAAGGTGATTACAAGGTAATATATGTTCATATATATTTTTAACCCTTTGATAATGCACACACACACATTGTAGACAAAACGATTGAACCCGAGCCTCCTAAGAAGAATATCATCCGTTTTTCCACTGGGACTACTTGTTGGGTTCAAGTAAAATACAATCTTTTTTCAATTGTCTAAAGGTGTTTATAAGGTAGTATATGTTCATAGATATTCTTAACCCTTTGACACAAGGGCGGTGCTAAAAATATATTTAAGGTGTGTCATTTTTTCAACGATATTTAAAGGATTAATTATTTATAAAGGGGTGTCATTTTATTCATAAAATGGGTGTTATTTGTCCATATTTTTAATTTTTTATATACAAATTATATAAGAAAAATAAGTTTCCCAAAAATTTTGGGGTGTCATGAGACACCCCTATTCAAAGGGTGGCTCCGCCCTTGCTTTGACATGCGCACACACTTTGCAGACTTTGCGATTGAAACATGAGTCTCTTATGATCAAGATCATTTGTTTTTCAACTGGGACGACTTGTTGGATTTTAGTAAAATATAATCTTAAATAACCTTTCATTATGTGAATCAAATACCATGTAATCTTACATTCTGACCAAATCAACCAAGCAAGACAATATAATATTTATAATAATATATCATATAACCTTACATTTCATTAATGTTATTGCCAAAACTAATATTACATTTCACGAATTAAACATCACGAGTGGTCTCAGTGAAAAAAAGGATGCTATTCATCCTAAAAACCCGAGTTCAATCCGTTTTATCTGCAAGGTGTATGACACATCGAAAGTTAAAAAAGTATAAACATATATTACCTTTTATTCGCCTTAAGACTATTAAAAAAACAATACAAAATAGTGCCAACAGAGCCAACGTAGTCCTAACAAAATAGTGTTTATTTCTGGTAATAAAGGCCCAACATATATACCTCTAATGATCTGCATATTAGGCCCATCATTTTATTACACTTTGGAATTTGCTTAATTAATTAAAAATTAATCATGCAAATGGGAATGATGCTTTGGGAAATTCGTATTTTAGATTCGAATTAGTGTAATTTTTTTAGTTTTCTAGATTTATTTTAGTTTATGTTACTTGTGAACTCTGTCTAAATTTACTATGAGCCATGCCCTTCACTCGCAGGCCGGTCCTGAGATTTTGAAGGCCCGGGGCGAACTGAAAAATTAGGTCCTAATTAAAAAGTCAGGAATTTTATCTAAGGTGTGTCATTTTCTTGAAAAATATTTAGGAGGAATTAATTATTTATGGAGTGACAATTATATATAATTTTAATTTTGTACATATAGATTATATAGAAAAAATATATTTTTTCAAAAACTTGTTGTGGGTGTGGCTCCGCCCATGCCCCTGACAATAAGTATTAAAAAATTTTGAATTTTAAGAGCATGACCCTATTAACACATATTGAAAAGAATTAATTTTAAGAGTATGCTCCTAATAACAAATATTAAGGTTAATGAGCCTCTAATAATAAGGATTGAAAGAATTAGACCATAATAGCAAGTATTGAAAAAAATTAGACCTCAAATAACAAATATTGAAAAATTGAATTTTAAGAGTATGTCTCTAAGAACAAATATCAGAAAAAGAAATGGACATCAAATAACATTATTGAAAAAAGAATATTTAAAAAATTTAAGAGCGGCCCATAATACAAAAAAATAAGAAAATTGAGCTTTTAATAACAAGTATTGAAAACAACACCTCTTAATAAAATCATATTTACCTATAAAAAAATAAGTATTGAAAAATTAAACCCCAAATAACAAGTTTTAAGAAATTGATTTTAAGAGTATATTCCTAATAACAAATATCAAGAAAAAATGAGCCTCAAATAAGGATGGCCAAATAACTCAAACCTGAACCGACCCGGTGTGCCCCGCTCCGATCCGGTCGGGTTTTTAGTCTTGAATTTCGGCGATCGAGGCGAAGCGGGTGGGTTATTTATAGTGTTGAGTCGGGACGGGGCGAGTTCGGGTATATGCTAGAAATTCCCCCGCCCCGATATATATATATAAAAATATCACTATATATAAACACTTTTATGATTGTTAAGCTATTTTTTTGTTTGGGCTTATCGTAAAAAAATAGATGTTGTTCAAGTTTTAACATATCTAATTTTGATGGTCAATTGTTCAAGTTTATTTTTTAAAATATGTAATTTTTTCATGTGGGTAATTTAAAATTAGTTTTTATTTTTTTATATAGGTTTAAAGTCTTTTGAAACTAAATTTTATGGCCGTAATAGTGAATTGATCGGATCAAACTTTTATCGTCGTCGAAGATTAAGATTTTTTTCAATTTTTCGGATCAGGTCGGTTTAAGAGTTGTTATATCGGCGCGGGGCGGGTAGACTAATATTTTAATCTGGGGCGGGGCGAAGTTGAGTTTAGGGGCATATAGATCAGGGCGGGGCGAGCCTAATAGTGCCCATCCCTAGCCTCATATTGAAAAAATGGACCCTTAATAACAAATATTGAAAAAGTAAATTTTAAGAGTAGACCCATAATTATAAATGTTGGGGGAAATTGAGCCTCTAATAACAAGTCTTGAAAATTTTAGACCCTAAATAACAAGTATTGAAAAAAATAGACCCATAAATCCTAATAATATTCATTAGAAAAAAATTAAACTATAACGATTTAAGTAGTAAAATAAGTAGAAAATGAGTTATCTGTCTAATTTTATAACCAAATTATTATTTTTTTTACTAATTATTTATGGTCTAAAGTAGAGCATTCTTTCTAATAACATAATCAAATTTTGAGACATTTTCTATTATAATTATTTAAACAATAAAAATTAGAAAAAATGTGGTTTTTGGCCGTCAATCGATTCGACCTGCCCCAGAGTCGGTCCTATCCACTAGTCGCAATAAAGTTTCGTCACTAACTACAATAATAATCATAATAAAACTTTAGTTACCCAAATTGAAAAAGTTGCTAAAATCACGGGTCATTTGTGCCATTATCTCTTTTGTTTATAAAGAGGATTAAGGACAGAAAACCAATAATGCAGGCAAGTTCATGAGATAAACAGTAATAGATAAACCATTATACAATTCCAAATTGCTCAAAGTCCAGCCAAAGCAAAGGGGCAGTGACGGCTGTGGAAGGCCGCCCAAGGTGGAGCCGTGGGGGCGGGGGAGGAGGAGACGACAAGAACGGGACCCACGCGCCGCTCCACCACTGCCCACTTGCCCCCAATTCCTCCCCTTTTATATATATTCACATTTTCATTCTAAACAAAATTTGTCTCTAATTCCTCATTCAATGACCAAAACAACTGATCTAACCCCACCCATACAAAAGTACAGACGCACGATTTTATGTTAGATGAGGCGAATTTATAAAATTTTATAGAACGGGCATATAAACTTTTAGAAGGGTAAAATAAAATTTTAATAAAATTTTTTTAAATTATATATGAATTAAAAAAAATAGGGAACGACTGCCCTCTTCAACACCCCTCAACCCATCTATGCCCACACAATTAGGGCTGAGTAAAACTTGACTCGACTCGAAAAAAAGCGAAATATTTTACTCGGTTCGAGGCGAAAAAATTCGACTCGAAAAACTTTTAAATAAAGTTTTAGTTGCAAAACAAAAATTCAAATAACTCGAGATTTTTAGTAATTAGTGGATTGATTTTAAGTCCGAGTTGAGTCTCTCAATTTTTCCGGATATATGTATACCAATGTAAAATAATATGAAGAAATGTATGTCACATATGAAAAAAAAATATGAAGATATATATATGTGTGTGAGATTGATTATAATAAATAATTACAATTAAATTTATATAGGAACTCCAAAACTCGACTCTAATTTCATAAAATCGAATCGAAAAATTTTCAAATAAAGTTTGAATTGTAAAATATATCATGTAAACTCAATGGAACGCTCACCCATAAAAAAAATATAAACGATGTAATATCAACTAACTATCAATATATAATAGTGAATAACTTAACAACTCATCGTCTTCTTCTTTGTTTTTAATTTCTTCCATTTCTAAAAAATAAAAACCCTTTGATGCTCGCATGGCCGGTCTCGATTTAGGCACTGCTTTTCGCTACGTTCAACACCTTCAAAGGCCCGACCTTCACCTCCATCACCAACCCGAACCCGAAGACCACGACGTTTCAAACAACCGCGGTGGCTGTGCTGACGGTGGTTCAGCCCAAGTTCAGGACTTTGTCAACGGTTCCCACACGGGTGACCTTGTTATAGCCCGTAGGCCGAGGGGTCGTCCACCGGGTTCGAAGAACAAGCTGAAGCCACCGGTTGTCGTCACTAGGGAGAGTGGCAACACGCTCCGAGCTCACATTCTCGAAGTTTCGAACGGCTGCGATGTTTTCGACAGCGTCGCCAGCTACTCCCGGCGGAGGCAAAGAGGGGTATGTATATTGAGTGGGAGTGGTACGGTGACGAACGTGAGCATTAGGCAACCGGCTGCGGCTGGAGCTGTTGTTACCCTTCATGGAAGATTTGAGATATTATCGCTTTCGGGTTCGTTTTTGCCGCCGCCGGCTCCTCCGGGCGCCACCAGTTTGACGATCTTTTTGGCCGGTGGGCAAGGGCAGGTTGTTGGGGGTAGTGTGGTCGGGGAACTGTTGGCGGCTGGACCAGTTATTCTCACAGCATCGTCCTTTACGAATGTGGCTTATGAGATACTTCCCTTAGAAGAGGATGAGATTCAAGGCGGCGGCGGCGGCGGCGATGGTGGTGGAAATAACACGTTTGCCGATGCTGGACGGAGTGGGTTACCTTTCTTCAATTTGCCACTCAATATGACTCCTGTTGAAGCATGGCAAGGAAACTCCGGTGGTTTATAGGCCAGGTTTTATTTTAGTTTTTTCTTAATATTTTTGGTTAAACTACAATGAAGGTCACTTAATTATGGATAAAGTTACATTTGGGTCACTTAATCATGAGTAAGATTACATTTGGGTCACTCAATTATGAGTAAGATTACATTTAGTTCACTCAATTATGGGTAAAGTTACTTTGGGTCACCCTTCATATTTAAAAAAGATGCATCAATTTATGTATTAGATTAATTAATGATTTCAAATGAAGTACTCTAATGTTAAAGAGGATATACACGTGATTTCGAAGAAAAAATGACTAAATTGATGTACTTTTTTAAATATGAATGGTGACTCAAACGTAACTTCACCCATAATTGAGTGATCTAAATATAAACTTTAATAATTGGGTGACCCAAATGTAACCTTACCTATTATTGAGTGATCCAAATGTAACTTTTAATAATTGAGTGACTTTCGTTGTAGTTTACCCTACTTTTTTATAATCTATGAAATCTTCTATGGAGTAATAAATTAAATAACGTTTTGTTAAATCAATATTTAATAATTCAATCATTAAATTTATTGATATATTAATTTTTATTATATTTTTTGAAAAAGGAAAAAAACTGAATTTCTTATGATCGTGTTTCTTCCAAGCTTTCATCTCACATATGTTGGGAATTAATTATTAAATTAAAAATTCATAATTTGATATTTTATTCGAGTTTTATTCCATGCGATTGACATAAAAAACAAATCCGTGTTGATAACGTGTTATAAAACTTTTAGATCTCTAACAACTTCTTAGAATGACTGGTCACATAGTTATGAATTAGGGGATAAAGTACAACGAACTATAAAATTAGGGAGGTAAAGTTCAAATAAATTGAAAATTGAAGGTTCAAACATGTAAAAATCCCATTCAAACGAGTCCTAAAGGTTTCGATCTTCCTTCAATGAGCTAGACATTCAATCACCATAAGTAGTTCCAAGAAACAAGTCTTAAAGGTTTCAAACTCCTTTCGACGAGCATCGACGAGCAGAGCATCGAATCACCATTGCTCGTTCCAAGAAACCCGAAGGAAAAAGTTAACACCGAGGATGAACATAGATTAGGACATATAGAACTCCGGATGCAAACATCCGGTAGCCGAGACGAATATTCAGAATTTCGAGTTTTTAACACAACACAATCTCTACAAAAGTATATTTCCTTATTTACATTGGTATGCAGAGAATCAATCACACAGAAAACAAAACAACATTACGTGTAAAATCACACAACACTACAACAGGGAGTTATAGGAAACATCAACAGCCACTGTATGTTTTCACTAACCTACATGGTTCTCGAGCACAACCGGAGGCACTTGAGTATCAGGTGACTGATCATCGGATATAGAAATCAGCTCAGACCTATATTTCTCATCTTCATCAACGTAAGCAGCCATAGCCCCATTCGTGCCGTCAATGATTTTCGATGCAGGGTCTGAATTCGGATCAGTATCGGGTACGGAATAAGATATTGCGATAAGCAACTCGCGAGCTAGCTCCTGAGTAACCTTTTGAGACGGTACTTTACTATCCATATAATGTCGATTTTTCTCCTGCAATTGAAAATGCAAACTTAAACCCGATTTCGATCAAAGAATAAAGAATCCACAAGTATAACAACACGGGATCGCATATACAGCACAGATAACACATTTCATGTATAGCCGAATGTAACATCAAAATCACTAAATCAGGGGCTAGAACTTAGAACAGCATACGCAAACAACGATACAATCATACTTGCCTTCAGGCTAACAGGTATATCGGATTGCCGTTTTATCAATGTATATAAGTGACATTTCTTATCCAATCACCGGAATCATATTCCCCAGAGCCAGAGTTAGTGACTTATCTATTCTCAATACAAATAATCTACATACCGAAACCGAACATCCGCGCCTTCGAACGACAATACAATCTATCATAGCTAAGATTGAATAAACAAGTCAAGCTGCACACAATTACAAACTTCAAACAGAGATCGTTTTCGAAAACAAAATCATCACATCAAACAACAGAATCTAAATGTAAGATTGCTGCAAGCATATTTTCCAAAGGAAAGAAATTTCAATATAAATCAGAGATTAAAACATTAAACAAAAAAGGGTTCAAATTTTAATATAAACCCACGTCGGTTTCGCCGTCAAGCTCACGACTTTTGAATCACCGGGGAAAAACCCTTTCTCCCCGTCGAAAAACTGCATCTATTTTTCAAAACCCAAACTTTAACAATTAGTATTACTATAATTTGATTGGCTAAAACTTCATTGGATCGAATAAAAGAGAAGAAATACATGGAAATTAGAAAGGAAAACAATTAGACCCCCAAAAAAAGACAATTTCTTGCCGATTCCTTAGGGTTTCCGATCAACCAACGGAAAACAAAAGCAGTTAAGATGATCACGGGACAAGGATCGTTCTTTGTATCAATCAGCCAATTGTAAAATAAATAAAAAATCAAAAATAATTGAAAATAATTAATCGTAAAACAAATATAGGGGGAAAACCGTACCTTTTTGGATGGTAAATCTGAAAAAATTTGTTTGACTTTGTTTGAACTAAGTCCTCGAAACTTTTTAAATCTCCTCTGTTTTGAATGAAATTACAGTTGTGACCCCGCCTGATTAATAAAGTAATTAAATAATTAAATCAATTTTTCTATTAATAATAAAAAGAAATAAAATATATTCTTTGCATATGTACACACGTTTCTGTTTTCTAGAAATTTGATTTTTAGATAGAAAAAATGGAGACCTGATCAAGGGATTTGAACCCGACGTGAATCGAACACGCAACCTTCTGATCTGGAGTCAGACGCGCTACCATTGCGCCACGGATCCCCGATGCTTACTCGGTTAGTAATTATTTATTTGTTTAAAGGATGAAAAAATGAGAACCTTCAGACTAGAAGCCTATGTAGTTTTTACAACTATATATATATTTATTTCAGTGATCAATTAATTTGAATCGAATAGTATAAATGTTTTTTCTGAGAGAATATTTTCAATTTAATTTATTCTATTCATAATATTATAATTTGAATCGGATAGTATAAATGTTTATTCTTAGAGGATATTTTCAATTTAATTTATTCAATTCACAATATTAGAATTTGAGTCATTAACATGGGTGGAAATCGTCTACCTCCTAATCATGACTCGATTTATGCCTCCATAATAAAATTAGGGGTTTAGGGTTTAGAGTTTAAGGTCATGGTATAGGGAATTTAGGGTAGGGTGTAGGGTTTAGGATTTGAAATTTAGGGTTAAGGTTCTTAATTTAATTTTTAAGTATTTTTTTAACATGAGGCATAAATGGAGACATAGTTAGGGGCAGAAGATTTTTACTCTCATTAACATTATTTGAGAAATTTAGTGTCTTATCGTATTAGACCAGCTAGTAGTTGATGTCTACCGTGTAATTATATTTAATATTTTCATTTAGATAATATTTAAAGTATTAATATTTGTATTATATAAGGTTAATGTACGGTAAAAGTCAGTGTACTATATCTAAAATTTTATTTTAGTTTTTCTACTATAAAAAAATATTTTAGTCCCAAAATATACCTAAAAGTTCATTTTTAATCCCTCAATTATAAAAAGAACATGTTAATCATGTATTTTTGATGAAAAGAAACTTCTAGGGTTTCTTGATTTTCAGAAATGAAGAATGAAAAGAGGAAAGTTTTTCTTAAACGGTAAAAAGGTAAAAAGAATACAATACTTCTTATTTACTAATAACAAATAATATATATATTAATAAAGAACCTAATCAAGAAAACACAGCTGTTTATTAACTAATACTAAAACTAACTAATATATCTTAACAACCCCCCTCAAGTTGGAGCATATATGTTTTGGATGCCCAACTTGGAAATAGCTGGAATAAAGGATGAAGGCTGAAGAGGCTTTGTGAAACAATCTGCCAGCTGATGATGAGTGGTAACAGGCAGCAAATTAATCAAGCCTTGACTGATCTTCTCTCGAATCAAGTGGCAATCGATCTCGATGTGCTTAGTTCGTTCGTGTTGCACAGGGTTCTCTGCAATTTTAATTGCAGAAAGATTGTCACAATACAAATTTGCAGGAGAAGAAACAAGAATTTGAAAATTAGATAACAGATAAGAAAGTCACTGAATTTCACAGGATACAGAAGCCAATGCCCTATACTCAGCTTCACTCGATGATCGAGATATTGTTTGCTGCTTCTTAGACTTCCAGGAAACTAAAGCTGTACCCAAGAACACACAGAACCCAGTAATAGATTTTCGAGAATCAAGACAAGAAGCCCAATCCGAGTCAGAAAAAGCACTAATTTTAAGTTCATTTTCTGCAGGAAAAAATAAACCTTGCCCTGGAGTACCCTTTAGATATCTAAGGATTCTATGTGCAGCTGTAAAATGAACATCAGTTGGACAAGAAAGAAACTGTGAAAGCTGTTGCACAGCAAAAGATATGTCTGGCCTAGTAGTGGTTAAGTACAATAATTTGCCTATAAGCCTTCGATATTGAGTAATGTCAGACAAAGGAATACCATCATTCTTAGATAGCTTAGGTTTTACAAGCAAAGGAGTGGAAACAGGCTTAGCATGCAAGAAATCAGTTTCTTCAAGTAAGTCTAATGTATACTTATGTTGACAAAGATTTATACCCTTACTGGACCTAGCAACTTCTAAACCTAGAAAGTATTTAAGGTCACCTAAGTCCTTTATCTTAAAAACATCATGCAGAAAAGATTTAATATCATTTATAAGTAATTGATTTGGACCAGCTAATATTATGTCATCGACATACACCACTAAAGCAATGAAATCATCATTTGATCCTTTTACAAATAAAGATGAATCTGCAGAAGCTTGTAAGAAACCTTTAGAAATTAAAGCTTGAGTTAGCCTAGTATTCCACTGTCTACTAGCCTGTTTAAGCCCATATAAGCTTTTAGTCAATTTGCAAACCATACTAGGATCAGAAACTGTAAAACCAGGTGGAAGTTCCATGTAAACCTCTTCATCTAAAAAGCCATGAAGAAAAGCATTATTTATGTCCAACTGTTGTAATTTCCAATTTCTAGAGGCAGCCACAGCAAGAAGAACCCTTATGGTAGTGATCTTAGCAACAGGGCTAAAAGTATCTAGAAAATCTACCCCTGGTTGTTGAGTGTAACCCTTAGCCACAAGCCTAGCCTTATATCTCTCTAGGGTACCATCAGCTTTTAGTTTTATTTTAAAAACCCATTTACACCCTATAGTAGTGTAATCTGGTGGTAATTTAACAAGTTCCCATGTCTTATTGGCTTCTAAGGCTTTTATTTCTTCTTCCATAGCTTTCTTCCAACAATCAAATTTTACAGCTTGTTTATAAGTTCGAGGTTCAGAAAGAATATTAACATTATTAACATAACTATAATAATCAGTAGACAAATTATCATATGAAAAAACATTGTTAAGAGTATGAGGAGATAACCTGGAACCAGGAAGAGTTACATTGAAATCTTTGAACTTCTGAGGAAGCCTAACACTTCTGGATGGCCTTGCTGAAATAGTTTGAGGAACAGATGCAGTAGAAACTGGAGGACAACTCTCTTTGACTATAGAATTAGTATTAACAGAATCACTATCATTAACATTTTCGAGGCTTTGATGTGAATTATCATCAGAATGTAAAACATTATCAGATTGTTGATTAAGATTAATCTGATCAGAATCATATGAAATATTATCATCAACAAAAAGATTATGATCATAGGTTGGATAAACAATCTGAGAAAATTTAGATGGTGTCTCATTTTTAAAATAGAATTGATCTTCTATAAAAGAAACATCTCTTGAGACAAAAATGGTTTTATTTTCAACATCCAGTAATCTATAACCTTTGATATTTTTAGGAATTCCCAAAAAAAAACACTTAACTGTTCTAGGATGAAATTTAGTTTTTGGTTTTAGCAACACAGAAGCATATGCAACACACCCAAAAACTTTAAGATAGTCAAGTTTAGGAGGTTTACAAAACAGAATTTCAAAAGGTGATTTATTATTCAAAACTGGACTAGGAGTTATATTGATTAACAATGCAGAATGCAAAATACAATCAATCCAAAAAATTAATGGAAGACCAGCTTGAAAACTTAAGGCTCTAGCTACATTTAACAGATGTTGGTGTTTCCTCTCAACAATATTGTTTTGTTGAGGGGTATACACACAAGAACTTTGATGTAATATGCCATGTGTTTTGAAAAAATCATGCATGTCAAACTCTTTAGCATTGTCAGTTCTAAAACATTTAACCCTTTTTGAAAACTGAGTTTCAACATATTTGTAAAACTGAACAACTAAATCCCTAACTTCAGATTTCATTTTCATTGGAAAAACCCAAACATGTCTACTTTTATCATCTACAACAGTAAGAAAATAACTATGACCATATACACTTTTCACAGGGAATGGCCCCCAGACATCAAGATGCACAAGGTCAAAAACAGAATCAGAGACAGAAGTACTAATAGGAAAAGCAAGGCGTTTTTGCTTAGCAAAATGACATACATCACACTTATTATGAGAAACAACAAGAATTTTATTATTAGATTGCTCAGAAAAGCACTTCATCCTTTGTAATGAAGGATGTCCTAATCTACAATGCCAAATTTTTGCAGAAACAGAAACACATACAGTAGAATTATGTTCAGAATTCAAACCAGTAGAAAAAACCTCTAAATGATATAAACCAGCAAACTTCTTAGCTGAACCAATCATCTTCCAGGTTTGCATGTCCTGTAAACAACAAAAGTCAGAAGAGAAAAACAATGAAATTGTATTAGATTTAGTTAACTGTGAAACAGAAACTAGATTAAAAGCAAACTTAGGTATATGAAACACATTTTCAAGAACTAGATAGGAATTAATCTTAACAGTTCCTACATGTGTCACAGCAACCAAATCATTATTAGGCAAACGAACATGCTTATTATTAACAACATGATAGCTATCAAAATAATGCAAGGAATTTACTATATGATCTGTAGCACCAGAGTCCAATATCCAAGGTGAAGAATCAAAAGAATTACAATTAAACAGCATACCTGAGCTCTCAGTCTGAATGTCAAATGCAGAAGATAAGGCATTGACCTTAGAGGATTGCCCAGCATCCAAAACTGAGGCATTAGCCAGATTACGTTCTTGCAGCAGACCAAGAAGGTTTTCATACTGTTCCTTAGTAAACATCATTTGAGAACTAGGGCTAGGAACTTCAGAAACATAGTTTTCAACCTGATTGGCTCTACTAGACTGAATTTTAGTTTTATACCCTGGTGGATATCCGTGCTTCTTATAGCACTTTTCGACGGTGTGTCCATAAAGGCCACAAAACACACACAAAGGACGTTTATTATTATTACTGAAACCAGATTTACGAGAAGACTGTCCAGAAAACCGATCAACCCTAGACTCAGAAGGATTTCTTGATTGAGAAAACCTATCGGCCAGAAAAATATTTGACTCGATAGACACAGCAGATGCTAAGGACCTTTCATGTTGAATAACAGTTGAGAAAACATCATTGAAAGAGGGAAAAGGTTTCATCATTAATAGTTGAGACTTAGGAACAGAAAAACCCTCATTAAGACCCCTAAGAAAACGAATCAGAAAATCTTGTTTTCTATATTTGACTGCATCACATTCACAAGATTTCAGAGGACGGAAATTACATATTTCATCCCAAATATGTTTCAAATGCGTATGGTAAACGGTAACAGTAGAGTTACCTTGCTGCAAGGAGTAAAACTCCTGAAGAAGATCGGAAATCCGCATCAAATCACCTTGGCTAAACCGATCATACAGATCTTGCCACAACTCCGAAGCAGTGTCAATCCACAAGACACTCTGAGCAATATCCGGAGTCAACGCCCTCTGGAGCCACGAAAGAACCAGGTTATTACACTTAACCCAGGCCGAATACGTCTTGTCCGTCGAAGCAGGCTCCTTAACCGTGCCGTCAACAAAGCCGAACTTGTTCTTGGAGATCAGGGACATGCGCATCGAACGCGCCCAGGAATGATAGTTTCCACTATCCAGCAACGCCGAAGTAAGAATCAAGGAAGGATTCTCATTCGGATGGATATAAAACTCACTGGCCGGATCATCGTTCTTGAAAGAACGGCCGTCGGCAGTGGAGGCGGAGGAATCAGCTGATACCATGATGAAAAGAAACTTCTAGGGTTTCTTGATTTTCAGAAATGAAGAATGAAAAGAGGAAAGTTTTTCTTAAACGGTAAAAAGGTAAAAAGAATACAATACTTCTTATTTACTAATAACAAATAATATATATATTAATAAAGAACCTAATCAAGAAAACACAGCTGTTTATTAACTAATACTAAAACTAACTAATATATCTTAACAATTTTTGAAAAGCTAACATGTTGGTCCAAAACATTAAAATTATATTTAGTTGACTTAAATATTCAGTTTAAACCCTTTTTAAGCACCTTTTAATTTTTAACTCAAGTAAATTACTTTCTTTTAAAAAAATTGTGTATCTTGACATGTTATGTGTAAAATACACAAGATGTGGTGAATTTGGGTGAATATTGTACTTAAAGAAAGAAAAAAAACCCTCTAATATATTGCACTAATTAGATTATTTTTAAATCTATTACATTTTTACAGTAATTTTGAAGTCGAATTGAAAGAAATCCAACTTTAAATAATATATATTTTATTAAAAATTAAAGATGGGTAGCTTAAAAATAGAAGATTCGTGTTAGTTTAGGGTAGGATGACAGACATGGCAGATTTTAATTTTTTAATAAAAAATAAAATACTGTTTAAAGTCGAATTTTTTTTAATCCGACTTCAAAATTATTATAGAAAGGTGCAATAAATTTAAAATTTATCTACTAGTGCAATAGATTGAAAAATGTTTTTTTTTTCCACTTTTTATTTAAAAATATTAAGTTATTCCACTTGGCTTCCTACAAATGAACTCAGCTAAACAATCACTCAATCCCTCCGGTCACCGTCACCGTGGCCGGGAGTGTCGTGCTCAGGGTAATAAATCTGATAACTGGGCGGAAGAGTGACGCCCAAAGCAGCACAAAACATTTTGATTTGATTACCAAACTGGGGCGTGAATCTGCCATGGTTGAAAATCCAGTTCTTGCACCTGAAATCCATACCCCGAACCGCTTCGCAGCATTCAAAGCTGAGATTAACCTTGTTTTTAGCCAATGATGCGTAAATATCATGCACGCAGCCGTCCACCTTGTTGATCACTTCTTCCCAACACACCACCGGGTCCGGCGAGTACCTCTCTTCCCAGCCGAGATCCGAGAAAGCTGGGGTGATGGCTATGGCGAATGCCACGGCTGTGAAGAACAAAAGGTGGTGTTGAACTGAACCCATTGCGGAGGAGGAAGAAAGAATCTGGTTGGTTTTGTTGGAATGGGATTGGTTTGATTTCTTTGGTTTTGTTCTGGGAATTTATAGAGAGTTCTTAGATGTTGATGGAGCTTTTCAGTAATGGCGGCCTGTTACAAGATTGGTCAGGTTGTTTACGGAATGGGAGTTTTTCATTCTTGGGGTTAATTGCATGCATTAATCTATGAAATAAAATCTAACTTTTTATTGAATATTTAAAGTGTGAATATTAAAACAATACCTATACTTAACCTCACTTCTCCACTTTTGTATTTACTCTGAGCCGATTACAATTTTTTTTTAACTTTTTCTTTTTTTTTTATCGTTTTTCTTTACCGACGGCGATTTTTGGTCGTTCTGCTGGTTCTGTAGATAAATAAAATTCATCTTTTCGATGAATATTTCGTTTTTTAAGTTTGTTTCTTGTTTTTCTTGTTTTTCTTCTACTTAGTTGGATTCTTATTCAAATCTGCTTTTATAACAATTCTTTTGTCTGCTTAGTGACAGTTCTCTCGTCTGCTTTTTAACAGCTTTTGTCTGTCTTTTGATAGTTACGCGTTCGAGTGACGAGTATCAACGAGCGCTTTTCAACGAAGGAGACCGTTCTATACATGTTATGATTCCCTTTTGTGGTTGTGCCGACATGCCAAGAACAAGTAGCGGAAGAATTTTTGCTATATTCAAAGAGCACTCAAGGCAAAGTTATAATTTTTCTGAATTTTTATTTTAAAAGATTTTTTTCTGACAGTGTTAGGTCTGATATTTTAACGTTTTTCACACCTTTAGAATTTTGTTGTTTTGTTCTGCATTGTATTTATCTTATAAAAAGGTGTGATTCCTTTGTATTCCTTTTATTGTTGAATATAGTCCAGATTCAAAAAAAAGTATAAATATTGTATAAATTAAGGCTTTATGCCAATTTAGTTATTTTTTTATTAAATAGAAAAGTATTACATTCGATATTTATCTAAATCTGATATAAATATATGGATCAAATTATATACTACATATATACAATGGCCGAAGGCAGTGGAGTCTATGGATTGGGGCTATGCTCTCCAAAAAAAATTTGAGAATTTAGAATTTAGTTCTTTATTTAAAAAAAGAAAAATTGGCCTCTTCAAATTTTTTAGAAATTCATATTTTTAGTAAAGTAAAATTTTCTCTCATAATTTTAATGAAAATATAATTTTTAAAAGTTCACATTAAGCCTCTCAAAATTATTAAAATTTTAATTAGACCTCGTTAAAACCCACCATTCCCAAGTTTCCCACCACTCGGAAATTCGAGTATATCGACATTGCCTCGATACGAGTGCCTCAATGTCCAGTATGATACTTATTTTGCAATATATATGTATGTATGTATATATATATATATGTGTGTGTGTGTGTGTATATATATTCATAACATCTGAAGGAACAGATAAGTAAAAGGCAGAGTTGGATTTGGCTCAGGATTCAACTCATTGCCAAACCTTAATGTAGCAGTCAAACTTTACACACAAAATGGTTATGTAATTTTTAAACACATATGTTCTCTAAAGAAATATATGAGTGGGAAACACATAAATTAAGACTGTCATCTGAAAAACCTGAAGCAGTCACTCAATCAACAATGCAATAGCCTTCGGAAGCCAAACCAACCGGATGATCGTCACATAATGGTGCAACGGCTGCCTTCTTCTGCCGGTTGAGGGGCCGCCTGATGGTACCTGTTAGACTCCGAAGGGTTGTATGTGAACTCGGACGTATCCAGCCCGTACTGATACACATCCAGTGAAAAACAGTGTTAGAACAACAAACAACGGAAAAGGTTAAGAGAAAAACGATGAGACAGAATGAAACAACAAGGAGAACAAAATACGGGAATAGATGAGGAAGAATGGCGGTGTGTTCGGGTTGGAACAGTTGGTATGATGTAAGAATTGGTCTAAGCAAAGATTTATCACACAGGACAACTATATCACCTTTTCCCTCATACGTGCACTCCAAGCATCAGTTCTGCCGGTCCGTTGATCAAGGCCGCCAGCAACAGGTACACCCGTTACCGGAACTGGCTGCCTGTTGATCAAAGGCTGTCTGATTTGCTGCCTTGGTGCAATGAACTCATCATCACTGTCATAATCAGCAGGTACATTGGCAGCCCGAACCATAAGGGCTAACAAGAAAATAAGAACCTGCAAGTCGAAGTTGATTTTGAACACAAACCAGTTAAACCCAGATAAACCATACCAGTCCAGATGTTATTCTAAGAGAGAAATCGATATCAGTTTTTAGCAGATTCAAGGTCTTATTCTAATGCATAAGTAATACCGACGAAAGTCATTTTTGTTCAAATCAATAAATATCAGAATTCAGCCATCGATTTCGGTGCCATTATCATCCAGCAGAAAAACAAAGTCGTAAAACAAATCGCCATCATTTTCATTGATCTAAAGTACTATGTGATGCAATTTGTCAACTAACTTTTGCCTCGGTGAATCATAACACAACAGTTTTCTCCATACGGAACTCCCCTAACAGTTATTTAGGACTAAAATGATGTCATATGCAATCATCTTAACCATAATAAATACTAAAGAAAACAGACATGCAACATTCCAAATTTAACTATAGTTGATGAAGTTTTCAGCTTTCCATTAGTACGATTAAATCGAATGCTTTTCAACTTTACGCCATGATTATGGAACTTAAAAAAGATGATCATATATCTTTTCATATGCTGGATTTATTTGCAACAAATAGACATCCAAGACTAAACCATATCTACGCAGTAAGGATAAGAAAGCACTGGACTCTTCTGTGCATTGTTATCACAAAGAACCATATGTCCGAAAGCTAAATGACGCTACAAGAAAACAAATTACGAGGGCTGAGAATAAAGAATACAATTCTAAATGATAAGGAATCAAAGAGGAAATCCTAGTATTAGAAAGCAACTTCATTTATTTAACCTCTATTAGTCTATCAGAATGCTGCTCGGTTTTTTGCATACGGATGAACGTGATTGTTCATGAATATGAAGTAATATTTAAGTTCTCGGGATTAGGATCACAATCACGATACACTTACCTCTAACACAACAATTCCAAGAGCTACCCATCTGACAATACTCCAGTTTTCTTCCAGAAAATGATATATCATATCAAAGTATCCCGTTTTATCCGTGGGAAGTTCCTAAAGAAATTAGCACTAATTAGATAATCAAGCACACTAACTTCAGTTAAATAGAAGGGAGATGGGACCGAAAAGTAAGAAAAAGTTACATGTTTCCAGCTTTTGTCGAAGACTATGAAAGCTGCACATCCCAGCTCCACCAAGATCAACAGAAATACCAACACTGAATACTAGGTTGCCTTAAGGAAACCAATCATCATGAACGAGAAGAAAAATGATCGGAATAAAATAAAATCAAGAACTACTAGATTATAATTTTACTAGGATGTTACATGATATCTAGGTCCAAATTACCACTGTCGAGAATATCAAACAGATAATTAGGATACACAAGACAAACAGCATAAATTCCGAGTTGAAGCTCCTATACAACCACAACAAGATATAACAAAGAGAACCACTCCTACTCCAATAAATAAATATATAAACCTGCAAAATAGAGATTGAAAAGTTAAAATACTCGAAAAACTGCAGAAGATTCTTCAGCAATACAAATGACCGTGAGAAAAACAAATGGTTATTATGTTACGAACTAGAAAATACAACATGTGATAGAAGATGACACACAAATTACAGCTGCTCAGGCTCCAGTTTAGCCCTTGAACTTTGAACCAAGATCTACCCAATCTGAACCCAAAATTATCCGGGGCTCTTGGAAGCAGATTTCATTCAAGCTGGTATGACTCAAATTCAAGCGCACCGTGAAAAGTTATAGTACATATAGATATTTCACCAAAGAAATGGGGAAATACCACAAAATGCTACATGAACACAATTTTAATTCAACTAATACAAGCATTACTAAACTAAGAAGTAACAACATCAAACATTCAAACTACAAGTAGATGACAAAAACTAATACCATTCTTTTGGGAGATGATCATAAATATCAGACGAAACAGACACGGCCATGAGCAAGGGCCGACCGAGCTGCATCGAATTCTGATCACGGCCCACGGGCGACAAAAGCGTGGGAACATCAGCATCTCTTTGGTACTCAACAAACAAGTAGATCCCATATCCAACCATAGCCAAACCAGAAACAGTCATCAAAAAGTTCAAGAGCTTCAACAAGCATTCCAAGCATCCTCTACAAGCCATTCTCAATAAATTATCTTTGTTGATCCTCTCTATTACAGTTCCAAAAAGTACCCTGTTTCATCAACTTGTTCAAAAATAAATTAAAAAAAAAAAAAACAACCCAACAAATATCAGGAAAAGGTAACCTCTTTTATATACAGAAAGTACAATTTTTTTAGATTATAAATTTCCGGCCACCACTGAAATGCATAAAATTCTTAAAATTATAGTTTAAAAAGGTTAAACAAACAAAATTTCTCCTTTTTTTCTGGAAAAAATGGGTTCCCCGAATTCTTGGTATCGTCAAATCCCCAAGCAATTTCTTGACGAAATCATCTCATTTATGCAATAATTTTTACAAGTAAAATAAATAAAAAAACAATCCAATGGGTTAATATATATATATATATATAATTTATAGCTAAGATTGCAAAAAAAAAAATTGAATCAATCACTTACAATTTTCGGCTGAGGATTTCGATTTGAAGCTTGAGTTTGTGAAATAAGAGAGGAAGAGACTCGATAGGGCAAGAAGAAAAAGAAGCCTTTTTTTATCAAAGTATTGGTATTTCCATTTTCTGCCATTATTGCCCTTTCGGTTAAAGTTGTTGGGTTGTTAAAATTAGAACTAATCATACTAGACATCCCTGGATTATATGTTACATTTTAAATTGGTCTTCACATTTCTAAACATTCTGATTTAGTCCTTAAGTTAAAATATTGTTCCATCAAGTTCTATCCAATCGAGACGCATAATGGGTGAAAAATGAGTGGTCAGCGACCCAAATTATCAGGCAGAATATTTCGTTACCCAATACTGGTTACATCAGCAAATAACCATCAACCGAGTGGGGATCTAACTTTTCATGACAACCGACAAAATCATAATTAGAAACTAGCACCGTTAAAATATCTGTGCAAGCAACAAACAATCGTTATGGTATGCTAAAATCATGCTACAAGGACAGATAAAACGAACCATAAAACAAAACAAAAATTATGTCACAAAAACAGAGGAAAACACGTGTAAGAGATTTATATAAACAATATAAGATTATTTTAAAGTTTAAGATTAATTTAAAATCTGAATAATATTTTTAAGAGGTTTATATTTATTTACTGCTCTAAGGGTGCGTTTGGTTCACGGAATATATAATTACTTCTGGGAATGAGATTCCGGGAATATAACATTACCTTGGGAATTTTATATTACCTTGTTTGGTTTATTTGGCAAGAATATAAGGTTATTGTGTTTGGTTGGAGAAATATAAGATTACTTAGAAGTAAAATTTACCAAATTATCTCTGTGTTATATTTTCTTTCTAACATGTTAAACTTTCAATATTAAATTAAAAATATCTACATAAAAAGTCATATAACTATTTTTGTTATACTATATAAAATTTGCAAAAATTATATATTTATCATATCATTAATATAACTATTAGATTTAAAAATTAAAAATATATTTTTTTTATATTTTCATATCTTCGTTACTCTCTATTAACATAATTTTGTGAATTTTCAAATGTTAAACTTTTAAAATTTTTAATTTTTTTATTTCTTATGATAGATTGTCAAATAAATTAAAATAAATTTAAAAATTGTTAAACAATGATAAAAAAAAATTAGATCATAAATTTAGCCTACTAAAATGTTTTATAATATGATAAACATCTTATAAATCAAAGAATAAAATTAAAAACATCAGCTACTAACATAAGTGTAACGCCATTTAAATATTAAATTAATATTAAATTAATATTGTGTAAAAATACATTATATGAACAATATTTAAAAGATTAAATAAAGGATCTATATGAACAAAATTCATTAAATTAAGGACAATATAGTCCATATGGGTGGGAATTAACAAATACCTAAGAAATTAGTGGGAATGACATTCCCACCATCTAAGGAGAAAAGTGGCACTATTGGGAAAAGATTATTACCCCATAGAGGGAATGCTCTCAAACCAAACATGGGAATGTTATTCCGGAAAAGATTATTACCTTTGGTAATAATCTTTTCCATGAACCAAACGCCCCCTAATAGTATATAAATAATACATAACATGTCATTAGAATAACATGTCATTAGAAACGAAAATAAATAAGTTTTAAAAACTATACAGTAATAGTTAAAGGATTTATATCCAATACACTGGCGGTGAAAACTTTTAGTTTCTACAAGCACCTTAGTTTTAGGGTTTAAGGACTTAGTTTAGGGTGTAGGGTTTAGGGGTTTAGAATTTAGGGGCAATGGTTAGAATTTAGGGGCAATGGTTAGGATTTAGGGTTTAAAGGTTATGGTTTAGGTTTTAACGTATAAACCCTAAATTCTAACCCTAAACCCTACATTTTATTCACAGTCCTTAAATTATAAACCTCTAAATCCTACACCATAATTGAGTCTCTAAACCCTAAAATTAAGGCGCTTGTAAAAACGTTTAGTTTCCACTGTCGGTGCATCAAATAATTATCCTTTAAATTAAAGGGTAAAAAAGTGTAACGATTCGAATTTTCGAATCAACAAATGGCGTTGACAAGATTAAAAACTTTTGTGTAAAATTAAATAATCAGATCCTTTAGATGAACCGAATGTAGCGTTTCGAATTCGGGTCGGGAATAAATGTTGAATATTTAACAAGAGAATTCAAATTTGAATTCTAAAAATATTATTCTAAGAAAGAATAATAACAAATTTCAAATTTATATTACAAAACAGACATTAATAGAAAGAAAAAGTGCACAAGTGGTCATTTTTAATGGTGGAAACTTTCACTCGGTTCCTATAGACATCAACATGCCAAAACATTAGTGTTCTACTAATAAGAACACGTATTCGAACTTTGAAGACGATAATTGTTGCAGACTTAATTTAATGGCATGTTGAAATCCCTAGACCTGATCTGTAATTCCCAAAGAAACTTCATTGGAACTTGCCTTCTTGGATTTGGAATCATCCAAATAGTGTTGATAAATGTAGGAAATGAAGCCCCAAATGGCCAAAACCATGGCCATGGCCTTAACACCATCCATTTTATCATGGAAGAATATCACAGCAAGAATGGGGATAACAGGCAAACTCAATGTACTAATTACATTCGAGAACAGAGACGACACTTCGAAGACTAATCCGAGCAAGCCTATTGACGAGATCTGCCACGTCACCGCCGTGAAAATCAGAGTCATCAGATAAGATACTTCCCCTTCCATGTATTCCTCCATTTCCTTGGACAAGCTCTTCCATTCTCCGCTTGCGAATAACCCGACGACGCACCCGCATGTGGCGACAAACGAAGGGTAGATTTGCATATCAAGGACGGCGGAGAAGGTCTCCCTTTTTATAACCTTTTCGAATGACAACTGCACGAGTGAAAGGTATAAAGAGTAGACCGCCGATGCCCCGATGGTGCATAAGAATCCGATCGCATACTTCCCTTTCGAGACGGTTGACGTGTTCTCGGAGTCTGAATTGACTGCTAGGAGGGAAGCTGAGATGGTGAGTAAGATTACAGAATTGAGTACAAAAGGAGTGAAGTTTTGGGAGTTAAGGAAGAAGGAAAAGACGGCATTGAAGGCCAATTGAGTCGCGCAGAGCAGCGAATACGTCGAGACCGGGACGTACAGAAGGCCATACGAGTACATCATGTTGTCGCCCGTCAAGAGTAAGCCGAAACCAAAGTAGAGCAACACAAGGGTCGGGATCGTCGGTTGCCTTGCGGTGCAAGAAACACCAACATGAGCTGACTTGGTGAATGGTGAAGAGAAATAAAACCATAGAGGGAGTAAAATTGGGAAGCCAGCTGATTGAACAAACGTTGCCATCCATTTACTGTTCCCGCCCTTGTCATAGTACAATCTTCCGAGCAACGTAGCCGCCGATTGGCCGGCGATAAGAAAAACGATATAACTTATCACCCGAATCCACCATTTGTAATGCTTGAATCTTGATGTTCGAGGCTGATTTGCAGAAGAAATCTCTTTATCTTGATCCGGGGCATAAACTAAAACATAAAACATAGAAAACAGTAAAATTTAAGAAAACAACACCGGCATAACTCGAGTTCAGACTTAATCGAAATTCATATGACTACCGAATACCGGAAACTCTTGGATCGAGTAAATACAAAATTTCCTTAGCACTAACCTCTTGTTTGCAGTTCAACACCCCTTTGAGGCTCCTCCATGAATGTGCTGCAGATTATGATAAAAACCCTAGTGGGAAAACAAAGGAGGAGCAAAAGACAGATATTAAAAGTGATTTTTAATGAGACCAAAACCCTTTTAAGCTGATGAGATAATGTTCAAATCATTGATAAAGATAGGGTTTTTCTTGTTTTGTTTTGCTTATAAATAGCAAGTTGTCTGAACTTGCCAGTTGAAAATGAAGACTGTGGATTTATATGCATATAAGTCAATATAGTGTTGCATTTTCAATTAATTTTGGTCCAAGTTTGCAACTATCTTCTGAAAAAGAGAAAATATCTCATGCATAATAAGTTTTGATTTTTGAAATAAACTTTTTTTTAAGTTTGATTAAAATATAAATTGTTTTTAAATTTTAATTTTAAAAAAAGGAGTAAAATATCTAAAGGAAATATACCAATGCACTAGCGTTGAAATTTTTTTTTTCCACAAGTGTCTTAATATTAGGGGTTAGAAACTTAATTTAGAGTTCAGAATATATGGTTTATAGGAATCGTGGTTAGAATTTAGAGTTTTGATGTTAGAATTTAGGTTTTAGGATAATATGGTAGGGGTTTAGGTTTTATTTTACATACTTTAAATTATAATCATAAACTCTAAATTCTAATTATAATCCCTAAATTCAAAGTAGATACACTTAAACCTAAATTTTTAACTAAATCTCTAACCCTAAAATTAGCAACCATGTGAAAAGTTTTCCGCCAGTGTAGGGTAATTACTAGGGGTGTACATTTCGAATATTCGATCTAATTTGATCCTAAATTTCGGATATTTAAAATTTTTAGATAGGTAATTTAGCGATTCTTATTCGATCCGAAAAAATCAGATACCCAATTTTCGAATATCTAAAATTTCGGATCAGATATTCGAATATCTGAATTTATGACTTGATTTAATTTTTTTAATTTGGCGGTCTTATCCATGAAAATTTTAGGTTTTCGAATATAACAATCAACAAATTATTGCATATAACAAGATTTGTATCCATAAAAATTTCAATTTTTCATATATAACAAGTAAAATATCGAATATAACAAGATTCATATCTATAAAAAATAAATTTTCGAATATCAAATAATTGGATATATCGATATACGATGTGAAATAACTATACCAATCCGATCCGAAATTTTTGAATATCAGATCTAAATTATCTAAAAAAAATAAAAACATATCGAATATCCGAAATTTTGGATCAAATCAATAAATAAACGGATCAGATCAATCGTATCGGATTTATTTTAACACCCTACTAATTACCCAATATCTAAATACCAGCTTACAATATACTTGAGTTTATTTCGAAAGGGCAAAACAAAATCCGTCCTCTCCTGTCCTCTCGTGCGCTGCTAATTTCAAGCTCGGCTCTTTTTCTTCGATTCTGCTTAGTTTCAAGGTATGGGCAAGCTTAATTCTTCTTTAATTCTTCATTTTATTGTTAATGGTGGAAGGAATCCTTCCAATTTCCACTCTTTTTCCACCATTTCTACCCAAGTCCAAGCTTTAAGCAAGAATTCAATGCCTGTAAAGGGGAACCCAAAAAAGTATGATCGTTTCGATAATGTTGATGATGCTTTGGTTTTGTTTAATAAGATGATTGAGAAGTACCCAAAGCCTTCAATTTTGGAATTCACTAAACTATTAGCCGCCATTGTTAGGATGAAACATTATGCCGTTGTTGTTTCCCTGTGTAGCCAAATGGAATTTCCCATGATTAGGTCGAATCGATTTCGGGTTGTCTGTTTTGGGGAAAATGATGAAGTTAGGTGTTGAACCTAATGTTGTAACTTTTTCCACTTTGATTAATGGATTTTGCAAACAAAGTAAGTTTTCTCAGGCTGTGAGTTTGTTTGATGAAATGGTTGAAAAGGGGTATCAACCTGATTTGATTGTTTAGTGTAAGACCGGCAACACCGATAAAGCTGTTAGGTTTTTACGGATGACGGAAGAAAGAGGTTTCGAACCGAATATTGTAACATATGGCACTGTCATTGACTGTTTTTGTAAGAATGGGTTGTTGGATGAGGCTCTTGATCTCTTCTCGGAATTGAAGGTAAAGGGCAATCAACCAAATATTGTTATTTACAGTTGCTTAATTCATGCCATGTGTAATTTGGACCGGCAGAAGGAGGTAACAGCGCTTTTGAATGAAATGAGGGAGAACAATATTCCACTTGATATTCTCATGTATAATATATTGACTGACGCGTATTGCATGAATGGTAGGTTTTCTGAAGCTTTGGATACCATTGACGCAATAAGAAAGCAAGGAATTAAGCCTGATGTTGTCACTTATAATATATTGGTCGATGCTTATTGCAAGGAGGGAATGGTTTCCAAAGTTGAAGATATTGTTGCCACGATGGGAAAGCAAGGCATTGAGCCTGATGATGTTACCTATAACGCATTGATAGACGGGCATTGCTTGCAGAAGGAAATGGATAAAGCTATAGGAGTATTTCAGTTGATGATTAAGAATGGTTGTGCACCTAATATACGTAGTTACAACATCTTGATCCACGGACATTGCAAAGCTAAAAGGTTAGACGAAGCAATGGAGGTCTTTCGTGCAATATCTCGAACAGGACCAACCCCGAATACTGTCACATACAACACTCTAATGCAAGGTATGTGTTGATTAGGAAGAGTTTCTGCTGCATGTGAACTTTTAAGGGAGATGCTTATTTCTAGACTAGCTCCATGTCGAGTGACCTGTTTGATTTTATTGGATGGCTTATCCAAAAGTGGTAAACTTAAAGAGGGATTGAAATTTTTTCAAGCAATGAGGAATAGTGGGTTGGAACCCGATATGTTCTTTTATAATATCCTAATTGGCGGTGTGTGCAAAGCTGGGTATATTAAAATTGCGAAGGGATTTCTTCATGAACTCTACATCAATGGTTTAAAACCCACTGTTCACACATATACTATAATGATTAATGGATTCTGTAAAGAGGGATTGCCAGATGAAGCATACCGGTTGTTTAAGAGCTTAGGAGATAATGATTGTTTCCTTGATAGCAGCTCTTATAATGTATGATCCAGGGGCTTTTCCGAAACAACTATATCTCAAAGGCAACAGAACTTCTTGCGGAAATGGTCAGTAAGGGCTTTTCTGCAAATTTTTGCACTGCCAACTTATATCTGGATCTACTCTTACGAGATGATAAATCAATCTTGATTTAAATTGTTTTACAGATAGTGCAAAGCTCATCTTCTGTGTATGTGAATCTAATCAATTTTATGTTAGTGGATGTGCATTAAAACTTCAAGGTCTATTTTGATATTATAATAATGTGGTTTACTTGAACTTTTACTCGTTTTGTTATATTCTTTGTCATGTTTAAGTCGGGTGAGTCTAATACTAACTAGTTGCATCGGCTCAATGATGGAAAGATATAGTTTGAGGTTTCCAACTTCATGCCTTGTCTTGTATGGAGTTCTGCTATAAGATTTGTTTTCAAGTATACCAATTTGACCTGCTTTTCTCACGTTATTTTATTCTTTACTGTTTGAAACTATATAAATCCTTCAGTTTGTAGTGTTGGATTGGATCTGATATACATACATATATGACTTGCACTTTCATCTTCCTCGGTATTTCTTTCGAATGTGGAGTTTGTACAGATTTATATACCATTGTAGGGTCTTTGTTAAGCTGTATTGGAGGGTACCAGCTTTCCGGTCTGTTATTTTCTCATGGAGTTTCAGATTTTGTGTGTATAATCCTTGCTTCCAACGGCCGAACCCCCTCCAACATGGAGCTTCAGACTTTCAGAGTTTGTACATGATGTATTGGTTTTAACGGGGCAGCAACATGGTTTGCACTGCCCTTGTGTGCCCGAATTTGTCCCGATCCCGAGTGTAAAATGCTTGCTGGTTTGAGGTTAGTTTAGTTCTGCATGTATACTGTATAACATGATTCCAGACTCCTGCTTGAAGTTTTGCATTGTTTAGAAGAAAGGATATCGATCCAACAGAGAGCATTGCGCGATCGGGTTTTCTCACAAGTGCTTGATGCTAATAGACGGCAGGCCGGGAGAAAGTTGCCGACTTGCCGGACCCTTGACATGTAATTATACTCCTTAGTATTGTCGTTACATGATGATGTTGTATGTGTTTCCGAATACTGGTATATAAACAAAACGTTAGTGACCATTATTATCTGATCAAAAGAATCCATGAAGTTTTTCGGAATATTTGTGGGGCTTTGTATCATTGCAGTATGTTAAAATCTTACAGAAATGATATTTGCAATCAGAGTGGCGCAGCGGAAGCGTGGTGGGCCCATAACCCACAGGTCCCAGGATCGAAACCTGGCTCTGATAGAGAAAATTGTGTTTAATAATCTTTTGTGGTGGTGGAAGCCAGTCTACAGGACTGTATCGAGGATGACTTGGCCCGATAAACGAATCGGATGAACACAAACGAACATATATAATTTATTAAATATTTAATATTTTTTGGTAGTTCGATTAATTTAGTTAATTAACTAATTTTAAACTGAATTAATCGATAATTAAAATTTGAAAAAACTCTTAATCATTAGCCAAAATCTAAAATTATCTAATAGATTAACTAATTTTATCTTGTTTCGGTTGACTAGTTCGGTTTAACCGAATAATGAACACCCCTAGACATATTTGAATAAATTTAAATGAACATAAACGAACAAATTACCGAACATTCACGAACATAAATGAACGAACAAGCCCTTTGTTCGTGTTCGAACATTTAATTAAACGAACAAAAAAAGTTTGTTCATGTTCGTTCGTTTAATAAATAAACGAACATAAACGAACTTCTCGTCGAACGGTTCGCTGAACGTTCGGTTCGTTTACAACCCTACTCTCAACCATTTTGATAATGTATGCTCAATCACCTTGTTGCAGTTGATGGTGCTCGAATTCGTGACCTCTAAGAACAACAATTGTTCCCTTAACCACTGAGGCAAGTTGATTCGTATAGGGAACCCTTCAATTGGTTCGAGGAGGTTTATTAATTGAGGGACTATAAAATAAGTGTTCAAATTATGTTTTTTGCAGTAGCCATCTAAAGTATTTTTTGCTGAAATAAGTACTTAAAGTTTTATTTTTTTGCTTATTTTAAAGGTAACTGATACACCTACTTTAACACATATTTTAATCAAAAATAAAACTTTATGCACCTATTTTAGCAAAAATATATATTTTTAAGCACCTATTTAAATTAAAAAATACTTTAACCATTTATAATATAAAAAAATTAACACTTATTTTATAATTAAGCCATAGAAGAAGAAAAAAAAAACAGAAGCAAAGGTTACTTGGGAGGGATGCCATGCCACCTTAAAACAACTACAAAAAAAAAACCCTACAATAAAATAATAATTTTTGAACAAAACAATACAATAATAATTTTTGAACAAAACAATACAATAATAATTAGTTGTTTTCCTTTGAAAATATTAAATGTAATATGTAATAATAGGAATTTTTGCAATATTGTGGGGGAAATTTCACAACAATATCTATGTAAATTATCCCGTAATAATAATACTAATAACATGCGAGCCACACGTGGGATTAAACGATTGTTCCACGTGGACAAGCATCTGTTTGGGTTGCCTTGTAGTTTGTGCTAGACACAGAATCAGATATTTTACTCCCACCATAAGTCATTTGTTTATGCACACGTGTCAATAGTTGAAGCAGCCAACATGCTCCACACTTTCTATAACGTGTTCTTCTAACTCTCGCTCCCTTATTTCTTTTCTTAAAAAAATATTTAATTAATGAATATTTTATCATAAATAATATATTAAACATGCTTAAGTCACTCAATTATGTGCTTAGTTACAAATGATTATATTTTAAATAGAAGTGTAAATGAACAGAACGTTCGATGGACTGTTTGTACAATATTCATTTATATTTGTTTATTAAGTTAAATAAACGAGTATGAACAAATTATTTATGTTTGTTAAGTAAATGAACAAACATGGACATAGACGTGTTCCATTTGTTAATGTTCATGAACAAGGTCAGTTTAAAACTTGTTTATCGACTCATTTATTGGTTCATTTGTAAGCTCGTTTATTCATTAGTTTACCTAGTTCTCATTTTCTATTTATTTTTTATCTTTTAAATATTGGTTAAGATAAGGACTAAATTTAACACATGGTGAACATTGGAGTTCAAACAATGAAGCCTGAAAAGCTTGAGGAGTAGTGGAGTAATTTCATCATTTATTAAATTTTGTTTGTTTAATTAATATTTCTAAACATATAAACAAACATGTACATGAACTTGTTAAACAAACATATTCACGAACGCTAAATAATTTGAACACAAACACTTTCAAAAATAAAACAAACGAACACGAACACATCTTCGTCCGTTCAAGCTCAGTTCATGTACAGTCATGATTTTAAAGTCACTGAACTAAAATTTTGTTACTTTACTGTTAAAATTGAAACATCGTATGCTATAATAATAGTTTTAGTGTCCAAAACGTTTTACCATCTATCAGTTTGGTCTTAATTCAAACTAATTCAATAAATTTAACTATTCATATTTTAAAATTCTTTTCTTACACGATGTTCGACCACTTGTTAATCTCATTGCTATTGTCCATAGGCTTTATAACCGAGTGATAGCTCGATGAACGCAATCACTTTACTACCGAACTGTTGACAAACTAATGAAACAAATTCATTATGATTGTGACTTGTCGATATGTTAGTCAACACAATCACTTTACTATTGTGATATTTAAATATGAAGGGTTAAATTTATGAGTTAATTGCATCACATGTCCTCAAATTACGACACTCATTCTAAATTGGTCCCTAAACGTTTAAATATTCCAATTTCATCCTCAAACTATGACCTTCATTCTAAATTGGTCCCCAAACTTTTGAGCATTCCAGTTTCATCCTCAAATTATGACTCATTCTAAATTGGTCCTCAAAATTTTTGAACGTTCTAGTTTTATCTTCAAATTATCGTTTATACCACATCATAATATTACATAATACACATCAATGTTTCATGACAATTAACGATTTTATTAACATAAGATATGATTAGCATATATTGATAATTTGGGGATGAAATTAGAACGTTCAAAAAGTTTGATGACCAATTTAGAATGAGAGTCATAGTTTGAGGAGGAAACTAAAATGCTTAAAAGCTTGGGGACCAATTTAGAATGAAGGTCATAGTTTGAGGATGAAATTAAAATATTTAAAAATTTAAGAACCAATTTAAAATGAGTGACATAGTTTGGGGACGTGTGATGCAATGAACTCTAATTTTATTGAAATATTTCAAATTAAGACCAAATTAAGAATGTATAATTTTTTTTTTGAAAAGTAAGGGGCCTCATTAAAAACCCCCACTAGACCTAAGAGGGGGAAAAGAGTGCCCGAATTGTATTAATAACGAACCAAAGTACAACTCAAAATATCTTGTTACAAAACCAAAAAACCTGAAATAAAACCTTAAAACAGAGTGAGATAGCAGACCTAACCTATTCCATCCTTTGCTAGCCTATCGGCTTCAACATTGCACACCCGAGGGATCCATCTAATTAACATTGTAAAAGACTCAATCTTGTTCTGGATTTCCTTAACCAAGTTGACAACGCTTGCCGGAGGGTTTGAAGACCCCTTGATCCAGTCCACAACAAGCCTGCAGTCACATTCGATCATAATCCTGGCCGGCAGAGCATATCCGGCAGCTAAAGATTTCTGGATCCCAGATTTTATAGCCAAAAGCTCAACCAATGAAGGAGGACCATTGCCACACTTCTCTGAAAACTGTAGTAACTTAGACCCCTGCTCGTTTTTGAGCACCCCTCCGATGCCATTCCCAGCGGTAGTAGAAGCACCATCTACGTTTAATTTCAAGAAACCTGGGGGGGAGGTAACCACCTGTGACATGCCTTTGGTTTCCCCTGACTAAGGCAACTGTCCTCGACCGACAGGAAATCCGCTATAATTGCTTCTGTGGATAAAATACAACTGCTATATTTTGCTTTAATCCAAGTGGCTAGACGAAACCGGATCAAAAAAATCAACTGCGCAATGTCCAAAACTTTATTATTGAACACGATGTCGTTCCTGAAGGTCCAAATTGACCAAATCACAGCAAAAGGGATAATCGACCACACCGTTCGGGCTCTCCGGGGAGCAAAAGATTTCCAATCCTCAAAGAACAACACAGGATCAATACGATAAACAGAGTAACATCCCAGATTTGATAGAAAAAAAGACCAAATCACCCAACTGCATCGACAAGAGAAAAATAAATGGGAAACCGACTCTGCATGTTCATTGCATAGCACACATAAGATCGAGGAACTACATGTAACACCTCTCTTGACCAGTTCAACTTTTACTGGTACACGACCTTTCACAACGAGCCAAAGGAACAACTCGACTTTAGGGGGGGCTAAACCAAGCCAAATAAAATCATTCCAAAAATTACCTGTAGGGATAGGGTCGAGTAGCATCGCTTTGAGAGACTTCACTTTAAAAGAGCCGTCACTTGAACCTACCCAACGGACCCAGTCTTGATCTAATGAGCTCGACTTGAAGTCACGAAGAACAGCCATAAAAGAATCCCAGGTCTGTTGTTCCCAATCGAAGAGGGGCCTCCTAAGATCAACGCGCCAAACCCAACCCTGATCATTCTTGTAGCCGAAATCCGCCACGTTTCCAGATTTAGAGCTAGCTAATGCGAACATCCGTGGGAACCTATCTTTTAAACAAACATCCCCCAGCCACACATCCGTCCAAAAGGAAATGGACTTGCCGTCTCCCACCCCGAGTTTGAAATTTGCGCGTAAACAGCAGCCCAAACTGTCATTCTTAAGGAACGAGTTCACAATGCCTCTCCATATCCACGAAGAATGTCTCGACAGCGGTTCGACAGGGAGAAGATTATTAACGGCATTATTCTTGCAAGCGATAACTCTCCTCCATAAACCATCCACCTCATTACCGTATCGCCAAACCCATTTTCCCAAAAGTGCTCTGTTAACCAAGTTCAGATCCGGAACACCCAAACCGCCAGCTTCTCTTGGGATACACACGTCTTTCCATCTAACCCAATGAATCTTAGATCTGTCTAAGGTACCACCCCACAAAAATTTCGCCATAAGGCAATTCAACCTCTTCTCCACCGACGATGGCATTTGAAAAAGTGATAGGAAAAAATTAGGAAGACAAGAGAGAACTGATTTGATTACCACCACTCTTCCCCCAAACGACAAGAAACGGGTCTGCCACCCTTCTAACTTCCTCTCAAACTTCTTTATCACAGGTTCCCACATTGATAACGAATTTCTCCTCTCCCCTAGTGGTAGGCCAAGGTAATTGGATGGAAAAGAATCAACCGAGCAGCCCACCGATTCCGCCCACAAATTCAGGGAGGAGATACCTACATTAATCCCGTAGATTTTGCTTTTGGCCAAGTTCAACTTAAGGCCGAAAGCCAATTCAAAAACTCTCAGAATTCTCTTGACATTTCTAATTTGCCCCTCCGCCGCCCCACAAAAGATGAGTAAATCATCCGCAAACTGGAGATGGGAAATGCTAACAGAATTAGAACCTCGAACGATATCCACGCCCTGAAACAAACCCTTCTCTACTGATTTGGAAAGCATCAGGCTCAACGCTTCTCCTACTAGGTTGAAGAGAAGGGGAGATAATGAACAACCTTGCCGCAACCCTCGCGAAATGGAAAAGGCCTCTGTGGGGGAGCCGTTAACGAGAACGGAAATAGAAGCCGTAGAAATGCATTGGAAAACCCAAGAGCACCAACGATCATCAAAACCACATTTCTTAAGGATAAGTAGAAGAAAATTCCACTCTACTGAGTCGTAGGCCTTGTGAAAGTCGATCTTAAAAGCTACACCTTCCTTTTTCTCCTTACTCAAGTAATCAATCACCTCATTAGCCACCAATGCGCAGTCAAGAATCTGACGCCCAGAGATAAAAGCAAACTGGGAGGTTCCCACAAGAGACCCAATTACCATCTTTAATCTCCTTGTTAGAACCTTCGATAAAATTTTGTACACCCCACTCACTAGACTAATCGGACGAAAGTCGTCAAGGGAGCTAGGGCAAAGAATTTTCAGAATGAGGGTAATGAAAGAGTGGTTGATACCCGCCTCCCAATCCCTACCATGATAGAAATCCTCAAAAAATCTCATAATGTCGTCTTTTAATAAATGCCAGAACTTCTTAAAGAATCCCAGATTACACCCATCCGGCCCCGGAGCCTTACTACTATCCGCCGAATCAAGGGCCGACCAAACTTCCTCCACTGAAAATTCCCGAGATATAAAAGCAGCTTGATCCACTGATAATCTACAAAAATTCAAATCACACTCAACAGTTTCCAAAGCTGGCCTAAGATTGTATGCCTTCTGAAAATGTTGTTTCACAGCCGCTTTAATAAGGTTAGGATCCGAAATCAAAGAATCGCCTACAAATAGCACTTTAATAGCATTCGACCTGCGGCGAGACGAGGCACATAGATGAAAAAACCGGGTATTCTTGTCCCCTTCCAAATGCCATTTCACCCTTGACTTCTGTTGCCACGCACATTCCTCTCTTCTGTAGGCTTGCCAAAGACGAACCCTCAGATGAGAAACTTCTTGAATGTCAGAAGGGAGGAAGGAGCCTGATTGAATCTTCAAATCTAAGTCTGAAATTTGTTTCTCTAACAAGGCTGTGATTTTTCCTTCCCCATTCAACTTAGACGACCACTTTTTCATTGCAATCTTAGACCCCCTGAGAACACCACCAATACCGCAGTTCGGGTTTCTCAACTTAGTATTTCTGATCGAAGCTTTTACCATATCGACGAAACCTTCCTCTTCATACCAAAAATTGAAGACTCGAAAAGGTTTAGGCCCCCAATTGCACGCGTCCTCATGTAGTAAGACAGCATTATGGTCCGACAGCGACCTATCCAAAACACGCTGCTCCATGTTTGGAAAAGCAAGCTCAAAATCAGTCGAAATCAAAAAACGATCAAGTCGGACGTAGGTTGGCGGATCCCTGTTGTTACACCAAGTAAAATTTCCTCCCACCATCGGGAGATCCAGCAACTCAGAGTTAAATACAAAGGACTTAAAACTGTTGATAGCACTCATATTTAGCGAAAACCCCAACTTCTCATTCGGATCGAGTATCAAGTTCCAATCCCCACCTAAACACCATGGAATGTTCCGTTCCTTGTTGAAGTTAAAAATTTCCAACAGAAATTCCCCCTTTTCAGAATCAGTAGAGGGGCCGTAGATGTTCATCATACCACACAGTATTTTCTTCGGACTTAACAATCCGATTAACGCAAGAAACCTTGAATTACACACAACGTCACTAACCTGGAAATACTCCTCATCCCACATCGACAGCAAGCCCCCTGCGGAGCCAATAGCCGGAGAGAAACAAAACTTGAACTCGTCGTGATTCCAGCATCTGCGAAGAGAATTTCTACTAACCTGCTCTACTTTAGTTTCCTGAACCATCATTATCTTTGGGCGGTGCGTTCGAATTACCTTCTGAAGAGCTCTGACTTTTTCCTTTTTCCTAAACCCACGAATGTTCCAAGATACTATCGCAAGATTCATAATCAGCAAATATTGGAGCCCAAAAAAACCAATTAAACAGCAGATGCCAAACCCTGCTCTAATTCGATAACCTTACTTGTAACGGCATCCTTACCACCATTGAAGACAACACCCAAAATTCTGCTGATCTCCCACACAGCCTCGGCCTCAATTTTCTCTAGAGAAACGGTTTCATCCGAAGACGAATGTGGATCACCTTCACAGGGGAGAGATGGTTGTCTATCAACTGACTCTCGAACAAGACTCCTAATTTTCCTCCTGCAGCAAGCTCTAAAGAAGCCCCCACCATCATTTAACGATGAATTACGTGCCATGGGGTTCAGGTACAACAAGCGAAGAGAATCAAATGAATCCGGCACCACAGAACCACAACTCAAAGGACATGCAGTAGAAGAATTAGGAGAAACCGACTGTAAATCTTTAGTGAATACCTCCCTTAAATTATGATCTGGTACAAACACATTATTCAGAGTATGGGCCCCAAAGCCATCACCAATGGCCTGGTTATTTATAATCCCCTCAGTAAACGGGTTAGGAGAGGGGAGGTTGACGGGCCCAATTGGAAGAGTAATGCCGTCTACCAAATCATTCAAAATGGGCCTATTATTATCTGTAACATCGCACTCCTTGTTGGCCAAATCACCCAGCGCAGAAGACTCCCTGGCATGGAATGCCACCTGGACTCCTAGGGAAGGGGAAGGACCGTTATCAGCCGTCACATTCAACCCCCCAGGGATATGGGGGGAAGCAAAAACCTCGGGGTGATCATCCATAATACTGCTGTCTACATGTTGAGCATCTGACGGTTGGGCTACCTCCCTAGCCCCGGCGGCTGAACCCAACGGACTATCCAACCTGGAGGAAGGGCTCTCCGGCCATGCATCGTCTTGTCTATCAGAGTCCGACATAGAATAACCAGAAGTAAATTCATCTTCTAACTCTCCAACGTTAATCCTAATCCGGTGCGATGTACCTCGAACAACCACTCTGCACGAATCTGGAATATCCAAAGAAGACGCCACCCGAACAACTAATTGAGCCTTGTCTAGCCGAGTTTTAGTTTTCGTGCAACCTGCAATATCCACAACTACACCCCACCTTTTTCCTACTTCTCGGAAAAAGTTTTCGAACCAACAATAAAGGGGAACCTCAGATAGAGTGATCGAAACAAACTGAAGAGGGACATTTTCCACCATTAACGGAGCCAAGAACTTAAACCAAAACACCATAGCCTCCTTCTTCAATTCCCACGAATTAACCATTTCCAGGCGAGACTTAAAGCGTACAATATAAGAGCTGGGATCCACACCCCATTTACATATGACTGCCGGGATACCTTCAAAATCAAAATCTTGCTGCACCACGCCCGGATCATAGGAACTTTTCATGAGACCAACCAAACAGCAATCCAGCCAATCATCTTCCCCCTGGGGAATTTCAACATCAAAAAATTCGCCGTCATTGCATCTCACAGTAATCCCAACCCCCTGAGTACCAGGGGTAGGGTTATGTCCACCGGAGGGTGCCACGTTCTGAACTAGAACTTCTCTGTATGACGCTTTGGGAGCTGCTGACTGCATATTCCCCTTTGACTTACCCCTAACAACCTTTTCGGGATTCACTCTAGACTGCCAAGTATCTCTGACAGGAACCTCTTTATCCTTGGAAAACCTACCTTCACTTACCTTTCTCGGGTATTTTGCTTGAGAAACAGAGATCACTCTTCCGTCTATACGTATATTATGTAGTTTAGAAATGACGGTTAACAGATCCTCCTTCTTCTCCATTGAAATAAAAGCAAAGGTGCTTTGCCTATACTTGGCTTTCGAATTAACGTTCGGGACATAAACCCTTGTAACTCGACCATAGTTCTCAAATAACTCCTTCAGTGTCGCCCGATATATCCTCCTACTCAGATTGTCAATGAAAGATGTCCATTCACCTTCAGACGAAATACCCTTCGCTGAGTTCCCTCGGCGGGCAAAGCTGCCATCGGCTCCGGCGACGTTCTGATTTCTAGACTTTCCACCTACCTCCGTCCACTCTCTCTCTCTCTCTCTCTCTCTCCATTTCACTAACCGGTAGAATGTATAAATTTTAGAGACTAAAATATTATTACATCATATACATTATACGTTATTTTAATTTTAACGGCAAAATAACATGTTTGTTTTAATTAATTATACTTTCAATAAACTGTTTCAAACTTGGGTACGATTAGTCCAACGTTGGATGCATATAGATCATCACCTACCAAATAAACAAAGTTCAAACAAACACTAAAAATATGATTTGATTAAGAATAATTTTTTTTTTTGAAATATGCTGGTGTAATTACATAATAATATTTGTTCAGATTTTTTAGCCTTTTAATGACGCTCGCATACCATACACATATAATACCGGAACTCGAGTTATATGAATGAAACACACAATCTTTTACCACTAGGACCATTCAACGAGCTCGATTAAGAGAATATTTGGTGTGCAAGAAAACAAAAGAATCAAATTAGGTAGCCCACTATTCTAGTTCATGGTTCCGATCAACTAAATCTAGGGGTACTAACAGATCCAAGGAATAAAAAAATACAAACTATAAAAAAAACAAAAAAAAACAAATGTGACAATTCCTTGGGTGTCTCCATCAATGGATCACACTATAGTATACACCATGTGAAAAATGTCACAAATGATGAGGTGGGTCTGATTAGATGTTAAAATACCATGTACTGATTTGAGAATTTTTTTAATTTTAGATACTAATATAGTCCAAAAATATTTAAATATTAATTTAAGAAAAAGAAAAAAACAAATTTTAAAGGGTCAGTTTGATATATTAAGCAAAAAAGGGGGTTATACAACAAATTTGGTTGTTACAATGAAATGTTACTTTGGTTGTTATGATGTACATTTTGTTATTTGTTCCCGAGATTTAGTGTAACTGTTTGATATTTATTGTTGAGTTTTAATGTTGAATATCTTTTATCATATGATGACAGTCTTTTAACTCGTCATAGAGAACTTTATAAAAGAAAATGTCATCAAACTATAAACCATATACTTTAAACTATAGACCTTAACCTCATTTTGAATCGTATACTCGAATTTTTAGTATTGAAGCATAAGATAATAAAAACGGGAAAAAAATTTTATTTTGTTCGCTCCCACCACAAATATTTAAGATTTCAATTCTCGTAAATTCGAGGGGTGAAATAACCCATTGAAACTTGTAAACTTGTTTCGAAAAAAACAATTTGTATTCTATTTTGGAAGGGAAAAGTTTGAAAGCAAAGGATTCTGGACTCATTGAAACTTTGACACAACGGAAAGTGATGACACCATCGTCGACACCCTACCTAATACTCGAGGCAGAAGAATTGTTTAGTGAGTTGAGCAGCTCGCAAATAATTTGAACTCAACTCGGTTAAGTTTGATTCGAGTTGATTCGACTCAAAATCGAGTTTAATTCGAGATCTTAGCGAATCGACTCAACTTGACTCGATAAGTTCGTGAGCACCTCGTTATTTTTTTTATAAATTCTTTTTTTATTTTTTGGTGGCTACCTTAAAAATTATGTTCCAATAAGTTTAAATACTAGTTGAAAACTCTGGAAAATTTTAGTGAATTGCTAGGTGATTTACCATAAAATTTTGGTTTCAAATTTTCAAAACATTTTGTATTTCCCGAAAATTAAAAAAAGTTAATTTGTATTAATAATAAATTAAATTATAATAATGAGTATTTTTTATTAAAGTCTTCCCGCTTTATTTTATTATTACTTTATGTATGAAAATAAAAAAGGGAAAAAGTCTTCAGTTTCCACTTTTTACATAAAAAAATACGATTAAATGTTAAAATTTCGAAATTCCTAAAGCATTTTCTCCTATGTTACTCATCGAAGATTGTTAAGAAACTAAAAGAGTCTCACACTCGAATATTTGACTTCATCTCTAACTTGGTCATGGCATGTTCGTTAATAATCTCCTCAAAACTCACGTCCCCCCCCCCCCCCCCCCCCCGAATTTCTATGTTTATATTAAGCTTAATAGTATCACTAGATTTTACCTATAATAAAAAAAACAAAGTAAATTTTTTGGCAAGCTTAATGAACAAGTTGAGTCAAGCAACAAGATTTTTTAACAAGCACAAGTCGAGCAAAACTTTATTGAGTTTAATGAGCAATGAGTCAAGACAAGCAACGAATTTTTTTAACGAACATGAGTCGAGCACTACTCAACTCGCGATCAAATCGCTCGATAAACACCTAAGTTAAAGTAGAGGTTTGTGATGGTCCCGCGACATGAAACAGTTAAAGTATTAATGAGCAATGAGTCAAGACAAGCAACGAATTTTTTTAACGAACATGAGTCGAGCACTACTCAACTCGCGATCAAATCGCTCGATAAACACCTAAGTTAAAGTAGAGGTTTGTGATGGTCCCGCGACATGAAACAGTTCCAATCGGTATGGACCTTTACTTCTCTTTTGGCGTGTTCGATGAAGAGCATGATACTCAGTTTGAGTATAATTCTTTATATGCAATTTTTATTTGTAAGTAAATAATTTATTCTTATAAATGGTTATTAGAAATTAGAGTTTAAAAACAAGTTGAATAAACTTTATATCACGTTTAGAGACAAATTTTCTTGTAAATCTTTTTTTCAACATAATAAAAGTTTTCATCATTTTTTCCACGTAATTCTTAATATATATATTTTTAATTTATCGTTGCCGTTGATGAAATTAAAGAATAGGGTGCTTTTCTTTTTGGGTCCTTTGTTTCACCAAATCAATGGGTGAATTTCTCATTTTTCCTGCAAGTTTACCCTTTACCTTTATATAGACAAATGCGACACGAATACCTTTGTTGAAAACGAAAAGTGTAAAAGCATTCTGATATATATATATATATATATATATATGAGTTTGGATTAACTTACACAATGTAAAACTCTTTAAGTTTTACACATTTTTTTTATCGTTAAATGGAGAAAATTGATGACTCAGATTAACTTTTTACTTTTTTTTTTTTTCAAGTGATAATCTTCACATATTTAATGTTAACCTCATTCATTCATTTAACTTATCCAACGGTCCAAAAAACGTGTAAAATTTAAAGAGTTTTACACTGTGTAAACGGATCCTCTCTCTCTCTCTCGACCGTAGATGGTGGTCCTTTAGTCCCAATTTCACTTCATCTCACTCCTTTGAGTCCGAATCTAACCTCTATTTTGTCGGAAAGTGCTCCGGAATCCACGAAAAAGAGATCGAAAGTGAGAAAATAGAAATGTTTATATTGAGATTCACGAGTTTCAATATATTTTCCAGTGAAACAACTACCGGATTCGGACTCAGCGTGTCAAAACAAGTTGCCCGGTGCAATTTGAGGTCAAACGCCACCGATTTTGAAAGTCGTCGGTAGTCGACGGTGGTGACAAGCATCGACGATTATTTTAAATATTTTTCAAATGTAATAATAAAAAAATATTATTTTTATTATTTATTTTATATTATTTTTATATTTAACAATATTAAAAATTTTGAAATTAGTAATAAAATATTCATGAGTGACAAAAAACGTTACATATATAAAGTTAAATTATTAAATAAAAAAATTTAAAAGTTGAGTGACTAAAATAGAAGTGAAAAGATTATTGAGTGATGAATGGTGTATTTTACCCTTATAAAAAATGATTACAAAAGTCGAGAAAGATTAATCCCAAATAAATATAAAAATACTTTGAATTAAAAAAACATAATTTTAAAGGTAAAAAGGGTAAGGTACAAGCGACGGCTAGGGGTGGGAATTGTCGGGACCCGGGTTTTGGGTACTCGATTCATCTGGGTACCTCAATCTTCGGCTTGTGTCATGTTCATCTCATCTGGGTATCCGAAACACCTGGGTAGGTAACCACCTATTTTTTTAATTTTAAAATTTTAAAAAAAATCACATATTAAACATAAAATTATTTAAAAAATAAACTTAAAATTTCAAAGTATATAATACAAACATAAAAATAATTTAGGGATTTAAATTCAATTTTAGAGTAAAATATTAAGAAATTTAAAATAAAAATATAATTAAAAATATATATTAAATATTATCGAATTGGGTCGGGTACCCGGTAACTTAAAAAATCTCGACCCGTGTCCCTGAAAAATTCTTAAGTCGGGTAATTTTTTTTAGAAAATTATTCAGTATTTTTAAGTTTTGGTCGTTAAGTCAGGTCAATCGGGTCGAATATTTTTACCTTCCCCTAGCGACAGCATCGCAGGACTAAGCTGACAAAAAAGATGAATTATTCCTTTGAATATTTATAATTTTTTAATAAGAATCGGCTCCTATGCTTAGACCATGTGAAATGAACCGGCCTAGTTAATGTTGCAAAAAGTTGTAACAATGTCATTAAATTATATGTTTAATATCTAATTAATTGAATATTTGTGATTTTTTTTCTAATTTTCTCGTGCCATCATGTCCTATTATGATTCGTCCCATGTGAGGAGGACCTTTGTTTCATCAATAATTTATTGCAAATAAGTAAATTGGATTTTTTTAAAATATTAAAATAATTAGAATCATTAAAATAATCAATTGTTTAACAACACCATTCTAAACTTTCGGGAACACATTATGATTGAAATTAAGAATATTGTTGCTTTCACATATCAAATACATCCATTTTTTAATTAAAATGTCGCCTATAAGAATGAAGAATATAATTCTAATCGAGTGATGGAATTCAACGTTTTTTATTGGGTGTATTTTAAAAAATAAATTTAGAGGGGTTAACGATATAAATTATATTTTTATAGATTAAAATATAATTTTACCTTTATTCTATTTTTTTGGGTTAAAGTTCAAATTGACCCTCAACAAAAAATTAATTAAGCTCTTATTAAAATTTTACACCTAATTTAGTCCTAATAATTTAGATTACACTAGATTTGGCCTTTCCATTAGTTTGACCGCGTTGACAGTTACTGTTTTTTAACGGTCAACGTATAAAAGGAGCTTTGGGCGTGCACGTCATCAAAATTGATTTAAATTTTTTTAAAAAAATTCTAAAAAATCTAAATATATATAATTATAAAAATTCATTAAAATCATAAAAATATATTTAAAATGTAAAAATATTAATATATTTTTTCTTATTTTCCTATATTTTTTACAAAAAAATATAAAATATTTTTTTCTAAAAAACTCAAAAATTTCATTTCTTTCAAAAAAAAAACTCATGAATCCCTAAATCAAGAATTAGCACCGAGTCAACTACCGGTCATTCCCCGTCGCAGAAAAACTCCGATTTCTTTCAATATTTCTTCTCACCAGCACCGTCGTCTGTCACAATACCGACAACTTCCACCATCAATTAAACTGATTTGAGGAGTTGTGAATGTATGGTAGGGTAGGGTAGGGTTTAGGGTTATAGATTTGAAAATTTTGGGCATATTGAAACATTTTGAGATTTTATAATTAGAAATATATTTTTAAAAATATATATTTACAATCTTTAAATATTATTCATTATAAATATTTATATAATTTTTAATAATTTTTTATATTTTTTATTTTAAGTAAAAATGTTTTTTTTATGATTTTATACATAATTTTAAATTTTTTACACATTTAAATGTTTTTTAGATTTTTCTTGAATTTTTTAAATAATATTTTTTTATTTTTTAAATTTAAATATATTACTTTATAATTTTAAATATTTTTAAAAAATTTAAATGATTATTTACGATTTTGATGACGCAACACGTCCACAGTGTGCCACATGTCACTAACATATTAACTAACAGTTAACTTAACATAAGGGTTAAATTCATTTTTTTGATTTTTAGGTTATGACACTAATCGAAAAAAGGTTTCACTCTGTATAAAAAGAAATTTACTTAGATAAATATTAATTGATTGAGTAATAAAAATATTTATATTATCTTATATTGTGTGAGTTCGAAAGTTAAATATTTACTTTTAAATTCAAAATTATATATTTAATAAAAAGGAATTCGCTTTGTTTTTTTTATAATAATTCACTTTAAAATTTAATGTAGATAAATTAAATTAGTGGAATAATTTAGTCTTCCCCTTATAAATGCATAAAAAAGTCTTACCAAATAATTTAACCTCCATAAATGACCATTCAATTTCATTGACCGATTGACTAGGACAATATTAATATTTTATTTTAAATATCAATACATTTCTTCTGTAAGGTCTAGAAGGAAACTCCCATTGACTGAAATCCAAAATTACATTTAAATAGAACCTATATTTTAATATAAAAATTACTTAAAAAAATTACAAAACTCTTTATATTTAAATTTTAAAATTTAAATTTCAAACTATAAATCTTAAAATTTAAATGTAAAAGTTAAGCTCAACTTAAATTATAAACATAAATCTTGAATCAAAATCCTAAATCCTAAATCAAACATCTAAACCTTAAAACTGATAAACTTATAAATCGATATCTTCATAGATAAATTCATAAAATTCAGTTGAGAATACAATAACATATTAACATTTTTTAAATAATCTAAATGTGATTACAATATAACATATGTTTAAACATATTTTTAATTATTTGACAATGTACACTTTTTATAAATTAACATATTTAAAAATGATAAAATACAAATTAAACATTACAACCTAAATTAAAATTGAAAACTATAATATATTAAGACGATCCATATACGTTAAACGTTTAAATCAGAATAAAATTTGAAGAAAGTTGATACTACGGTGCGATGATTTACTTCACGAGCGAGGTCTCTGGTTCAAGTCCAGGATGGCCCAGCTGCGCCAAGGAAAAGAATAGAAGAAGCATCTGGATAAGCTCACACTAACCCGTCAATTTGAGATCCAATTCGGGATTTTCCTTGATCCCTCCGTCACCCCAGAATGAAAGGGGCGATCTCGTAGTTCTTGGTCTGTGAAGATACGTTGTTAGGTGCTCCATTTTATTTTCCCATTGAGGCCGAACCTAAACCTGTGCTCGAGAGATAGCTGTCCATACACTGATAAGGGATGTATGGATTATCGAGAAGAGAGGAGCCGTGGTGGTCCCCCCCGGACCGCCCAGATCCCACGAGTGAATAGAAAGTTGGATCTACATTGGATCTCACCTGAATCGCCCCATCTATCCTCCTGAGGAGAAGTTTGGTTTCAAACCCCGATTCGAACAGGAGAAGTAGATATAAAATAAAAAATTGAGATTTAGAATAAAATAAATAGAATAAATAAATAGAATTTCCTAATTTGAATTTGAAGGCTTTTTTATTTCTAAAATCTATTTGTCATAATAAAATTGTCATTTTTATGTTTTAAAATTGTCTTTTTGAAAAATTCAACAACTTTTATAAAATGTTATTTTTTTATTTTTTTAGTTTCCCGACAAAAATAAAAATTACTTTTTAAAGGTAAATTTATCATTTAAATTATTTTATATCACACATTTTATATAAAACTTTTTCCTTTTTAAATTTCTGTGAAAAAATCAACATTCTACAAGAATATTGGGACGGAGGGAGCACATAAAAACGGGTTGGTCCACGATGCAATCTGAGCCGTCAATTAACAGAATAGAAAACAAGATCGTGTCGTAGGGGATCGCTGCTCATTGCACCGTCAAAATTGAATGAATACTTACAGAGCGTGGAGAAACCTATAATAGCCGTAATAAATATTTTTTGTCGTGTTGTGAGATGCCACGTGGAATAAGGAAGGAGGCCTACGTGCATCGGTGGCGAGAAGCACTAAGGCACACGTGTACAGTACGAAATCTCGGGCAGTGGTGGGCTGACCTAGATTTTTGGGCAGCTGCAGCTCTGGTTGGGGAAAAATAAACCTCGGAACAAGTGCCCAGGTTTTAAAGTAATAACCACATCAGCAATAAATGTCGGCTGTAATAGCAAGGTAATTATAATTAGCAAGATGTTAAAAAAATATAGGGATGGCAACGGGGCGGGGCGGTTTTTGATCGCCTCGAACTCGCCTCGACCTATAAGATATTATATCTGAATTCGTCTCGACTTGAATTAAAATATTAATTTATCCGCCTCGACCCGCCCTGATACAATAATCTTTAAACCCGATCTTGTTCCGACTCGTCTCGAAAAATTTTAAAAAATTTAATCTTCGTCGACGATAAATGTTAGATTCGACCAATCTTCCACCACAATCACAAATTATGGTTTCAAGAGACTTCAAACTTATATATATATAAAAAACTAATTTTAAATTATCCACGTGTTAAACTACATACTTAAAAGAATAAACTTGAATCATTGACCATTAGAATCGAATATATTAAAACTTGAACAACATCTAACAAAATTTTACAATAAGTGCGAACCAAAAAAAAAAAAAAAGTAGCTTAAAACTCATAAAGTGTTTAAATATAATGATATTTTTTATAAATATAATATATATATATATATATATGTACCGGGGTGGGGAATTTCAAGCAAATACTCGAACCTGCCCCGCCCCGACTTCATGCTTTTCACGCCCCGCCCCGCCACGATTCCCGAAATTTTAGAAAAAAATACCCGGTCGGGTTGGGGCCGAGCATTTTTGCCATCCTTAAAAAAATACTCGACCGACCGACCCGACTCGACTATCTAAATGTAAATAACATGGTATTTACTTGAAATTATTTATGTATGGATCGAGTATCCGGCCCGTCATTTCTCGGGTTTGGCTTGATTCACAAATTTAAGAATTTTGATACCTGGTTACAACCGGATATCCAAATATATTTAAAATTTATATTTTTATATTAAACTAATAAATACATAGTTTGTTATATTTTTACATTAAACTAATAAAATATTTTTATATTTAAAAATACATATTTTTATATCATGGTACTTAAATACCCGAATTTTCGGATAATCGAAACTTTCGGGTACACGACTAACGAGTACCCGCAAAACCCGCATTTGAACACCACTAATAATTAGGGTATAAATAAACTTTGCTTGAACGAATAATATTTTGTTTGTTTATTATTTTTTGCAATATATTTTTTACTTTGATTGGTGGTCGTCAACCAATTTTAGTACTGTTGTCGACCATCATATTTATTTTTTATTTTTTTTCATATTTTAATAAGAGTCGTGTACATTTATTTAATGTTGAAGTTGTTCGTGTTCGTTTGTTTACCGTGTACCAACATATTTGTCAAAATGATGATATTACACCACTAGTTCTTAAGCTCCTCAAGCTTCATAGTTTGAACACTAAAATTCACATAATGTTCAATTTGGTCTCTATATTCGCTAATATTTATATTATAAAAAATAAAAAACCGAATAAACAAACCGATAAACGAACAAAAAATTTCAACCTTGTTAGAAATAACGTAGTGATAATCAAATGAAATTGCAAAATACTAATATGCATAATAATTTCAAAATATCCATTGTTTTTTCAACAAACCTTCCCTCCAAATCCAGATTTATATACCTAGTTGTATAAACATATATTCTAATAATTATTTTAATTCGCACTTTTTGTGAACAGTGAAGTAAATATAATAAAATATAGAAAAAAGAAACACTGATCTCAAGTAAATTCGGTAAATAAAAAAGGAAAAGGGAAAAGAGTGGTCCCCACAGTCGATGGTTTATGGAGGGAGGTGGGTCCCAGGTTAAGTGAAAAAGCGAAGGAAACGACTAAAATATAATTAGAGAGAGAAGAAAAAGCGAAGGCGAGTGACGTAAAGAGGTTGGAGTGAAAGTGAACGCCAGATGAGCAATCGTAACCGTTCGATCTCATCTCTCCCTTTTTTTTACTATAAAAACAACAAAGGGAGGTTTCTGACAAGTCCTACTTGGATTTATGGCGCGTGGGATGTACACCCTACTAAAATGATTTTAGTTTATATCCAAATAAGTACTTAAAGTATACTAATTTTTTATTTAGGTACTTAACGTATTTTTTAGTCAAAATAAGTACCTAAAGTATACTTTTAGGTCAAATTAAATACTTAAAATATATATTTTGGTCAAATTAAGTACCTAAATCATTTTTAGGTCTAAATAGACACCAAATTTTTTTTGGTCAAAATAAGTATCTATTTTGTTTTCTAATAAATATCACATGACAATTTTAGGAACCGAAAACATACTTTAATAAGTTACCTATTTTAACAAAAAATACTTTAAGTACCTATTTTGACCGAAAACATACTTTAAGTAAAATATTTTGACCAAAAATATAGTTTAAGTACTTATTTTGACCCGAGAAATGTCGGGTCAGGTATTCGACCCGAGAGATGAATTTATTTTAATAAAATTACTCAGATCTTTTTATCTGGTCGACGGGTCAACGGGTTGGGTCATTCAATTTGGTTTTTTTACACCACTAAATATAAGTCAATGATTTTATTGTACACTGTTTTAAAAAAACTATATTTAAGTAATGTCATGTAATTGAATTTTAACATTGTGATTGAAAAAAATAGGTTAAAAATCACTTTTATAATAAAATTATGCAAAACCTTATTTAAATTAATCGATAAATAAATCAGATACCCATGATTATAAACAAACTAGTGATTAAATTGTAATAATTCAAAATTAAAGACATTTCCCCCTTGACTTTGTTAATAGTGGGGGCACACTTTGTTGGGGAAACCGGGTTATTTCCCACACGAACGTAGCTTCAAATCTGAGCTGAAATGTCGAGATCGAAACTACCGAAATTTGCACAGCGGACAAACCCGTCAACTATTGAATATTGAAACTCAATGGAAAAACCCAATAATAAGCAAGCGAAATAAATAATGGAGAGAACACACCAAATTTACGAGGTTCGACGAAAATGTCGTCTACTCCTCGGGCACCACCACCGGATGATAACTTCACTAATACCAAAATGGTACAAACAAATGGAATTCCTAAGAATTCCCAAATATTACAAATGGGAGAAGAGAAACAAATGGAAGAGATGGTATGGATGTTGGGATGGTTTCAAATGACAAATGCTAGGCCTATTTATAGTTGAGCTTTAAGGACTAAACTTGTAAATAGCCTAACTTTTAGGGACCAAATATTAATTTCCCCATTGGTAATTTCAACACTTACCAATGGAGCATTAATTTACCGTATCATTTTTCTCCATTCGGTGCAGCCATTCACACTTTTCTTCTTCAATTTGTTGCACCAAACTTCTGACAATTTCAAATTGTCAATTCGGTGCCCACAAGGCTTGACTTTTCAAGCCACAAATTCAACAAATCTCCACCTTGGCTTGAATTCATCAAGCTTTCTCAAAATCTTCTTCTCCCCAAACGTTATCTTCTGCAGTGCCTCCAAATGCGCTCATGAGCGCCATACACCCGAAGGTGCTCAAACTTGCAAGATGTTAATCAAGTTCAAACAATGATTGAACTTGATTGATGTTACCACCTTGGTCAACATATCTGCAGGATTTTCTGCCGTAGCAATCTTCTGAAGTAGAACCTTTCCTTCTTCAAAGATCTCCCGTACAAAGTGATACCTCACGTCGATGTGCTTGGTTCTTGAATGGTAGACTTGATTTTTCGCTAAATGAATAGCACTCTGACTGTCACAATAGAGACTAATGTGACTTTGAACAACTCCCAAGTCTTCCAACAATCCGTTAAGCCAAATCGCCTCCTTAACAGCCTCTGCAACTGCCATGTACTCTGCCTCTGTAGTTGACAAAGCCACCGTTGACTGTAAAGTAGACCTCCAACTAACTGGGGCTTTTGCTAGAGTAAACAAATACCCAGTAGTAGACTGACGCTTATCCAAATCACCAGCATAGTCGGAATCAACATATCCAACCACAAACTGACCAAGTGTTTCATCTTGCTCAAACACTAAACCAACATCTACGGTTTGTTGGAGATACCGTAGAATCCATTTCACAGCTTGCCAATGTCCTTTTCTAGGATCATGCATGTACCTGCTCACAACTCCAACTGCTTGTGAAATGTCAGGCCGCGTACACACCATCGCATACATCAAGCTCCCTACTGCATTAGCATATGGAACTTTTGCCATGTATTCTCGCTCTTCATCAATTTTAGGAGATAATTGAGAACTGAGTTTCAAATGAGAAGCAAGTGGGGTACTTACATGTTTTGTGCTTTCATTCATGCCAAAACATTGTAATACCTTTTTCAGATATTGCTTCTGAGTCAAACAAAGCTTGCCTCTCCGTCTGTCTCTGCTTATTTCCATGCCGAGAATCTTCTTGGCCTCACCTAGATCTTTCATCTCAAACTCTTGATTCAACTGAGCCTTCAATTTGTCTATCTCTTGTTGACTCTTTGAAGCGATCAGCACATCATCAACATACAAGAGGAGATAAATGAAAGATCCATCTTGTAGCTTTCGCAAATACACGCAATGGTCATATTTGCTTCTCGTGTACTTCTGCCTCCTCATAAAGCTATCAAATCGCTTGTACCACTGCCTCAGAGATTGCTTCAATCCATATAGCGATTTGTTCAGCTTACAAACCCATTTCTTACCACCAGCATCTACATATCCTTCTGGCTGAGTCATATAGATCTCCTCTTCCAAATCACCGTGCAAGAAAGCCGTCTTTACATCGAGTTGAGCTAGCTCCAAATTCAACTGTGCTACCAAGGCCAACAATATTCTAATGGAGGAATGCTTCACAACAGGGGAAAATACTTCGTTGTAGTCGATTCCCTCCTTCTGAGCGTAGCCTTTAGCTACCAACCTTGCCTTGTAGCGAACATCTTTCTTGCCGGGAGATCCGTCTTTCTTTGCAAACACCCATTTGCATCCAATTGCCCTTTTACCTTCTGGTAAATATGCCAAATCCCAGGTGTTGTTCTTCTGGAGAGATTGCATTTCTTCATCCATGGCACTTTTCCACTTGTCACTTTCTAAGCTTTGCATTGCTTCTTGATAAGTGACAGGGATATCATCATCAACAACTGGAAGGGCATAGGCCACCGTATCTGTAAATCGAGCAGGTCTACGAATTTCTCTCCTTGGCCTTGTAACTGCAAGTGGTTCTGGTGTCTCCAATGGTTCTTGGGTTTGAACCTCTTCATCTTCTGATTCCTCCATTGGAGTTGGAGAATCAGTAACATCAATTGCTGAACTAATCACCGTCTCTTGAAACTCCACCTGGTTTGGAGTATACTCCACCTGTTGTGGAGTACTACTTGTCTGAACAGCTCCATTTGTTACCTTCTTCAACATGACAGATTCATCAAAGGTAACATCTCTGCTACAAATTATCTTCTTTGTGTCTAAGCACCAAAGTCGAAATCCCTTCACTCCATGAGTGATTCCCATAAAGATAGCCTTCTTTGCTCTAGGATCAAGTTTTGACTCCTTCACATGATAATACGCAGTGGATCCAAATACATGTAAGGAATCATAATCTGTAGCGGGTACTCCAGACCATACCTCCAAAGGTGTTTTTCCTCCAATCGCCGATGACGGTAGACGATTTATGAGATGACCAGCATATGTCACAGCCTCAGCCCAAAATGGTTTGCCCAACCCAGCATTGGACAACATACATCGAACTTTCTCAAGTAGTGTTCGATTCATACGCTCTGCCACCCCATTCTGCTGTGGTGTATGTCTAACAGTGAAGTGTCGAACAATACCATGCTCCTGGCAAACGTCAAAGAGCGGATCACTTCTATATTCCCCTCCATTGTCCGTCCTAAGCCGTTTGATCTTCTTGCCAGTCTGGTTCTCAATCATATTTTTCCACTTTAGGAAAACTTTGAGCACTTCATCTTTAGACTTCATTGTATACACCCAAACTCTTCTGGAAAAGTCATCAACAAAGGTTACAAAATAGTGTTTTCCTCCCAACGACGTTGTTTTGGAAGGACCCCACACATCTGAGTGAACATAATCCAAAATACCTTTTGTATTATGGATAGCGGTGCCGAATTTCACTCTCTTCTGCTTTCCCAAAACACAATGCTCACAAAAATTTAACTTGCAAGCCTTTGCACCTTTCAACAATCCTTGCTTTGCCAAAATTTGCAAGGATTTCTCACCAGCGTGTCCCAACCGCATGTGCCACAACTGAGTAGAATCCAATTTTTCTCCACCGGAAGCTGCTGCTACTGCTCCAATAACTGTACTACCTTGGTAGTAATACAAGTTATTTTTCCTGATGCCCTTCATTATCACGAGTGCGCCTGATGTTACTTTCAAAATTCCATCTCTCATAGTGACAATCGAGCCTTTGGATTCCAAAGCTCCCAACGAGATGAGACTTTTCTTCAAACTAGGCACGTATCGGACATCAGTCAAAACTCTGGTTGATCCATCTTGATTCTTCAAACGGATTGATCCTATCCCAATCGTTTTACAGGCGTTGTCATTGCCCATATAAACAACTCCTCCATTTAGTTCTACTAAATCGAAGAACCACTCCCGATTAGGGGACATATGATAGGTACAACCCGAATCCAATATCCACTCGTCTGAACGAAATGATGATGATGAAGCAACCAGTGATATTTCAGAGTCACTAGTATCATGCTCTGCAACACATGCATCTGGAGCGGCTTTTCCTTTCTTCTTCAGCTTCGGGCAATCTTTCTTCCAATGACCTTTCTCATGACAAAAAGCACATTCATCTTTCCCAAGTCTGGACTTTGACTTTGATCTCCCTCTCATTTTTGGCTTTTGGCTTTTCGAGCGACCTCTTACCACCATGGCCTCCGCTGCATTGTACTTGCTCTCCATCTTGGTTTTCTTTCTGAGCTCGTAACTATACAGAGCAGTAGTTACTTCTTTAAGGGTCACCTCATCTTTTCCATGAAGTAACGTTGTTTCAAGGTGCTCAAATTCATCTGGAAGGGATGACAACAACATTAGAGCCAAATCTTCATCTTTGAAAGTTTCATCCATGCCCAACAGATCTGCCACTAACTCATTGAAGGAAGTGATGTGTTCATTCATACTGGTGCCTGGTTGATAATCAAATCTGAACAATCTTTTCTTCATGTGAAGACGATTCTGAGAGCTTTTCTTTAGGAATTTTTCCTCCAACGCTTTCCACAGTTTGCTTGCAGAAGTCTCGTTCTTGTAGGCATACTTCTGCTCCCTGGAAAGACAAGATCGAATCGTACTGCACGTCATACGGTTGATTGTTCTCCAATCTTTCTCCACCATATCTACGGGTTTTTCTTCCTCAATGGCAATGTCTAGACCTTGCTGAAATAAAGAGTCTAGCACCTCGCCTTGCCACATGCCGAAGTGACCGGATCCATCGAACAACTCCACCGAGAAGTTTGCATTTGACATTATCCTCCTCACTGGTATAGAGGAAGAGCTTGATGCCCCATCTGATCCGTCTTTTGCCATGGCAACGAATAATATTCAACAGCACGAACTGGATATTGAAACACTGCACCAGGTAAGTTCCCAGGAAAGAGAGGTGGATTACACGGATCGCTTAAATACCAAGTCTTTCCTAGCCAGAACTTTCCTAGACATGCACTGTCACAACACCACACTTCTTGCAGCAACCGAGCAACCGGGATAGCCTTCACCGAAGCTCTGATACCAATTGTTGGGGAAACCGGGTTATTTCCCACACGAACGTAGCTTCAAATCTGAGCTGAAATGTCGAGATCGAAACTACCGAAATTTGCACAGCGGACAAACCCGTCAACTATTGAATATTGAAACTCAATGGAAAAACCCAATAATAAGCAAGCGAAATAAATAATGGAGAGAACACACCAAATTTACGAGGTTCGACGAAAATGTCGTCTACTCCTCGGGCACCACCACCGGATGATAACTTCACTAATACCAAAATGGTACAAACAAATGGAATTCCTAAGAATTCCCAAATATTACAAATGGGAGAAGATAAACAAATGGAAGAGATGGTATGGATGTTGGGATGGTTTCAAATGACAAATGCTAGGCCTATTTATAGTTGAGCTTTAAGGACTAAACTTGTAAATAGCCTAACTTTTAGGGACCAAAAATTAATTTCCCCATTGGTAATTTCAACACTTACCAATGGAGAATTAATTTACCGTATCATTTTTCTCCATTCGGTGCAGCCATTCACACTTTTCTTCTTCAATTTGTTGCACCAAACTTCTGACAATTTCAAATTGTCAATTCGGTGCCCACAAGGCTTGACTTTTCAAGCCACAAATTCAACACACTTAACATTTCCATGTTCTACAACCATAAACCGGTAAACAATTATGTGCTTTTATTAAAACTAGTTTAATTAGAGAGAGCCCCGAAGTTTTTCGGGTCAATTTTTTTGTCCATTAACTTGTATTTATTACAATCTAGTACAAAATTAATTATCATTCACATAACATAATTCACATTTAATATTATATAGAGGAATAATATTTTTTAATGTGTTGGTACGGTTTAATTCATGAGGTTAAAATTTAATCGTATTTTATAATATATATATATAATTCAACGAAAGAATTATAATAAAATATAAATAGTAAAAAAGTAAATAAATTTTAATTAATAACTTATTAGATATTTCAACGAAAATCCCTAAATTACGAAGTTCGACTCATCCGTTCGAAGTGTAGTACAACAACAAATTGGAACATGTACTATTGTTTTGTACTATATATACATTTTTATTAGGTTAAAGGGGTACTTTTACTCCTGAGTTCGACCTAAAAATGCAATTTCGTCCCTCGCCGAAAAGTGCACTCAATGTAGCCCTCCAGTTCATGAAATCGATCAAATTGACCCTTTGACCGACGTTGACCGTTACGGTGCTGACATGGCAGTTAACGGTGATGAGGTGGCAGTCCATGATGCTGGCGTAGCGGTCAACGATGCTGACGTGGCAGTACACGTGGGATGATGACGTGGCAGAAGGAGCTGAATTGATTATTTTAACTGAATTCGAGGGCATAATTGATTTTTCCGCTGAGTTTAGGGGCATAATTGATTTTAATTAAAAGTTCTATAACTTATTTAACATAAGTTAAAAAAAAGATTTTGTGAAATTATTAAAATTTTAAAATATTAAAACTAGATAAATAAATTTATTAAGTGAGAATAATTAAAAAAACAAAGTGAAACTTTCACAGAAGTTCAACATATTCTTCAATTTATTTTATAAAAATTCATAAAGTTAATAACAATAAATAAAATATTCTAAAAGTTACTAAAAATAAAAATTATATAAAAAATTAAAATATATTATGAATTGAAAAAAATAAAATTTAATCTAAAAACTTAATAATTTTTTTATAAATTATTAAAAAAGTAAACACTTTTATCGAAAAAAATTCGACTTTGTCATTTTGAGTATTACTATTTGTTAGATTTTTTTAGTGGAATCAATTTGTACTAGAGTAACAATAGAATTCAATTTTTTTCCGCTTTTTTACATCAAATTGATGCTAATTGTTATGAATATTTATTTATGTGGATGTCTATCATGATTAGAACTTTATCTAAGGAGTTTGATTTATTTATTATTAGAAATATTATCTCTATTAATTAGAGTTTAATGTATTATGTACTTCTTATGCCTATAAATAGATGATTCATTGAAGACATTGTATACACAATTCTATATTTGAGAATAATACAAATCTCCCTCTTTCTCACATCACTTTGTTCTTCCATTCTTGTTCTTTGTTCTTATTATTGTTCTTTGTTATTTTATTCACAACACGTTATCAGCACGATACTCTGACCAACTGAAGTCCTCGCAATTCGAATCCCAAAAGAATTAATTTTAGGATGAATCAAAAATAAGTTCTTTTTCTTATATTTTTTGTTTGTTTAATAATTACCTTTCTCGTGATCTTTTAGTTTTATTATTATTTTTGGAATTAGTGTGACCACATAGTGGCGGTAATTTCACTAAAATAATATTTTTATCATTATTATTCTTGCTTTTCTCATATTTTTTTTAAGAAAAAAAGGAGCTAATGAGTGCAATCCATCGTCAAATTCATTAAAGAATCGTGATTACCCTCTCACCAAAGAGCACAATCATCCTCATTGCACTGCTCTCTGCATTATTCGACAATCAAACCTGAATTTGTACCTGGCTCTTCACAGTACAGTGGAAAACACGATGATCTAGTAATTTCACCTATTACTTAATTTGTGAGGTAATTGTTTGGTATATTTTTCTCGATATGTTATCTAATATATTGATGAGAATTGATATTTATTCACGATTATTATAATTATGAGATTTGATATTTTTAACCATGTTTTGAGTTTTACATTGATTTAAATGGCTTGGAAAGAGACATGACATTATGAGAAGCTGCCTTGGTTCATCTGCTACGTCCTCATTGTTTTCGAGACGAAAATCAATATCGGTAAACTCTATTTTTATTTTTATCCTGAATGCAAAGCATGATGTTTATTCCATGCGATTATCAATGATGGGGCATTTCCTGAAGTGAATGCAAGCATGATGTTTATTTCATGCGATTATCAATGATGGGGCATTCCCTGAAGTGAATGCAAGCATGATGTTTATTCCATGCGATTATTGGAACTGTTTCATTCCCTGAAGTGAATGCAAACATGGTAAATTATTATTCAATTAGAGACATGATTTTGATATAATCCAAGTATAATTGACTGGACATCCCGTTCTGTGAGGCTACTGGTCTCAAAGGAGGTTTTTAAAGGACCTTGTGGACAAGTTTAACAATGCCGCGTACGATGATTAAATATTTGTTCTCTGTGATAAGGATATGTGAAAAAGGTTTTAAAGGCCCACTAGCTCTACTCCATTCCCTGAAGTGAATGTGAGATTATATTATGGAAGAAATAAAAATCACATTAGAAGTTGTGGTCGTGGTCGAGGCTATGAATATAAATATGAAAAATATGGTCATTTTAAGAATACTTTTACCCACTGGTAGTGAGGTTATAAGGATGACAAGTGTGATAAAGATCATTCTATTGAAGTAAAACTCTTCTTATTACCAATGCGATGTTATAAACCATTGATCTCGTACGTGTTGTACATTGAAAAATCAGGAATCATTGAATGATAAAGGAAAGAAAATAGAAGCAAATTTTGTTTGCGAAATATGACGAAGATGATATTGGTCCAACTTTTTTGGACGTTGTTGATTTTCTTATAACCCTCGAAAGGAATAAACCATCTTCTAATTATTCTCATAACTTTGAAGATAATTATTTATTTATTTTTATTTATTTTACTTTACGTTTATTTATTTTATACTCATTAATTATTTACGTTTTATATTTATATTTATATGTTATCATATTATTTATCTTGTTTAACATGATTACTTGTCAAAAACAATCTATGATGAGCATAAGATATACTTTCCCATTTAAATGCAAGGGAATAATGTGAGTACTATATCTCAAAGTACTAAAAATATTAATGCTCTAGAAGAGCAATAAATTCTTGAGAGAAAGTACATTATGAAAAGTGCAGAATTGCGAATATTGCAATAATTACCGCTAATGGTAATAATATCGTCACCACTATAAGTGGAAATTTTAAGAGAGCAATATGAGTTCGCAAAATATCCCTTTGGGAATTATAGATAACATATGTTATCAATTGGCATTTGAAATAAGCCAATATGGATATAAGTTCTGGTAGCCAAAAAGTCAGTTGAAAGCTCTAGAAGAGTTATATATTGCTACCAAAAGATAATTTTAATTGAAAGCTCCGAAAGAGCTAAATATATTCATATTTAAAGGATATTTAAAGGAACAATTTTGATGACCGTACTAGACATGTACGAGTGAGATTGAATTACATGTTATGGTAAACAAGAAGTTTACAAATTCAGAGATATATACACATATATATAGTTGGTATGATCGGTTAGACCATCCTGATCAATAATGGTGCAAAAATTATTGAGATTTACATGCACATGTATTAAAAGAACCTGTAGTTCTTGTGGTGCTTATTCTTAAAGAAATGAATTAAATTTCACTTATTAAAGAACGTGAAGTTCTTGTGTTGCTCAAAGAAATTGATTAAATTTCACTTACTAAAAGAACCTAAAGTTCTTGTGTTGTTTGTTCTCAAAGGATATAGATGATCCCACTTGCGAAAAGAATTAGAACTTAAAGTTCTTGTACTGAAGTTGAGATTGTATGTCTTGCATATCTGAACAAAATATGGGCCCATATATCCACAAATGTGGAAAGTTTTATATGATTTTAGTAGATGCATCTACATTGTTTTATCGACTTACAACTAGAAGTTTGTGAGATTGATTCTAAAAAGATTCAGATTATGCAGTTAGACTATTCGTCTTGAAAAGCTAGTGAGTTTATATTTTAGGCTATATCGGTTGTTACAAAGCCTATTGATAATGAAAAATACGGTTTAGCAAATTTTTTTTGGATGCCTCATATTTAATAGCTAAACTGTGAGAACAAAACATTTATTATTTATATGATATTTCCGTATAGCAACACTTATACGCATCAAGCCAACGAGTTATAATAAACTCCCCATTATGATTTGACTTTTGGTCAGAAGTCATATTTCTCATTTTTGAATTTTTAAACGTGCGATATATATTTGAATTGCTCAATCATAACGCACAAAATGGGCAAGTAAAAAGAGTTGAGAATATATATTGAGTACGAGTCTCCTTTTATGTTTAAATTCTTAAACATTAATTGGAGAATCATTTATGACATGATTTTTCTCAACATCAGGGGGAGATAATAATCAGCTGGATAGAGGAAAATGAATTATCATTATCTAGATCCTCGTATATGAACTAGAAGTTCATAAAATAATTCATGTTATTACATGTCAACTGCCAGACATATTTACTGACCTAGTGAGAGTAATTAAGTCTCATATACTAGCTGGAATGCTCTAAGTTTAAATTACATGTTAGAGCGAGGGAATGTAAATCATGCCTGAAGCATGATAGTTGAAATGGTTCCAATGATCAAAATTCTCGTAAATAGAAAGTAATATGAGATGATCATATATTGGAGGCGGGTGCTCCTGAAGAGACCCAAGACATAACTAATAATAAAACTCTTGAAGAGTTTCATGTACCTGAAATAAAGATTGAAATCTTGAAGAGATCTTGATGAGTTATGTCATTATGAGAATAGAACCAGAAAATTGGAAAGTTGTCGACAACGATTTTACAAACAATTTTACATAAAAATACTTCTATGGAAGTAAAGAAAGAAATCGAAGATCTTGTATAAAATCTATCTATAAGTATAGATATTGAATTGGCCGATGTTCAAAGACGCTTTGAACTTCTAAAATAAAAGTATTTGGACAAGCAGTCCAAACACCTAAAGGTGTAATGCAAGTGAGACACAAATAAGTAGTCGTAAATACAACTTGAACTATGATTTATGAAAAGTTTTAATTACTTCATGGTGGATGCAATTACTTTGGCAGTTATGAAAATTTTACACGTGTCTAATTATTTGTGGATCCATATTTATCTTTGAAGGATTTAAAATGCTATAAGCATTTGAAAATTTCTGAGGAAATTTATTTAGACATGTCTCATGAATATTTTGACGCATTTGGTATAATCGCCTTAGTGAATACTAATTGAGAAAATACTATAAGAATGACCAGATTTCCTTATGTATCTTATAAAGGAGTTTGGATCAAGATCCATTGTGATAATTTTAGAACTCATAAAGAGCTTCAAATTGGAAACTCATGAAGTACTTTCAATACAAGTACTTGAATCTTGACATCAAGTTTATCTCGACCTGAAGATCGAGCATTATTATATATTTCATTTTTTATGAATAGATATAAGCTGAAAGAATCTTAAAGAAGATTCAATATGAATAGAGCATATCTATTGAGTATCCCAATAGTTGTAATATTGTTGGATGTGAATAAAGATAATTATATCTTTTATTGGTTTTGAAGCACCATATATTAGTTGGTCAAGCAATATCCATGGATATACAAAGATCATTACATTTAGATCTTCAAACATTCGTTGATGCCTCCTCAAATGTCGTAGAAATAATTGTTATGCACGAGGCAAGCCAAAAATGTGTTGGCTAAGATCATTGACCCAACATATCCAAAAGATATGTGGATTTACTTTTACAAGATATGATAAAAGCTACTTTGTGTGAAGATAATGCAAGATGTATAACTCAGTTTGAAAGTTGATACATCATGGAACATATTACTCCAAAAATTTCATCCCTCACGATCTTTAGAAAAATAATATTCAAGATTGAATTATGAAGATTCAAAGATCTTCTGTGATGTTTTCATGAGGGAGAGTAAATACCCGTTGCACTCTTTTTCCCTTAACCAAGGTTTTGTCCCAATGGGTTTTCCTGGTAAGGTTTTTAATGAGGCAACATGTTATGCGTATTAAAGATGTGTGTACTCTTTTTCCTTCACTAATGAATTTTTTTCCCACTGAATTTTTATCTTAGTAAGGTTTTAACGAGACACATTATATTCATAGACATCCAAGGGGGAGTGTTATGAATATTTATTTATGTGGATGTCTATCATGATTAGAACTTTATCTAAAGAGTTTGATTTATTTATTATTAGGAATATTATCTCTATTAATTAGAGTTTAATGTATTATGTACTTCTTATGCCTATAAATAGATGATTCATTGAAGGCATTGTATACACAATTCTATATTTGAGAATAATACAAATATCCCTCTTTCTCTCATCACTTTGTTCTTCCATTCTTGTTCTTTGTTCTTATTATTGTTCTTTGTTATTTTATTCACAACACTCATTAATATTTGATGTACATAAATGAAAGAGAATTTTGGCTTTATTAATACTTTAATACAAGGATGTTTCAATTGAAAATATGTTCAAGGAACATTAGTATGCGTAGCATAACGAGAAACAATCGAAAGATTCTCTAATGGTTTATAAATATTTTTATATTTTTTATATTTATAACTTTAATGTTTTTACTTATATTTAATTCATTATAGTGTTTTTATTTTTTAATATTTTATGAATATTTAAATATTATTTAAATATTAATAGTTTTTATTTTTTTAGCTTAAAGATTAAATAAGTTATCGAACTTTTAATTATGCCCCTAAACTCAGGAAAAAAATTAATTATGCCATTGAACTCGGTTAAAATAATCAATTCAGCCCCTTCTGCCATGTCATCATCCCACGTGTACTGTCACGTCAGCATCGTTGACCACCACGTCAGCATCATAGACTGCCACGTCATCACCGTTAACTGCCACGTCAGCACCTTAACGGTCAACGTCGGTGAAAGGGCCAATTTGATCGATTTCATGGACTGAAGGGCCACATTGAGTCCACTTTTCGACGAGGGGCGAAATTGCATTTTTGGGTCGAACTCAGGGACAAAAGTACCCCTTTAGCCTTTTTATTAACTATAATGATATTATTTTACTTTATATTAATTTTAATATATTGTAACAATATAAATTTTATGGAAATTAATTGAAACTTTTGGTATACAATTAATAATAAATAATGTTTCTTATGTATCAATTAAATTATTGCAATGATTTTTTAATCAAATTTTTTAAATTTTAACTTCAAATATTATATATATTAAGTGGCTGATCAAATTAGTGTTACAAATCGACTTGACATAAACTCAATCGAGAAAAGGACTAACAAAATGTACATTTACCATACTTTTAATAGTTAAAAGGTTAAAATAGCCTCCAACGTTTTATATTTTGGTCATTTTTGCCCTATCTTTTTTTTTGTGCAAACAACCATCTAACATTTTATTTTTCGTTTAAATTTCACCATTGTTGGATGAAAACCATTAGTCAACTAACGGTCAACGCTTGAAGCTGACGTGACATATCTGCATGTCATGGGGAGATGATGTGGCACTCTCACATGACATTTTTGCTGATGTGACATTTTTAAAAAAATAAAAAAAAATCATTTTTAAAGAAAATAATTTTTAAATATTTTTAACCAATCATCGCATCAGCAAAGTGCCACGTGGTAGTGTCATGTCATCTCTCCATCCATTGCAGACATGCTACGTCAGCCTCAGACGTTGACTGTTAGTTGACTAACAATTTTTATCCAACAAGATTAAAATTTGAACAAAAAATAAAACGTTAGGTGGTTGTTTGCACACAAAAAATGATAGGACTAAAATGACCAAAATGTAAAATGTTGGGGACATTTTTAACCTTTTGCCTTTTAATTAAAAATGGGTAGTTGCTCATTTTAGTACAACTATAAGTATTGGTCTTTGTAGGGAAGTTGTTTTATTTTAACGCGCTAATGCACGAGCGTGGGGCTTTCCCTCAGTTATTAACATTAGAATATGGACACCGGAATTTGTGGGGTTTTCTTGTTTTTTAATGATTTATTATTATTAGTCCCCAAGTACGAGACTTGCGATTTCTTTCTTTTTCGCCCCCACTTCTTTCCCTAATCACGGAATTGCCATTTCCTTGTCATATATTTCACTATTTAATATATCAAAGAAAAACAATATATAATTTTTTGACCGGAAAAACAATATATAATTAATACACTATTTTTGAAAGTTAAAATTATAACCACAGTAATTAATCTCATATTAATTATTTAATATTGTAGAATATTTTTAATATTTTATAATTTTAAAATATTTGAATATTTTTTACAAGTTTAATAATATTTTTTTTAAAAATAATATTTTTAATACATAGAGTTTTTAAATATAATAGATTGATTGCACGAATCAACTTGCTTCAGTGGTTAAGGGAACAATTGTTGTTCGTAAAGGTCACATGTTCGAGCACCAACAATTGCCGCAAGGTGATTGAGCATGCATCGTCAAATGATTGAGAGTATATTCAGAACATATAATACTTGTAATTAAAAATGATTTATTAGTTTAAAAATAAATTTTAATAATATTACTTTTCTAAGAAAAATTCCCTGATTAAAAATGATTTACTAGTTTAAAAATATTTTAAAACTTTTTAGAATTTTTGTTAAACATTTTTAATTTTTTTAGAAGTTTCACTTGACAGATGCTATAATATGACAAATAACATGAAACCTTTAAGATTTAATAATCAGAATCGATCAAATGACTTAATTGATATAAATTTTCAATAATTTTTTTATTAACTTAATTTTTCAATATAAAAACTTAATTAAATACTTAATGATAGAGACCAAATTGACTTTTTTTTGCCATATGGTTTTCAAGGTTTAGCCCTGACTAATCCATACCAACCCACGTCGCACACCTGTCTTTAGTGAGTGAGTCTCTCGGCGGAAATTTTCTGCATACACAATGCTTCGAATTTAGAATCTGCTTAAGCGATACCAAATATCTTACCACTTGGACCAATCCAGTTGGTACCAAATTGACTTTTTAAATTGTCTAAAAAATAAAAATTGATTATAAATAAAGGGCAAAAATGTCAATCCAAAATTGGAAATAATTTGGGAGTTGAGAAATGCAGGTATTTTGAGCCAATAGATTCACTAGCACAGATTTCTTGAAAACCTGCAGTTGTTTCTTATTTATCAATTTAATTAATCCTTTGTTTTTCTCAACAAAAAACAAAGCTTTGAGCTTTCCCCCACTATAAAATCAACCCCCAAACCATTTCTTCACCCACTCATCTTCAACCTGCCTCCCAAGAACCCTAAAAATCAAACCTTTTCCCCCAAAAAAAGCACAAAAAATGGACTCATCTGGACGTTCAAGGAGGCATTGTTTCATAGAAGAAGATCAAGGCTTGGCTTCTCTTGCAGTTATGGAGGCCGGGTATTCGGGCACCCATTACCAAACCCATAACCAAAACGGGTTTCTTCAAAGACCACTTTTTTACACAAGGAGAACTAGTTTGAGGAATCTATCATACTCTTCTTCTTCTTCTTCTTCTTCCTCATGTTCATCGCCTAGGTTTGAAGATCAAATCCATCAACCCCATTTCTTGGACTCATGTTTCCTTTGCAAGAAGCCTCTTGGGGGCAACAAAGACATCTTCATGTACAGGTTAGTGTTTTATATGTTTGGAACCAAAGATTAGGTTTTTGACAAAAAAAGCAAAAAGATTCAATTTTGGGGGTTTAAAGTTGTGATTTTGATTTGGTTTCTGATTGGGGTTTTTGTTTGTTGCAGAGGGGATACTCCTTTTTGTAGTGAAGAGTGTAGGCAAGAGCAAATAGACATGGATGAGGCAAAGGAGAAAAGCCAAAGCCTTTCCCTTTCTTCCTCCATGAAAGCTTTGAGGAAGAAGGAACAAAGGAAATCCACAACTTCTCCAACCAAAGCTCAGAGCTACCCTTTTAGAACAGGCACTGTTGCAGCTGCATGAACATATAATAAAGAAATAAAAGAGAAAATAAACATGTATGGTGTATCTATTTACCATTCTACCCTTTGTATAAACTGTTGAGAATGGCCAAGGAGAGGAAGAACAAGAACAAGGCTATTTTGAGGGTTTCCCTTTTTTGTTTTCTGGGTTTTTTGAATCCCCAAACATATATAAATGCTGAGAATTAACTTTGAGATATAGTCTTTTAGATCTGCTCTTTGTTTGGGGGTGTTAACAAGTGCCAAATGCCAATGAATCAAATGAAGAAAGTTCTTATGGCTTCTTCATGGACTAGTTTTTGTACTGGTTTTTTCTTGATTTTTAGTTTTTGATTGTGATTGCAGTTTCCAAGTCAATTCCTCTAGCCTTTAGCCTTTTAAGGCTTTAGGTTTCTTTAACAAGGTTTTACAGAGATTTAGGTGGGGAAAAAGTGGTAAAAAAGGTAGGAATTTGTGGCCTGTGCAGGTCCATTCCCAGTGCCATAAACACACCAGCTCCCACTAGGGGAACAATGGCAATTTTGCAAGTTTGAGGGACTGTTCTTTCACTTTCCAAGTTTATTTTTTCATCACACTTTCCATTGTGCAATGAAGGTTACATCATCAATTTTGGTAGTGGGAGTTTCTTTCCTTCTTTTTTTTTCCTGGGAATTTGAAGAAGAGGAAACTGATTGGATGGTTCACACTTCTAGACAACCACATAACATCAGCCAGATTCATTCTTGTTTCACAAAAATTATCTTTTTACATAATTTTTTTTATTTACTCAGGAAAAAATTATTTTACAATTTTTTTACCCATGCCTTTGGAATTTTTCAGTATCTTACATACAAATGAGTTGATCTAGCGTAATAATACGTTAGATCTTATATTCGGGTTGAATTCTTATAAATGATACAAATTTGATATAAAAAATTACATATCAATTATCATGATATATCTATGTAATATTTGATTTAAATTAATTATCATGATATATCTATGTAATATTTGATTTAAATTAATTATTAATGATTATATAAAAATAAAAATTTATTTGAGAATCATTAGATTTAGGGTACCTGTACCATGCACCAACGTGAAAGTATAAAGTTTATATGAGTGTTTTAGTTTTTAGAATAGTGATCTTGTTTATAGTTTTAAGTTTAGGAGTTTAAATTTCAATAGTTCTGGTTAATATTTAATGTTTATAAATTAAACACTAAATCCTTAATTAAATTACTCTAAAATTAAATTTCAATTTCTAAACACTAAATATTAATCTTAAAATTTAAATTATAAGCCTATAAATTCTACACTTTAACCTAAATCTATAAACTTTAAAATTTTAAACGCTTATGAATTTATTTTCTTATACCACTAGTGTATGATATGTTTTCCACTTCCCTTTGTGATATACAAAGTAGGAGGGGGAATAATTAGGAGTTAGGACCATGAAAGTAGTCCAAATTCTCACATAGACAACATATCACAAAGGAAAGTTTGTACAATAGATTGAATTTTTTTTAAGGCTTAAGTATCAAATAAGTGTTTAAATTGTATTTTTTTAGATAAGTGCTTAAACTATTTTTTGGGTTAAATAAGTACTTAATGTTTTTAAGTTTTTATTTAGGTGTCTTACTATTAACAACCATTAAAAAAAACTTCACTAGCCAATAAAAACATGACATGTGACATGTTTTATTTTTAAAAATATCTCAAAATTCTTCAAAATAGTTTCCAAATACCTAAATTTTCAACTCCCAACCTCGATTCTACTCGTTGTCGCCGTCAATTGTCAACGGTGTGCCCACTACTTCCGTCATCGGACCCTATGATCATTTCTTTTATTTTTCTGTCGCCGATAACCGGCAAACGGCGTGCCTATCGTCGAAATAAAGTCGATCTTGCAAACGTAAAAGAAAACAATCAATGATCGGCAGACGAACGACGTTTGAGTCTTACGATAAGAGAAGAAAGCTTCATTTCATTGCCGACAACATGATGAAAGAGAAGAAAGCTTCATTTTATTGCCGACAACGTGATAAACGGCAACGACAGTGGCCTGATTTAGAAATTTTAAAGTTATTCTGTGAATTTTGGTAAATATAGAGATTTTCTTAAAGTAAGTTAAGAGCGAGACATTTATTTGGCCCTAAAAATAATTTTGGGCACCAATTTAGAAAAAAAAGAGAGCATAATTTAGACATTTATTTGGCATTAAGCCCATTTTTTCATTTAAGGAAATTTATTATGCTTATTGAATCAACCTTTGGTTATAGGCTCTGAGAAACGGTTAATAATAGAATTTTGGTAAAATAATACATGCACTTTTTAAAATTTAAAATTCCAGTCTTGATTATTATGTATAAGTGTTGAAACAAAACAGTATACGATAGCTTCACTTGAAGCAGTGGCAGAAGCCGTCGGGAATGAAGGCTGGGGTGAATGTGGACCACATGATTCAGGTCACTACAAGCAATTTCCCGAAGAAACCGGGCTTTTCCGAAGGGATGGAACATGGAACACCGAGTACGGACAATTCTTCCTCGAGTGGTACTAGGAAAAACCGGGTTTTTCCGAAGGGATGAAACACGGAACACCGAATATCGACAGTTCTTCTGCGAGTGGTACTAGGGAAAAACTAATAGAGCATGGAGACAGGAAACTTACAGCAGAAAAACTGGAAAAGCAACATTCCATGGAAACAAAGCTTTCAGGAAATATAGCTGGAATTCACCGGCATTACCGAACGAGGTCTCATGCTGCAGAACTAACAGCAGGGTCCTATAATACAAGCTATCGAGATGGTTACCTTCCAATCGCACAAATGTTCGGTAAACACGGAGTAGTATTCAACTTCACCTGCATGGAAATGAGAGATGGGGAACAACCTGAGAATGCAAATTGTTCACAAGAAGGATTAGTTCGGCAAGTAATGATGGCAACAAAGACTGCCAGAGTCGAACTTGCCGGAGAAAATGCACTGGAGAGGTACGATGCTAGTGGATATGCACAGGTTTTGGCAACAAGTAGATCAGATTCAGGCAATGGATTCAGTGCATTTACATATTTAAGAACGAACAGAAGGTTGTTTGAAGGGGATAGCTGGCGACACTGTGGAATTTGTGAAAAGCATGTCCGAAGGAAGAAGGAAAATTTCGGAGTTCGACTCTCGAGGGACAAACCTTTACATTGGGTTTATCAGAGACAAGAATGTCGAGAAAATGGAAGAGGCTGCTCTTGTATAGAAACCATGCAGACAGTCCACACCATTGTTGAATCATGAAAGCCTATCCTACTCAGAACAATATGTCAAATAACTTAACAATGGCCTTTAGGCCCGAATTATCGAAAACAGTTTATGCATTTCCAAGAAGCTCCGTAATATGCTTTGTTCGAAAATAGACAGCTAAGTTAGTTTGTTTCATATGATTCTTTCACCCATAAAATAAAGACCGGATATACTGAACCAAATTGTCAAACAATTAGAAAAATTGTCTAGAGAGAAACTAAAAGACATGAAATAAAAGGCTAGAGAAGTCCAAAGGAGCACTCCTAACCATGTTCATGATATGCCTCCTTACGTTTGCCAAGTTCCAAGCTTTGAGGAGAAAGGTTGTTCAGTCACAGCTCCTTGACCTTGATGCTTCCATCTAGCTGAATTTTTCACAACCCAGAACAAAGTTCATTATTTGGACAATCATCAAGATATAACCAGTTTAAATCCATGCATCCAAATCAGTAAATAATGCCACTTTCAACTCTCGGAGTAGTTGGAGAAAATTTCAACTGAGACAGAAGCAGAAAAGCAGGAAAGCAAATTTGAATGTTAAATAAGCCAATCAAACCACCTCATGCACGTTGTTGCAAAAAGGAAATGAAACCAGAAGTTCCTAATTAGCAGTTAATAGCTAGAACATAGTACCTAACATAAAAATAATAATGCATGCACGCATCCTATGTCTAAAATCCAAACATATATTTCGGATCCCCCAAGGAGAATCCTCACATAAGTTCTTTATGAATGACCCGGAACTGAAAAAGGGTACTTGGTTTTTTACATATATTGCTACAAGTCCTCATTTTTCTTTAAGTATCCATGTCCGAAACCAGTACCAGACAAATTTCGGACATGGCTATGAGGAATTGAGGATATGAATATGATCCTCCAAATAAATGAAAAGACTTGGGAAAAAATGGACCAATATCAGACACATACCCTTATCCAACACACTCATGCCCGAGTCCAAGTAACATAGGTTTTTATAGAATCAGAAGTTCTAATAGCTCCAACCTTTATGACCTCTTCTTTCAATCTTAGATATGGCACCATATAAATATGACCAATTTACCATGTTCAAAAACTATATCTTGACATCTCTCCATTGTACTAAATATGCCATATAGACTTTTCTTAGTCCTAATCCAATCCTCCTTTAAGGAACGGATGTCTTTCGAAGCAAGCAGTTGGTTTCTAGTAGCTGCACCATTGACGGTTTACGTTACCATTTGGACTCGAGTGACAACTTTTGACTTTGCACTGTTAGTCCCCAGCACTTTCAAGTTTCAACTTAAAGCAACTCGAAGGCCGAAGCTTTATAAGCCTTTGTATTTGCAAGCATTTGGTTCTTTTAAGCTTTCTCTCTCAATAAGAAGCAATACAAAAGAGTGATAACCAACTTGTCTTATAAATATTTATAGCCATTGCCAGGAAACATGAGAAACAGATATATTAAATTCCTAGGAAAGTATCCAATTTCCCTCAAACCAAACACCATATTACACATAAAAAATAACCAATAAGAAGAAGCTTTCCATTTATTTGTCTTTTTCATCATTCAAATTTTGAAAGTCACTTATTCTGCTAGCTAATTATATCACATTTGTAAGAAATTCTCAAAATCAGAGATGTGGAAAGTACCGATCAAGAGTGCGACGGAGGTGACGAAGAAGAGGAGTTTGAATTATCGCGGCGAAGACTTTCGATCAAATCTCCTAGTTCTTTGCGAGCTGATTCCCTGCCGAACATGAATCCGTACCTGAATCAATGATTTTGAAAACATAAAAAAATAAAACGTTGAAAGATGGAGATTCTAGACTAAGTGAAAGAAAAAGTGGTGAAGCCAATAGTTACCAGCAAGAGACGGCGGAGAAGACTCCGGCGGTGGCAACCATATGGATGAGAGTGAACGATTTTTCCATTATTATTATTTGTTATTTTGCTATTTTTTTTTTCTTTTCCGGTAACCTTAAACGGAGTGGTTTAGCTGGCCGATTGGGTTTTTATCGCCATCCACCTAACTGGACCGACCACTAGGGCAGTAAATGATACGAGACTTATCGCGAGTTATTCGAGTGCAATTTAGTTAAAATTAAGTTAACATTTGACTCGATTGAACTCGACTTGAGCTTGAACTTAGCTCGAGTTTTTAACGAGCTGAGTCGAGCTACTCGACTCAAAAAGCTCGCAAGCTATTAGAAAATATAATATCCTAATTTTTTATTTTTTTTAATTTAAAATCTAAATTGCTAATCCTAAAATTTTAAAACATAAGTCTTAAACACTAAAATTTAAATCCTAAATTCTAAACCCAACAACTTAAATCTATAAACCCTAAACTAACATCCTAAACCCTAAAATTAACAACATTGTATATCAATTTTTTTAATAGGGCTTGAAATGGACGAGACAGATCACAAGCTACTCGAGTCCGACCCAGTCAACACTCAACTCAAGCTCGAACTTGAATCGAGTTCTTAACGAACCGAATCGAACTCAGATTATTCAGGCTCATTAAAAACTACTCAAACTTGGACTCGACTTAAAATCTTAACGAGTTGAGTCGAATTTAACACTACTCAAACTCGTCTCAGCTCGTTTACACCCCTACTGATGACAATGATAATTGGCCCGTTATCGCAATTTCATCACAGCTCAAATGATAAAAAAAAAGCCTTAGCCTAATGTTATGGTCCGGATCAATAATTTATGTTAAAATGAGGCAAACCGGAATTTATAAAAATCTGGTTTCGAAATATGCGGATGGATAGTCCACGGCCCATCATCAGTTGTTTTAGGTTTGTTTGGATCAGTACCCGATTGAGTTGACCCGGTCGTTTCAAGTTTCTATAAAATCCCGAACCAGAAAACCCTAACTCGTCGTTGTTGCTTCCTCCCGAAGAGCCGCTCCTCACCTTCCGAACCAGACACACAGAGATCCTCTCAACAATCCCGCGATGGTATTCTCTTCTTTCTCGCTCTGAAAAACATTTATTTTCACATAATCTGTTTTCGTGTTTGTTTTCCGAGAAAATGTCTATCCTGCAGAATCCCGTTGAAACAAGTTGTTATTTCATAGATTTGGAATAAGATAGTATTCGGTTCCATAGCTAAATATCAATTGTGTTATGGCAATGTTGTTAGATTTTTTTTTTTTTTTTTTTATAATTTTTGTGCAACGTAGAAGCAAAAGGAAATGAGATGGAGATTTGATATTCATATTACATTTTTAGGTTAAAAAAGTTTATAGTAATTTCTTCATTTGTTTTGGATTAGAATCTAAAGGATTGATTAAAAATTAATTAACTCCGTTCTTTTATTGACGGTGCAGACAAAGAGAACGAAGAAGGCTGGAATTGTTGGAAAATACGGTAGGTGCCGCTTAATTTTATGAACTTTTAGTTTTCTCTGAGAAAATTTCTACATAGGAAGGTTCGAACTTGTACGAAAATCGGCATTTTACTAAGTTGCTTGAAGTTTTGATTACTGAAGTTGCTCATCTGATTCTTTGTTCATAATGAAGGTACCCGTTATGGTGCCAGTTTGAGGAAGCAAATTAAGAAGATGGAGGTTAGTCAACACAGCAAGTACTTCTGCGAGTTCTGCGGAAAGGTACGATGCATTCGGTTATCTGTACGATCCTATTTCCGTGTTGCTAAGCTTATGTTTGTTCCAACAATCTCTGGTTCTACAGTATGCAGTGAAGAGAAAGGCCGTCGGAATCTGGGGCTGCAAGGATTGCGGTAAAGTTAAAGCCGGTGGTGCTTATACTATGAAGTGAGTATCTGCATTGTACCTCTTCTCATTTCATTTTCATTTCTTTGTATGTCTAAGTAATTAACATGGTACTTAACTTGTTATTTAACAGCACCGCCAGTGCTGTTACGGTGAGGAGTACTATTAGGAGGCTGAGGGAGCAAACCGAGAGCTGAGCTACCTCTGACTGACGGTGTATTCTACTTCGGTATGATGTTTTTGCTTGTTTTGGCTACTACAAACAAATTGAGAGACATTTGGTTTAAAGTAATGTGTTATGTGTGCTTAATTCTCAATTTCATGTCTTGACTCTTAACTCTGGTGTTGGAACTTTATCTATATTTAAAATATTTGAATACTTTATTTCCTAATTGCTCTGTTACTTTTTGCATCAAATTAAGTTTGTCTTTACCATAGCTATAGTAGAGAATCATCTGGTATTGCCTGAAAACATCTCTTGGTTATTATCATTAACCAATGTACATATGATGCCTGGCCGTGGCCGGGCCAGATGGTTTTACATCTTTCATAAACTCGAACCTACATACATATGCAATCAAAAGAAAGAGAAAAGGGGATTCCCATTTCTTGCTCCATGATCAATCATCTTCTTCGAATGATGACTGAACTCCGGTTTCATATGGGGGAACCTTGCTGTTTTCATTTCAAAATAGAAGAGAACAGCAGAAGAAAATGCCTCGATGGTGAAGAACTTATTAACCTTTTGAAGGCTCCATATTAGGCGATTGCAGTCGGTATTTCGTGATGATGTGATTGTTTTTGGATAGCTTTAACAGCCACCACTCTGGCTGCATTGGCTGCTTTGTTTGCAGCTGACACAGCTTTGCTCACTCTCTCATCGATCTTTGTGATGTCTCGAGCTCTCTCCGCAGCTCGTCTTGCTTCCTGTACACAGAACAGCAAATTGTAAGAGCAGTCTTGCTAGTTCTTTGTCTTGGAAAAAAACACAGTAGCTTTTATTACAAGGCATACCTGGACAGCATGAAGGACTCTGGAGTGAGTGTCCTCCGATTCTGCGCTGAGAACATCGAGAACACCATTTTGCCAGTGACCGGATTGTGTCTCGCCGTTTCTGAAAGTGTATGTACCGAATCCCTGCCTTCTTCCTTCATGCCAGGCTCCCTCGTATCGGTGTCCGTTTCCGAATCGGTAAACACCAAAACCGTGCATCTTGTCGGAAAAATATTCCCCACAATATACGTCTCCATTCCTGCATTTCGAATTACAGAACTCATCAGTCATCAAGAAGTGAAATATCAGCATTCAAAGCTTGGACATGTATGATCAAAGGTTACGAAACACAATGAAGAATTCACCTGAACTGGTAATGGCCAAGCCCATGCTTGAAACCCCACTTGAACTCCCCCACATACTTGCTACCGTCCTCGCAACTATGAACTCCACATCCATGGCACTGCCCATTAGACCATTCTCCGGCATAAACATCGCCGGTAAAAAACCTGTAAACCCCGGTTCCGTGCTTTAATCCCTGCCGATATTGGCCGCGATATCGGCTCCCTTTCGCCCATGTTTCCACACCATAACCATCATACTTTCCATCAATCCAATCCCCTTCATACCTCCCTTTCATATAGTAGTAATAAACACCACTCCCTGAACATTTCCCCTTGTGAAACTCACCTTCATAGACATCCCCGTTACTGTAAACCTGCACCCAAGTCCCCGAATTCGCCTTCTTCTCGGATTTCGGCTTCGACCCAATCGACCAAACAACAGCTTCCGAAGATACAGAAGACGAAGACGAACCGAGTTGACCGAACTTAGCCGGCAAAGATCGAGCAAGAAGTAATCGAATCGAAGGCAACCGAGGGAGTGCAAGGTTAAGAGAAACCAAAAGGGTAAGCAAAAAAGCAAGCAAAACGACAAGATTGAACACGATGAACCGCCGTGGATAAGAAACCAGGAAATACAACGAAGGGAGAGAAAACAGAACAAGAAAACGCAAGTGGAAGCAAAGCAAACGCCCACGTCTCAGATGATGAACGAGTTTCCGGCCGAGTTCTTGAGCATCGAAAGGCTTGACTCTCCGGCGGTGGTTCTTGAAAGAAGACAGAGTCGTCGGGGGACGAGAAAAGGGATTACCGGCCATTACGGCCCGCTTTTGGGGCGTCGAAAAATGGGTATTGGAGTTGGAGAAAGATGGTTCGATGGGCGTTGCCGGGATTTGGATGGTGAGATGATGCTCGTTTCCATTGAATCGATGGTGGTCAAAGGGGGAGATTGGCGGCGGAGGAGTGGTTGTTTGGTCGGAATCGGAAGAGATGCAATCGCCGCTTGCTTTTCCGATCGCTTGATGTTTCCCGGACTTCTTTTGATGCATTTAACGTGAAAACGAATACTAATTTCTCTTAGTTTTTCTCTGGAATTTTCTCTGTAAACTTTCTTTCTTTTCTGTGTGTTCGCTGTTGGTTTTATTTATTTATAGAAGAAAGGTTGAAAAACCCGGTTTCAGGAAGGAACAAATATATTAGTTGGGTTGACAGGGCGGCTATTTGTCATAAAGACCCTGACTTTTCTTGTATTTTCTTAAATGCCACTGTCTCGTTTTCCCTTTTTTAAGGGTAAATTGCCTCTTTCATCGCTCAACTTCACTTCACTCTTGTTTGGGTGATTAAAGTTTAAAAAATTTCAAATTAGTCATTCAACTCTAGACATTAAATTTTCTTGATCACTCAGGGTTATCTCTTTTAATTATATAATGACAATGATAAAGTGAGGTGTATTTTACTTAGGTGATTTAATTTTGAGCAGTTTAGTTTACAGGTGCTGTTTATTTAGATTTGAATTTGAATATAAATATTATGGTAAACTACATAAATGACAACCTTATTATTGTAAAAGATGCGATCTGACAACATTATTTTTTTTGTCACAATTAAATTACCAAACTATTTAAATGGTATCAATATGACCACCAGCCGTTAAAGGTTAACGGAATGGAAGGGTGATGTGGCAGTTTAAAAAATAAAGGTGTAATTACACATTTAGTCCTTGTTACTTATGAACTCTATTAATTTGCCCTAATTTTAATTTAATAAAATTAATTAATTATTTAAAGGTGTTGACACATGGCAGTTAAAATTAATTAATTATTAAATTAAAGTTATGACTAAATTGATAGAGTTTATAAGTAATGAGGACTAAATGTGTAATTATACCCTTATTTTTTTAATTGCCATGTCACCCTTCCGTTAACCTTTAAGGGCTGGTGGTCACATTGATACCATTTAAATAGTTTGGTGGTTTAATTGTGACGGAAAAAAATAATGTGGTCAGATCGCAACTTTTACAATAGTAAGGTGGTTATTTTTGTAGTTTACCCTAAATATTATTGTAATTGTTTTGATTAAAAAATAATTTAGGTGCTTATTTTGACAATAATGGTAATTTAAATATTTATTTTGACGAAAAAATTATTGTAAGTACGTAAAAGAAAAGGTTTGTATATTTTAGGTGAATTGTAATTCTACTTTTTTAGGCTTTAAAGAAAGTGCAGTTTTGTAAATATAAGTGAAACTAGGGGTAATAACATGGATGATTGACCAATCGCTTTGCTGGTTTTCCCATCTCCGACGTTTGGCTTCAAAATCCCATTCAAAACGGGAAGCTCCCGTTAACAGACATCCATCCCGTTTGCCCACGTGGCCTCTTACTTTCCACGAGGCAGTTTTTTTTTCTCTTTTTTTTTTTTATAATATCTTTTCACAATTTACTCAATTTGCCACTGACCTCCTTTTTCTATACCTTTTCCTTTTTAGGATTTTTTAATATCATAAAAATTACGTATGAAATTAACACCAAATCAAATTATTTACGAAAATAACGACTATAATCGAGACTCATAAAATTAGTCAACTAGATTTTGACATGTTTTGTAAAGATTGATGTTGTAAATAGAGTGTATGCTTTTAAATTTCTAGTTGTTATGGTGGGTTGAGGCGCTAAATTCTTTAAATAAATTAGATGTTCAAATTTTGACGTTATAAATATAATAAATTAAATTAAAAATGTTATTCTTATAACGGATCTCTATAATACTTGCTTCTCAGCTGATATATTGATATAAGTGGTTAAACCAAAAATATTTCACTTTACATGATTATGCGTATAAGAATGACGCATAATGATTGCAATCTATGTCATTGTAATTGCCAATCAATATTCAATATAAATTTTTTAATATAATATTCATATAATTGAATTCACATCTTTTTTAAAATATCATGAAGCTATATATATTTTTAGATGGGATAAGATCCGTTTACACAATATGTAAAACTCTTTAAGTTTTACACGTTTTTTTAGACTTTTGGATGAGTTAAACAAATTAATGATATTAACAGTAAATATGTGAAGATTATCACTTGAAAAACAAGAGTAAGGAGTTAATCTGAGTCATCCATTCCTCTAACGATCCAAAAAACGTGTAAAACTTAAAGAGTTTTAAATTGTGTAAGTTGATCCAAACTCTTTTTAGATTATACAATAGATATCTAGCTTAGTCAATTGATTAATAAAAAATAAAAAATAGAAAAAAAATTACAACGTTTGACGAACACTGCTGAACATTACTAACACTGAACACCGCTCAACACTATTAAATTGATTAATAGAGATTAAAAATCTCAAGGGCTCAACATATAATTATAAATTTTATTTTAAATAAAATTTTAATTAAATTATTTTTCATATATAATATTTTTAATATTTTTAAATGATTGAATCAAATATCAACCTTAGTCAATTTAAAAAATAAAAACCATAAACTCAAAATTTAAAACCCTAAACGTAAAAACATAAAACTAGAAACCCAAACCATAAACCCTGACTACTAAACACTAAACTTGAAACACAAAACCCTAAACTCTAAACTATAAATTCAAGCATTGGGTTTAAGTTTTATGGTTTAGTGTTTATGGTTTAGTGTGTATGGTGTATGGTTTTAATTTTTTAAATTGACTAAGATTGATATTTGATCCAATTAATTAAAAAAGATTTAAAAATATAATATATATGAAAAATAATATAATAAAAATTTCTTTTAAATAATTTATAATTATATGTTGAATCATTAAGATTTTTAATCTTTATTAATTAATTTAATGATGTTCAACGGTGTTCAGCGTTAATAATATTTAACGGTGTTCGTCGAGCGTGTAAACTCATGCATAAAATTAATATAACATCTTAATATTTTCATCTAAAATTTTCTAAATAAACGAATATTCTGTAATTTAATTATTATTATTATTTTCAGAAAACAAGATAGGAGGATAGGATATTCCACAAAGTTGCCTTTAAATGGACCTATCACGTGTTTGGATAAAAAAAAATGGACCTATCACGTGCCGTCCAACACATTGTACATACCTCTCCTGTCATTTTTTATTTTTTATATTTGAACGATAATATTCTCGAATTTTCTTTTCAAACTATGATGAATCACAACATCCAACGGTCCGCATTTGTTGTATTATTTATTTATGTCTTAAATATAAATTTGATACCTGAACTTAATATTTTCTTTTAAATTAGTATTTAAATAAATTTTACTTTCAATTGATATTCAAAATTTAAAATGTGAATGTGTTTATAAAGTTAGAGTTTTGTAATCAGGGACGAAACTAAGATCGGAACATGAAAATAACAATAATCTATTAAATTTTTAAATTTTAAAAATAAGAAATTTAAAAGGCTAGTCTATTAAATTTTTAATGTTTTAATTTTATTTCGAACATTTCATAATTTTAAAGTTTTTTTAAATAAATGACAATATCATCGTTGACATATCACAATTTTATTTGTTACATCATCGAAAGCTAACACCGTTAATAAAAATACAATAGCATGTATCAATTTAAAAACCAAAAGAAATCTTTAATACTAACTTAAAAGAAAATGTTTAATTTAAATATTAATTATTTAATCATTCACCTATTTAAGTGCAAATGTAAAGTGATATAAATTAGTGTCTTATCTTAATGTTCCTTTGTCAGGCTACAAACATAACGTCGATCCTATAAAAAAAATGCTAATATTCCATGAATTATTAAAACTTAATTAATCTATCATTTAATAAACTTTATATAATATCAAGTTGGTTCAAGTGGTAAGCAGTTTGATATCGCTTAAGCAAGATTTCGGGTTTGAAGCGTTGTGCATGCAAAAAAATATCCGCTAAAAAACTAATCCACCAAAACTAGGTGTGCGACGCGGATCAATTCAAATTAGTCAGGACAAAGCATTAAAAACTGAAAGGACAACCAAGAAAAAAATGAACTTTATATAATTTTACCTATAGACAATAACGTACCTATAATTTTCTTTTCCCGAAGATTAAAAGATATATAGAGGTAAAAAACTTTACATATTCGTGTAGATATATTGGGTAAATAAATAATATATAAATAAGAAGTATTACATTATATTTTTTGAAAAAAAATAAAATATAAATACTAAACAAGTATAAAACATATCGAGATTATTAGAAATCATTTTTTCGCACTAAAAAATATTTTTAAATTTGTGTGATATTTTCGTATTAATGAATATATTGTTTATATTTTATGGTATTTAAGATGGATAAAAATCTTCTATTTTTTTCGGTACCCTTTTTATGTCTTACCACTAAAAAACTTCAAAAAATAAATTCTAAGCCTTAACTCTAAATTCTAAATCCTAAACCCTACGGCATACACCATAAAAATATATTATACTCTAAAATTTTTAAATCTTAAACCCTAATTTTAAACTCTAAAATTAATTTTTAGTATGATAACATAAATCAAGACACCGAAAATAACATAGAATTTCTGTTCTATTTAAGATTATAAAATTGACATGGGATTTCTATATTAATTGACAAAGCAAATGGATAGCCCTTTTGCTCGGTTCTTATCTACGACCACCTTTGCTTTTGCTTGCTTCTGTTTGTCCATCTCATTGTTTTCTTATCCTTATTTATATTTTATAATTAAGCTGACTTACTTTAACTAAAAATATTGTGTATATACGTTAAAAGTATATAATTCTTTTTGTTTTAGAAATTAAAATTTTAATTTAAGATTTAGAGTTTAAAAATTTAATTTGTAGAGTTTATAATTTAATAATTTAAGGTTTAAAGTTTAAGGATTTGGTTCATATGGTTTAAAATTTAAAGTTTGTGGCTAGAATTTAGAGTTTGATTGTTAAATTAGAGAATTTAATTTATTTTAGAGTTTATGGTTTAGAAGTTTAATCATAGAGTTTAGAATCTGAAGTCGATGATTAAAAATTTCAATTTAAAAACAAATATTGAGATTTTAATTTTTAAAAAAATAAATATGTAGAATTATATATATATATATATATATATATATATATATATATATATATAATACCTATATGTAATCACTCTCATGTTAAAACCTCACGTATAACCTCTCTTTTTTTATTGGCCAGTCGATGGGGACATCAATTTTAGTGTTAGTCACCGACTACTAGTACTTTTTTCTCCATTGATTTTTATATTCACTTTTTATTTTATTTTTATGATTTGACTGTTTTTTAGTTTTTTTCTGCCTTTGTGACACTTTTCCTGTCTCATGACACACTTCTGCTTTGTGGCACATTTTCGTCTACTGTTGTGATAGACTTGCGTTCGTAGATAGTTTTTTCAGTGATCTTTTAATAGTTTAATCTCCTTTTGTGGTTTGTTTGTCGATGCAGTCATATCTGTTTTACGAAGCAACTTGCAACATTGTTGGTTTCGCTCATCATCTCTATACTTCGATCTTTAAACGTGTATGTGAATAGAGACGGAGTTATGTTTCATGCTTCCTTTCTTGAGTGTTTTATCTCAATATCACTGTCGTTGAAGCTTATTGTACGAGTTTTGCTGGTTTGATGTTTTATTATTTATTTTTTAATTTTAATTTTAATTTCTACCATGTTTTCATTTTGTTTAAAATATTTTTTATTTTTTAATAAATTCAGTCGACATATCGTTAAAAAAACAAAACATCGAATATAATATTCTGCTTTATCCAAATCTCGTCAATTTTTCCCGTCATTTTTTTGGCTATCCCGAATCATTACAAATGATAGGATTGCGAAGGAGATAAGGATTAGAAAACTACGGAGTAAGAAAACGATGGGATCAAGATTTTGATCTTGAAAACGATATCGTTTCAATTCGTTCCCAAAACTTTTATGCCACGTCAACATTTGAGAATGGTCATGATTCAAGTATATTGTGGAAATGTTAGATGACTCTAAACTTCTGGATGAAAATACTCTGTGCCCTTAGCATGTACCGCTCCTACTTTAAAATAGTAAATTTAGAGTTTAATATTAGGGTTTATATTTAGGGTAATTGTTCTATACACAAGCGCTTGTGGAATTTTTTTTACACAAGCGTCTTAATTTTAGGGGTTAAAGACTCCGTTTAGGGTTTAAAATTTAGGGGTATAAGTGTAGTAGTTTTGAATTTAGGATTGTTGATAAAATTTTGGGTTTAGGGTTAAAATTTAGGGTTTATAGGTTAAAACCTAAATCCCTACACATATTACCCTAAAACTAAACCCTAACCCTAAACCCTAAATTCTAACCCTAAATTCTAAATTCTAAACATGAACCATAAATTCTAAACATTTACACTAAAACCCCTAAACTCTAAACGCTAAGACCTAACCCTAAACCCTATAATTGAGGCGCTTGTGGAAATAAAAAATTTCCACCGCCGGTGTATAGGATATTAATCCTTATATTTAATGTTTAAAGAATTAAGAATAAAATGTATTTATTAGGATGTAGGGTTTAAGATGTGAAAATTAAGATTAAAATTTAAAATTTAACTTTTAAGTATTTTGTTGTGTAGAGCATAAAAAAGGCATGTTTAGGGGCAGAAAATTTTTGTTCCTAAACCTCTTGTTTTGTACACAGTTCTTTAATTAATAATGTTGTTGATTGTCAGAGTAGGAAGATGGTGGTTTTAGATCGTTTATTCTTTCTAATTTGATTAACGTTATTGTCGATTTAAAAGAAAAAAGAGAGAAGAGAAAAAAAGGTGTAAAGATGGTGAAAATGATTTGTATTTTTACGAAGTCTATTTGTTGATGCAACATGTGTGGGTATTTATATGTCCATGACATATGAGGTTTAATTTGTAGTAGGCCTAGGGTTGATAGATATTATCGGGTCAAAGGGATAAATCTGACTGTCAGATAGAAGAGTTAGCTAGTGTGTCAAGTGAACTTGACGATGATCGCGTTGAGAAACTGCAATTGAAGAATAATATAACGATGTTTCTTTCGAATGAGTGCTATTACATCTTCAGAAAACTTCAAAGGCTTTCGGGCACTTATGTGTAAAAAATGATGGCGAAAGAGAGACATGAGATGACTTCGAAGACGAAAGTGCAATGATCATTAAATCTAATCTTAATTTACAATGATTAATTAAAGATTGTTTGATATATAACGGTAATGTCATAAATAAGGTTAAAATATTGTCATGTGTTATTTAATTCGTAGACATATGATAATATTTTCGCAATGGTTCTAGACCGTTATTATATATATATATATATATATATATATATATATATCAAATAAAATGAATAGAACAATCTTTTTGACTCCCTAATTTTAGTAATTTAATCATTTTAGTCTTTAATTTTTTATTAATTAACTAGTTTATCAGGATACCTAATTATCAAATCATTTAGATAAATTAAGTGTTAAAATAAAGTTGATGAGCGTTGAATCGAAAGCGAAATCTGCCTAAAAGTTGCGGCCTGCCTCCTTATATCTTCCCTTTTGAAAATGACACGTTTAAGTGAATTAAAATCATAAAATCGAAATAAAATAGAAATAAATTAGGGTTTATATCCAATACGGTAAAAAACAAAAAGTTTTCACAAATGACTTGGTTTTAGGCTCAATATTAAATTTTAGGGTTTGAAGGTTACGTGTTTACAATTGATGAGTTGTGGTTAGAATTTAGGGTTTAGAGGTTAGAGTTTAGTGTATTATAGTTAAGGATTTAAGCTTTAATATACAATCTCTAAATTCTAACCACAACACATCAATTTTAAACCGCTAAACCTAAACTCTCAACATTTAAACTATAAACTCTAAAACTAAGATACTTGTGGAAATTTTTTGTTTCCACCACATGAGTATCAAATAATTACCCCACTGATTATAGTATTTAGTCAATCGAACCCGTGATACATTGATAAAGTCTTAAATTTCGAATTCGATGTCTGGTATATATTTTAATAATTATATAGGTTTATGAAGCAAACCAATGGAGTTGTGAAAGTTTAGGGTTTAAATTTTATATGTCAAGGGCTCCACTAGATAAACATGTATCAATCATTGGTTGGAAACAAGCACAATGCTAAGCCCATTAAAAGCACATTGATTTGGAGATTGTTGGGGGACCATATTCAAGACCAAGTAGATAACAAAGGACCCAAATTGCCTTTGATTTTTCAATTTTTAGGACAACAATTCCCACTTATCTTTTAATTGTATTTTTGGGATGGCAATTTTGTTTTTTGTTTTTGTTGTTTTAAATCTCTAAATGGACCCTTGATTTGGTCCAATGTTAACAATGGCCTCTTTGTTAGAAAGTTGTTACATGTATGGTCGTAACTAAAATCGAGTTTAAACATTGAAAAAATTTAATAATTTGATCAGATACGAGTGAAACATCGAAGTAAGAAATAAAAAATTCAGGCTAAAGTTTAAGAATTAGATTTTTATAGTAAATATGTTAGCCAATGTGGATATTATTCAGGGTAAATTATACCATATAACATTGAATATCGATGCTCAATTAAATAATATCAATACACTTTTAAGGGTTTGTATAATAAATTGACAAAGTTCAAGGATTTTATCCCTTTTTATATTTAAATTTGAAAATTTATCATTGCACTTTAATAATCCATTTATTTTACAATATCATTAATTAATCTAAATTACTATTATTATTTTATTAAAACACCAACGTGAGCTTTTTTATAAATCTCTTCTAACTCATTGAAAAAAAATCTCATTGAAAAAAAAAGTTGGTTGCCGCAGTCTATAGATCGGGTGAAGTTAAATGTCGACGCCTTATGTTCGATTTATGATGGCAAAGCTCGGTGTATTAGGGTGATTAGAGATCATTCTGGTTCATGGTTGCATGGTTTTACTAAATTTATTGGCTGATGTTCAGTCGTGGAAGCCGTGTTATGGAGTATTTTCTTGGGTCTTGTTATTGCGTAGGATTTAGGCTTTCGAAATTTAGAAGTGGAATCTGATAATGCCTAAGTTATCGAGCTTATTCACCAGGTAGAGCGTGATGGTTTCGCTCTCGCTATCACTCAGGCTATCCAGGATGTGGTCCAGAGAGATTGGCGGATCTCGATTTGTGTTATCCCTAGGAAGTGCAATCAAGTTGCAGATGCTTTGGCAAAACGTGCAAGTCTCTTGAATCTCGACTTAGTTCTTTTGGATTCTGTCCCGACTTTTGTTGTTGATCATTTATGCGAGGACTTAGTTCCTCTTAGAATGTAATCCTCATATGTTTTGTATATCTTATCATGTGTACTCTTTTTCCTCCATTAAATTTTAGGAAGTTTTTTAATGAGGCACATGGTAACGATACATCTTTCTTATAAAAAAAATTGGGTACCAAATTAAACTGAGACCAAATTTATGTACCGAAATGTATATTTACACAACATTAATAACAAATTAGTCTAACGAGATGAGACATAAAATACTTTAATTAATGTCAGAGATTCTAATTCTGAGTTGTGAATAAAATAAAATGAGTTTTGAGAATCGTACTTTAATAAGTCTTTACAATATTTTATTCGAATTAGTCGATCAGTAGATTGGTTACATGTAATTAAAAAAATGTATTGGAAGCTCAACAAAAGTAAGTTTGACTGGTAATGGTGGATGAATAAGTAAATTAATAATCAATCCTTCATGAGTACTTCTCCTCAGATGCTCCTCTGTTTTTCACCAAATCTCTCTCTCATTCAACAACAACGATCCAAAGTTTCCAAATTCCTTTCTGGGTTTTCCTCTCCATCCCTCAATCTCCGATGGGTCGTCGGCTAAACGACCCAGAACACTCCCGTTTCGCCTCTCTCCTCCTGCTTTCGGCGGCTCTGTTTTCCTCTGTTTTGGTGTATGCAGTTGTTTCAACGCTCTTGAGCCCCAATGTAGGTTCCAAAGATCCCAGCTTTGAGGATTCCGTAATGGCGGCGAGTGACGAGTGTTGTCGAGGCGTCGAGAATTTGGAGCTTTGGGGTCAGGCTGTGAAGTGGGGGTCTGAGTTCAAGTTCAATTCTTCCGCGGAATGTTGCCAAGCTTGCAAGACTATGTGTAGTGGCAGTGATGGACCTTGCTTGTGCGATACTTGGGTCTTCTGTGGGAACAAGAAAGCCTGTGGGTCGAGATTTGGGGAGGTCAATTTTCCTTCTTTAATTCGATTTTTTGTTTAATTTTTCTGAAGGGTTTGTTGTTGTGAGTCTGGAAATGTCAAATTGCATTATCTTATGTTCTTAATTGTTTCATTTTTATGTTTTTTTGGTAGTTGTTGTTTTGAATTCATCTGTTGAATGCTTTAGCTGATTGAGAATTGAAATTTGACAATGCTAAATTCAAATATATGTGTGTGTGCACCAGGGTTTTAAATCGCGGTCGCGATCGCGGTTGGGGATTTATATCGCAGTTTCGGACAAAAGCGGCTGAATTGCGACGATCGCGGACCATTTTTTACCCCAATCGCGGTTTCGGACAGCGGCGTAACCGCTATATTGCGGTCGCGGTCCGCTTTTTAGATCCCTGACGTGCACTTTACTTCGCATTGTAGTGTTTTATTTGCATTCTTAGTTGTCTCGGATCATGGCTTAATTCGATGGCGGAAAAGGTCGGTGCATAAGGTAATTCGAGATTTGGGGAGGTCAATTTTCCTTCTTTAATTCGATTTTCTGATTGATTTTTCTGAAGGGTTTGTTGTAGTGAGTCTGGAAATGTCAAATTGCATTATCTTATGTTCTTAATTGTTTCATTTTTATGTTTTTTTGGTAGTTGTTGTTTTGAATTCATCTGTTGAATGCATTAGCTGATTGAGAATTGAAATTTGACAATGCTAGATTCAAATATATATATATATAGGGATTTAAAAAGCGGACCGTGATTGCCGCAATTCAGCCGCTTTTGTCCGAAACCGCGTCGCGACCGCGATTTAAAACCCTGTATTGTGCACTTTACTTAACATTGTAGTGTTTTATTTGCATCCTTAGTCATCTCGTATCATGGCTTAATTCGATGGCGGAAAAGGTCGGTGCATAAGGTAATTCGAGTTTTAAACCACAAGAGCTATTGTCTTATATATTTATCATTTTGTTCCACCAGTGTTGGTTGAAGAAACAGAAGGATGCCTTGTCCCCTGATCGGCAGGACGCGGGGAAAAGCGTAATTTGGACTTCGGGGCTCATCTTCGGGAAAGGAGAGGTTACAACATAAGCTCAATGATTTGCTTTCCTTTTCTTTCCAATGATACTAGCTGCATAATCTTTCTGTAGATTGTTTTCATGAGGAAAATTCTTTTTTAAACTCTTTTATTGTAGAAATTTCATCTGTTTGTCTGTCATGCCAATAACACTTCTTCGGCATCGATGATCATTCTCGTGTTTTCTCCATTCAGGGCATTGTTGGGATCGAAACTGAATATGGTACTCTTCATATAAAGGTGAGCACATTCATTTCTGGAACGCTAAGCTTCCTTTTCTTCTGTTATTGTGGATTGTGTGCATCGGTGTCATAGAGAGTCGGTCAGGTTTTTAGTTACCGCTCATTCGGACTTCGGAGGTCATTATCTTTTATATTGTTTCATCCTTTATAGCCCTTTCTGCTAATTACGGTGGGAAGAAACGTAATTAAAAGTTGAATATCTCTGATTGTAAGATTAGTACTGGTTAACGTGATCAGCGTGTGCCATTTAGAATTCGTTTAGTCCCGTTTCTTTAGTTTTTTTCTGGTTGACATGTTGAATGTACAATGAAGACGATTCCTTTTGAAGCCACCGAATTAGGACGACCTTGAAACAATGTTGTGACCGGTTATTCATTGTTTGATGCAGCTTTTCCCGGACTGTGCTCCGTATTCCGTGGCCTACATTCTCGAGTTGTTAACATTGCGCCATTGTGTGGGTTGCCAATTTTATCGTGCCGAAGGCCGAGGACAATCTTGGGATTCAGAAGGAAATCACATAAAAGATGTAAGGAAATTTAACGAGCATCTACCTGTTTCTTTTAGGGCTGCTGTTGCTATAAGATTGCAGACAGACCTTCAACTATGTTTCCGGCCCTTCATTTTTCTTGAAATACTTGTGTCTAACACATACCGCACTCGTACTCGAGTCTGAGTAATAGAAATCGTCGACCTTCGTATATTTTATACCAATTAAGATCCATCATTTCCCTGCTATTTGCATGTTTGTAATACGGAGTTTCTCACGAATTTGCAGGCTCCTTATGGTCCACCATTTGCACTGATTCAAGGGATTCTTGAAGCCCAAGGAACCCCATTTGAAAACATGCCATCCGAGGCTTGCCCTACAATAAGAAGGGGATCAGTTGCCTGGATTGGCTCCGGTCCGGAGTTCTTTATAAGCCTAGCGAACCACAGTGAATGGAAAAATTCATACACCGTATTCGGTTCTGTTCTTCCTGAGGACATGGAGATTGCGGAGAAAATCGTACAACTCCCGACCAAATCGGATGTCTGGAACAACGTTAACGTGTCCGTCTTGGAAAAGCCTGTTCCTTTGATTCTGCGAAGAATGAAGAAGAGTCTTGGAGATCTAAATTCAAATGTGAAATCCGAGTGAAACTGGAATGTATACGTACGTTTGTGTGTGTATATAATATATGTTTTTTTGTTAAATATACTACACTAGTTTACAATTTTCTTCTTTTTTTTGTTCAAAGCAGCAACACAAAGTTCCTGTTTCATTGTAATCTCAAATTTAATTTAGTGTGTCAAAATTTAAAAATTTTATTAAAAAAATGGGTTATATGCATGTTCGTCTTGCGGTCTATGTTCGGGGTGCGAGGTTGCCCCTCTCAACAATGTCATCTTCAATGTTCGAACTCACATCCTCTCCCTTGTTCTAGGGGTGTTCAAAAATACCCGGCCCAAACTACCTGACCCGTTGACCTGCCTACTCGATTAAAAATTATTGGATATTTATTTGAAAATACCCGAATCTTTCGGGCAGGGTACTCGACCCGCATTTTTCCCCGGGTAGTCGGGCCGGGTCAGGGCCGATTTTTTTATTATTATAACCGGATACCCAACCCGACCCGGTAATTTTAAAACTTATATATTTTAAATTTTAAATTTTATTTTTATTTTATGTTTATTACTATTTTTCACTAAAATTAATTTAAAATATCTAATTTCTTTTTCTACTTGTATTATATACTTTTAAGTTTTAAAATTTTCAAAAACAATTATATTAATTTGTCAATATGAGATTCGAAAGAAAAATTATGTTTAAGATTAATATTTTTAATACCTTCTTTCGTCGATAAAATTTATTATACATATATATATATCCAAATATTTCTCTCTTAAAACTAATCTCAAATCAATAATTTTTGTGTTTGAAATATATATCATGAAATCTTATGTGTTTTCTATGTATTTTTTTTAATTAAAAATATATAAAAAATGAATCGGGTACCCTGTACAGGATTTTACGGGTACCTGAATTCTGCGGGTACCCGATTTACCAGTACCTGGTTTATATTGGCCGAGTAAAGGGCAAAAATTTTACCATTCGAAAATTTCGAGTACCCGAATTTAAACACCACTACGTTGTACTATAGTGGCTCCACCCATGCTCAAGTCACTGTAACTTAAAATCAAACATGATTTTCATTAGATAAATGACACTAATCAAGATGTCATATTTTTTTGATATATTCACCGATATCCGATTAATTTAGATGAGATATTATAGAGACTCATTATGAGAGTGACTTTTTTAATATGGTTTGTTTAATTCAGAACATCCTGATTATAATGTGTTACGTTTAAGAGATTCGTTAATTGATCAAATGATCAAAATATTCATATTATTTCATTTTATATAAATTCGAATCTCAATATTTGTCTTAAAATATAATTATCTATGTACTCAATAAAAAATAATATGAAATCAATAATTATTTTGAAACAAACTCAACGTCTAAAAATGGAACACAATCCAACTCAAAAGCAAAAATTGGATTTAATATCTCCGAAAGTATGGGAACTAAATAAATGTGAGACATTCCATGAAGCCAAACGCTGTCGTTTTTGTGCAGGCAAAGGGAAATCCAACAAATATAAAAATCCGTTAAAAAGATCTTCCCTTTCCAGTTTCCACCCTCTTCTCCCATCAACTCAGCAGTCAGAACTGAAAATGATGACCGCCGCAGTCTCGGGCGTTGCTAATCTCGCCGCCGCAAAACCCTCTCTAGGACGGAGAGGTACCTCCACGCGCCTCCCTCTCTCCCGCCAAATCCCAACCCTGGTCGTCACAAAAAAACGCAACTCCGCCATCGTCGCTTCGGTTTCCGCTTCCTCTTCTTCTCCCTCCACCGGTCAAATCAACTGGTCTCTCGATTCATGGAAGTCAAAGCCGGCCCAACAACTCCCTGAATACCCGGACGCGGAGGATCTCGAGTCGGTTCTCCAAACGATCGGGTCGTTCCCGCCAATCGTGTTCGCCGGGGAGGCGAGGAAGCTGGAGGATAAGCTAGCGAACGCCGCCGTCGGGAAAGCGTTTCTGTTACAGGGCGGTGACTGTGCAGAGAGTTTCAAAGAATTCAATGGCACCAACATTAGAGACACTTTCAGGGTCCTTTTGCAAATGGGCGTTGTCCTCACTTTTGGTGCCCAAATGCCCGTCGTCACTGTACGTTTATTTAACCTAAAAAATCCCAACTTTTTCTAGCTAAATTTGACCCCTTTTTATCAAATTCTCTTTTTTTGTATGATTTTTTATAGGTTGGGAGAATGGCAGGACAATTTGCAAAGCCAAGGTCTGATCCATTTGAGGTAAAAGATGGAATCAAATTACCAAGTTATCGAGGAGATAACATAAATGGCGATGCTTTTGATGAGAAATCTCGAGTTCCCGATCCGCAGAGGCTGATAAGAGCTTATCTTCAGTCTGTTGGCACCTTGAATCTCCTTCGAGCATTCGCCACCGGTGGATATGCTGCTATGCAAAGGGTCTCCCAATGGAATCTCGATTTCGTTCGATATAGTGTACAAGGAGACAGGTAATTCCTTGGCATTTTCTTTAGTTTCATATTCAGGAATCAGGGCATGTTTAATTTTAGAACTGCATACATTTGCAATGTAGATTATAGGCCTTGGATTTGTATTTGTTGTTGTTGTTGTTCGATTTAGAATCTGAGTTCGGGTTTATAATTAGGTACATGGAGCTTGCACAGAGAGTTGATGAAGCTCTGGGATTCATGGCCGCGGCTGGGTTAACTATCGATGACCCTCAGATGAACACAGTTGATTTTTGGACATCCCATGAATGCCTTCATTTACCTTATGAGCAGGCCTTGACTAGAGAGGATTCGACAACCGGCCTCTACTATGATTGTTCTGCTCACATGCTTTGGGTTGGCGAGAGGACTCTGCAGTTAGATGGAGCACATGTCGAATTTCTCCGGGGTATTTCTAATCCTCTCGGCATTAAGGTACATGGTGCATGTTATGTTTTAGAGACTTTTAGTCATTGCCAATTGTTTACAAGATTTGTTTACATAATCATCACATTTCTACTAAATGCATGCTTTAAATAGCTGAATGGCAATTTCTTTAACAAATTTGTTTCGATAATCATTGCATTCGTATTAACTGTACTTAGTATGATTAGCAAGGATGCGAATCCGTGTGGTATAATAGTTGAACACGCTTAGACAATCAACGAGTCTTGTTTAGAATTTTGAGACTCGTAGTGGCTTCAATCTTTGCTCTGGAACTTCATAGTGAAATTTTAGTCCGTTTCTCTACCGGCAAGAGTTGGTTCATGATGTTGCAGGTTCAAGTTTTAGAAATCAAATCATAGTGTGTTCATTTCAACTTGTAAATAATCATCACATTTGTTTAGATAATCATTGCATTCTTATTAACCGTACTTAGTATGATTAGTAAGGATACGAAACCGTGCAGTATAATAGTTTGCACACGCTTAGACAATCAATGACTCTTGTTTAGAATTTTTGAGACTCGTAGTGGGCTAGTGGCATCAATCTTTGCTCTGGAACTTCATAGTGAAATTTTAGTCCGTTTCTCTACCGACAAGAGTTGGTTCATGATGTTGCAGGTTCAAGTTTTAGAAATCAAATCATAGTGTGTGTGTGTGTCTGCGTGCGTTCATTTCGTTTAATCAGTGACGGGAGTGAGACAGGGTTTGATGCAGTTTTGGTTTATATGTTGGTACTGTTTGGTTTCTGATATCTCCTTGCATCTTATAGGTCAGTGATAAGATGGACCCGAAGGAACTTGTAAAATTGTGTGAAATTCTTAACCCTCGGAACAAACCTGGAAGACTGACAATAATCACGCGAATGGGAGCCGATAACATGCGAATAAAGCTTCCACATCTTATTAGGGCTGTGCGCCAGGCCGGACTTATTGTCACTTGGGTGAGCGATCCCATGCATGGAAACACAATTAAAGCTCCATGCGGTCTCAAAACTCGTCCATTCGATGCAATCAGAGTAAGCACACTTGAACTTAAATTTCTTAGCAAATGTGATATCCTCTTGATCTCTTTCACTTCCGTCTCAGTCCGAGTTGAGGGCATTCTTCGATGTTCATGAACAAGAAGGAAGCTATCCTGGAGGAGTTCATCTGGAGATGACGGGGCAGAACGTAACGGAGTGCATCGGGGGGTCAAATACTGTCACTTTTGATGACTTGAACTCTCGGTATCACACACATTGCGATCCGAGATTAAATGCATCGCAGTCGTTAGAGCTAGCCTTTGCCATATCAGAAAGGTTGAGGAAGAGAAGGCTCAGGTCTGCCAGGGAAATTTTCAGTGGGAACAAGGTTAATTAGTTGTCGAGTGCTGGTCCGAAAACGAGAGGCTTTTCGTAACAGAACAAATAAACCTCTCCTCGTTTGATATTTTGATGTCTGATCCGAGATTAAATGATCTATATATGTTCCTTATTTTGCAATGGACATAAGCAAAGCTTGGTTAATGACTTCCATTCAAACCATAATAATAGTATAGCATTTTAGCAGAGTATCAATGCATAATGTTGGTGTTCAATTTTTTCTGAACTTGAATTTTTTTTATCATTTTGATGACTTGATATTCTAAACTCGCTTGCTTAAAGATATTTTATCATTTTAATTAGCGAATAATGAGGATAAAAAAAGATTATTCTAAAAAGTGTTGTCACTTATAAAAATTTCGCTCTTTGCAGAAAGAAAAAGCTAGTTTTTTATACGTGGCAGATTTGGAGTTATTTTTTAAAATTTAATTCTGCGGGAGTCATTTCTTTAAATAATAATTAAAAGTGGGTTTTCGATTTAAAATTGCCTTTATAAAAAATTGGAAACTCAATTAATATGGTACGCAAGAAAATGTGTTCGAATTCATACAAGACGGCACAACATAAATACACTTATCACTTAGTGAATTTCCAAAATCAAAATCAATCCAATGTCCATCTACTTGTATATTAATCTTTAATGCCGAAAACTGTTTTAAATTATTAAATTAGTGATTAAACTACAAAATAAGTGCTCAAACTATCTCTTTTTTATAATAAGTGCCTAATGTAAAATTTTAGTTAAAATAAATACCTAAAATTTTATTTTTAGCTTGTTTTAAAGTTAATTGAAGCACTTATTTACATTTATTTCAACCAAAAATAAAACTTTAAACTCTTATTTCAACCGAAAAATAGTTTAAACACCTATTTAAAAAAGGATAAATTTTCTATACACAGGCGGTGGAAACTGAAAGTTTCCACAAGCGCCTTAATTTTAGGGTATAGGGAGTTAGTTTAGGCTATAGCGTTTAGGGATTAAGTGTGGAGGGTTAGAATTTAGGGATAGTTGTTTCAATTTAAGGTTTAGGGTTATAATTTAGGGTTTATAGGTTAAAACCTAAATCCTCACCATATTACCCTAAAAATTAAACCCTAACCTATAAACCCTAAATTATAACCCAAAACCTTAAATTAAAACAACTATCCCTAAATTCTAAACCTCTACACCTAAACCCTATACCCTAAACTAACTCCCTAAACACTAAAAGTAAGGCGCTTGTGGAAACTTTAAGTTTCCACCGCCAATGTATAGGATATTAATCCTTTAAAAAAAGGGTAATTGTTCCATACACAAGCGCTTGTGGAAACATTTTTACACAAGCGTCTTAGTTTTAAGGGTTAGAGACTTTGTTTAGGGTTTAAAATTTAGGGGTATAAGTGTAGTAGTTTTGAATTTAGGGATTGTTGATAGAATTTTGGGTTTAGGGTTAAAATTTAGGGTTTATAGGTTAAAACCTAAATCCCCACCCATATTACCCTAAAACCAAACCCTAGCCCTAAACCCTAAATTTTGACCTTAATTCCTAAATTCTAAACATGAACCCTAAATTCTAAACCTTTCGACTAAAACCCCTAAACTCTAAACTATAAACATTAACCCAAAACCCTATAATTGAGGCGCTTGTGGAAATAAAAACTTTCCACCGCCAGTGAATAGGATATTAATCCTTAAAAAAACATAGTTTGGTCACTTATTTAATAATTCTTGAATTAATTTATATTAATTTACCATACTTGTACATAAAAGTTTTGATTTCATTGAAACACTTCAGACAAATGTATTTGTTAAAAAAAATAAAACAAATCAAATATTATATTACTAAATTTCTTGTTCATTTTTGTATTTAAAAAAAAAAAACCCAAACTTTAGATATAGATTTAACAAACTACTTAAATAATTCTTATATTCTAAAATAGTTTTAACGAGCACATCATAAGGCACCTTGATCATCCCTAAGAATCCAAGTACATGTAGAATAGATTTTGTTTTGAGAATGTAACACCTGCAGGCTGAAGAACGGAGACCCGACATTCCGACATCCGTTATTACATCGCCACCAACCAAGGTGGGCGGAAAATAGACCAGACAATCAGCAGCTACATGGTGAGCTTTTAATGCCCACATTTAAACATTCAAAACCATTATAAAAAAAACAACCCTACATTTGAAGCCAGGAGAAAACTCAAATCGTCAGTAAATGGAGATTTAAAAAGATAACAAGAATGCCATGTCTCAAACTCGGACAGGACCAACTACACCATCTTAACCTAAAATCGAACCAAAACTGATGTCGCTACTGCTTGGTCTTAATGATGAACCTTGTGTTCTAATTTTAACCAAAAATAGTAAAACAAAACAAAGTATGCATGCATGTCAGGAAATAGGGCAAATTATCTAAATTTACACTCGAAAAACAGTAAAAGTTTTGTTGCTCCTGACTATTGAATAAGATCACAATGAATTCCCAAGCAAGTGAAAACACCATTGTGATTGCGGCGGTGGGGAGCTCACTTGCCACCCAATGAAGGGAAGTGTCCGGGGTCTTCGATTGAGGGGGCTGACACATTGCTAGTTGTATTGCCTCCGTATCCACCTCTAGGACCGCGGCCACGACCTCGACCACGTCCAGGTCCATAGTACCTCTCGCCTTCAGCTGGCTTCAAGAACTCATTAATGCTGACAGACTGCACCAAAACAACATTCATATCAAGTTTTAATAACAGAATGTGAAATACATCAACGCCAATAATGGTGATTAGCAGACAACTTAATGCAAAGATACCACTTCACAAATTCATCGAGTACTGCAAAAGTTTTCAAATTTCACACGATAATGCAATTACGTTGCAGTAAGAGAACATTAGCTTATCATACACATGATTTTGCGGATTCATTTTCATGTTTGCTTAACAACAATTACACCGTTAAACCAACAGAGAGCTAGGCATGACCTCAATCAGTACTATTAATTCCCAAATTAGTTTAAACTCATTGCATTCCTAAAGGAATATAGACCAAGAGACAGGGACAACCAATTAAGACCCTATTAAGTTAGAAAGGTCGGATAGCATTCAAAGGAGGATAAATGTCAAATGCTAGACTTGCATCTATCACAAAGCAGTTAATGAACAATAAAATGTAACAAAAATATGCAAACCTTTTTGACTTTTTCTTCTTTATCAGCATCTTTGCGCTTGTCCTTTTCAGAACCCTAAAAGGCAAAAGCTAAATCAATATAGCAGTATAAACTAAATGTACGAAACCATACAAACCAAAAGGAGAAAGCTAAGAAGTCTTGCCAGTTTGACAAAGATCTCGTCATTGCTCTTCTTGTTTGAAAGTTGCTGCATGGACTCGAACACTTTGGTATCAACTTTCCTTTCTTCAGTCGTCTTGAGGGCAAGCAGAGCTTTCCTCTTCTCCTCGAGAATCTTCTCATATTCTTCCAAGGTCATCTCCTATAATACAGAAAGAATTACAATTTACAACATTAACATCAAGCAAAGCTCACTAAACCAAACCAAAATCAAAACTAAGCTGATCCAGTATTACAATTCAAAATCATTGAAGATGCAATTTACCCAACATTTCAGAAACAACAAAAATTCATCTAGCACATACTTCCTAGTTTTAATTACAGTTCAACCACGGATGCTCTGCACTTTGAAATGATTAGAACTACTAATAGAAGTGATGTCACTAGACACTCTCTGAAAGGATTAGAATTACTAATAAAAGTTATGAGACACATTGTCCATACTTTGAAAGGATTAAGATATCTCAACACATTAAAACATTTGGGAAAACACAGCAAACAGTTTTGTTCCCATACCCACATCTCCACAAAACAAAGGCATTAACTATGAAAAAAAGAAAAACAACCTTATCTTCAGGTTCCTTCTCCTCAGCTTCATTTGTGGCATTCTCCTTGCTGGCGTCCGCACCATCCTCCTCTCCAGGCTGCTTCTCAGTGCCAATATTCTTTTCAATCTCCGGGACATTTTCTTCAGTCTCCCTTATTTTGGGCCAAAATAGCAGATATATAAGCAGATAAGCTTGCATAGCACAAAAAAATTATGTATAGAGCATAATAACATAAAGAGCTTTGTTATGAAAAAACCATGTAATGTATGTTAAGAGATTGGCAAAACAGATACTCACGGAGCAACTTCATCAGTAGGGCTACCCCAATTACCACGTCCAGAACCATCACGTTTGAACTCATTCCTGGTTATGTTTAAAGACAGATAAACAATGTGATCAATGGCGAAAGAAAACAATGGAAATTCAAATAACAAAATGATACTAACCCACGTCCAGTCCCACTACGGCGATCATACACCCTGCGAGGACGTTCCCCTTCTTCTCCATCATTAAAACCACCACGACGACCACCACGGAAGGATCCTCGAGGACCACCATAGCCACCACGCCTTTCAGTTTGCTTCCTTTCTTCTCCCTCTTCAGAAGGCCTGTACCCTCCTGAAAATGCATTGGAGTTATCGCCAACATTGGAGTCACGATTGAACCCTCTGCCGCCATATCCACGCCCACGTCCTCCACCACGGGCTCCTCCACGTCCAGGTTCATTCCTTGCCTCTCTCACTGCATCAACCCAACAACCAACATTAACCCACAACATACATCTTCACAATCAACCTACCCAAAAGATTTGTTCTAATGATAGGTAAAAAAACTAAAATTTCACAATCTTCTTTAATAAGTGAAAGCAGATAAGATTATTCAGAAAGGTCTAACATTTCACTTCAAGATTCCATAAAAATAAATCCATACATCAACCCAACAACCAATCACAACATATATCGCCGAAATACTAAAACAATACATGAAATCATAAAAAACCCAAGAATCTTATTCATTTCTTAGACACTACATTCAAAACAAACCATGCAATCAACCAGATTTCTGAAAAAAGAAGCAAAGTTACCAGCTTGAGCAGGAGGAGTTGGTTTGGTGGGGAGCTTCGCAGGCTTAACCGGCTGAGCTTGAGCCGGGGCCGAACCAGGAGCTTTCTTGGGCTTTTCAAGCTTCTGCTGCTCAGCAGCCGCAATAACCAAACCTGGGTCCTCCGTATCATCATCCAAGAGATCGAAAGGGTTCTGGGTTGCCATCGGTTAATTCAAAGATAATGATATTGAAAATCTTTGAGCTTTAAAGTTAAAAAAAGAAAATGAACTAGCAACCGATAGGGCGCTATTGCGCGATTAAAGCCATGGAAATGAATATAAATGGAAAATGGAAAAGATCTAAGGTCGGTGTTTGGGAGGAAAGAAAACTGAGAGAAAATCGAGAGGAATTGCAAAACCCTAGCCAATGCGGCAGAGGACTGAGAGTGAGGCTAAACCTAATCTTAAAAACCCTATTGGTGATGTTATTGTGTGGGCGAGTTCATTTTAATACTTGTGCATCTTGATTAAAAAATCTATCTCAAATGTTAACAAATGTTTTTATTTAACCACAATTATTTTAAATTATTAAATTTCAAATATGTAATTAAAAATTGGCTTAAATATACATTTGTTACCCGAACTATACACCTACTCCCAAGTTAGAACCTAAAAAATTTTTGCTCCCAAGTTGGTTCCTGAATTAAGCATATTCTCCCAAATTGGTACGTAAAATTTTTTTACTCCCAAGTTGGTATTTGAACTAGGCACTTTCTCCCAAGTTGATACCAAACTTATACATTCTATCAATTTGGTCTTAATTCAAAATAATTCAATAAATATAACCCTTTATATATAGAAATCTTATCAATTTACTCTTTGCTATGTTCTTAAATTGTTTGTTTTTCTCCTGTAAATGTTTATATCACTTTCCTTGTATAAAAAATTTTAGTAGTAACTTGATGTTATTTTATGGTAGAATGCAGTTACCTCATTGTTGTTTTGATCCGTTAGGCTTGTTTAATTTGAAAGTATCATAAAAATGACTAAATTAATGGTATTTTTAAATACACATGGTTAAATTTGTTGAATTATTTTGAATTAGGACCAATTTGATAAAATGTATAAGTTTTGGGACTAAGTATGTTAATAAAAGTATTAGAATAGTTGATGGAATTAAAGTTTGGGTATCAAAATGGGAGGAAAAATTCTTTAGATGTCAACTTGGGAGAAAATTTTAGTTCAAGTACTAATTTGGGAGTAAAAATTCTTTAAGTATCAACTTGGAAGAAAATGTATAGTTCAAGTACCAAATTTATATTTAAGCCTTAAAATTTTATTGAGTCCGAATTTTTAAAATGTATCCTCTCAAAATTCTATCAAATAATACATTTTAAATAATAAAAAACAAAATTTTAAAAATAAAAAATATAAACTTAACAGGACATAATGAATATTAAGTATATAACAAACACACTTAGGCTTCTTTCGGAATGGAATTTTCAATGCATGTTTGGTGAGAACGTTTGTTTTGGAAAAAATTGAAAATTTTAACTTTTTCAAAATGCCGATTTGAGGCCAAATCAGACGGAAAAAAACATTTGTTTGAAGTGTTCTTTGTGACCGTTCAATATTACTTCTTCGTTCAGCAGCTGAACGCTCGTTGAAAAAATATTGCCGAACATGTTCTTATTATTTTTGGTGTGATGACGTTAATAAGTATACTTATAAAAAAATCATTTAGTAAATGATTGGCAGTAAAATGGTAAAGTATTAGTTTTAGATTTAATCCTTAGTCACTTAAATATTAATTGCTAGTTATTTTATTTAGAATTGTACAAAAGTATGAAAAATATGTTATGGTAATATTTTTTACCATTTGAAATTGATTTTGAGTACTTTCCAACTAGGTTGGTATTTAATTTTAAAATATTTTGAATGCTTTCTTTAAAATTAAGTATTCGTTATTATTAGATTGTTCGATAAATATAACATTTAAAAATGTAATATACTTAAAATAAATAAAAATGTTGAATATATTCTTCATTGAATATATTTTTCTTCTCAAGTACAAATGTTACTACTATAAAAAGAGAAGCAATTGGTTTTCTTCTTCTCCATTTTTTAAGCAGTTTGAGGAAGCTATCCTATCGTAAATGGCGAAAGGAATCCCTTTTCGACTTCCTTTGTTACCAATTTCACCTCTATGCAAACTGCTGGTACGTTTTGGCATTCAACCTTTTTGTTGTTATGTAGTATTTTGACTTCTTTTACGTTCTTGAGTTCTTACGCCGATGTTCTATGTTATAGTGTTATCCTGGAGAACTTTTTCCCGTATGCAAACCGCTGGAAAGAAGGGTGGTTTTGGGTGAGGATGTGTGCATTGGCGCACTTTTATCTGTGTTTGTCAAGAAAGCTGATCGACAGGTATTATCACTCCAGAGTATAAATTAAATAATTATTTTATTGAATCTTTTGACTTCTTTTTCGTTCTTAAGGTGGTTCTTACGCCGATTTCTATGTTATAGTGTTATCCCGGAGAACGCTTTCCCGTTTGCAAACCGCTGGAAAGGAGGGTGGTTTTGGGTGAGGATGTGTGCATTGTGTCACGGACTTATTTCTTCAAGCTCAAATCCGTGCGGCGCTAACACTCTCGGCACGATGTTAGCAAGCCTTAATGTCGCAACGCTATGGCAAAACACTCTTGCTCCTTGTGTTAGCAAGCCTATTTATACCCTCCAACCTCCCGAATGGACGGTGGAGGTTTATTTGATCGGACGGCTCACATTTTGCCTCCCAAAATATCTCCTAAACCTAGATATCTCTAGATAGTTCTATACATATCTAGTTATATCCTAAATGGTCTAAAAGTTCTAACATATTCTAAGATATTCCAGAATATTCTAGGGTGCTCCTTATAGATCTACCCTTATCTAAAGTATTCTAGATTGTTCCGGAGATGTCCGGAGTTGTCCCGAGCCTTCCAGACTTGTCTTGAGCCTTCTCGACTTGTCTCGAGCCTTCTAGGTTCCTCCGAGTGAGTCTAGATGGTTGTGGAAGCTTCTAGAACCCCTCGGATAGGTGTGGAAACGTTTGGAGCTCACTAGGACGTTTTAGATTCTTCTTGGGATCATCATTGGCCTTAAAAGGTTCAAGGCCTCTCATTTTGCCTTGCTTGGCTCATGAGCACCCAGGTGGGGCGTCTCGTGCGCGCGCAGCGCACCTGGGTGGCGGCACTTTGGTGCTGCTCGGTGCACCCTGGCAGATGTGCCCCTCGGTTGGCTGGGTCGCGACCTAGCGGGGCGTGACAATTGGCTCACTTTTATCTGATCAACATCTTTTTCCAATTTGCAAACGAGCGCAAATATCTTCGGATGTAAGTGTAGGTTCATTATTTACGGAGTTCACATTTTCGTATATATTGGAATCAAATAATATTTTTATTTTTATTTTCAGGTGAGGTTGACCCAAATTAATGCTTTGAAGACTGTTGATTGACATGTATTAACACTCTGGAGTATAAATTAAATAATTATTTTATTGATGCTATAATTTTAGTGTTTAGGGATTCAGTTTAGGGTTAGGGTTTACTAGTTTTAAATTTAAGGGTTAAGATTATGATTTAGGATTTAGAAATTAATATTTAAGGTAATACCTTGAAAATTTAAGGGTTAATATACCATTAAATACATTGTTGTTGACACAAAGATTTAAAAAAATTAATTTCATTAAAAGAAACAAAAATGAAAAGGATTTAATAACACTTTCTAGAGTGTAATCTAATCTTACTTTCATTCGCATAATGTGATGTTTATTTTTTTTTATTTATGCTTGAAGTTCTTCACTTGGTGTGAACTGCGGGAGGTAACACAATTAAAACAAGCAGCCGTAGAATACTCTATTATTATTAACAAAATTCAGAATTTTGAAACAACAAGCCATAGGGAGATATCAATGGGCAATTTGATTAAATGGGTTGTAAGTGTCAAAAATAATTTTAATGCTAAGAATTATACGTGAAGATTGTAGAGGAGTTAAAATCCCGTCACGTAAGGGTTAATAAGGAAGATTGGAGCACTTTGCCGACGGTACCTGAATTCAAGACTGCTTGGGAAAATCCAGAAAAAGGATATTATGTAGTGCAAGCCGATGCAGCTAAAACTGAAACTGTAACCGCAACTGGAATGGTCCTGTTGGACTGTGATGGAAACTATCAAACATAAAAAAGAACATTTTTGCCCCCAAGTTTACACGATTAGCCAATCCGAACTCTATGTCGCCAGTTTTGCAATTAAGCACACAAGGAATTTCTTTTTAGCCAACGAAATCAAGCAGGAAGCATGGTTTCTCAAGGTTCAAACTGACCGTAAAGAATATTATGAGTCCTTTAAATTCATACACATACATCAAATAGAAGATCAAGAAATGAGGTAATATTTCTCTAATTTTTATTTTAAAAATTTATTTCAAATGCTAATTTATTTGCATTTTGCAGGAATTGTTCAAGAATGATCGTCGTAGGCCAAATCGGTCAAATAGTAAGAAAGAAGACAGTGGACATGGTGATCAAAGTGGGTCTAGGTTTGGAGTGTTGCAAGGCTTGCGGGAGGGTGAAGGTGTTGTGGCTGGAAGTGTTGCTAAGGAAAGTACAGGGGGCAGCTCACTGCGTGGGGCACTGGCCGTGCATGGGCAAGAATCGGTTGATGTTGTGACGCCAACCATGCAGAAGGCTCCAAGGCAAGACGTGGGGGCTAAGACGACGGGGGCTGCTGGGCGTACGCCATTGGGTGCTGCTGGGCAGAAGGGTATGGTTAACGCGGGAAAGATGGCTTTGGAAGGGGATTGTGTAGAAGGTGGTGCATGTCGGGTGGATAAAGGCAAAAGTGTAGCAATAGAAGGGCTCGATGCAAGGGAGGGATTGAGCTAGGCAAGCCTATTTATACCCTCAAACCTCCCGAATAGACGATGGAGATTTATTTGATCGGACGGCTCACATTTTACCTCCTAAAATATCTCCTAAACCTAGATATCTCTAGATAGTTCTATACATATCTAGTTATATCCTAAATGGTCTAAAAGTCCTAACATATTTTAAGATGTTCTAGAATATTCTAGGGTGCTCCTTATAAATCTACCCTTATCTAAAGTTGTAACATCCCAAAAATTAGCCTAGAAGATTAGAGGTTTAATTAAATGATTAAGTGAATTATTAGATTAATTTCTCAAATTTTCGAATTGAAATTAGGTTCATTATGGACCAAATCGAAATGTAAATAAATGTACAATAAGAATTCGGTCAACATGTCTAGTGACCAAATCGAACAAGAAAAAAAACAAAAGGCTTGCATGCTAAAGTTAAAGAGCATGGATTAACTCTTGAAATTTCATGTAATGATAGGAATAACAAGATTTTATATAGCTAAAGTGGTATAATTAAGATTGATAATAGGGGAAATTAGTTGAGATATGACATGAAAGTCATATCCCATTTAATTTGTCTACTCTTCTCTCTCTTTCCTCTTCCTTAGCCGGCTACACCAAATCCCACCAACTAAGTTTCATTTTGTTCTTTCACACACATTCTATAAACATAAAATTTGAGAGGAAACTTGAGAGCTTTCGGTGAAAAAGACAAGAGATTGCATGGTGGTGAAAATTACTTAAAAAATTCAAGGAAAAATCGAAAGTAAGTAGCTTACTCCTTTCTTAGTTCGGTCATGGTAAAAATTGCACTAGATCATGTGTTATAATGTGTCTAGAAAATCATGAAGATGGCGTCTTTAAAGGTAGTTGCTGGAAAATGTAGAAATTCATAAGAATCCTTAAGGATTAAAAGACATAAAAGATTAAGAGCATGCATGATGTTATGTTGGCAGATTTGGTGGTTACATGACATGCATCTTTAGAAATTCATAGAAAATTCACTAATGAGAGTCTAATGCTGAATTTTGGATATGTTTTACCTTGACATGTTTAAAATAGTAAAAAATGATAAAACAGAGTTTTAATGGCTGTATTGAAATCTGGAAAGCATAAATTGATCAACATGCAAAACTGTCCAGCAATGATTCTAGCTGGACAGTGAACTTTGAAAAATCATAGAAAATAATATACTAAAAGTTTTGATCTGAATTTTTAATATGTTGAAATTGGGTATGTTAATTGAATTTAGGAACAAACGGTGTTCGATTTGAAGTTGTATACAGGAAATACGAAATGAATTGATTTAGGTGGCTAGAAATGCTTATTAATGAAAAGAAGAAAATTTTAGAACATGAGATTTATGAAAGTGGTAAAATTGGATTATATGAAGTATTGATAAATTGAATTATAAACTGTAGGATGTGAAATCCATCAATTTTAGTGGTCAATTTGAATGATTAAGTGGCTAATTAAAGAAATTAGGAAAATGAGAAATAGTCGAATTGAACCGAAATAGTTAAGGGACTGTTTTGAATAAAAATACAAAATCCAGTCTCTAAATGCATGAATTGAATTCTGAAAATTTCCTATTGTTTGGCTTGGATGCCTTAGATCCTAGAAGCGAAAGGGTCGAAGAGGAAATTGCACCGGGATCGGCTTCGGATCGAGCGAAGGGCATTCAGATACAAAATTAGCTCGGCGAATTGTGAGTGAAACGACTTTAGAGTTGGGATTAGAGTCTCAACTGCCTTAATTTGATTTTTAAGTTATGGTAAGCATGCAATTTGGACTAATTAATTATTCGATTTTAGTAAGGGAAGAAGGAATAATGGAATTTGGATTTTATGCTTGTGTTATGCGATTTTATTGCGTATGTGATTGAAATTAAATTGATGGTTGTTATGTTTGATTCTGAATCTGATTTTTGGTTAATTGTGCTGTTTTGGATGAATTAATAATGTTGATTATTGGAATTTGTTGTGATATTGATTTCTTGTGGAAATAATGACTTTGTGATATGGTATGTGTGTATATAATGATCTTACATGGTATGATTATGCTTGATAAGTTCAATTGAGTATTGAACTATGAAATGAGATTCTGAATTATATGATATGAGTTTGGATTTGTATGAACGCTGATCTGAAAAATGCGAATTGAGCATGTAAATTATTATATGATCATGTGTGATAACATGTTATTGGAATCGAAATTATAAGCAATTAATCGAAAGGATTAATTAAGAAATTCTGAAAATCTGATTGATTAAGTATCTAATTAAATTAAAGATTGATAAGCAAAGCCCTTGGTGTGTACAGTCTATTTAGGTAGTACGGATAGCCTAGAGTCTGAGCTCAATAAGAAAATCGGTACGTTAGTGTACTCGATATTGTGGTACGTAAGTGTACCTTCTTGCTTAATGTCTGCGGACATTATGATATGTTATATGTGATACGATTTTGGTACGTGGTACCTATTACATGGTGAATTTCGATTCACAACTTCTGTTACATGTGACTTGATTACCTAGCATACTCTACTACCCAAGGCATTGCTAATAGAATAAAATGTACCATTAAAGTAATGCAATCTGAAAATTGGAAGTAAATTCATGAAATTGGTTATGGGAACATTCGAATGAAATATTGAAATTTCATGAATTGCTATTCTTGATATGCTATGAAACTTTAATTTGTGATAAGTTGATAATTGGAAGTTAAATTGGGTTTCATGGCTTGTATGTGTATTCATGATATGAATGATATGAAATTTATTGCTTGCATTCGAATGGAAATTATATGTCTCTCTATGCGTATAATTGATTGATAACTATTGTGCATAAATTAATTGTGAATTGTTTGTATTATTTGAACCATTCGATTGAACTAATGTGCAAAGTGAAATTTTATTGTATGATCATAAGTAATTTAATTGGAAACCGAATAGAATAGGGTTTCCTCACTAAGTACGAGAAGTACTTACCACTCGAACCTTTCCTTCCTTCCCCTAAATTTCAGGTTCTAGCATCGTTGACCTCTACCCGTATTCTACTCATACGAAGATTAAGTATGATTTTCCCTGTCTTTTTCGTGCTTATGATGGGTGGCCTAGCGTTCAGCATGTTAGTTCAGTTTGGTTTGATGGTTATGTTTATGAACTATTACTTTGGTTCGATATGAACTTTTTAGTATGTTTCCCTCTATTTTGATATGTATGTAAGGGGTAAATATTTGGGGTATAGATTGCCCAAGTATATGTTTGGGGCTTAAATTCTTTTTGTTGAAATCACTTTTTGTATAGGCAACCTATAGGTTTAGCCGATGTAGTACCCCGAGTTTATTTTGTTAAAAGGGAAACTAGAACCGTTATGGATGTATGAATCGGATATGATACATTATATATATATAAGTATGATGAATGTTTCGGCTATGTATTGATTGGAATTACTTTATCATGATATCATGAAAGGTAGATTAAATTACTTGAAATTGGACTATATGTATAATATTCGAATGGTTTAAATTGGAGAATTAGGAAATTGAAATTCTGTAATCCGAATGAAATGAATTATATGCCATTCGAATGATCCTAGAACTTTAAAATAGACCTTAATTAAATTGTGTATTAACCGAATCATAAATTGGTTGTTTTAATCGAATAAGATTATACATGATATCCAATTCGATAGGAAATGAATTAATTTATTCGAATGAGGTGTAGCTAATGAACTTAGAAATTAAATGTATAGTTCACAAGTACATGTTAACTTGTATGCAATTTGTAACTTAAGTATATTGGGTTTTAGATTAAAAGTTGAAAATCGAATTGTATGAACTCACCTTAGTACCGATAGAATTATGAAATGAGATTTTGTATGATAAATGTATAATGTTGTAATTGATATGGTTATTTATACATGGGTATTGAATGATTATAAGATAGTTAAAATTATATGTTTGTATTCGAAAGAAAAAAAATATTACACGAATTTGATAAACCTCCTTCCGCTGCTAATCCGAATCTGTTTAAGTTAATATAACGCTCCTTGCCCCTAATCCGGGTGAGGGGTGATATAAAAGTATTCTAGATTGTTTCGGAGATATCCGGAGTTGTCCCGAGCCTTCCGGACTTGTCTTGAGCCTTCTCAACTTGTCTCGAGCCTTCTATGTTCCTCCGGGTGAGTCTAGATGGTTGTGGAAGCTTCTGGAACCCCTCGGATAAGTGTGGAAACGTTTGGAGCTCACTAGGACGTTCTAGATTCTTCTTGGGATCATCCTTGGCCTTAAAAGGTTCAAAGCCTCTCATTTTGCCTTGCTTGGCTCGTGAGCACCCAGGTGGGGCGTCTCGTGCGCGCGCAGCGCACCTGGGTGTGGCAGTTTGGTGCTGCTCGGTGCACCCTAGCAGGTATCCCCCTCGGTTGGCTGGGTCGCGACCTAGCGGGGCGTGACAATTGGCTCACTTTTATCTGATCAACATCTTTTTCCAATTTGCAAACGAGCGCAAATATCTTCGGATGTAAGTGTAGGTTCATTATTTACGGAGTTCACATTTTCGTATATATTGGAATCAAATAATATTTTTATTTTTATTTTCAGGTGAGGTTGACCCAAATCAATGCTTTGAAGACTGTTGATCGACAGGTATTAACACTCTGGAGTATAAATTAAATAATTATTTTATTGATGCTAGAATTTTAGGATTTAGGGATTTAGTTTAGGGTTAGGGTTTACTAGTTTTAAATTTAGGGGTTAAGATTATGATTTAGGATTTAGAAATTAATGTTTAAGGTAATACCTTGAAAATTTAAGGGTTAATATACCATTAAATACATTGCTGTTAACACAAAAATTTGAAAAAATTAATTTCATTAAAAGAAACAAAAATGAAAAGGATTTAATAACACTTTCTGGAGTGTAATCTAATCTTACTTTCATTCGCATAATGTGATGTTTATTTTTTTATTTATGCTTGAAGTTCTCCACTTGGTGTGAACTGCGGGAGGTAACACAATTAAAACAAGCAACCGTAGAATACGCTGGTATTATTAACAAAATTCAGAATTTTGGAACAACAAGCCATAAGGAGATATCAATGGGAAATTTGATTAAATGGTTTGTAAGTGTCAAAAATAATTCTAATACTGAAAAATTATACGTGAAGATTGTAGAGGAGTTAAAATCCCGCCACGTAATCCGAACTCTATGCCGTCAGTTTTGCAATTAAGCACACAAGGAATTTCTTTTTAGACAACGGAATCAAGTAGGAATCATGGTTTCTCAAGGTTCAAACTGACCGTAAAGAATGTTATGAGACCTTTAAATTCGGACACATACATCAAATGGAAGATCAAGAAATGAGGTAATATTTCTCTAATTTTTATTTTAAAAATTTATTTCAAATGCTAATTTATTTGCATTTTGCAGGAATTGTTCAAGAATGATCGTCGTAGGCCAAATCAATCGAATGGTAAGAAAGAAGACAGTGGACATGGTGATCGAAGTGGGTCTAGGTTTGGGGTGTTGCAAGGCTTGCGGGAGGGTGAAGGTGTTGTGGCTGGAAGTGTTGCTAAGGAAAGTACAGGGGGCAGCTCACTGCGTGGGGCACTGGCCGTGCATGGGCAAGAATCGGTTGATGTTGTGACGCCAACCATGCAGAAGGCTCCAAGGCAAGACGTGGGGGCTAAGACGACGGGGGCTGCTGGGCGTACGCCATTGGGTGCTGCTGGGCAAAAGGGTATGGTTAACGCGGGAAGGATGGCTTTGGAAGGGGATGGTGTAGAAGGTGGTGCATGTCGGGTGGATAAAGGCAAAGGTGTAGCAATAGAAGGGCTCGATGCAAGGGAGGGATTGAGCTAGGCAAGACTATTTATACCCTCCAACCTCCCGAATGGACGGTGGAGATTTATTTGATCGGACGGCTCACATTTTGCCTCCCAAAATATCTCCTAAACCTAGATATCTCTACATAGTTCTATACATATCTAGTTATATCCTAAATGGTCTAAAAGTTCTAACATATTCTAAGATGTTCTAGAATATTCTAGGGTGCTCCTTATAGATCTACCCTTATCTAAAGTATTCTAGATTGTTTCGGAGATGTCCGGAGTTGTCCCGAGCCTTCCGGACTTGTCTTGAGCCTTCTTAACTTGTCTCGAGCCTTCTAGGTTCCTCCGGGTGAGTCTAGATGGTTGTGGAAGCTTCTGGAACCCCTCGGATAGGGGTGGAAACGTTTGGAGCTCACTAGGACGTTCTATATTCTTCTTGGGATCATCCTTGGCCTTAAAAGGTTCAAGGCCTCTCATTTTGCCTTGCTTGGCTCGTGAGCACCCAAGTGGGGTGTCTCGTGCGCGCGCAGCGCACCTGGGTGGGGCACTTTGGTGCTGCTCGGTGCACCCTGGCAAGTGTGCCCCTCGGTTGGCTGGGTCGCGACCTAGCGGGGCGTGACAATTGGCTCACTTTTATATGATCAACATCTTTTTCTAATTTGCAAACGAGCGCAAATATCTTCGTATGTAAGTTTAGGTTCATTATTTACGGAATTCACATTTTCGTATATATTGGAATCAAATAATATTTTTATTTTTATTTTCAGGTGAGGTTGACCCAAATCAATGCTTTGAAGACTGTTGATCGACATGTATTAACACTCTGGAGTATAAATTAAATAATTATTTTATTTATGCTAGAATTTTAGGATTTAGGGATTCAGTTTAGGGTTAGGGTTTACTAGTTTTAAATTTAGGGGTTAAGATTATGATTTAGGATTTAGAAATTAATGTTTAAGGTAATACCTTGAAAATTTAAGGGTTAATATACCATTAAATACATTGCTGTTAACACAAAGATTTGAAAAAATTAATTTCATTAAAAGAAACAAAAATGAAAAGAATTTAATAACACTTTCTGGAGTGTAATCTAATCTTACTTTCATTCGCATAATGTGATGTTTATTTTTTTATTTATGCTTGAAGTTCTCCACTTGGTGTGAACTGCGAGAGGTAACACAATTAAAACAAGCAGCCGTAGAATACGCTGGTATTATTAACAAAATTCAGAATTTTGGAACAACAAGCTATAGAGAGATATCAATGGGCAATTTGATTAAATGGTTTGTGAGTGTCAAAAATAATTCTAATGCTGAAGAATTATATGTGAAGATTGTAGAGGAGTTAAAATCTCGTCACGTAAGGGTTAATAAGGAAGATTGGAGCACTTTGTCGATGGTACCTGAATTCAAGACTGCTTGGGAAAATCCTGGAAAAGGATATTATGTAGTGTAAGCCGATGCAGCTAAAAATGAAACTGTAGCCGCAGTTGGAATGGTCCTGTTGGACTGTGATGGAAACTATCAAATAGAAAAAAGAACACTTTTGCCCCCAAGTTTACACGATTAGCCAATCCGAACTCTATGTCGTCAGTTTTGCAATTAAGCATACACGGAATTTCTTTTTAGCCAACGGAATCAAGCATGAATCATGGTTTCTAAAGGTTCAAACTGACCGTAAAGAATGTTATGAGTCTTTTAAATTCGGACACATACATCAAATGGAAGATCAAGAAATGAGGTAATATTTCTCTAATTTTTATTTTAAAAATTTATTTCAAATGCTAATTTATTTGCATTTTGCAGGAATTGTTCAAGAATGATCGTCGTAAGCCAAATCAATCGAATGGTAAGAAAGAAGACAATGGACATGGTGATCGAAGTGGGTCTAGGTTTGGGGTGCTGCAAGGCTTGCGGGAGGGTGAAGGTGTTGTGGCTGGAAGTGTTGCTAAGGAAAGTACAGGGGGCAGCTCACTGCGTGGGGCACTGGCCGTGCATGGGCAAGAATCGGTTGATGTTGTGACGCCAACCATGCAGAAGGCTCCAAGGCAAGACGTGGAAGCTAAGACGACGGGGGCTGCTGGGTAGAAGGGTATGGTTAACGCGGGAAGGATGGCTTTGGAAGGGGATGGTGTAGAAGGTGGTGCATGTCGGGTGGATAAAGGCAAAGGTGTAGCAATGGAAGGGCTCGATGCAAGGGAGGGATTGAGGCATTCTCAACGTGATATTGGCCAGGGTCTGTCGGATAGTGTGGAGCATCAACCGGTGGTTGTGGTGCCGTCGGTGGCGGGAGGTGAGAAGCAAGCTGTCCAGTATAATCCTGGTATAGCGTTGGGGTCACATAGGGTTATTTACATAAAGTAGGGTAGGAGCGATTTCAAGTCGACATCACGTCTGCGTGGCGGCGTTGGTTCGGGTAAGATTGGGAACTCACTTTTCGCGATGCAACGAAAAAGTTTGAAGGTGTCGAAGAAATCTGAGTCTAGAGTGCCCCCACGTCCTGTTTTAACGGAATGGGTTTCGTCGCTCTCTTCGACACTTTATCAGTTGCAAGATACAGGGCAAAAACATGTTCAGAGTGTGGATGAATGTGCGCGCGATCAATTGATGTGCCTTGACAAAGAGGCCAATGGTGGTGAGGGCGTGACGGTGGGAAAGGAAAATCTCTCGCCTTCTCAGTAAGGGTTGGTTTTTGTTTTTGTTTTTGTTTTTGTCCGTTTTAATGAATTTTATGTTTTGGAATACACAGGGCACGTGAAGTGCTGACTTCCGGCGCCATTTTAGAAATTTTGTTCGCTCAAATAACCCGCAGATTGTGGCTTTGTTTGAACCACATGTGAGTTATGGTGAAGCTGATAGAGTAATTCAGAGGTTTGGGTATCCGAATTCGTATCGGGTTGAGGCGCGTGGCTTTAGTGGTGGTGTCTGGCTTTTATGGCGAGATGGATTGGATGTTGTTATTTTGTCAGCCTCTAATCAGTTCGTGCATGGCAAAGATCGAGAGGTTAGTTCTGATAAATGGGTCTTTTTTACTGCTGTTTATGCTAGTCCGAATGTTGGTGTTAGGCGTCAGTTGTGGGACAAGTTAAGCCACCTTAAACCAGGAGATGATGTTCCCTGAGTCTTAGATGGCGACTTTAATGCAATTCTGCGTAAGGAGGAACGGTGTGGTGGTTCGAGTGATGTTTTGGGAACTAGCTCCCTTTTTCAGGACTTTATTGACAGTACAGAGTTGACAGAGCTCGACTTTAAGGGAGATGAGTTTACTTGGTGTCGGGGTAATCTGTATCAGCGGCTTAATAGATGCTTAGCTAATAACGCATGGATGGTGGCGTTTCCATTATCATTAGTTATCCATTTAGATCGTGTTGGTAGTGACCATTGTCCCCTTCTCCTTAAGCCGAATGGCGCATTGATACCTACTAGGAGCGCCCTTTTCGGTTTTTGGCGGCATGGCAGGATCATCCTGGTTTCCGTGAGTTTCTTGAGTCTATTTGGGATGGCTCGGGGTCCGTGATGGACAACGCTCAGAATTTTCAAGAAGGGGTTAAGCAGTGGAATATTGAGGTGTTTGGATATATTGATAAGAAGAAGAAGAGGATTTTGGCACGGCTCCGGAGGATTGAGAAATCGCTTCAGCGATCGCAGTCGGCTTTTTTGATTGAATTGAGAAGTAAGTTGCGGACTGAATTAGATGTTATTCTAGAACAAGAAGAAACATTGTGGTTTCAGAAATCCCGTAGTCAGTGGATATTGGGTGGCGATAAAAACACTCGGTATTTTCATGCTTCTACGATGGCGCGTCGACGTGCTAATACGATCGTTGCTCTTAAATCAAGTAATGGGGTTTGGAATACGGATCAGGAGTCACTGCGTTCTGAGGCGATTGAGTTTTACAGAAGATTATTTACCGCTGATCCAAGTTGTACTAGAAAGTACAATATCCGGGGATTGTTTCCCAGGTTGAGGGATGATGTGTGGCGGGCTTTAAGTGCGACAGTTACGAATGTTGAAATAAAGGCTGCTATTTTTTATATGGATCCATGGAAGGCCCCGGGGATTGATGGTTTGCATGCGGGCTTTTATCAGCATAATTGGGATGTGGTGGGTGACAGTGTGTGTCGTTGCATTCGGAGTGTGTTTGCTGGCGAGCCGTTTCTGCATGAGATTAACAGAACGATTATGGTTTTAATACCTAAGGTGGTTTCTCCCGAGACTATGAGCCAATTCAGGCCTATCAGTCTTTGTAATGTTCTTTATAAAGCCATCACTAAAGTGCTTGTTAATCGGATTAAGCCTTTTTTATCTGATTGGATTTCGGAAAGTCAAACTAGTTTTGTTCCCGGGCGTACTATCTCTGACAATATCATCATTGGCCAAGAGATTATTCACTCAATGTCTCTGAAATCGGGGAAATGTGGGTGGATGGCATTGAAAATTGACTTGGAGAAAGCTTATGATAGATTGGAGTGGGGTTTTATTGATGATACTCTCCAGGATGTTGGCTTTCCGAATAGTATGCGCGAGTTGGTTTTACACTGTGTTTCTAGTGTTTCGACTCAGATTAGCTGGAATGGTTCCCTAACTGACTCTTTTGTGCCTTCTCGTGGAATCCGTCAAGGTGATCCTATTTCACCATATTTATTTGTGCTGTGTATGGAGAGATTGAGCCAGGCGATAAATCAGAAAGTGACCTCGGGACAGTGGAAAGGGTTTTGTACATCTCGGCGTAGTCCGATTATTTCCCATTTGATGTTCGCGGATGATATAGTGCTCTTTGCGGAGGCTTCTAGGGAACAACTAAACGTGATCCGGGAGGTTCTGATTGAGTTTTGCAGGCATTCGGGTCTCAAAGTAAATGTTCAAAAATCTAGTATATTCTTCTCCAATACTGTGTCTAGTGACATACGTAGCCTTTTGAGTGATGTGGTGGGCTTTTCAGAGATCTCTGATCTTGGACGTTACCTAGGCGTTCCGATGCTACATAGACGAGTTTTTAGAGCAACATATGCATACTTAATTCAGAAGGTACGTGATCGCTTGTCAATTTGGAAAGCTAAGTATTTATCGCTTGCGGGTTGGATTACACTTGCGAAGGAGGTGTTGTCGGCTATCCCATATTATGCCATGCAGTCTACTAAATTACCCTTAGGTGTGTGAGGACATTGAAAGATTGATTCGCAATTTTGTTTGGGGGAGTACTGCGGATAAGAGAAGCGTACATTTAGTGAATTGAGATGAATTGTGTAAACCTATTAAACTTGGTGGTATGGGGTTCAAAAAAATTAAGGGAACAAAATGATGCGTTCTTAATGAAGATTGGATTCAACTTGATTGATAAACGAGGTCATCTTTGGGTGCGTTTTTTACGTGCTAAATATAAATGTATTGAGATTATGTCGGCCTCTATTTATCGGAATAATTGTTCTCATCTTTGGCGTGGGGTGTCAGCGATTTGGAATGATGTACGAGAGGGTGTAATTTGGAGAGTTGGGCATGGAGAAAGTATAGATTTTTGGCATGACGATTGGGTTCGTGGTGTTGGTCCTCTTGAGCCGGTGGCTACGGATTCGGAACTGGTACCAGATACTTTCACGCCATTGAAAGCGATGACTACAACCGATGGGCAGTGGGATTTAAGACGTTTCCACAATTTGTTTGACAATGAGGTGGTCGATAGAATTATGGCTATTCGAGCCCCTTGTGATGGTGATGTGGTAGATAAGCCTGGGTGGAGGTGGAATGCGAATTTGGCATTCACTGTGAAATCGGCATATGATGTGCATCATCCGCGAGGTGCTGCACAAAATAATGAGGTATGGCGGCTGCTGCAACGCTTCCAAGGTCCGCAGAGGATCAAGTGTTTTTTATGGTTAGTGTGTAAGGGACGGGTATTGACAAACAGTGAGTGTGTCTGTAGGCATATGGCGGAGTCGTCCGAATGTTTGATTTGCGGGGCAAGCGAGGAAAATATCGACCATATGTTATGCCATTGTTCTACAGCAAAACAGGTGTGGTTGACCTTAGTCCCGGCAGGGTATAGGCAGGGGTTTTTTAGCAGCTCGATGGAGGAATGGATTAGGTAGAATCTGCAGCAGGAGTCAGCTGTATGGAGAGGGGGAGATCGATGGGATTTAATGTTTGGGGCCGTACTGTGGCACTTGTGGCTCGCAAGAAACATCATGATTTTCAAAGGAGTGGCTAGGGACAGTGGTGAAATTGTTGAACGATGTCAACAGCTCGTGCAGGACATTAGGGGAGCCTTGGGGACACGCCGTGCAGTGCGGGATCCTGTGGTATCCTATCATCATCAGCAGCGGAAATGGGTGCCACCGACAAGCTCAGCTTGGAAGTTGAATGTCGACGGGGCTTGCAGTAAGTTGTCGGGATTGGCGTCTTGTGGTGGGGTGATCCGTGATGGCATAGGTACTTGGAGAGGTGGGTTCTCGAGGTTTATTGGACGTTGTAGTGCGGTGGAAGCGGAGCTCTGGGCGATTCACAAGGGGTTAAGGTATGCGATCCATTGTCATATTGATGCTATTACCGTGGAATCGGATTGTGTTGAGGCAGTCCGTGTGTTGCAAAAGGAAGGTGGGTCAATGGTTCAGTCGTCTCTTTTGAGCGTGATACGTTGTTTGATTCGAAGGTTTAGGATATGTGACGTTCATCGTGTGTTCCGTGAGGCCAACAGGGTTGCGGATGCTCTTGCTAAATTAGAGTCTTGGCAGGGTTATGAGATGACATATTTTGGGTCCCCGCCTGATGCGGTGTTGGGTGTGTTGCATGATGACTTGCCTAGTCTGGGTTAGTCGGTTGTTTTTTAGCCTTCGCCTTGTTGTAATGCTATGGTGAGTGCTCTTTTTCTCCATTTAGGTTAGGGATGTTTTTAACGAGGCTTGTCATAGTATTTTATCCCTTTTTAAATAAAAAAATTAAGTCATTAATTTTAAAATTTTAAAAATATTTTTAAACTTTATACTAAAAAGTACCTTTAGCTTGAAAAGTTGTATGTTTAGCATTATTTATATTTTTAAAAGTGTTTTTAACTCTAAAATACCTTTATAAAAAGTAATACAACCCCTTTTAGCTCAATTCTCCATTATTGTTGAAATGAAAAATGTTTTTTAAAAAGAGTGTTACATTAATTTAGAGTGTCTGATATCACTCTAAAAGAGTATCATGAAAGATTATGTTGAGTTAATCAATCAATGAATATGATCAAAGAGGAGTAAATTTGAAACTTTTCAAGAAATATTAAAATTCTTTAAGCGGAAAATTAAAATTTGATTGTTGAGATCCGTATCGAAACTCCAAAACCCTTATAAAAACCTAGTATCAAAACTCATTTAGAAGTACCAAAACTAATATAATGATTTTGAAACTCCTTGCATAGTTTCAAATTTGTCTTAATGCTTTTCAAATTTTGATGTGTTTTTTACTTTTTGAAGATTCATTTAACTTTATAAATAAAGTAAAAAATACTTGAGCATTTGAAAAAATTATTTTAAGTTATTGAACAAAATTATAGTTTAAAGATGGATATTTTTCATTTTACAAAAGTTTACTTTTAAGAGTATGTTATATCAAAATCATTTATAAATTTATCATGTTAAAATGTTTATTCTATACATTACATTCGAAAGTAAAGAATAAATTAATTTAGATGACTTTTGGTAAATTTATACTTAAAGGTCGAAAGTCCTAAACTATTTTTTTAGCTTTTTTAGAAATTTGAACCTATTGAGTGGTCTTAGTGGTAAAAGATAACATAGTATGTACAATGTGTGTATTCTCAAAAGATTAAAAGTAAAGAACAAATATTACCATTGTTGAGGGAATTGATTCACCTAGGGACAGACGCAAAACTTTATGTTAGGGAGAATTCTATACGGGTGAACTTATAAACTTATAAGGGTACAAATATATTTTAAATAATAATATATAGAAATTTTTAAATCAAATAGTAATTTCAAATTTTTAGGGGGCGTCCGCCCCTTCATATTAATTTCTGCATTCTCCTACAATTTGATATAGTTCGGGGGGATTTGAATGAATATTTTATTTTGGAAAATTATTCGGACAAATACCTCTCCAGAAATTATTTAAAAAATGCCTCCCATTTGGTACATGTAGGATCGACTCGTTATAGAGCGCAAATTCAATACTCGCGTTACGCAGGATGTGTATTTTGTTTGATGTGGCGTGTCTTATCCGTTAGCGTATTTTAAATATTCAATTAAAGAAACTCGCGCTTAGGAGGAGGCAGGTTCCGCGAGATATTAATACGAAACGACGCGAATTTATCGCAATAAATATGAACAGTTGAAAAATAAATAATCGCAAAAATATATTTCAGTACTACAACGTGAAAGTTCAAAAATATAAAATAATATCCCAACGCCTTGTAATTTCACCTACAACGTGACTATCGAAACTTGTTTTTAAGAATAAGATTGTACAAAATTTACGTTGCACCAAACGTGAGTACTGCTTATATCGTGCGATAAATTGACACCATATTATATGAATATATCGAATAACTCGCAGCTATTCAGAAATACTAAAAAATCCCTTTTATGAAATAATAAAAATTAAAATAAAACAAATCTCTCGACTCTTAAAACTATATTCCAGATACAATGTTTTTAAATCAAGGAATATACTATATATACATTAGCAGATTAGCTCACTGCTGACGTTAATTTATTGCCACATCAGCATTAGCTAACCAATAGCTGTTCGCCATGTGTACACAAGCTAACTTGATACTTAACCTCCATGTCTAACCCGGATTGAACCACGGCCGGAGCTGAAGCGGCCGCCTTTCTCCTCCTCTTCGGCGAGGCATTTCCCGATTTCGAAGACGAAGACGGTTCCGGCGATGCTCTCTTCGACGTTATTCGAACCGGATCAGGCTCATCGGAATTCACCCTCAGCGGAAAATTCAACAAAGCTCGGGAGCCACGCATCCTATAAGCGGCTTTATCATAAGCCAAAGCCGCATCCTCAGCCGTTTCAAAAGTACCTAACCAAACCCGAGCCCCGTTTTTAGCCGGGTCCCTAATCTCAGCCGCGAACTTCCCCCACGGCCTTTGCCTAACCCCTCTGTAATGCTTCCCTTTCGACGGAACCACCGCAGGACCCGTCGTCTCCGTCGCCGTATCCACTTTCTCCACCGTTGAAATCTCTCGCGGTTCCGGCTTAATCGGCGCGAAATTCGTGGAAGAGTTATCGGACGGAGCCCAGCCGACGGTTAGAGCATCACGTAAAAGCCCAAAAACAAGCATATCTTCGGAATCGTCTTCTTTAAGAGGAAGTTCACCCCAGGTTTCGGTGAAACAAGGGTACAAACGGCTAAAGCTTAAGCTCCGGCAAAACATGGGAGGAACGGCGGCAAAATCGGTGGAACCAGTGAGTCGAAGGTCTGATGACTCGCCGAGTAAGTAATCTCGAACTGAGTCTAGCACAGCAAAATCGGAATTACTTGAATTTGGATACATCTCCATAGCCAAACAAAACAAAACAAAAAAACTCTTTCTTTTTCCAAAATAAAATCTCAAAATTTTCAATTTTCCAGGGCAAATGGAAATCGGGTGTTTATAAAGGAAATTAGATGCATGAATGAACCCCCAAAAAAACCACCTTTAGGGCATGAATTTCATTGGAGGTTCATTTAAGACACGTGAATAATGTTCTTGGATTTGTCGGGCACCTCCATTTTCATAGAGGATGACGTCATCCCAGCTGACAGCAGCAAGTTGTTGCTTTGTCATTTGGCATGTTTTATTGCCAACTTGCCCTATTGCCAACTTGTTCTATTTAAAAAAAATAAAGAATTTTTTAAATTAAATAAAAAAATTATAAAAATATTAAGTGAAAAATACTGCGACACGGCGCACTACACCAACAGATTCAAAAAAGTGTCAATATTTAGCGGTCAAAAGACTTAATTGATTCAATTTTTTGGTTCAATGACTTAATTAGATGTAAAAAAAATTAGGGCTTAATTAATTTTTTTCAAAAGTTCAAATGTTTCTTACACCCTTAAGCTTTTTTTAATGGGTAAAGTACATCAATAGTCATTAAATTATGAAAATTATTATTATTAGTCACCGACCTTTCAAAAGTTCTAAATTGGTGGTCGGATGTTATAAAGTAGTGTGAGAATTTGATTAATTTAATGATATTTTATTACAATTTGATAAAGTTTAATAACTATTTTCTAAAACTTTGATAAAATTAATGATTATTTTATAATTGTCTGATACAATTAATAATTATGTTGTAATTCTTGAAAGGTGAATGACCAAAATAATTATATCTTAAAGATTAGTGACTACTTGAGAACTTTGCCCTCTTTTAATTTCTTTTCATATTTTTTTTTCATTATATATATATGTGTGTGTAAACAAAAAAACTTTTGGATAAGTTTGACATAAAGTCAACAGTCCATTAAAGAAGATATTTCATGGCATGGGATGGACCCTCTTCTGAATTAAGAGCAATTTATCTTAATCTCAATTAACAATTTGTTCAATTAAATTAAACACATCATTGTTGATAACTTTATAAGCATTTATCTCTCTATTTATTTATTTTAAATAGTTTTAAAATAATTACAATGCAGTATTTGTTCATAAATATTTTAATTTTTCTGACAATACACATATTTTGCAGACAAAACGATCTTAATCTGAATCTCTTATAAAGAACATTATATTTTTTCACCAGAACTACTTGTTGAGTTCATTTATGTATTTATCTCTTCCGCTGAACTATACATAATTTACTATCCCAATTAACCAGTAGTCACTTTTAGGGGAGGATAATGTTATACATAAAATAGGCAGCCCAAGAGTGGGTCGAATAAGTGTTAGAGGACAGTTTCACTTTTAAAAATTTTAAACTCGTATATAATTTATAATTTATATATTATATTTATATTTTTTATATTTTCTATTGATGAATTAAATTTATACTCCCTAAAATTTTATAATTTCGCTTCTCTAAAATTTTAATATATCTTTATAATAGTTTGCATCCCGACATAATATCCTCTATTTATCTCTCGTCGGTCCATAACGCTATAGTTTTTTATGTGTGATTTATATATTTTCATTTTTATATTATATTTAATAATTTATAATATATTTTTGCACAAATCAACTTGCCTTAGTGATTAAGGGAACGGTTGTTGCTCTTAGAAATTTAATATTAAAAACAATTATTATTATTATTATTATTATTATTATTATTATTATTATAATACCAACAAATAGACTTTGTTGTATTGGGATTTTGAAACGAATAAACAGTCGATTTTGAAGATTGACTTATAAACAAAATACGAATATAGTTGAAAAGATCAAAGCACGTGTTAGTAAGGGTATTGATTAACATTTTCTAAATGTTTGAGGCTTTGAAAATTAATGTCCTAAATAATAGATTGAACCAAAATTAGAGATTTGAGCTATTATTATAAGTTTTACCAGTTAAATCTGTTAATTTAAATATTTGGTGAATAGCGAATTTAAATAGCGGATTGAATTGAAACTTTTAATTAAAAAAAATGCTAATAGGAGCCTTTTGAAATTAGCGGTTTGACATCATACTTATAAAGTCTATTTTACCCTTAACATTTATAAAAAATCTCCAAATAACCTAAATTTAACGTTTTTTATTTTAATTTTTACCACATATTTATATTATAGCATTTGTAAAGTAACTTTTGATTTTTTTTATTCTCACACATTTATATTTTTTATTTAATTTAATAATTAATTAAATTGTATTAAAAATAATTATATGAATAATAAATTAATTTATAGATCTTCAAATATGCCTAATATTGTTAAATTAAAAAAATATTTTCATAATCTAATTAATATTAATTGATATAAAATAATTTTTTTGAAACGATAATACTTACAAAATATTGATAACTAATAAAATAGTCAAAAAATATTAATAATTAATAAATTATTTAAACAAGCATCAATTATAACCATGTTCTTATATATCATTTTGTTTGTTTAAATAATCAAACAATTATAAGCTATCAATTAATTTTACTAAACACTTTTATACAATCAGCTAGTACAATCCGCTAGTCAAATCAGCTAATACAATCAACTATCAACTATCAACTATCAAATATACCAAAAATATATAGACTTAGTCTGTTTTTTTTACATTGAAGTTTGGCTTAACTATACCGAAGGTCCTATATAGTTTTATAGTTTAAAAGTTAGTTCATGTACTTTATTTTTATGAATTTGAGTGGTTGTACTATTTTTAAATTGATTTTTTTGTTTTTTAATTTTTATTTAATTTTATCGTTAATTATTGACATAAAAACTATAAAAAAACATAACAACTTTGTTTATATTTGCGTTTATATTTTTTATTAATTTGACAGTTAAAAATTTGTAAACGATTAGAAAATTTATATAGTTAAATTGATATTATATTTAAAAATTAAAGATAAAAGTTGTAACATGAGGAACTAAAAAGTTGTTTTACTTTTTCATTGGTATTATTATATAAGAAAAAAAATTGATACACAAAATTGTATGGAATTTTAATTTTACACAAATTTGTTAAATTTATAGTTTAAAATTTATGCTTATAGTTTAAGGTGCAGAGGTTTAGGTTGTAAAACTTAAAATTTGAGATTTAAAGTTTTACATTTAAAAATCTAAATTTTGTATTTTAAAAAGGGTAATTGTTCTATACACAAGCGCTTGTGGAAATTTTTTTACACAAGCACCTTAGTTTTAGGGATTAGGGACTTCGTTTAGGGTTTAAAATTTAGGGGTATAAGTGTAGTAGTTTTGAATTTAAGGATTGTTGATAGAATTTTGGGTTTAGGGTTAAAATTTAGGGTTTATAGGTTAAAACCTAAATCCCCACACATATTACCCTAAAACTAAACCCTAACCCTAAACCCTAAATTCTAACCCTAATTCCTAAATTATAAACATGAACCCTAAATTCTAAACCTTTACAATAAAACCCCTAAACTCTAAACCCTAAACACTAACCCTAAACCCTATAATTAAGGCGCTTGTGGAAATAAAAACTTTCCACCGCCAGTGTATAGGATATTAATCCTTTAAAAAATAATTGTGTAATATTTTTACGCAATATATGTATTAAAATATAACTATTGTATAAACATTTTTTTATTATAAACCTGCTAATTTGATTAAAAAATGAAAAAAAATATCTAAAACTAGAATGATAGTTTACAAATCTATTTAACTCTTATGCTATGTTGTCAAAACAATCATTATTACAAGTGATTCATGCAGAAAAAACGCTAATTGTAAGTGCGTATTCGGATTCAGTCCGAAGGATCAAAGCATCAAAGATTAGTAGAATAATAAATAAGCACCAACTTGATAAGTCTAGATATTGTCGAATCAAACCATGGAAAAACATGAAATGAAAATAACATCCAAACAACTTAGAAAGAAGACGAAAACATACCAAAAAATAGAGAATGTTTTACCACAAAGACAAATTTACTTTTATTAAGACTTTATTTTTTGTTGCAGTTGCGGTGGCCAACGGCCGTTCACTGGCAACAACAACTCCAAACATCCACCAATTTAGCTCCAAACGCTTGTTTACCAACCTATTTATGCGCCCAAACCCGTTTCGCGGGAGCTACATTTTCTGATTTTTGAAAAACGCTCGTTTACCCCAAAAAATTTAGGTTGGGGACTTCAACGACAAACGTAACCTAAAAACTAAAATAATAATAATAATAATAATAATAATAATAGAATTAATATCCTATACACTGGCGGTGGAAAGTTTTTATTTCCACAAGCGCCTCAATTATAGGGTTTAGGGTTTAGAGTTTAGGGGTTTTAGCGTAAAGGTTTAGAATTTAGAATATAGGGTTAGAATTTAGGGTTTAGGGTTAGAGTTTAATTTTAGGGTAATATGGGTGAGGATTTAGGTTTTAACCTATAAACCCTAAATTTTAACCCTAAACCCAAAATTTTATCAACAATCCCTAAATTCAAAACTACTACACTTATACCCCTAAATTTTAAACCCTAAACGAAGTCCCTAACCCCTAAAACTAAGGCGCTTGTGTAAAAAAATTTCCACAAGCGCTTGTGTATAGAACAATTATCCATAATAATAAGGATTAATATCCTATACACTGGCGGTGGAAAGTTTTTATTTCCACAAGCGCCTCAATTATAGGGTTTAGGGTTAGTGTTTAGGGTTTAGAGTTTAGGGGTTTTAGTGTAAAGGTTTAGAATTTAGGGTTCATGTTTAGAATTTAGGAATTAGGGTTAGAATTTAGGGTTTAGGGTTAGGGTTTAGTTTTAGGGTAATATGGGTGGGGATTTAGGTTTTAACCTATAAACCTTAAATTTTAACCCTAAACTCAAAATTCTATCAACAATCTCTAAATTCAAAACTACTACACTTATACCCCTAAATTTTAAACCCTAAACGAAGTCCCTAACCCCTAAAACTAAGGCGCTTGTGTAAAAAAGTTTCCACAAGCGCTTGTGTATAGAACAATTACCCTAATAATAATACAAAATAAAAAATATCAACGATGGAGGACCAACATCAAAGTTGATACCACTACAATATAAACAAAAAAATTATATAAACACAATATTTTCCAGGGTCCATCAGATCTTAACTTTGACGCAGCCTTAAAAGGCCCATAGAAGCCCAACAAACAATTCCCGACAGTTTGTTTCCGGCACAAACATAATCAAATCGGCAACACAAAACCCTCATCGGCCACCGCCAAAATCACCGAACAAAATCAATTCTAAGAAAACCATGTTCTTCAACCTCAACAGAACGGCTGCAAATCCCAAACAATGGATCAAAAAGAAGCGCAGATCTCCATTGTTTTTCCTCTCAATCTCTCTGATTTCTCTCCTATTCTTCTTCTTCTTCCTCGCTCACACTCCCATCGCCAATTACGCCATCTTCTCGACCTCTTCGAAAGCCGCAAACTTAGCCCTGTCCCAGAAATACCCACATTTCGGAACTCGATTTCATGGGGAGAAATTCTTATGGTATGCGCCTCACAGTGGGTTCAGCAACCAGCTTTCCGAGTTCAAAAATGCGATTTTAATGGCGTCTATTTTGAACCGTACGTTAATTGTCCCTCCCATTCTGGATCACCACGCCGTTGCTCTTGGTAGCTGCCCTAAGTTTAGGGTTCAGAGTCCTAAAGAGATCCGGGTTTCCGTTTGGGATCATATTGTTGAGCTTCTTAGAAGTGGGAGGTAAAGTTCAGAACTTTTTTATGTTTGAATTTTGGGATTTAGATTAAATTTGTGGTTAAATTTGTAAAATTCAGAATATGGGTTTTAATTGCTAACTTAATTCTAATGAATGATGAACATTGTAAGTCACTGCTGGTTAATTGCATGAAGCTTCAATCATTAGTTGAATTGAACATTGTTTTAGCTCCATGGAGTTTGTTTCTAATGTTTTCCTCTTGTTGCAGGTATGTTTCTGTGGCCGATATCATCGATATTTCTCCGTTACTGTCATCTTCACTCGTTCGAGCTATAGATTTCAGGGTTTTCGTGTCATTGTGGTGTGGTTTGAATCTTGATTTGGTTTGCTCTAATGGATTGAATGCGCCACCGTCTCTGGTTGATAGCTTAAAGCAATGCGGTTCTCTGCTGTCTGGGATTGATGGTAACATAGATCGATGTTTATTTGCGGTCGACGAAGATTGTAGAACAACGGTTTGGACTTACCAAAATGGTGTGGATGGATCGTTAGATTCATTCCAACCCGATGAACAACTCAAGAAGAAAAAGAAAATTTCGTATGTTAGAAGACGTAGAGATGTATATAAGGCTCTTGGACCTGGAAGTGAAGCTGAATCGGCCACTGTTCTTGCATTTGGAAGCCTTTTTACTTCCCCGTATAAAGGCTCCGAGCTCTACATTGATATCCAAAAGGCACCGGGAGATCCACGGATAGAATCTTTAATCAACAAGATTGAATTCCTTCCATTTGTGCCTGAAATTATAAACGCGGGAAAGCAGTTTGCTGCTCAGACGATAAATGCTCCTTTTCTCTGTGCACAGCTTAGGCTGCTCGACGGGCAATTCAAGAACCATTGGAAAGCTACTTTTCTTGGTTTGAGGCAAAAATTAGAGTCGTTAAGGCAGGGGAGTTCTCGACCGGTACATATTTTTATGATGACCGATCTGCCTCGAGCTAATTGGACCGGGAATTACTTGGGTGATTTGGCTAGGGATTCAGCGAATTTTAAGCTATATTTTCTGCGAGAAGAAGATCTACCGGTGATGAATATGGCAAAGAAACTAGCACTAGCCGGACATGGCCTTAGATTTGAATCGGTTCCTGGCAGTTTGAGTGCAGTGGCTAAGGTGAAGCATTGCTCTCCTGATATATTACCGGATGTACTCTTGTATATAGAGGAAACAGTTTGCAGTTGTGCTTCACTTGGTTTCGTCGGGACAGCGGGTTCAACGATAGCACAGAGTATCGAGGTTATGAGAAAATTTGGTTTATGTTCACGTCCAACACAGACTGCATTCTGACATTTATTCATCGATAATACTCGATAGAATTTCACCGGTTTGGTTCTTTTCCTTCTCGGAAGGCACGGCTATATGCATGCTTTTGAATCTGAAGCTTTCAATCAGACACACGGACTATTTCGCGATCAAGCTGTTATTCAATGAGAACCCGATCTCCGACGAAGTTCCGGTTCACTCATTGCTGCACTGTTAGTCAAGGTAGGGTTCTTTGTCAAAAGAAAAGTTTTAGGTCCTCTCAGAAGCAAATATTGTTTTGAGGCTTAACTGCAAAACAAGTGCTCAAACTATGTCTGTATTTTTACAATAGGTGCCTAAAGTATTTTTTGGTTGAAATAAGTGCTTAAGTTTTATTTTTTGCTAAAATAAGTACCTAAAGTTCAATTTTAGGTGACTCAATTAACTTTAAAACAAGTCAAAAATAAAATTTTAAGCACCCATTTCAATCAAAAAAATACTTTAAGCACCTATTACAGAAAGACACAGAATTTGGGTGTTGTGAATTAGCTTTTTTTATTGTTTTTCATCGAATTGATGATGTATGAACTGAGAAGCAAATGTTATGCAGGGTAAAATGGCAAACTTTGAAGTTTAGTTTTCAAATAAGTCATGAATTTTGTGCAGTGTCGAGATTCTCAATTATATCAACTTAATTGATATTTGGCATAATTTTAAATTTAGTCCTCAACATTTATATCTGTCTATATTTTAGCATTTATTATTATTTAGTTAAATTTAATTTTCAGCCTTTCAAAAATATTCAAATAGAACCCTTTAACTTATCTAAAAGAGTCGAATAACTATTTTTAAATAGAAATATTCACCAAAACATGAAATCTTACATAGTGGTCCACACATACATCATAGATTTGTTAAAAAATATTTTTATAATTTAAAATTATATATTTGTCCAACATAGAAGATAGTAATTATATATTAACATTAAATAAATATAGACTATACAATGCATACATACTTTGTACATATAAATGTTCGATACCTGAATATTCTAAAATAAATATTTTTTTCTTCTCTAAAATCACACGTTGGGTTTAGAAAGTTATCCTCTCATTGAAAGGAGTGGTAAAAAGGTAAATTTGTTATTAACCACTAAATTGGTTATAATATATTTGGTTTCCAAAACTATTTTTGAATTTTTGTTAACAATTAAATATTAATATAATCTAAACAATAATTCATTTTTAATCTCATTTTTTGTTATTTATAATTTTTTATTTTTTAATAAATTATAGCTTTAAGCTTGAATTTCAAATCATTTTCTTAAAAAAATGGACTTTAGTTAAAGAAAGACATATTTTTCTCATATGAATTACAGATCTTTACATATGTTTTAGAGCCCATAACCTCGTTGTATTGTCTATGTGAGATTAGTACCTATAAAATTAAAATTAACAACGACATTTTAAATGTGGTTGTAAATGTTCCAGTTTTATACAATGTCGTTGTGATTAATAAAATAAAATAAATTATATAACGATATTTTAAATAAGTGTTATATTTTAATATACAATTTATGTAAAAAAATTACACAATCACCATATTTAAAACTATAAAATTTAAAAATTGTATTCACCAGACTAATCGATTTAAGTTTTCTTTTTTTTTTCTTAGTGTCGCCGCTCTCTTTCTTTGGTTCAAACATAGGCCGGCGTCGGCAATAGTTTTCGAGCTATTTGTCGACCGCCGGTCACCCTCTTTCATTTATTTGTTTCGTTCTTTTGATTTTTCAATCTTTTTAATTCAATAAATTTATCTTTATGACACACTTTTATCTATTGTTTGGTACGTTTTTCTACTTTTTAGCATGTTTTTTTGTCTCTTGGCACATTTTTCTATTATTTGTTTTCTATCAGGGTTGATTTGACGACGCTTCGACTGATCAAGATGATGATTATTTGTAATCATGTTAATCTTCTCTGCTATGGACCTTCGGTTTGAATTTGGATACGCGGTTTGCGCTTGTGAAGAGTTTCTCAAGTGCTCGACTCTGATTTGCGTTTTCTCGGTGGTCTATCAATAGCTTCATCCCCTTTTGTGGTTCGTTTTGCCGATGCAGTCAGGTTTTGTATCTATTTTCGATCGAGTATTTGGATATGTTTATAACCTTTTCATGTATGATTCATGTCTAATCTAAAGTGGCTAGTTTTAGGAGGAAGTCCAAATTATGTATTTAGTTTACAATGATCGTTTGTAAACCCTTATTGTAATTTTGGGTATTTTCTCATTAATAAAATTAGTGGCTTATTTTAAAAAAAACTATAAAATTTAAAACTTAAATTTCTAACCTTAACACCCTAAAACCTAGAACATAAACTCTAAAATCTAATACTAAATTATAAATCTTAAATTCTACGCCATACAACTTAAACTCAGAAATTTCTAATCCCTAAAATTAAAAGGTTTGTATTAACTAAGTTCACACAAATTTGTGTATCAAATTATTTTCCTAAAATAATTACTATTATAACATTTAACTAACTTTTTTTGTCGTTGATATTATCATAGGGACGAGCATCAGTGCATCACAAATCGAAAAGCCAAAAACGATCAAAATCGTAATATTCAAAAAGTTTATGATTGTAAACCACTGAACTTGATCTGGACATTCGACTGAACTGAGTGAACTGCATTGAATTTGTCGAAGCAAACTCGAGAACGATTATGCAAGTTTAAGTTTTTTTATCTTATCTAAATGCACATTATTTACCTAAGGTGAACATGCTGACAACAAATAAAATTTCAAAAGAACAGACAACATAAAGGCAACCATTTACACATATACACACTTTAGGGATTAAAATGTAAATACTTAGGAATTTAAACAAAAAACCATTTATTAGAGGAGAAGAACGAACCTTACCTCTAATGAGTATATTTCCATTCAATTGGATGTTTTACTTTTGAAAGACAAAGGAAAACAATGAAATTTTAGAAAACAAGAATGAAGGATCCATTAGAAATCAAGAATTTAAGAAATCTTTGATAAAAAAGAGAGTGTTTAACTGAAAAAATTTTGAGAAAAAAGTTTGACAGAAAAAAAGTTATGTCAAAAGTGGATTTAGAAAAATAACTATCTTAATTAGATTCCCTTTAATTCACTAATTAAAACTCATTTAAAATAATCCAAATTTAGAGAAAAATCATATTAAAATATTTGACAAATTAGCTCCTTAAAGATTCTAAGGTTTGACATTTTTTCAAAACAGTCACTAAAAACAATTTTTTACTCTTTACATTCTGATTACTAGCCAAAATGTCAAATTTCCAAATTCCACTTTTCAAAATCGACTTTACCAAAAATATACATACATTAAATAATGATTTTAGGATATTTCCCCCCTATATTATCTCACACAAATATATTTAATCCAATTTTTATCTTGAATTCGACTTGAATCCTTAATCTCAGCCCACCGAATCGTCTAACCAACCTAGAAACTCCTAGCCCAAAACCTAGGCGTTACAATGATTCATAAGTTTAAAAATCGTGTTTATAATTGAATTTTAATTTTAATTTAATTTATAATTATTTTAAATATTTTACAATGTCAAAATATGTATTTTATACTTAAAAATAGTGAAATAGCTATAAAAATTGTATATGAATTATTAATCATTAATTTTATTTATTTTCAAAAATAAATTTTAACAAATATTTATGAAAAACCTTTAAGACTTTTCGAAATAATATTTAAAAGTCATAAAATAAATTTATTTTATCAAAATAAAATACAAAATCTTAAAACCGTTAATATGAAATAACCGATACTCAAAAATTCAAAATTAATCGAACCGGAAACCAATGAATTATTCAACGGGATAAACTATTGAATCAAAACATAAAAATGCAAGATCCTAACAGTTGACACTAAAAGTCAACTGTCCTTGGTAATGTAAGAAACAAATAGAAATATATAAGGAAAAAAATTTAACATCAAAATAAGTGTTCAAATTATTCTGTTTTTTAGTACTTAATTTTTTTTTATCTTTTTTAAATATTTAAATTAATATTTTTGATCAAAATAATTACCTTAATTGACCTTAAAAGAACAAAAAAATAAAATAGACAGCTAGAAGAAAAAAATAGTTCGAACAATTATTTTGATATTAAGAAAAAAAACAAAATTAGCGGCGGTATTACCATGAAGAAGGACATTTATATGGTGTGTAACTAATAACTATAAAAGTTACTTTCGTGAGGGGCTTCTCAATTATTTGTTTAATGTCGTTATTTCTAAGAATCACGTCCGTCCCACTCTCAATAAATGTCAACCTAATTCCTTGTGATAATCGAAGCTTTATACTATTTAATATATTTTTGGCAAAATGACAAAAAATTCCCTTAACGTTTGTATATTTTGTCATTCAGTCCCTTTTATTTTTTTTGAAACAAATAACTCCCAATGTTTTAATTTGGTCTAAATATACCTATATTAGATAAAAATTGGCAGTCAACGACTGATGTTGATTGGACTTGCCACGTGTTAAAATCTGTTAACGTGTCAACATCATATTTGTCACTTGTCACCATTTGTTTTGGCCACGTGTCAGCACGATACTCAGCCACATGTGACCATAAAAAAGGGTATAACAAAATAATTTGTTTTAAAAATCTGATGTAGCATATGCCATGTCAACAAATTTTAATGCGTGACAAGTCCAGTCTAATCAGTCTTTGACTGTTAGTTGACTAACAATTTTCATCCAACATGAGTATATTTGGACCAAAATAAAACTTTGAGGTTGTTTGCTCCAAAAAAAAATAGAGAGTCAAATAACAAAACATATAATCGTTAGAGATATCTTTTGTCATTTGCCTATATTTTCTAATATTATGTATTTATTTTATACACAACAAACGTGGTAAATATTGCATAGGTCTAAAACTTAAATTTCAAATTTTAATCTTAAATTTTAAACAATAAAAGATTACATATCAAAAATATTTTATATATTTATGGAGGGGAATATTTTAAAAGTTTACACAAATCTATTAAGATTTTATTTATAGAGTAAAGTTTATGTATTTTAATTGTAGGATTTAAAAATTTAACGTCAGAGTTTTAGGATTAACATTTACTTTTTCAAATATTAAGATTAAGACATGTAAAATAAATGGGTGTAAAAAATTACACATTTATTAATTGTTTATACGAGTCTTATAAATTTTTATTTTATTTTATTTAAAAGTCATAAAAATTCTAAAAGTCTTATTAAAATTATAAAATATATTTTTAAGAAAAAATCTGTAAATATCACATGAAAAAATGGTTAAAATTGATTGAATCCATGGCTTAAGTATAAAAAGATTTAGGGGTTTAATTGAATATTTTCAAAAGTTTAAGAACTTCTTATTTTTTAAGCCTTTATATTCAGTTCAGCTAGCTGGCTAGCTGCTTCTGTGTTCCTTGGTGTTTTGCTCCCAATTTTTTTTTTCTGTTTGTTCTGTTTATTTTGTTAATTTGCTGTTTGTGAGATTTCGATTTGATTCGAGAAAAAAATGGAGCCACTGGATTACCTCGCAGAGGAGAGGAGCAAGGCATCGTTCGATGTAGAAGATATGAAGATCGTTTGGGCTGGTTCTCGTCAAGCCTACGAGCTGTCCGATCGGATTTCTCGTCTCGTCGCTAGTGATCCGGTGATCTACTTGTTCTTTTTCTTATTCTTCTTTTCTTCTCATGTGATTTATTGCTACCTGCATTACGGCGGTGAAAACTGAAAAGTATATGTTTTAAGAATCTTGAGACTTTTGGTTGAATATAACTTGAGATGCTTGAGTTCATTATTTCTAATGTTGCTGCTCGTTTACCGTCGCGTGAACCGTTTATTTTTCTTTCTGTTTGGTTCTCGAGAACATGAGGGAAAGAATGAAGTCTAGTTGTTAGTTGGTTTGAAAATACATTGTTTACTGTAATTCCCTATAAGAACACGTGTTTTACTGTTTGTTTCTCGCGAAAATGTAGGAAGAAATCCGATTTTCATTTTCTGTCATAAATTCTGTTTTCAATTTCTCTCTGCTACCTGTGCATCAGCGTTTGAATTTTGATGTTCTTAAGCCTTTTCAGCTACCGGCTACCGCTCAAAGTGAAAAGTGAAATGATGCAAAGTTATGATTTGGAATTATGTTTCTATTTTCTCTAGATCTTTCGGAAGGATAACAGAACTATGCTAAGTAGGAAGGAGTTGTTTAAAGATACTTTGAGAAAAGCTGCTCATGCGGTGAAGCGGACAGTCGAGCTTAATCTCTCCGGTTTGTTTTCCGCTGTGCTCCTCCTAGTGTTGTTGATTGTTCCCTTAGATATCTGAATAATATTATACTGTTTTATGACAGAAGAAGAGTCATCAACATTATGGAATTATGTGGATCAGCCTGCTTATGCAAACCTTCACTGGGTAAGATCTAGTTTCTGATTCCCATTTCTAAGTTTCAGTTCAGAAGTACTGCATATGTCACTTGCAAGCTAAGCAATAAATTTGGAAAACACAAGAAAAACCTTCGGCAACTTCATCATTCGAATCTAGTTTGCCAATTTTCATATAACAAGATTGTCTCTTTGTGTTGATTTCTGGGTTTGAAGTTTTCATCATTTAAATCTAGTTTTATCCTACTAATATATGTTTTCTTCATAGGGAATGTTTATACCTGCTATTGAAGGACAAGGGACTGAGGAGCAGAAACAGAAATGGCTGCCAATGGCATATAAGATGCAAATAATTGGATGCTATGCACAAACTGAACTTGGTCATGGCTCCAATGTCCAAGGGCTTGAGACTACTGCAACTTTTGATCCTCAGACTGATGAATTTGTCATTCATAGTCCCACATTGACTTCGAGCAAAGTGAGTAAAATGGTTAAAAATCCTTTGTCAATTCAATCTTTGTCATTGATCAATGATGCATCGAACCAAGCAATAGACACCCTCAAGTGTTCTTCTCTCTCTTCTGCAACTTGTAGTACTTTTTATATTTCATGACACATTGTGACCTTACGTTGATCTCCTCGTATTTTCTTGACTTAACATTCTCTAAGGGGTTTTGTTATTGATAGTGGTGGCCTGGTGGACTGGGTAAAGTATCCACACATGCTGTGGTTTATGCTCGTCTTATAACAAATGGACAAGACTATGGAGTGCAAGGTAAGGCCAAGCATAAGTTATTTTTCTGGTATTGCAGATACTAATTCAGATCCTTTCTTTTATTAGGTTTTATCGTCCAGCTACGTAGTCTGGATGACCACTCACCTCTCCCAGGCATAACAGTTGGTGATATTGGAATGAAATTTGGTAGTGGAGCATATAACAGCATGGACAATGGTGTTCTGAGATTTGATCATGTTCGCATTCCGAGGGACCAAATGCTAATGCGGTTTGTTCAATTACCATGCCCCTCTAAGTTTTTGTTTCTCTTGTTTTTCTGAAGGCTAACATTTCATCTGTCATTTGATGTTTATCCGATTGGCCCTCCTTTTGGAGGAATGTAGTGTAGCTCATATTCATTTAATGAGCAGCTTTTTTCTTGATTAAAGTTGCAAGGCTGCAAAATTTCTGCGACTTCAGTAAACAAAAGAGAGGTTTCAGAGTGCTCAGAAACCTAAAACTTAAAAAAAATGTTTTTTCCCCTCAATTGAAGAAAGCCATCAAAAAGGAAACCAAAAAAGTGATATAGGCTAAAATGATGCTCCTATAGTGTGAGATTCATGGATAAACAAGTTGACTTTTCTGATGTTTGCTTCTTTTGTTTCCTCTCCAATTGTCTCAGTGTTTCTCAGGTTACAAGAGAAGGGAAATATGTGCGATCTGATTTTCCCCGCCAGCTGCTTTATGGTACTATGGTCTCTGTTCGACAAATAATTGTGTCTGAATCTTCTATTGCTTTGTCAAGGGCAGTTTGTATTGCAACAAGGTATAGTGCTGTTCGTAGACAATTTGGTTCACAGAATGGTGGTCCAGAGACCCAGGTACTATTTTCTTTTGGATCGTATACACATTCATATTATTTCACATACTGATTGTTGTACACTGCTACCTTTTATGATCACTTCTAATAATGGCCTTTTCTTTCCCGTAGAAACTTTCAAATAATTCTGTTGAAGAGTATTTGGTTGCTGCTGCTGAAGCTTGAGACTAATTTTACATCTCCTAAAGGCTGATGCATCTATTGCTTTGACCTTTATTTATTTTGTTTCAGGTGATTAACTATAAAACTCAGCAGAGTAGACTCTTTCCTTTGCTTGCTTCTGCCTACGCTTTCAGATTTGCTGGTGAATGGCTGCAATGGCTATACACTGATGTGACCAAGAGATTGCAAGCCAATGATTTCTCAACTTTACCTGAGGTTCATGCATGTACTGCAGGGTTAAAATCTATTACCACTTCTGCAACTGCGGTATGTCACTATTACTAACCTCCAATATTCTTCCTTCTTGTAAATATATCGACTACTTTTCAACTCTGTCAAACATTGCTGTAGCTTAATGTATTTTGGTTGGGCAGTTATTTTTGGATAGTTCTTACTATATCATCACTTTGATGGCATAAATGGTCTCTCTTTACTTTTAAATTTTTTGACACATTACGAAATAACAGTCAATAATGCTTTTAGCTCGGCTAAAATAAATATGTTTGCAGGATGCCATCGAAGAATGCCGGAAGTTGTGCGGTGGTCATGGTTATCTTTCTTGCAGTGGGCTCCCTGAGTTATTTGCAGTTTATATCCCTAACTGTACTTATGAAGGAGACAATACTGTGATGCTTTTGCAGGTATGAAAAATGTGAAATACTGCAAGTTTTATTTTTGGCATCTTTCATCTTCTTCATTTTGTTCTTTTAGAATCTTTGACATCGATATCCTATCAGCTGTTTTCTGGCGTTTCTTGGTATATTATGTAGATTCGATGAATCTATTGTGAAGAAAATGAAATAAATATCACATTTGAAAATAGGGAACCAATCTAGAATCCTTAGATGTTGTGTTGTTGATGATGATGATGTGCTATCTATTGACGATGCAAGCGGAAACACTTTTGTAGGTTGCAAGGATTCTAATGAAGACTGTTTCCCAGTTGGTGTCTGGAAAGAAGCCTGTTGGGACAACGGCATACCTCGGACGAGTAGAACACCTCATGCAATGCCATTGTGAAGTTCAAAGGGGTATCTTTTACATTTTTCTTTCTCTTGAGCTTGTCTGCAACTTGTACATGCTTTTTGAATTTTCCCATCTAAACAATTGAAGCTTATCTACAGATTATTGCCAACTCAATAGACATTGTTTCATACTCCTTGACAAATAAATATTTGGAAAATAACGCTATAATTATTTCATTGTTTGATTGGTTTGCAGCTGAGGATTGGCTGAAACCTAGTATTATATTGGAGGCATTTGAAGCGAGGGCTGCTCGGATGTCCGTTGCTTGTGCTAAAACCCTTAGCGGATTTTCAAATCTAGAAGAGGGTAAATTCTCTAGACGTTGATGGATGAATAAACACTCTTTTTCCAGTTATTTTTATTGTCATGTTACTCAACCAAGTCAACTCTTGCATGGTTACTAGTAGATGATCATGTCTGGGGTGTAAACGAGACACCTTTCCTCACAAACTACTCGAGTTTGGCTCAGTCATTGTCGAGTTGAGCTATAACTCAAGTAGCTTGAGCTATTGAGTAGGCCGACTTAGTGTATCCTCATGCTTTACTCGAGTAGCTCGTGAGCATGGTATATGTTTTTTGTTAATCATTGAAAATTTTCAATGTGAACACGAACTTGAGCACCAATCATCAAGCTTGAAGTTGAGCTCATTTTTTACTAGATACTTGAGTCTAATCAAGCAAGCTCAAGAAGTTCAATCTTTAACTCGAATTGAGCTTGAACTTTGAAAGTTTAACTCAATTGAGCTCAAGCGATTCGATCGGTTAAATCCAATCAAGCTCGAGCTTTAAAAGTTAAACTCAATCAAGCTTGACCCAAACTTTGAGTCTCAAAGTTCAACTCGAGCTCAAGTTCAGCTCGAACTCAATCACATCTCTACTCATGCTTTCAATTCTCACCAAAACTTGTTTTCTTAGTCCCAATTTAAAATTTCAGATGAGTGTTGGTAAACATCATTTTGTTATGATATATAGTATGAATTGGCCTCTCTGCATTATAGTTGTTGAACTCCATAATTTTAATGAGCTTCCACATTTTTCAAAAAAACATTCAGGTTTTGCTGAAATCTCATCTGATTTGGTTGAGGCTGCCGTTGCTCACTGCCAGTTAATTATTGTTTCCAAGTAAGCTTCTCCGGTCTTATCCGTTCGTAAAGTCGGGGGCACAAAAGTAGTAATCAACGAGGTTTCTTATAGAATGGAGGAACCGAACTATAATCGTCGTAAAACTTAAATTTTCATGGCAATTTTCAAGAAACTGGTTGCAAAAGTTGAACTCATGTACATTGGATCAACATATTGTTGTCTGTTTCATTTGTTTTTCAGGTTCATTGAGAAACTGCAACAAGAAATACCAGGAAAAGGAGTGAAAACACAGTTGGAGAACCTCTGCAATGTCTATGCTCTGTCTCTTTTACACAAACATCTCGGTGATTTCGTCTCCACCGGCTGCATCACCCCGGAGCAAAGCGCACTAGCGAACGAACAGCTCAGATTACTGTACTCCCAGGTTCGTTTCATGTATTTGATTTCGTTATTTAGGTGATCAGCTCAAAAGGCTGCTGCTGCTGCTGCTTTTATCTTACTAGTTTTGATCTCATTTCAACCTTAGGTCCGTCCGAATGCGGTCGCCCTTGTCGACGCATTCAACCACACCGACCACTACCTTGGCTCGGTTCTCGGTCGCTATGATGGAAATGTGTACCAAAAACTCTATGAAGAAGCATGGAAGAGTCCGTTGAACGATACGGATGTGCCGGACGGGTACCATGAGTACATTCGACCGTTTTTGAAGCAACATTTCCGTACCGCCCGACTATGAACGAAAACAGTTAAGTACCTCTCGGTTGAATGTTCAAACTGTGTGCCATAAAAGGCCAGCTTAACTGGCTTTAGTTAGCCATCTATCTTCTCTTATGGACTATGGCTCTTATTTATTGTTATTTGGGGACTTAAACGTCGTCGTATAAGACCCTTGATAGTTAAATCTTATGTAGTGGGACATAAATTAAGGGTGATATATACGTATCTGAATAAATCGATTGAGATTAATTAAATTTGGTTCACCCGATTTGATTAATTTTGGTCAAATTGATCGCGAGTCTCTATACTATGTATAAATTGTAGATTTATTTTATGTATTATGATTTTTCGGCAGAATTTTTTATGTCTATGACTTGTTTTAATGATAGTATTACGAGTAAATTATAATTTGGTTATCGAATTTCAGAACTCATAATTAATTCATTCTATTTATCAATTGTAACAGTCATATCACTTTGCTATTAAGTGTGTGATCCAATTGGTACGATTGATAAATATGATGACTTGAATGTAACTTTTTAAAATATGATGATCTAATTGTAAATGTACTCAAAAATAGTGACCCCGTGATGTAATTGACCCTATTCTAAAACCAAACTTTTAAGTACGCGAGGAGCGTTTCGTTTCGGCAATGGTATTAAAATTAGTTCGATTTGAAAAAATTGAATTATTTGATATGAAAATATTTGATTTGTTCAGACTCGATTTATAATTTTATAAACTTAATTCGACTCTTAAAAATTTCAAATAAAAAATACTTTATAAAACAGAAATTTAAATAATTCAAAATTTTTAATAATTAATAGATCAATTTTCACGTATGAGTCAAGTCCCTCAAACCTGTATGATCGCGTATGAAAAAACATAAATAAATATATATGTGCATTATACATGGTTATAGAAAAACATTTAAATTAAAACTAATTAGTACCATAACGTTATACATGATTGCAAACTCACTTAACGAATTTCATGAACTCTACTGAAAAAAATCAAAATAAAATTTAAATTACAAAATAAAACACTTACTCGAATAACTCAATTTTTTAGGGTTAATTACTAGAATAGTCACTTATGTTTTCCCCGGTATATAATTGATCACCGATTTTGAAAAACGACCGGTAAGGTCACAAACGTTTTCGGGGCGTAAACTTTTGGTCACCCAGCCGTTTGTTGCCGTTAAAAACTGGCGATTGCAGACATGACAAAGAAAAATAAGGGTAAATTACTGCAATGGCTATTAAAGTTTGTCTCATTACATTTTTGCTCCCTAATTTTAAAAAATAAACATTATAGTCACTAATAAAAATGTTTCTTTATAATTTCACCCTTAAATTTTTAAAAATTCATTTTTCAACCCTAAAACTTTACAATCAATTAGTACAATAATATTATAAATGCTTAGATGAAAAATAGGTGACCAAAGTATACCCTTTTTAAACTTAGGTGCCCAAATTGCTCCTATTTAATAACTAGACTTTCAAATTGCTCATATTTTTAATCTGAATTATTTTTATTATTATTATTATAACATTTCATGTCATTTATTATTATTTTTAAATTAAAAATAATTTTAAAATTAAATTATTATTATTATTATTAAATTTAAAATAATTTTAAAATTAAATTATTATTATTATTATTAAATTTAAAATATTTTAAAAAACATTAGTTTTTAAAATAATTTAGGTGTCTAAAGTTTTTTTTTTTTGTAAAAATTGGTGCCCAAAGTTTCTATAGATACAATTTTACGTGCCGGTTGTTAAATAGGTGTTAAAAAAATTGTCAATCGATCGGTACTTAACATGTGGCATTAATTTTATTTTTTAAAAATTTTTAATAAAAAATTTTCAGAATTTTCAAATTATTATAAAATCTCAAAATTTTACAAGCTTCACAAAACAATCTTTAAATCCCTAAAAATTTCCAAACTTTCGTCGTCGACTGTCGCCGCTTTCGCCGCCAGTTGTCGTCGTTGACCGCACCCACTTGGTCGTCGGGTCAAAGCGACAATTTTCCCTAACACAGCGTCACCGGAAACGCCCAACGGTGTGCAGCCGAACGTCAAACGCGAACGTCAATTTCGTGTTTGACGTTTGGCTACACGTCGTTGGGCGTTTCTGACGATGCTGTGTTGAAAAAATGATCGTCTTGATCCAGCGACCAAGTAGGTGCGGTCAATGACGATAACTGGTGGCGGAAGCGGCGGCAATCGACGACGGAAGTTTGAGAATTTTTAGGGATTTAGAGACTGTTTTGTAATGCTTGTCAAATTTTGAGATTTTATAATAATTTGAAAGTTCTAAGTATTTTTCATTAAAAATTAAAAAAATTAATGCCACATGTCAAGTACCGATTGGTTGACAATTTTTCTAACACTCATTTAATAGCCGAACATCTAAAAATTGTAACTATGGTAAATTTGAGCACCTATTTTTACAAAAAAATACTTTAAACACTTAAATTATTTTAAGAAGTAATATTTTAAAAAAATATATTTTAAATTTAATAATAATAAAAATGATTTTATTTTATTTTAAAATTATTTTTAATTTAACAAATAATAAAAATGACATGCCATGTTACAATAATATTAAAAACAATCCAGAGTGAAAAGAAATAGGAGCAATTTGAAAGATTAGTTATTAAATATGAGCAATTTGAGCACTTAAATTTAAAAATGGTATATTTTGGGCACCTATTTTTCATTTAAGCCTTTATAATATTATTATACTAATTAATTGTAAAGTTTTAGGGTTTAAAAATTAATTTTTAAAAATTCAACGGTGAAATTATAAAGAAACATTTATATTAGTGACTATAATGTTTATTTTTTTAAATTGATGAGTAAAAATGTACATGAGATAAACTTTAATGGCCATTGCAGTAATTTACCTTTATTTTTTTGTTGTCTTGTTAGCAATATGTTAGTGTTTAACGGCAACAAAAGGCTGAGTGAGTAAAAGTTTACGCCCCGAAAACATAAATGATCTTACTGGTTGTTTTTTGAAATCGGTGACCAACTCTACTGATTATTTACGTAGTAACTTTTTTTATTAGACTGGTTTGTATGACCGCACAAATCAGAAAATTGTCACAATTTTCACTCCCACATGGAAATAACTAAGAACCCACCCTACAAAAACAAAATCCCAAACCCAGTCTTTGATCGGTGCACTCGGAAAAAGATAAGGCTGAACATTTAAAAAAAAATATTTCAATTCCCCTTATTTTCGATATTGTAGCTCATGGATTAGTGATTAGAAGTGTTGAAACAAAAATTAAACTTTGGGAATCAAAGGATTTAATTGCAAACTCGAGATCTCTCCATGGCCGCCCCGTTTTATTCTACTCCTTTTCAACCCTATGTTTATCAGGTAACTTTCTGGGTTTCGCTCTTTCACTGATGTTCTGTTTGTTCCATGAGAAAATTGAAGTGAAATCAGAAGAAAATTGAGCTTTTTTTGGTTCTTTGGGCATGAAATTCTAATCGTATTGAGGCTCTGCTTTGGCATTTGATCTGTTATGAGTTTTTCTCGCCTTGTTGAAGATATTTGCAAATTGGGGTTTCCTCAAATAGGATTGTATTAATGACAAATTCAGGAAATGGAAATCCTTTTTTCAGATTTTCTTGTAAAGGAAATTAGTGGAACTTAGAATGTTAATATTGTGTAGTCCAAATGTCTCAGCATGAATATATGGCATCTATGATAATCTCATGTCGGTATAAAATTGTGTAGAGTCAGCAAGATGCTGTGATCCCATTTCAAATATTGGGCGGTGAGGCGCAAATTGTTCAGGTAATTCCTAGCTTTTTTTCTGGATTTTTTTAATGTTTACGCTTGTAATCCTGTGCCTGTGATTGTAAACTCTTTTTTTGTTGTTGTTGTATTTATTGGTTCTTTAATTTACCAGATAATGTTGAAGCCGCAAGAAAAGGTTATTGCAAAACCCGGTAGGTTGTTTTGCTATCTGTACTAGTTTTACGTTTCGATGTAGGAATTAGGGTCTTGATGTTGCGATGATGTATGCCGTCATTGTAGTTCTAGTATTCTGGTGATTATGCTTTTATGTATTGTTGTCTACTTATGAACGGGCGAGGTTTGTTGGATTCTGGCACCGAGCCCTGATTTTTTCTATAATTTGAAAGGATACCGTTTTATGTTACCAAAAATATATTGTACTATGAATGGTATAGTGTTTGGAAGTGTCAACTTCAGTATAGAGGAGATGCTACTGCTGTATCAATGTAAACCATCTGTGTTCTTATGCCTTCGTAGTTTGGTGTAATTTAATCATCAAATTCTTATGAAGTAGATCATCTGCTGAAGAACATTAAGGAGTGTGCCGCATTAGTTACTGTTTGTTATCATGTAAACTTTATATGCAAAATTGCAATGGAATTGACAGAAAAAATATGTAGGATCCATGTGCTTCACGTCTGGGTCCGTTGAAATGGAGAACACTTATGTCCCTGAAAATGAGGTAGGCATGTGGCAGTGGTTTTTTGGCAAGAGTATAACTAGTATTGCTCTTCGCAACCCTGGTCCAAATGATGGGTTTGTTGGAATTGCTGCACCTTCTCTTGCAAGGATTCTTCCGGTTTGTGTTTTAAACTCACTAAATGTCAACAATTTGTATATTTATATTTGTAGCAGATGGTGAATTTGAGTGTGCCTCCTGATTCCAGCACTGTCACTTTTGTTGTGACTAACCATGAGTTTTCTATTGTTTTTGGTTCATGTTTATTTGACAGATTGACTTGGCAATGTTTGGTGGACAGCTTTTATGCCAGGTAACTGACATTTTAGCTGCTCATTTTCCTTTTATTTCCTCTTACTATTTGTTTACCTTTCTCCGCACTTCTCGTTTGAAGTTAAGAACTCCAATAACTGCATAGAGATTCATTTTTGTTGCATGATTAGCTTTGATTTCATTCCATCGACCGGAACTTTTATGCGACCTTGTAAACTTGTATTGTAGCCAGATGCATTTCTTTGCTCCATCAACGAGGTGAAAGTCAGTAATACAGTTTATCAGCGGCCGCGGAATGTTGTAACTGGTGCGGAGGTGACATAATGATGACTCTTTTTTGCATTTTCCCTTCTCTTAGATTTATTCTCAAGCCGTGTTTCCAAATATCATTTTTCTGATACGTGTTTCTATTTCTTTGGTTTATTTCTCAAACTTTCTAAGCTGTTTTTACCTGTGTATTTGATGGACATGGTACTGGCATAACAGGGATTTCTGAGGCAGAAGTTATCTGGACAGGGTCTTGCGTTTATCATTGCCGGTGGTTCTGGTATGCATCTTTTCTTTAATCCACCCAAATCTTTTATGGATAAATATTCTATACACAGGCGGTGGAAACTGAAAGTTTTCACAAGCGCCTTAGTATGGTTTAGGGGTTTAGGTGTAGGGGGTTAGAATTTAGGGATAGTTGTTTCAACTTAAGGCTTAGGGTTATAATTTAGGGTTTGTAGGTTAAAACCTAAATTCTTGCCATATTACCCTAAAAATTAAACCCTAACCTATAAACTCTAAATTATAACCTTGAACCTTAAATTGAAACAACTATCCCAAAATTCTAAACCCCTACCCATAAACCCCTAAACCCTATACCCTAAACTAACTCCCTATACCCTAAAACTAAGGCGCGTGTGGAAACTTTCAATTTCCACAGCCAGTGTATAGGATATTAATCCATCTTTTATTAGACTTACTAAGTTCAAAAGATATTCTGATTTCTTTTTACCTTTTTCTTGTGGTTTCATGACAAGCTCATATAAGAGCATGCATTAGTTTCATTTTTACATGTTCTTTTTCACTGATGTTTTTGTTCTCCCCTTCCCTAGCTAAACCATGGGGTTCTTTATTTTGCTAGTTGTGCAGAAAAATCTTGATGTCGGTGAGGTATTGGCAGTTGATGTCTCGTGCATTGCAGCCCTTACTGCTTCCGTTGATGTTCAAATCAAATACAATGGTCCAATAAGAAGACCAGTCTTTGGGGTAATTTCTTTCGGTTATTCTTTTTGCACTCTCTCATTATGAAGGTGGTTGAGCAGCACCGCCGATGCGTACATGCTTTTCGTGTTACAATTTGTGTGTTTTACACTTGATAGCTGCATATGATATCATTAATTTGGGGTTTGTTTCAAAATGTGCCTTCTGAAAACCATTATGAGAGCACTTAGTTGATTAACCCTACTTCTACCGTCTCGGTTCACTTCTTAGACTATGCTTAATCATTGGCCTTGTAATTTTCTATCTTCTTTTCTATTGAAATCGCAGGGCGACAATTTGGTGACAGCTGTTCTGACGGGGCCTGGTATCGTGTTCATTCAGAGCTTGCCGTTTCATCGATTTTCACAGCGAATTGCAAGGTAATGTATGGTTGCAGCATGAATTCCAGAAAAAAAGAAAACACACACCAGCTGAATCACAGTTAACTATCCGCCATTTTCTCCCTCCCGAGGTTTAATGAAATGAATGGATTCGTTCGTTCTTACAGGGCGGTAACGTCTCCGAACATGAGGGAAAACCCGAAGTTTTTCATTCAGATTGCGGTATTCTTTTTCCTTGCATATGTAGTGATTGTATCTTCATTAATATTGACAGATGTGTGAAAATGTCTTCACATCTCTCCAACCCTAATTTCTATTAACCATTGTATGAATTGTTTTTCATATCCTTTTGTAAACCTAGAGTTGAATAGATCAAAGTGGTTGCTTCAAAGTAAAGAAACCATTGCTATGTTTGTCTTTATACTCCTAATATTAGTTTGGAACTGTTCCTCTGTTTCAACTGTTTTTGCAGAAAGTTGATGTACTAGCAGCCAGTAAAACTTGAAAAAAATCAAACTATATATATATATATTCTTTTATTTGTTGTTAAAAATAGGTGTTTAAAATTTAGGATTAATATCTTATACACTGGCGGTGAAAACTGAAAGTTTCCACAAGCCTTTTAGTTTTAGGGTATAGGGAGTTAATTTAGAATATATGGTTTAGGTGTAGGGGTTTAGAATTTAGGGATAGTTGTTTCAATTTAAAGTTTAGGGTTACAGTATAGAGTTTAGTTTTTAGGGTAATATGGTGAGAATTTAGGTTTTAACCTATAAACCTTAAATTATAACTTTAAACTTTAAATTGAAACAACTATACCTAAATTCTAACGCCTATACCTAAACCCTATACTCTAAACTAACTCCCTATACCCTTTGTAGAAATTTTCAGTTTTTACCGCCTGTGTATAGAATATTTATCCTAAGATTTATCCATTATCATTTTATGTGTATGGTATTTTATCTAGTTAACATTTTAAAGTTGGTCCGTTAAACCCATAAAATCTTTTAATTTTTGAGGATTTATGTTTTATCAGTATGTTGTTGGTCGATTTTTGACGATTGAAAAAAGGTTTTCAATAGTAAGGGTCCGGCAATGAGAGAGATAGACGGTGGTTGTTGGTTCAACAATGGCAGATAAAAATAGAGACTTGTTGATTTAGTTTAAGTTTTTTTAAAATTTAAGGGTTTTTCAAATTTCAGAAATTTAGAGTTTTCAAAATTTTTTTTAAAAAATAATTTAAAATTAAAATTTGTCACGTGTTGTATTTTAATTGGCTAATAATTTTTAACAGCCGTTATCGGTCATATATCTAAAATGATAAAAGTAAAACATCATAAACCTATTTTGACCCTAAAAAATTTTAAACGTCTAAAATAAAAAAATGAATATGTTGTGTGATTACAAGGTAGTATCGTTTAAATTTTTTAGCCCTTTAATAAAGCGTACACACTGTGCACACATAGTACTCGTACCTAGATCACCTAGATAAAATACATCGTTCTTTATCACTAGAACCACCAAGAGTTAAACAAAAAAAATATAATTTAAATATTTTTCAATTAAAATTAAAAAATAGTAAGTTGAACAACGAAACTTATTAGTTGCTATTAATTATTCAAACATGTCACACGTATATCGAGTGAGATTTCAATACAAAATTAAAAACAAAAAACATTGTTTATGGAGTCGGCATTTCAATATGCTTACTCAACCTGCAGCCCTTGCCGAATAACTCATCAACTATTATAAAAGCCAATTGTTTAATATCACAATACATACATATATTATATATATACACATATATATATATATATATACATATATATATAATCTGATCTGGATTTCTTAATCTAATCTGTTTTCCTAATTTAAATAACCAACTCCCAAGATTTATATGCAATATTCAATGTATATATATATATACATATAGTCTTCCCCACAGTCTCCATATCCCTCAACACTACCATTCATCTCTGTTTTCTTGTGTCAAAAACCAGTAGATGGAGGGTCTTATCCCTTTGGTTTACCGGACACTGAAGAAGACCAAGACCCGCCGCCAATACGAGTGTCTCTCGGCCGGCGCAGCAGCTCAAGCTTACGACATTGCAGATTTCTACGTTCGGAGTCCGGGTTTGAATCAAAGTCATTTCTATATGGAATCCAGTAATAATTCTGTAGCTGAGAAGAGTATGGGCAGTTGTGGTCATCGTCGGCGCATGTCCACGGGAGATATCTCTGATGGGATGAAAATTACCGGTGGTTCTCAGGCACCAGCGGGGCCGAAACGCTACGGGATGTTGTCGTGCGTGACCGGTTGCTAAAAGATAAGTACCATCTTTAGCTTTCATGATGAAATTTAAATGCTTGCTTTTGTTTTAAATTAGGAATCAAAATGTTCATTGGAAGGACTATTAGAACATGGATTTGTTGTATATATGGCTATGCTTTCATTGATGAACCAACAAAACCGAAAACTGATTCGAAACGTAGCGTTCGAATCGGTTTCGGTTTTGGTAATAATTTGATGCATTTCAAAAGAGTTAAAAATACAGTGGGTGTTGATGTTCAAGTGGTTAAACAAAAACAAGCAAATGAGTACAATAAATATTATATTTTAATACAATAAAATATGCTTTATATTATGTATTTGGTAATTAGAATTTGTTTATTTAAGTAAATCAAGAATGGGTCAAATTACCTACCCCAAATATGAACTTAAAGAAAGACCTTTTCAATTACCTACCACTAAAATTCAGCAGAACCAGGTGTTCTTGGGAAAGGTATTGCATCTCTTATATTCTCGACTCCGGTGGCAAACTGCACGAGCCTCTCGAAGCCGAGTCCGAAGCCTGCGTGAGGAACTGCCAAAGGATGATCAAAGAGATTTTAATGGTAAATGCAATGAAATGGTTATTAAACAGAAACCATGATGATGACAACCTTTCCAGGATCAGAAGCTATTGTTATAGTTTATGAGAAGGATCCCTAACCTGAACCGTAACGACGCAGATCGAGATACCACCAGTAGCTCTCCTTATTAAGCTTCAGCTCGTCTAACCGATTTTCCAGATAATCAAGTCGCTCTTCCCTTTGGCTTCCACCAATGAGCTCGCCAACCTAAACAAATGTAGACACGAAACGGAACTACAATGAACTCGCCAACCGAGCATCACAAACATCACCTAAACTTATCCGCTGAAATGCGGTTATAAAGAGATTGTAGCATGAAATTTTAGCAGATTTGCTCGCGACCATAAATGAAGAAACTTAATATTTACCCGAGGTACTAGCATATCCATTGCTGCTACAGTCTTCCCATCATCGTTTTCCCGCATATAGAATGCTTTGATCTCCTGAGTTTTAACATTCAAGAACTTTAGGCATTAAAAAGAGAAAGCAGATAAAATCCCAACATAGAGAAGCGTGATAGGGACGGATTGCATGCCTTCGGATAGTCCCTGATTATAACAGGGCATCCATTAAATGCTTGTTCGGTTATGTATCGTTCATGCTCACTTTGCAAATCACATCCCCATTTCACCTACAAAAGAAACCAAGAGTTAGAACTCTCCGATAGAAATGAATCTCCATACAAACTCGGCATATTCATGACCTGGAAATGGTTATCTTTTCACTTAATCGGAAACATTTTTTTCTTTCTTTTATACCCCAAATGCAGGAGAAGGTTTCTTCATAGGTTTGAACCCGAAAAAGAAAATGCATTACCGGGAATTCAAATTTTTTATTTGCTTTTAGAAGAAGTTCAATTGCATCAGTATAAGTCAGCTGCACAAAGTCTTTCTCAGCCACATCCTGTTAACCAAATAGAAGTTACCCTTTATCAGTACAATAACATTGCCGGTAATGGCGTCAAGCTCAATAAAAGAAAACGTTAAGATACACATCGAGCTCATACATTCAGTCGATCAATGACCCCTTTCTCAATCCAAGTGTTGAAAAATTCCATGTCTTCCTTGCAATTATCAAGCACATGTCTCACCTTCCAAGGGAAAGAACATGAATTACAGCAAATTCACTCGGAAAAATACGACTAAAGAATTTCAATGTATCTGCCTCTTAGGCTTAGCTTCCCACTCTAGCAACAAAGACGAATTCATAAATAGATGTGAGAGTAACATACTACATACTGGAGATATGCTGTAGCACAGGCCATGTCATCATTCAGATCAGCGAAAGCCAGCTCTGGTTCAATCATCTAAATAAACGACGGTATAAGTTCTTCGAGACAAGGTTTAGAAAGGTCAGACCAAATGCTCAAAAACGGGTAGGGACATGGAGAATGTTAAAACTTTATGAGGCTAAACAACAAATGCTTACCCAAAATTCAGCCAAGTGCCTAGATGTGTTTGAATTTTCTGCTCGGAAGGTGGGTCCGAATGTATACACCTAACAAAGTATAAGTATGCATTATTTCTTGACTGGTTTCCATCATATTTTGAATTACTATGAGAACAAGTGGAACCATACATCCGTAAGAGCGGTAGCATATGTTTCAGCATTAAGTTGGCCGGAAACTGTCAAGAATGCAGGTTTGCCAAAAAAATCCTGGCACGTAAAAATAGGACAGAATTACATTAGTGGAATTCAAAAACATACTAATTCCTGAGAGAGTTGCAAACTACATCCATTATAATTTCAGACATGTTGCGATAGACAATTAAAAAAATGCAATGTTTAAATGTACATTTCCAGATAAAACATCTTATGAACAAATTCATCAATTGCACGGATGATGCATGGAGAAAAGCTATAAAATGACATGCGTTGGTTGCCTCTCTGCAGTTGAAGAACCTCGAAATGCAAAGAGAGCACTTTTATCTTTTAAAAATTTAAACGTTTTAAATAGGGATGCAACTCTATGTAGTAGTATCGGAAGCAATGTGAAGTAAAACTAGCTCACCTGAGACCAATCAATTAACCCATCCTTTGTATTCGGAATGGCATTCACAGGAGAATCAGCAGCTTCTCTGGAGCTCGGAATCTATTAATTACAAAATCTTTATAATTCAAAAAGCTAAATGAAAATCCCAAACATAATTGAGTTATAATTGCTAATGAGTTCTTATTGAAACCATTTCACACACATCGAGATTTTACATTTAAATCAACAAGCCCGTACATAGTCTAAAACACCCCCAAGGAAAAACAAACTTAACAATGCAATAAGGATGCTAGAAAATTATCAAAAAATATAATAATTCCCTTAAGTCTAGATGCTCCAAGTAGACACGTCGACAATAGCTTAACTTTACAGAAAGTTATTTAAAATAACATGAAGCCGTAGGTTAACTTTCAATGATCAAAACCTAAAATAACAAGATAGCTATTAGAAGAAATAAATAGATTCATTATAGATGCGGTTCATACCAAAGTAGTAACACAGAACTGCTCACCAGCTCCTTCACAATCTGAAGCTGTAATGATAGGACTTGAGATCCACACAAAACCATTTTCTTGAAAAAACTTATGTGTTGCATAAGCCAAAGCATTCCTCACTCGTGCAACCTAAAGAGAATTCACGCATAGATAAACAAACACGCAAAGAAAATCACCATGGTCTCATTTGGAAGGCAAAATAACCATGCTGGCAAATAGCAAATAGAAGTTAAAACTAATGTAAAAGATGATTGCCTTGCACAAACTATGGAAAGTGTAAAAATAAATTAATATAACCACAACTAGAGATGATAGTTAACAAGCAACAGAACCATACCGCACCAAATGTATTTGTTCTAGGACGAAGATGAGCTTTACTTCTCAAAAATTCTCGACTGACCCTTTTCTTTTGAATGGGATAGGAAGGATCACTTTTTCCAACCTGCCAAAAAACAAAGGATACATACATAAAATTTGTCCTACAATTAGGGGAAGAATTTTCTTTTAGTAACCCAACAGAGGAACATGCAGTAACATTCACGAAATATGGAACGGTGATTGTCGATTTTTCCAAAGCATTGCCATGAAAAGGGATAGTGACAAAAAGTAAAAAACCAATTTGGGATCACAACATAGCAATGCATAGAGCAGTATGATAGGGTAAAATCGTTTTCTGAGTTCGTAAAGCTACTCTGATGTTTTCCAGATGCAGACCACTCGAATCAATTCTCCTACATATCACAATAATCAACTTAAACGAAAGGGGGAGGGGATCTACCATACCAAAACAACTTTTTCAACCTTCAGCTCCACCTTCTGCTTTGATCCTTGGCTAGCCACCAAAGTCCCTTGCACCCATATAGATGCACCAGTAGAAATCAAGCCAGATTCCACCTACAAGCTTGAAATATATAAATAATTTGCAACTATAATACACACGCAGAGGGACTAAGGAAATCCAAAGAACAACTATATATTGAAATTTTCTAGTTTTCCACTCTCACACAACAAATGGTGCTTAGAAACAGGGACGAACCTAGGACCTTAGGTTAGGGGGGGGCGAACCTATAAATTTCTAGGGGGCGAACTTATAAAAGTTTAGGGGGCGAAAATAGATTTTTAATAGAAAATACATAGAAAAATTCTAATTTTTTTTCTAAATTATATATGATTTTCAAAATTTCACCCCTCGGTCCATCCCTGCTTAGAAGTCTAACAAATTAATGTTGTATTTTACCTGATCATAACCTTCAGCATCCGAATTCATCACGCATTGCATGTTTGAAAGGGATGAACCATCATTTACCTACAAATATAATATCAATTATCAACCACGTCGGTACACATTAACTGAAAGAAAAAGGAGACAAGAAAAAAGTTTTCATTTTTTTTTTGGATCAAAAATAAAGTTTTCATTTTTACCTCAAGGAATGTAACGCTGCTTTGAGCCCGGAGAGTCCGAACCCAACCCATAACCACCAGAGTCTGTCCGACCCGATTCAAACCTTCATCAGGTCCTCCTTTTATGTCAGCTATCTTCACCTTTTTCCTAAATTCGCCTACTTTATTCCCCGTTTCGCCGACTTTCTTTTCTGGGAATTCCGTTTTCTTCATCTCCCCGGACTGCAGCGCGGCGGAAATAACGGAGCAGAAGCATCGGTTCCGATGAAAAGTTGAGTGGAAGGGTACCGGCCGGCGAGGAAGCGGCGGGAAAAGGCGAGGGCTTGTTGGGTTTTTGGAATAAAATGAAAGGAAACGAAGGGTAGAGTACGGTTTGAATCGGAGAGGAGTGGCGGGTGTTAGAGCAGCAGCCGCAGCCATTTTTGCGCCACTCTTTGCTTTACTTGGATTGGGCTCTTTGTTAGTTTGTTTACACTGCAGTGATTTCGACATTTAGTGTAGAGGTGGCAAACGGGTCAATCGGTCCGGATTCGGTTCGGTTTTGGTTATTTTGGGTTTGATATTTTTGGTTTTAGTTTCGGTTTAATTTTAGTTGGAGTCTATTGTGTTTCGGGTTGTTTCGAGTCGGTTAATTTCGGTTCGGTTGATTTCGGTTCAATGAGAGATCAGTCGATTTTAATCAAATTTTTAGGTTGGTCAGATTTTTACACCCTATATATGACTTTATAAAGTCAATATATTTGACATTTTAGTGACTTGTGTGGCTGTTTATATTTTATCTTTCTTTATTTCTATTAATCGGGTCTATTCGGTTCAACTAAATTTGGTTCAGTTTTGGTTCGATTTATTTTGAGTTTCGGGTTGATTTTCAGTTTCGGTTCGGATCTCGGCTCGAGTAATTTGGTTCGGGTCTCGGGTCAAGTTTGCCACGTCTACTTACGTGCATAAATTTCCATTTTTGGATAAATTACATAATGGTCACCAAAAGTTTAGAGGATTTTTATTTTAATCACAGAACTTTTAAAATTTGTAACACAGTCAATAAACTTTTAATTTATTTTCATTACCGTTGGTTGCCATTAAAACAACTCATGTTGCTTGTAGTTGTAGCTAATTTTATCTTTAAGCAACACCATCCAACATCCCAGTAAATTGTTGTAACTTTTATTTTCTTGCTGTCAAATTTATGAATAGAAAGGGTCCGAGTTTCAAGTGTTTTGGAAATTTAGATGAAATAATGGTAAATTTCTTGAGCAAGTGATTTATTTTTCGATCATCAGATAATTGATGACGCAAGCAATGCCAACAACTGCAATAAATTTAAGTTTTATGGGAAAGAAAATGATCATAACGTGTCATGTCATATTTTTAACGATAATAACTATAATGAAAATAAATTAAGTGTTCAATGACTGTGTTGCAAGTTTTATAAATTGATGACCAAAATAAAAACATACTACAAATTTGGTGATCAATTGGTGTAGTTTACCCCTTTTTTACAAATAAAGTTCCAGTTTTTTTTTTGGAATATAAATAAAGTTCCAGTTTTTAAATCTTTTCTAAATATAAAACTGACCCAAATTAACGATGGAGATATAAAACCGACCAATCCAATCATTTGGTCGATTCAAATCATATTAACTAATAATAAGAAGCAAAAAAGAAATCTTTTTTGAAGCAATTAATTTATAAAAAACCAAAAAATGGGGGAAATTGGATTCCTTCTCGTTTTCATTTCTTTTTAGAGATTAAGCGATTCCTCGAATTAATCCCATTGCTTCAAAATGAGCACGGGCGAGCTTCTCAACGTCGACCCTGTAGAGCTCAAATTTTCTTGTAAGTTTGTTCTTTTCATTCTGGGATTCCGATCTTTGATTTATGTTTTTTTTTCTGGGATTTGATTTTGATCCGTTGTTGTTGTTTATGGTGTTTCAATAGTTGAGCTGAAGAAGCAGATCGCGTGTTCTATTCAATTGTCGAATAAAACTGATAATCATGTAGCGTTCAAGGTATCATTTTTCAATGTCGAATTGAAACGGTCTGTTTGGAAGCTGAGAAAATGAAATGGAAATGAATAATTAATAACGATGAATCAATACTTTATTTGGGTTTTGTTTTCAGGTGAAAACAACCAATCCCAAGAAGTATTGTGTTCGTCCCAACACGGGGATCGTTTTGCCTAAATCTACATGCGAGGTTACAGGTACAAATGCAATGAATCAGTTCCATTTTCCCCCAGATTTTTGTCGTTGTTAGGGATGAGCGTTCGATCGAGTCGGTAAAAAAGATTGGGTTGTCGAGTTTACTATTCCTATTTTACAATTTAAACTTTATGTACAAATTTAATTATAATTGATACACTAATTACTAAAAAATTGGAGTTATTTGAATTTTCATTTTATAATTCAAACTTTATTTGAAATTTTTTGGAGCCGAATCAAGTTTATGAAATTACGAGACAGACTTGAAAATTGGGCTTTTGGCATCTTAAAGGGTTCTTGGATGTCGGGCTTTGGCCATGTTTGTCGTAAGCCTTCTTGTGAATCTCGTATGCATCGTTTATGTGTAGTTTGGGTCGTTAAGCATGGAAATGGATTAGCATGTCACTTGGCAAATTTAAATTACCTTACGTTCCGTCTGTATCGTCTTGTCCTCATTTTCCGCTGTCGTTTTCACACTTAGGACCTAACGATACATTTAGACAAGATAATTAAAGAAAAATTTTCTAGGGTTGCTAATCGAAGTGGAGCCTTAACGGGTTTCGCTTCGATTTTTCCCGTGTAACCTACTTGGACCGGTCAGTCGTCTAGTCCGGGACGAGGGTTTTTCATGCCAAGTCAAATAATTTGATTTTTTTCGAGTCAAGTTTTACTGACCCTTAATTATTATTGTATTCTGGTAATCTTCAAAAGAATCATTTTTTTTTTAATTTAGTTACCATGCAAGCGCAAAAGGAGGTCCCTGGTGATATGCAATGCAAGGACAAATTCCTCCTTCAAGCTGTAAAAGCTCCTGATGGTGCAACCCCAAAGGATATAACTGCTGAAACGGTATGATATTATTATTCCGACATTTACATTCGAATCCGAGTAACATAGTTATTTAATAGTTTTGAGGGTTAGGATGTATAGTTTTGATTGATTGCGAAAATGTTCGTTTTTCTAGTTCAACAGAGAAGCTGGAAATGTGGTTGAGGAATGCAAGTTGAGAGTGGTTTATGTTTTTTCACCTCAACATACACCTGCAGATGACGGATCTGAAGTAGGGTCTTCGATGAGAGGCTCAATTTCGGACAATGGACCGGCGAATGCCGCTGAGTTTGTTATGGTACCGAAACCGAGATCTCGCCGCATATATTTTCGTTATTGCCTTTGTTTTTTTGTTTGCCCTCTATATTCTAGAATGCTAATAGTTTGCATTTCGTCGGTGAATGCAGGCTGCAAGAACATTTACAGATGATGTTCAAGATAAATTACCCGAGGTAAATTCTGAATCCTGTATCTTCTGTGTCACCTTATGGAGCTGCATTTGCATGATTTATTCTTCGTTTATTTTGGCATTCCGATCTTTGTTGCTTCGACTCTTCATTTTTCTTGAAACACTCGTGTTCTACACTTATATCCGATGCATATCCAAATATTGGTACGAGAATATGATGCTCCAGTAGCCTCAAAATACATGAAAGAACTTCAAATTTTTAACATATTTGTGTTGAAAACGTACCCGTATCCGGAACTTACACCGAGTCAGAGAAGCAGTTCTGGATATAGTAAGAATCATATTTTTCTAGGTAGATATTTACAGATGAAGTTCAAGTTAAATCTCCCAAGGTAAATTCTGAATTCTGTATCTTCTCTGTCACTCTATACCGCTGCATATTCGTGATTCGTTCTTCATTTATTTTGGCATTTTGGATCTGTTGCTCCGACTCTTCATTTTACTCGAAATGCTTGTGTCCAACACCTATATCCGATATCTTTATGAAAATATAAACATACCCGTATCTGGAACTCACACCCGAGTCGAAGTAACATACTTCTGGACATGGTAAGGTCCATATTTTTCTAGTATGTGATGGAGATATATTGAAAGTATGATAGTCTTCAACAATGCTTTCTATAATTGCAGGCAAAAGCTCTTATAACAAAGCTGACTGAAGAAAAAAACAAAGCAATTCAACAAAATAACAAGCTTCGCCAAGAGCTGGTGAGTCGAACTGACCGTGACATATACCATAAGAATCGTAGTTATAATCATGAAGAATTTGTTGATTTTGGTCCTTTTCCGCTTACCGTTTCTCCATCATTGCTTCTAGTTATTGAAAATTCCGACTTTCCTTCAAACCGATATGATCTTGTTGATAGTTGCTTATGAAATGCAGTTAAAAACTCCCATCACCTGATAGATTTGTGCTTTCGATATACTTGTCTCCGACCGGTTTATCATGTTCTCTCGATCTTATACGAGGAATGCAAAACTCACATGTAAAAATTACTAATGTTCAGGAACTGTTGAAGCGCGAAACCAGCAAAAGTGGTGGCGGTCTGTCATTCATGCTTGTTTTCTTGATCGGCTTGGTCGGATTAATGATGGGATACATCGTGAAGAGATCGTAAACCTCTACCGACCGATCGAGTTGGCTCGAGTCGAGTCCTTCCATTAGTTAGCTTTAATGGAATTAGCAAAACTTAAGGCTAAGGTCCTATGGGTATGCAGTTGGTAGTTGCACTTCCATTAATGTGTTGCATTCTTTCTGTAATTATCATAATTTTTCCCCATTTTTTTTCTTGAGGATCACGCTATTCACCTGTGTGGTAAAGCCTGGTCTAGTCCAAATTATTATTTAATAATTTAAAATTTTGTATTTAATTTTTTTTTGATAATCTACTATAAAATCTCACTGTTTTACTTTTAGGAGCAATTGTCAACATATATTATTTATCTATTACAAATAAAATCATAATTTTAAATATAAATAATGTAATTAGAATTAATTATTATAAAATATGATCAGACTAACAATGGAAACATTGCCATTAAAATAAAATATAATTGGCAATTTACTAGTTTCTAACATATCATACATTTCACATGATTTACATATTTGCTTTTTAAATTCAATTTATCTATATAAAATAATATTATTTAAATTGTTAAACATAATTAAAATATATTAACTATTTTTGACAATTTAAATAATAATAACAATCAGAAAGCAAACTAATCCTAAATTTAAAAAGGCAAATCCCCTTCCCCATAAATATTGGATTTAGAAGAACCTCCCCCGGCACTCTGTTAGAAAATGAAGTCACTGAGCTGAACAGATTTCCCCCTCCCTGTGGTTCTACCGATTAAATATGCTCGGTCCTCGATATCTGCATTCGGGCAGTTCATTCTATGCCTGCGGCATCGGAAACGAGCCATTAAGTTATTTACAGATCGAAAGCAACAAAAGGGTATCGATGATGTTACAGCACATACCAAGCAAAGTGATCTTCACAACAAATAGAACCCCCAATGATTGAAAGTCCAGCTCCTTTCCTGCAATCAACATCGTCGAGCAGCGCATTCGGTCAATTACAAAGTAAATTAAAAGTTGTAAACAATCGAATAAGTGGTATGGATAATATACCAAGTTGCCGTGTACATATCATAGAACTTGTCGAATGCCTTGTCGAAGCAGTAGTGGCAAATCAAAAGATCCCTAATGTCAGTCACCTCGCACGTAGACTTACAGCATTTCACCTATATTGATTAAATGTTTAGACATTGGTGTCATGACATGAATTCCGAGTGATACGGTATCTAAAGTGCAGAGAATGGAAAAGCAAATTCTCACCAGCCGCTTGAGTTTATGCGAGTAGTACTGTTTATGGGATGGATGGGTACGGATATGTTCATTCAAATGTCCTTCACTGTATTTCAAAATATCCGGGAAGAAAGATCATAAACTTCCCTTTTCGTTTTACAATACGTATCGAAGACAAACATGTAATAACTGAATGTGAAAATGACAAGGTAGAGGTTATACAGCTTACTTGTCACAAACGACGGTGCTGCAATGAAGGCATGTTGCTAGGCCAATCGAGCCACGGCATACATTACAGCTTGTACGAGAAACGTTTTCACCTATCTGATGGCATCTGCAGATAGGAAGAAAAGCAAAGAGAACTTAGCTCCCTAAGAATTGAAAGTTATTGCAGCTTCAAACACAAGAAAGGTCATTCTTTTTTGTCATTAAGGAACATAAAGCGAAAAATAAATCACATCTAATCAAAGAGACTAAGAAATGGTGCAAATATAGCTCATTTAGTTAAATAAAAATTTTGAAACTCAACAACCCGGATTAACATAAAAGTTTAGGTCTACGAACTACTTTTCAGAACGAAGAATGAGCATGAACCCTACCCTCAAAAACTAAACAAATAAAGGAAACAAGGAACCTAGCTGTTATACCCAAATATTCCTTCAGTTCAGAAAAAGTAAATAAGAAAACAATATGGAGCAATCACATGCACAATAATATTTAACGTTTGAAGGTTTTTCATTTTCAAAAATATTTAATTTGGGATAAATACATGAAATTTAGTTGTATAAACCTTCTGTACAATTCGAGAAGATCTCTGGATAGAGAAGTGGGCTTCCTCTGCTTCATCACGGCCTAAAATAGAGAAAGCTTTATCAAGGAAAAACATGTTTCCACAGTTCATAATTGTAAAGAACCAAAGTACTTCCTCTAGCGGAAAATAAGTAATAATTAACCTGCTCGGATGTGGTGACCAAGCAATCTTCGGCAAGGTGTCCGGGCCTCTTACATTTCCAACTAAAATCAGAATCATTCATATAAGACTCGGTGGTAATCACAATTAAATAGTGGAACCTATTTTCAAATGACATAGAACCTAAGGAGCTACGCTATCTCATGCTTGAAGAAAATCTACTTAGCAATGTTATTTCGAAATACAATACTTCAAACGAAATTGTACCATTTGTAGCTACAAAGACTAGATTCCCTCTGGATCCAGCGATGGTTGTTGTAATCCCAAGTGTCCTCCGTACGTTCAGGAGAACAAGAGATGGATGTAAGTTCAGATGATGAGAGAGAGGGATTTCGACTGTTCACGGATTTCTGGAAACGCAACACATAATACAGGCTTAATATAGTGAAAACAATAAGAAAAGAGACATCCTTTTGTTACCGTGAAAAAAGTCGAGAGAGTGGGAACCTCATTTATTTGAAGGCTTTGCAAAAGAGCAGATTTGCATTCCATGCTGCAAATGTCGTCATCAGTCTACACAGACACACATCATATCCAAAGTTAGAGAGAGTCATAGAAGAAACGAAGAGAATGATGCGGCGAATTTTGAATAATAAGGCTCATTTATCTCACCTTATCACATATATATTCTCCGTACCTACCACAAACTACACAAACAGGTTCACCCGGAAGAGGAAACCGTTGCTCACTTCTGCTCTTAACTCGATCAACTTCATTCACATCACCTACAATAAATATAGTAAAACGAAGGTAAAAGCCACAAATGCAACAAATATAATTTACAGCTACAGCGATCATAACTGAAGGAGATTCTAAAACAAACCAGAATCTGGAGGATCCTGAGTTTCTTTATCATCATCAGAAGTACTTCCATCGCCTGAAATTTTAGGAACCCGATATTCAGTGATCGAATACACATTCAATGGTGATTATAGAGTTGCAAGTCATCAAAGTTTATAAATTGAATTTGAAAATCATGTCTTTATAAACCGAACCAACAATCAGTTCAAAATTAATGCAACTTACTTCCATAGTCTACCAATGTTACACTCGAATTCGAAGCTTGCTGCAACAAACAGAAAAAACAATAATAAGAACTAGGGCTGTAATTGAGACGAGACAGATCGTGAGCTACTCGAGCTTGACTCGGTCAAAGCTCGAATCGATTGGACTTGACTCGAGCTCGAACTCGGCTCGAATTCTTGACGATGACGAGCCGAGCTACTTGATACCCGACTCGAAAAGCTCACGAGCTACTCGAAAATATAATATACTAAATTTTTTTATTTTTTATAATTTAAAATCTAAATTCTTACTTAAAACCCTAAATATAAACCCTAAACATAAATATTAAACCCTAAAATCTAACTCCTAAATTCTAAACCCAACAACCTAAACCTATAAACCCTAAACTAACACTATAAACTCTAAGACGTGACAGATGAAGAGTTAATCGAGTCCAATGCAATCAAAGATAGGTCAATACTTGACTCGATTGGGCTCGAATCAAGCTCGAACTCGACTCGAGTTCTAAACAAGCCGATTCGAGCTCAGATTTCCCATGATGGTTAGAAATTACTCAAGCTCGAACTCGACTCGAAATCTTAACGATCTGAGTCGAGCCTAGCACTACTCGAGCTCGACTCGGCACGTTTACAACCCTAATAAGAACTAAAAGGGAATAACTGAAATTCATTTAAAATAAAACTAAAATCAATCACTGAATTACCAAAACATCAGTACTCAGTTCGTCGTAACCCTGAGATGAACTAACTTCTCTCCTGCTCAATCAAAAACCGGATATCAAACAAAAATTGCAAAGCAATTTCACAATAAACGAAAACAATTACACTTCAAAACGTGAAAATTGCATTTAAAACAGAAAAGAGAAGAAAAGCTCGCCTTCTTTTTAGAATGTAATCATGATGAGACATAGGTCCATCGTTGTCTTCAATTTCACGGCTACGATGAGGCCGCGACAACAATGGCTGACGCTCTCTCGGGCGTTTCCTGCACGCGCTTTTGTTTTCGACCTGAGATTGTTCTTCGGTCGGCGGAGGAGCATTTCCGGTGGCGATGTTATAGGCTACGAATTGAAGGGAAAAGTCTTAAAACTTGTTTGATAAGGAAGAAAATTAAAAAAAAAAAAACAAAAAAAGAGAGAAAAATTCACCTTTTAGGTTTTGAAGAGCAGAGTTGAGATTTAAATCTTTCTTGTAAGAGAGGGAAGGGTTTTTGTAGAAATTCGATCTCGTCCCCATTTCCACCCCTTTTGCCAATAATTGAATAATAGATCGGAAGGGAAGAGCTTAATGAACAGCAATGGCGGCAACCCAGCACCGAGATACCAAAACGATGTCGTTCCAACGGTGTTATAAACTTATAATGTAAAGTTGGACTTGCCGCGGTTTGACTCGTTGGAGACGGAATTCAAGGAAGGGCCAAAATCTTTTTATAATGACACATTTACCGGTATTATACAAAATTTGTTAATATGGGTACTTTAAAAATGTGTATTGTAACACCCTTAAAAAAAAGAGTGAGGGTTGTGGGAATCGAACACACAACTTCAAGGGATTTAAATCAATGGCCAACCAATTGAGCTATTAAAGCTCTTGGTTGTAAGCTATCATTATTGAGTTTTAAATAGATCATAAAGAAATATAATAATAAAATAATAAAAATATCCCAACCACCCCCTTTCCCCAAATTAAATGCATCGGTTAAAAAAAAGAGAGAAAAGGATTAGATCTGAATATTTTATCCCCTCCCCACCGTTCATCTTCCCCGATCTCCCTCACCGCGCCGCCGTGGCCACCACCGCCCTCACCAGCACAACCATCGCACCGTCCCGACCACAACTTCAGCCACCACTCGCGGTGATGCGCCGCCGTTCGTTTTGGGAGCTGTGTTGAAGGTTCGTCGAGGACCATGGTTGTGCACCCTATTGTTTCTTAGCCGTGCTGCCGTCGTGGGTCACCGGTTTGCGACACGCTCCTCACCGATGAGTTACCCGTGGTTTTGCGAGCAAAACCCATGTCGCCGGGCAACGAACGGCCACAGTTCAGACCGTCGTCAGAGCCACATTAACCCGTTCGGATTTCTTTCGATTTGGTAAGACCGGTATGTATTTTGGCTTAAATATTGAGTTAGTTGAGTTTTAAATGAAAAATAGATGACAATGGCGTGATCGGAGGCATTTTCTGGCCATTTTAGGCCGCGCGTGGGCCTCACGCGCCGTTCGGGGCGATTTCCGGCCGCCTTGGACGGTGGCCGTTGAACCAGCCGGCTCAGACCCGGTCTAGCCTTGAACCGAGTCACCCAAATCGGTCCAAACAAACCAGCCCAAGCCCAATAACCGAACCGACCCGTTGACCGACCTGACCCGAAATGTTGACCCGTACCCGACTTGTTGACCGAGTCAACTCGGTGAGTCAACTCGCCCGAGTCAACCCAGTGAGTCAACTCGCCGAGTCAGCCATTAGACCAGTGACATCAATATGACGTCAGCGTTGACTTTGACCGCTGACGTCAGCGTTGACGTTGACCTGCCCGTTGACTTTGACCAAAAAGTCAAAATTTCTGAAAACTCATATTTTATGTTTTTCGACGTCCTGAGTCTGATTTTGAAGCCCGTTTCGTGAAATTCTAACCCGAAAGCCTCCGAATTGAACCTTGAACTCGAGTCTGCTTATGTATTTTAATAATCAATTATGAGCATTGTGATTAAGGACTGAAATTAGATTTTGTGCGATTGAAGGTATTCGAAGTTCCTTGTATTCGAGATGTAGAGGACGTCGCATGCGGGTTCGAGAGTGATCGAACGGAGTATAATGGTCGACCGATATAGCAAGAATTAAAGGTAATACACTACTACCTCTTGTATGCTTTGAGAACATGTTGGTATTTGTTAATGCATGCATGAATATGATAAGGAGTGTTGTTAGCCCTACTTAAGTCAAACTAAATATGAAATTGAGTATGATAACTTAGATAAGACCGAAATGTTCGAACGAGGAAGCTAATAAATCTGAAGTATTTGTAGTTCATTAAATAATTAATGAGGCAGCTAATCTCCAATTTCGAGCATTAGTGTGAAATGTTTAAATGAGAAAGATACCTGGACATGAAATTACGAAAATGCCCTTGAGATATGAGAATGACTAAAATACCCTTTGAATTGGAAGAGGTCTAGAAATCTACAGTGGATATGGTAAACCAACTCGATTCATCGGGAAACCTCGATCTACTGGTAAGATATGGTAACAAGATTTAAACGTTCAAGATTGTAATGGTGTTAGACTTCCTTGAATTTAGAATGAATTCCTGAATATATTTATATTTACGGGAAACTATTCGTACCTCTAAATTGATCAAGCGACTCAAATACTGAATTGATCGTAATGACTAAAAGTATTGGAAATCCTGTTATGGTTAAATTAATCAGAATGACCATATTGACTAAAGGGCTGAAGTATCCTCGGACACCGAGGTTTACAAATAAATTGGAAGGATGAATAAAACCTTGAGTTTTGAAATGAATGAAGTGGTTGGAAGTACCGAAATTCGTGAATGACCAAAATACCCCCCTTTGACTGAAATAAGTAAATTGCCCTTGATAAATTCTGGAAATGCCAATAAAGTTGGAAATGACTGAAATGCCCTTAAGGGTAGAAGCATGACTTACGTATATCAATCACTCCTGATATTAATGTAAGGATGGAAGTTTCTCCGCACAGAATATAAGTTTGACTACTCCGTGGAAAATCTTGCGGTGAAATATGAAAGCAACCGTTCAGATATACGATACAGTTGGGTGCATCAGAAGCGTTGGATTGTACTACAAGGTGGGAATATGTAGTTTGAATGGTTTTGGAGGCTCGATAAACTTCTGGGAATCTTAAATAGTGCAAATCGTCATTTCATCATTATTGGGCTAAATTACAAATCACCCCTGATAGTTAAATGACCAAAATGCCCTCGTTGGCCCAAGTAATCAAAATAGCCCCGAATGTATCTGATATCATGAAAGATCTCGACATAAAAATCCCTAAATGCCTGGTTGGAAACTTGATGAGCAAATAGAGTTTCTGAGCCACTGTTTACGCCATGGTTGTATAAATTACCAAAATGTCGTGTATGATAAAATGACCATAATGCCCCTGGTAGGCTTAAATGGCTAAATCACTCATGATATGCATAAACTCTCAAGATCTTGATGTATCATCTCCTGACTATCTGGTTTGAATCGTTAGTACAAACCCCTCTTTTAATAGGGGCCTTGTTTCAAAGATCTGTTCAATTGTCAAAAGTTAATATGTTCTCTTCCGTAAATGTCAAGTATCTCCAAGGAAATAAACTATTCCACCTAGTGTGTTCCATGTGTGCTACACGACTGTTTTTGCATACTGATTTACATGTTATAATACCGATTATGTGCACATGATAGAATACTTGAACTCACATGAACATGACATGTTTTATAATTTAACATGACCGTAATGTATTTTTGATATATACATATGCACCTGATATGATCAACATGCTATATGGATAATATATTACTAAAAATACAGCTATTGATTAACCGAACCGTTACATAAATTGTTACTGGGGTACTTGGGATAGAATATGAAGTGACCGTAGGTTCAGCCATGATCCAGCTGGTAATTCCTTTACCGTTACAGGTTCCTATGCTTCGGCTAGGGTAATACCTACCATACCGTACCGTACCGTTCCTAAGGTAATCCCTTAGGATGGCACCTATGCCCAATGGGCACTGGTTAACGTCTTTGACGCAGTTTTGGGGAACTGCCTCTTGGAGTATGGTTGGAGGGTAAATAAAAGATTAAACCGAACCGTATTATTACTTGAACTTATGTTTTTGAACTAGAAATGCATATTATATTGTTGTTGCACATGTTTTACTTACACTGTTGGAACACACTAGGAACCAAACTCTCTAATTCCACCTCCGTACATTAATAGCCTATAATTCCTGTCTAATTCTCAATGATTAAATAAAGAACAAATACCGTTATTATCAAGTATAACGTTACCCTGAAATATCGAAAAAAAGAAATGAAGATCGTTACTGCGTGGAACATCATGAAAATGTTATGCCTACCATATATCTGCATGAGCTTATAGCATCTTTTGGTAGTTTTGTATTACTGAGCTTTTCCAAGCTCACGTTGTTTTTACCATCACAGGTTAAAGGAATATATATCATGGTATAACGTTTGACATCAGTGTTCGGAGTTCTCTCGGCGTTGCTTTTGGAGTACGGTACCGACATAGTTAGTGGGCATGCATATCATTATTGTTTCATGATAGTGTCTGTAAAATGTTTTCTAAAATCCTGTTACATGTTTATATGATTTTATGAAAGAGTATTTTCAACAAAAGTTACCGTTATAATTTAATATGTGTTTTTTTTAGAAAATGTTTTATGTGTATTTTTACCGTGGGTCGCTCTTGTGACCCTAATGTGACTTCCTAGGATCCGCGAAACGCATAGGCGGGTCTAGGGGGTTACATGTATAGTACAAAGGACATTTGTGTCATTATTCCTTTTTTCTTTTACATGTAAAAAAATAAAATAACATAAATTAAAGAGCATGAGAACAATTTATATTATGCATTTCTAGATTAAATTAGACGAAATTTTTTCATTCATTTTTAAAAAAGCTGCAATTATGCAACTCTTCTTTTTCACTATTGTTGTCTTCGCCGTTAAAGATTCTTCTCATCATTCGATCAATAACCACCACTAATCTAAAGCGTTTTTCTCCTATATTGTTCTATCGCATTAGCTTTTCCTAAAACATTTGAAAAGTTCTTAAAATTAAATCTAAAATTTCAAAAAAAATATCGACGAATTTCCGTGCTTCACCGTTGAATTGATCCACAATTGAATATGTTCTTCGTCACAAGCTTTTTTTTACTTCACACCATCCGATTGAGTGAAATAATCTCAAACTCAACGAACTAAGATGGATAAAAATAAAAACTTTTAATCTACATTTCTTTCAATTTATTCTTATTCTTCTTCTTTTTCTGCGTTTAAAATAATGAGATATTTAATTTAATTTTTTTGTGTTTTTCTTATTGATGCAAGGCGGCCTTGTTTTTTTGAGTTTAGAAGTGGATTCAAACCACTAACACAAAGATCTTTTTAGTCTAGTGTTTGGTTTTTTTATAAAGGGTGGCCTCATTAAAACCCCCCTCATATCGAGCAATCCAAGGATCGCCGAAAGCGGAAGGGGGAAAAGAGTGCCAGTTATTTCATTGTCACCTTAAAATTACATAAACAACAAACCAATCGTCCAAATCGACATAATGGCAGATTACATCCGCAATATTACCTACATTTCGGGGAGTACATTACCAATCAGAAAACAATAAACCACTGTTATCCTATCCCCGACTTCGCCAAGGCATCAGCTTGTAAGTTGAAAGCTCTCCCTATCAGCCGAAACACGCCGTCTTTCAGTTTCCCCATGGAAACAATTTCATCCACTAATTCTTTGAAAATACCTGGGCAAGAGGCTGGATCTTTAATCCAAGAAATCGCCACTGCGCAATCTCCTTCTACAATTGGTCGACAACCTCCACATTTTGCATGCGATAAGAAAATCTGTAGACCTCTCCTGATTGCCAACAGTTTCGACAAGATGGGGGGACCCGGACCAGAATTCTCTGAGAATTGGAACAATATAGTGTTGCCGTGATCTCTTGCCAAACCCCCAATACCTCCCGCGGTTCTGTCTGAATTCATCGCCCCGTCCACATTGATTTTGACAAAGCCTTCCGGTGGAGGCTGCCATCCTTGGTATTTTCTCATACACTGCTTACTCCCCAAAGGCCTATCTGCCACCCTTGGGTTGTTTAGAATATCAACTCTCGGCATAGAATGATCCATCGTTTTAGCACAATACCAATTGACCACACGAATTTTCAATAAATAAAACATTTGAGCTTCATCTACTTTATTTCTTCTGAATACTATATCATTTCGGCTAAGCCAAATTGTCCAAATAACCGCAGCTGGAAAGAAGAACCAGATGGACTCGCAAGAAAAAATGGCTGGATCGCTAAACCACATTAAAAGAAGAGACTTCATCTGCTGAGGAATTGTCAATGTTACGCACCACCACTCTACGGCCCTCATCCATAGTCTCCACGCGACCCTGCAAGTCAAAAAAACATGATTTACAGTTTCAACTTCCTCCCTACACAGGGGACAAATAATTTCCTCCAGATTGCCTATACTTCTCTTAGCGAGCTCTCCTCTCACTGCCACTCTATTCAAAACAACGTGCCACACAAAGATTTCAATACGAGGTGGAGCGCGACCGTTCCATACACACATCTTCCAAAAGTCTTCTTTTGGAGCCTTACTATAAAATGCTTCGTAGCAAGTCTTCACCGAGTAAGCGCCGTCACTGGAACTCATCCATACCAAACAGTCCCGATTGTATCCCTCCGATCGAAAGTTATTCACCAACTCTAATAACTCATTCCATTGCGAAACTTCCCAATCAAAGGGTCTTCTACGGAGTTGAATGTCCCAAGTCCATACCGAATTAAATTTTTTACCGTAGTCCGCTACTCTCCCCTCCTTGTTGCGAGCTAAAGCGAACATCCTCGGAAAAGTATCCTTGAGGATTACACCCCCCAGCCACGGATCTGTCCAAAACATTACCGAGTGACCATCACCTACTTGAAGCCTAAAATTATTACGCAAAACTTCCCCAAAGTCATCATTGTTGCGACTCTTACTTATTTTTTTTAATCCGAATTCAGATTGAAAAAAAAACTTGAAAAGTTGTTTGTGTTTTGCGTTTCTTTTCGGTTGCATCTTGAAATAATTATGTTGGCACCAAAGTTCTATCTTTATAAAAAATTTAGTGATGTCATCGATGCTAAATTTTGTATTAGAAATCTAAGGTCATTAGGACTTAAAAACGACGATAATGGATGGCGACTCTAAATTTCGTAGTGGAGAAGAAGAAAAGAGAAAAAAATTATTATTATTTTCGACGGCCATGGCAGTAGTGAAAGTGGGACAAAATTACAAATCTCGCTGAAAAAGATAATGAAAAAACATTTAACTGTATTTGAAAAAAAATTAAAAAATTATATTTATTGCTATGAAGCTTATGAACTTCTTAATTATTATTTTTGTGATAATGACACAAATACCCCATGTACTGTACAATATTTTCTAATATAGTATCTGTACTTTGTAAACGTTCAATTAGCCCCTTGTACTTTCCTTTTGTCATACAATGTGCCCCTCACTCTAACGACGTTAAAAGCAAGGGGCACTTTGTATGGCGGAAAGAAAGTATAAGAAGCTTATTGAACATTTTCAAAGTACAAACTCACACTGACAAATTTTATATAGTATATGTGACATTTGTGCCATTATCCCTAAAAGAAACATAAATAATTAAATTTATCCTTTTATTTTCTTTTGAGAATTTTAACTTTTTAATTAAATTTAATTTTATACAATATAGAAAATAAAAAAACTATGCCTATAATATTAAAATATTTTTTGAATAGCCTACATGCGATTATAAGGCTTAGGTGAGATGATATGAATTTCCCATACCTTAACCAGTGATCGAGGGTTCGATTCTTACCATGATAGGCTTGCTCTAGTGGATATTTTGGGAAATTAAAGTGCTTTAGTTTTAGAATTTAGGGTTAGGTTTTAGAGTTTAAAGTTTATGAGTTCATGTGCTTAAAATTTTTAGACTGTGATTAGAATGCAGAGTTTATGATTAAAGACAAAATTTAGAGTTTAAAGTTTACGATAATATAATTAGAGATACCCATAATTGCCCTTCATAGAATCATCAATCTCTATAATAGTTCATCCAAATTAATCTACCAATAAATCGAATACCCATAATTATAAAAGTATATTCTTTTAATTTATCCGGTGGGAGGACCCCACACTTTATTTGACAATGTCCCATGATCATCAGTCACATTACTAGCCGTCCGATTCACATACTTTCCAGCCTTATCCAAAACAACAGCGCCACGTGACAATGTCTGTCTTACCGTAAACCAACAAGGATTAGCCAACTTTGTACCAAAACCCAAAACCAATAATATCAATCCACGTGTAAATCATACCCATTCGTAAGAACATATTAATCCACTTGTTAAAGTCTTTCAACAATCATTAATCAAAATAAACAAACACAAGTTCGGCTTCAACCCTCTGAAGATTTCTTTTTTTGCTCTGGGTTCATCTTCAAAAGGTTTGCCTTTTCTGGGTAATTAGAAAGTACAGTTTTTGTTGAAATCTGGGCTTTTCTTTGTTCTTTTTGTTGTGATTTTGTTTTCTCCAATTTGGGTGTTTTTGATTTTGCTTGTATTGGTTTTGATTTTACTTTGGTCTTGAAAAAAGAAGTGTTTTCACTTGATTTTTGGTTTGTAATTTCAGGAGGAATGTCAAAGAGTTACTTCAAGCAAGAGCATGATCTGGGTATGTACTGTAATCCTTTTATTTGTTATGAATAACCATGTTTTGGCAATTAGCGGATAGCAGATTACATTAGCCGATAGCTGATTCATTAGTTGATTTGAGTAGCGAATTGTATTAGGTGATTGTATGAAAGTGTTTGGTAAAATTAACTGATAGCTGATAGCTTTTAGATTATTTAAACAAACAAAATGACATATAAGGATATGATTATATCAATACTTGTTTGAATAATTTATTAGTTATATTAATATTAATTAGATTTATAAAAATTACTTTTTAATATAAATGATTTATATATTAATTTATTATTTATATAATTATTTTAATATAATTTAATTAATTAATAAATTTAAATACATATAAATATGTAATAATAAAAAGAAAAAAATAAATAGGATTAACTTATAAAAGAAAATATTTAATTTAGGTTATTTGAAAAATTTTGGTAATTGATAAGGTAAAAGAGTCTTTACAACTCTAATATCAAACCTCTAATTACCCTCAATCCATTCTTTCAATTTGCTGTTCACCAAACAACAATATTAGCGGATTTGACTGGTCAAACCTCTAATTATGCCTCAAAACTTTTAATTTTTGCCCAAACCGCTCTTTACTAAACATGGCTGGTGTAAAGATTTATGCTTTTTAATTTCTATGTTATTTATGGTAAATCGATGTGAATCATGCTATTTACTGGGGAATCAATTGTTTATATTTTTGGAAGCTAATGTTTTTTCTGTTTGGTTGTGGCTTCAGAGAAGAGGAGGGCAGAGGCTGCTAGGATTAGGGAGAAGTACCCGGATAGGATACCGGTAACTATTGAACTTTTACTTTCGAGTTTCGAGCTCGATAGCGATCGATGTTCATTGGTGTTCATATAATATGTTCTACTGTTTTGATAAGCCTGTATATCTGTTGATGATTGTAAATTGTCCAAGCTTGACTTGTTGATTATATCCTTTTACTTTTAAGGTGATTGTTGAGAAAGCGGAGAGGAGCGATATCCCGAACATCGACAAGAAGAAGTAAGTTTCGCGTATATCTTATTTGTGGCTTTAGATTCTCTTGATTCATTTTCGTATTCTGCTAAAGCAACATCTGGTGTTAGTTTCTTTGAATTATCCGTCTGTCGTATTGTGTCTTCGACACAATGGTTTCGATGATTGACATCCCTAGCTAGAAAGAGTAAAGTGTATAATATCAGATTGACTGCATTCGAATTTCGACATATGAAATCATTCAGATTGCTTATTTGTTTCCGGGGTAGTCTTCGGTAGCGATTATCTTCATGTAATATGTATGATTCCGAAATTTACAGGTACCTTGTCCCAGCTGACTTGACGGTCGGGCAATTCGTATATGTCATCCGTAAAAGGATCAAACTAAGTGCTGAAAAAGCAATATTCATATTTGTGGCTTTAGATTCTCTTGATTCATTTTCGTATTCTGCTGAAGCAACATCCGGTGTTAGTTTCTTTGAATTATCCGTCTGTCGTATTGTGTCTTCGACACAATGGTTTCGATGATCGACATCCCTAGCTAGAAAGAGTAAAGTGTATAATATCAGATTGACTGCATTCGACATATGAAATCATACAGATTGATTATTTGTTTCTGGGGTAGTCTTCGGTAGCGATTATCTTCATGTAATATGTATGATTCCGAAATTTACAGGTACCTTGTCCCAGCTGACTTGACTGTCGGGCAATTCGTATATGTCATCCGTAAAAGGATCAAACTGAGTGCTGAAAAAGCAATATTCATATTTGTGGATAATGTCCTCCCTCCAACCGGTAATCCCATAAATATCTACCGGTGCTCGATTCTTTACCTTTGCTATCCGATTCAGAGTCGGCTAAACTCTTTTTCTTTTTGCAGGTGCCATCATGTCTGCCATATACGAAGAGAAGAAGGATGAAGATGGATTTCTTTATGTTACTTACAGCGGCGAGAACACATTCGGGGATCGGATTTCTCAGTAGCCTTTGGTAAATTCGTTCCCGAGGTTGATTTTATCTTTCTCTCGCTCCACCAAACCCGTGTATTACCTCTAGCATTACCATTTCCTTTGGACCGGTAATTTCGTTATCACTAGTATCATTTAAAGACCTGGTGACAATATGGTGTACAGACGAATACTGTATATAAATTTCATGATTTCCACTCGATGTTAATACGTTCCTTTTCGTCATATCTATTGAATTCGATCGATTCCGTTCACAGAAGATGTTGCATCGGTTTTTCTCTGTTTAGTAGATTAGCTATGTGATTGTTTTTGATTCATAAGCAATTATTTGGATCTGATAACGAATATTCGGAATTTCGGATACAGGTATGATTGTGTACCTTGTAAACAGCCCCATATTCTCCACCATACCACCCCCAACTCACCCGAAAGTGCCCCGCTCGAACTTTCCAACGACCAAGCATCCACCGTACCATCAAGGCAGCCCGAAGGTCAAGCCACCATCGGAAAAGCCTCTGTTGTCACCTTTTGTTATTGTCCCTAGTTGGTGGATTGGTGCACATTGGGTTAGGAAACCCAGTTGAAAACTCTTGCTGCCCGGTTCTCGGTGGTCTGCTCGAGCTTGGAGTCGCCGTCCGTCATTGCACTGCTATAATACTTGAGCTCCTAAACATTAATATATCCATTCACCTTGCTTTTCAAACTTTAATAACCTGTGGAATAAACCGTCCTCCTGGTTTCACTTTCCTCCTCTTTAACCGATACGTTCATCGAAATAAACACGGCATTCGACACTAGAGCTCAGCTTCCATGCTGCAGCCACCTCGGCCTCTACCATTGTTTCTTCAACTACCGGGTATTTGGGTACTCGAAGTATCGGATACCCGGATCGTCGGGTAGTTCAAAGTGCAGCCCGTGTCTCGACTCAGATTTTGCGGGTACCCATTAGTCGGGTACCCGGAAGTTGCGGGTAATTCGGGTATTTGGGTACCATGAATATAAAATATGTATTTTTTAAATATGAAAATATATTATTTGTTTAATATAAAAATATAAAAAATATATATTTATTAGTTTAATATTAAAATATGCATTTATTAAATATAAATAATATAAAAAATAAGATTTTTTATTAGTTTTGATATAAATATATGGATATTGAATATAAAAAATATTAATTTTAAATATATCCGGGTACCCGAAAATTTTTAATTTTGTGACCCGGGCCTGACTCAAGAATTGGCGGGCCGAGTACCCGACTCGAGTAAAAAAAATCGGGTAAATACCCAATTATTTATGTTCTAGTAGTCAGGTTGGATGTTTTTAAACACCCCTACTCCCAACTCAATTTGCTCAATTCACCAAAATTTATACATCTAACATCACTTAAAGATTTTAGTGTCTGATTTGTTAATGATAATTAAGTTTTTTTTAATTATTTATATTCTTACTTAGACCATACACATTAAATATTTAACAGATCGTTTAATCTGGATACTAAATCAAATGTTGAAATCAAATTCTAATATGAAATTGAAAAAAAATATCATAGGATAAATATTCTATACACAGGCGGTGAAAACTGAAAGTTTCCGCAAGCGCCTTAGTTTTAGGGTATAGGGAGTTAGTTTAGGGTATAGGGTTTAGGTGTAAGGGGTTAGAATCTAGGGATAGTTGTTTTAATTTAAGGTTTAGGGTTATAATTTAGGGTTTGTAGGTTAAAACCTAAAGTCTCGCCATATTACCCTAAAAACTAAACTCTAACCTATAAACCCTAAATTATAACTATAAATCTTAAATTAAAACAACTATCCCTAAATTCTAAACCCTTATACCTAAACCGCTAAAACCATATACCCTAAACTAACTCAATATAGCCTAAAACTAAGGCACTCGTAAAAACTTTCAGTTTTCACTGCCCGTGTATAAGATATTAATCCAATATCATATTTGATATTGAACATTAATTTCAAAATTTAAGAACCCCCCAACTGATTTTATGTTATTACATTTTGACCATTAGAAGGCGCATTTCATACATTAAACTAGACCAAACTCCAAACCTTGTAATTCACGAACTATCACCCAATGGGCATTTGCCACGTACTCTCAAACCAAGAAAAACCAGCCCAAAAGTTTCAATCTTTGCAACTTTGTTCAAGTGTTCACCGTGTTTTCCTCCCCAAAAATTCCCCCCCTTTGGCTTGGATTTTGCAGCAAAAACAATGGCACCGAAACATGCTCATTGCATGTTAATTTAATTAAGAGTTTTCATTGGATTTCCCTCAGGATTTGGTTGGCAAAATCGCCCAACTTTTTTTTTCTTCTAAAATTTCCATCTTCATCTTCGTCCCCTCCAAAGATTCTGCATAAACTCATTGATTCTTTCGTTATCTTCCATTTTCCTTTCGTTTCACATTCTAAAGATTCTTGCTTGCCTTCTTTGGGGGAACAAAGTTTCGAAATTTATTGAGTGTTAATGGCCAATGCATCTGGGTTTTTCACACCTTCGGTTCCGAAGCTGAGGGCAAAGATTCAGCCTTCAATAGGCATTTCTCGATCTGGGTTTTGCTTCTCTAGGAGGGTAGTGTGCTCAAGTGGCGCAGAGAAGCTGGTTTCCCCTTCTGAATCTCGAATGCCCAAGTAAATCTTTCTGCTGATTCTATGTAATTTCTTGCTTGATTGTGAATCTAGTTTATCAGCTGATATATTAGTGAAAATGGTGTTAAATGAGCTTCCTTTGTTGATATGATTTCATAGTTTAATTGTTGTAGTTATTGTAAAGTTCTAGGCTGAATTGTTCTTGGGGTTTATTGCTTCATGCATGTGCAATTTTTAGCTTTTTTACAGGGCAATTAACTTATCTTAAATTTGAAATGTTGAAAGATTAGGGTCTCATTTGATTGCTGTGTTTCTGCTCTTGGATTATCGCCAAGTCTAGAACGGTACGATTCGCCTAGTTTATCCGAAGGTTGCTTTGCAGAGGTTTCTTGGACTTGGTATGAGCAAGATGTTTGGCTTATGATGCTCTTCAAGTAGTCCGAGCTGAACCGAAAGTTAATGAACCTTGGTCTGGAGATATCTAGAATAACTTATTGTACCGAGCTTGATATTGATGTAGTATCGGTTATTATCCATTCATGGACATGTTTGAGATTAATATGACCATACTTCAGATGCTTTATTTTAGTTGCTAGATAGTCGTTTTTCGGTTCATTTTGTCTCTAGGAGTTCGTCTTAGTGATTGAGTTGAGATGCAGCTTCAGTTTTATTTGTATGTTTATTACTTTCATATTTGAAACACCTGAATTATGATTTATTTTTCTGTTTATACTTCCGGAAAACACAGGCTTGTCAGTAAAGGCTGCAGGTTAGTCGGTATTGGGTCAGCAGTGCCGTCTCTTTCGGTTTCGAATGATGATCTTTCTAAAATAGTTGATACTTCTGATGAATGGATCTCTGTCCGCACTGGAATACGAAATCGACGGGTAATTTCAGGTCAGAATACAATCCATAGTCCATACTAGTTATATGTGTAGAATATTTTTCTACTGATTAGCTGACGGTTTATTGATGTGATTCAAAATCTTTAACTTAAATCATGTGAAAGAGTATTTTGCTTGAAAAGTCCCGGCCCCTAGATATGCCGATTTTAAGTACAGCCTATTATGTTCTAGTTCTTAAGAGGTTGAAAAAATAGTTTATAGAAGATTTTCCCATTACAAAAAGGCGGAATTTGGCCCGGCTTAAGTGTTGCACTCCATTGCTCTTACAGGAAAGGAAAGCTTGAAAGATTTAGCAGTCGAAGCGGCACGAAAAGCTCTTGAAATGGCAGATTTTGATCCTAATGATCTTGATCTAATATTGATGTGCACATCTACTCCGGAAGATATTTTTGGTGCGGCTCCACAGGTTAGTTTTCTTTCCGAATCTAAAGATAATTTTCATTATTTGAGAAGTCATTTACGTGCGTTTTATCTTATAGTAATTTTGTACTTTGTCGTTCTGGCAACCATTATTTAATCTGTCAGATCCCCAGAGAGCTTGGCTGCAAAAATTCTCCTTTAGCTTATGATATTACGGCAGCTTGTAGCGGATTTGTGCTGGGTCTGGTCTCGGCTGCTTGTCACATTAGGGGTAATCATTTTGTTTTACTTCACAGCAAGGAGGTCTCACTTTTGTTGATTCATGTTATAAATTTGAACTTCTACACTTGTGAATTACAGGAGGTGGCTTTCGTAATGTTTTGGTGATTGGAGCTGACGGCATTTCTCGATTTGTTGATTGGACTGATAGAGGGACTTGTATACTCTTTGGGGATGCCGCGGGTGCTGTACTAGTTCAGGTAATACGCTCCTAACTTCTTTTCATAAGTTAACTCTTTCCCGGAAGATGCAACGGTGATTTCTCGATGAGGACAATGATCTGATTTGTCCATGTACATGCATGCGTATGTCGTATTTCTGTCTACGCGAGGTCATACTAGGTAGCCTTAACTAGAGATATTGTCTTAAATAAATGGTTCCTTTGTGCATCGTACCCCTTGCTGAGTTGCCGAACACCGTGTCACACGTAATACTAGTATGGAGCGGTATACACACACAAACACGCATATTTGCAACGAGACATGATATCATTTGTCATTGATTCTGTAGGCCTGTGATGCTGAGGAGGATGGTTTATTAAGCTTTGACTTGCATAGTGATGGCGAGGGTGGAAGGTATGCGCCTCTCGTGTTATTGAATTAAACAAACACCGTCTTTTTTCCTCTTAAGTATTTCGACCGAGTTTTTGCCCCTGTTGCAGACATCTTGGTGCCCCCATGAGTGACGATAAAACTGACGAACTGTTGGGTTCTAATGGTTCGGTGTTAGATTTCCCTCCGAAAAGGTCCTCTTATTCCTGCATACAGATGAATGGCAAAGAAGTCTTCCGCTTCGCCGTGCGATGTGTACCGCAATCTATCGAATCTGCCTTGCAGAAAGCTGGTCTCGTTTCATCCAGTGTGGACTGGTTATTGCTCCACCAGGTAAATAATTTAGAGTATAATTGGTTCCGGCCATTACCCTTACGCATCAGCAACCATTGAAGTCGTCGAATGCTAATCCTCATAACATCTTGTAATGATCACCCGATGGATTTGATTGACGTAGGCAAACCAAAGGATTATCGATGCAGTCGCAACACGGCTAGAGTTCCCGCAGGAAAAAGTGATATCAAATTTGGCAAACTACGGTAATACAAGCGCCGCATCCATTCCTTTGGCATTGGACGAAGCCGTTCGAAGCGGAAAGGTGAAGCCAGGCCATACAATCGCGACTGCAGGCTTCGGCGCGGGTTTAACTTGGGGTTCGGCAGTTATTCGATGGGGATGAAAGAGAAGCCTAATGCCACAAGTTAACCATGTTTGAAAAGAAGAGAGAAATTCTTATGAAGAAGAACTCCCTCCAGTTCCAAAATTCTGATCCAAAAAATACACAGAAAATGGGAGTTTGGAATCACATAATCTCCATCAGCTCCATTATTGTTCGTTCGAATTCTGCTACAATTTAACTGTTTCATTGCGAATAAATTTCTAGTCTTTTTTTTCTTTCTTTTCTCTCAAGTAACTGTTTTTTCTCTCGAGCAAATGTTATTCAGATTCCGAGGTATTTATTAGACAGAATTCCAGTTCGATTCACTGATGCAACATATTTGCGTAGAGATTCGAAAATTTGACTCGACTCAAATTTATAATTTTGAATTGAATTTTTTTAAATTAAAGTTCATAAAATAGGACATGCCATCAAATTTTTCATGATTATTTTTTAAACTTGTAAAAATACTGATAGTCTGGATTTCTTTAAAATAATTATCTATCCAATTAATATGATCATAAATATTAGTAACAATTAGGTGAGTAAAACTTAATTCGACTCGAGAAAAAAAATCAAATTTCAAGTAAATTGAACTGAGCTCTTCAGTTTTTCGAGTTGAGTTATTTTCTTCAATGTTTTCTGTTTTCGAAATGAAAATGTAGATTCATGATAAGAATCTAATGACTTGGAACACGTTTAATATTGTTTTAGGTAAAAAAAATATTTTTTTGAAATTACAAGTAAGACTAAACAGGAAGTTTTAAAGGGAAAAAGTGAGTTTTAATTAAGCGTAAAAGTTAAAATTTGTTCCTTAGAAAAATTGCTTTTTTAACCCAAAATTATATTTTTAGTCTTTATTTGTTATTTTATGGCTAGTTTATGTTACAGTTATAAGTTTATATTTTTTCAAGAAATAATTGTATACTTAATAAATTATTGAGTTAGTTGTATCACACGTCCCTAAGTTATGACCTAAATTTTAATTTAATCTCTAAACTTTAGAATATTTTAATTTCACCTCTAAATATAATTTTCATTCTAAATTGGTCTCCATTTTTTTTAATGTTACAATTTCATCCCAAACCATAACCTTCGTTCTAAATTGGTCACCGGACTTTTCAACATTCGATTTTCATTCAAAAATTATTGTTTATGCCACATCATATTATTACATAATACACATAAGTATATTCATGGCATTTAATAAATTTTATAACGATTTTATTAACATGAGATATAATTAACATATACTGATAACTTGGGGATAAAATTGAAATGTTCAAAAGTTTGGGGTGTGATTTAGAATAATAATTATAGTTCAGGGAAGAAATTTGAATGTTTAAAAGTTTGAGGATCGAGTTAGAATGAGAGTAATAGTTTAAGGATGAAATTGAAATATGTAAAAGTTTGAAAACAAATTTAGAATAAAATTATAGTATGGGGACATGTGATACAATCAACTCTAAATTACTTATAAGTTTAAAATTTTTATATTTATACTATCAATTTTTTTAAGAAAAAATAATAATGGGTTTTGATGAACTATTTTTATGTTTTTATCGTTTAGTAATTTGTTGAGTTATTCCAATAAAAAAATGTGATTTTATTTCTAAAACATTCGGGTTTAAACAGCTTCTATATCTTCCGACTCATATACGAGTAGTTTGCATAGCATAATTTAGACTAGAAAAAAAATGGATTTAAATTTCATTTGTTAGGTAAATGATAAAAATAAAATCTATACATTGAATATAATATATGAATTTATATACAATATACATAAAAAAACATAAAGTTTCCACAAGCGTCTTAATTTTAAAGTTTATGTATATGAATTTATTATTTAGGGGGTTATGGTTATAATTTAAAGTTTATGATCAGAGTTTAGGATTTAGAAATTAGAAGTTAGGGTAATATGGTTAGACATTTAAGTTTTAACTTATAAACTTAAATTCTAACCCTAAACCTTAACTACAACCTATAAAACTCTTAATCACTAAATTTAAACCTTTAACCTCAAAAACTAAAATACTTGTAAAAAATTCTTTCTATCGCCTGCGTATGAAATAGTTAACCCTAATATAATCGAATATACTTGTTTTCGTAGTTTTCTTGATTTTGAATCGAATAATTTTGGCAATAGCCGATTTATATAGCACTCCAAAGATTAGGGCATGGGGGCTTAATGAAAAAGGAAAAAGAACAAATGTGTGGTTCTCTTGAGGGATCGACCTCAGAATCTTATCAATTTTTACGTGTGGTCCATTATTCCATAATGCCACATTCTCAACGTGGCCAAAACATATATATGTTATGTTTACGTGACTTATTTTTAGAAATTATATGATGACGTTACATAGACATATATAAAAAATACACATTTTAAAGAGGTGTGAATTCTGGATACGCGAGTTGTGTTTGTAGATTTTTTCACGACGTTCGGATCTGATTTGTGGTTGTTGATAATTTTTCAGTAATTTAATTTTCTTTTATAATTTGTTTGTCAATGTATTTAAATTTGTTTGTATCTATTTTTTGTTCGAGTCTGTTGACTGATTTTTTTTTTAATTTTTTCATTATATAATCTTGTATTCGTAATCACCTTATCTTAAAAAAAAAACTCATCATAAAGAATAGAGGACATTTTATACGATTTGACCCTTTTTTGGACACCATAGAGCTAAAGCCGGAATACGGCCGTTTGTGGCACCGACCAAAACACGATATTTTTCGGCATCTCTTCCATTTTAACATTCAACCATCAGACAACACGAAAAGTCTCTCCTATAAATAACGCAACCTTCCTCGTTCTCTGTAAACTCAAAATCCTGGAAGAAGAAGAAAACGCCAAAACAGAGGCATTCTTTGCTGCCACTGCACCCACATCTGAAAACAGACGCCGTTCAAAAATCCGACAACAACCCATTTCTCATATTCAGATTTCAACACTACCCATCTCATTCTTTTTTCCGTTGAAATTGAAAGAGATTATGAAGAAAATTAGAGGGTTCAAGCTAGTGAAGGTTTTCAAATGGATAATCCGACCCGGAATTAGAATTTCAAGCGATGGTTTCTCGGGACAGCCGAGCCCGAGGAGATGCTACAACCCGTTTTCCAAAATCCGCTCTTTTTTCCGGTTTCTTCGATGTCGAACAAGGTGGCTTTGTGATTCGGATTCGGATTCAGACTATATCCGATTGGGCGAGGAGGGGACGAAGAGGGGAGTTGGGGTACCGAAGGGGCATCTCGCCGTGTACGTGGGCGAATCAGAAGGCGACACGAGGAGGGTGGTGGTGCCCGTGATTTATTTCAATCACCCGCTGTTTGGAGAGCTATTGAAGGATTCGGAGCGGGTATACGGGTTCAATCAAAAGGGTGGGATCACGTTGCGTTGTGGGATTTCGGAGTTTGAGAAGGTTAAAATGAGAATCGCCGATTGGGATCATTGCCGACGGGAAAAACGCCGTCGCTCTTAATGATACCTCCTCTTTCACTCTTGCTTTAACGGTGGATCAGATTGAGTAAATTAATGTGAACAATTTTAGTGTCTTTTTTAACAATTTGTAAAAAAACGATCTAAATGTAACGTTTTTAAAGATTTGAATCTGTCTTTATAAATAGGGTAAACTATACCAATGACCACTAAACTATAGGGTAGGTGTCGATTTAATCACTATATTTTTAATTATGTCAAATATATAACTTAACTATTTAAATGGTTTCAATTAAATCACCCGCCGTAAAAAAACAGAAAAAAAATTAACAAAACTGTTAAAAAAATTAGTATAGTTACACATTTGATCATCTATATTTATACAATAAATCAATTTATTCATAATTTTATTAAATTAAAATTAAGATTAAATTAATATATTGTATAAATATAAAGGACCAAATATGCAATTATATCAATTTTTTAATAATTCCGTCTAACATTTTTATTTTTTTTAACGACGGGTGACTTAATTAGAACCATTTAAATAATTAAGTGGTATATTTGACACAATTAAAAATATAGTGGTCAAATTAACACGAACCCTATAATTTGGTAGTCATTTGTATAATTTACCCTTATAACAAATGGACTAAGTAGGACTAAATTGACATAATCTCTACAATAGAGGGACCTAACAAGTAATTCAAAAATCTCATGCCAATCAGCTAAAAGGTTATAATAAAAAAACAAGTCTCAGACATAACTTCCAAAAGATCAAAAATAAGTTCTTAATTGTTTCAGTGTCAAACTGTTTAAATGGCTCAAAAACAAACTTGCTTGGAAAATTTAACAAGAGACAATCTACTGACTGGAATTTTCCGACTCGAACTACTTTTACGAATCTTAATCCACTCGAATTCATACGACAAAGTACAGATTTACTGAAATGGGGAAGAATAAAAGGGGGGCAAAAAGATTATAAGTTAAAATTTTTGGGTCCCATTTATCTCATCTGGACAATACCAGCAGAAATCAGCTTCTGAATCTTGTTCATCACCATAGGATTCTTGGTGTGCTCCTGTGCTGCCTTTGGGTTCTCCTGGAAATCAACCAACACCTGCCCACATCCCAAATCTTTCTTAAAATGTGAAAATAAATGTATAATTACTTTCTTAAAATGTATATAATTGAGCCACAATCAAAGTTTCATGTGTATAATTACAAAAAATCAAAGTTCATGGGTCATGCGCAGCAAAATCAATGAATTTTCAGCCTTACCTGTCTCATGACTGGATCCGAAAGAATGTTTTGAATTTCCGGATCTTGCATTGCCTTGGCCTGCAACATTACACCGATTTAACATTATCAGGGCCTCCTAAACAGCTTTTAAAACGTAAACGGAAAACGAAATACTTACCTGTCTTTCCTTCAATTCTTCAGGGCTCAAATCACCTCGATTAGCTTTGTTAACCTGTTCTACACATCTGCAAAATGATTCAGAGAAAGACAGTTACATGGCACTGCTGAAAATACAAACACCGAAACGAACATCTGAAGCAGAAAGTCACATACCTTCTAACACCATCAAGCAATTCCGGGTTATTTGGGTCGTGTTTCAACCCTTCCTGGTATGTTTCTAAAGCTTTGTCATACTCCTTCATGAAGAACTGAACAGCTCCCTTTCTCGTGTAACCCTTGGAAAATGTTGGATCAAGCTCGATGCACTTCTCAGCATCTTTCAATCCCTCAGGCAAAGCGCCCAACTTTGTGTAGCATGCAGCTCTATTGCTGTATGCCTGACAAGGCCAAAATGCATTTCAACAGTCCATATGATGCCAACTTGTGTAAATTTGCCACCACCAAACTCGCATAAACAGAATAAGACTTCTTACCTTCGGATCTTCGGGGTTTCTTCTCAACGACTCTGTATAATGCTTCACAGCCTCTGGATACTTCTGCTGCTTGAAACATTCATTCCCTGCGTATAAATACATTCAAGAAGTCAACAGATAAACATGTTAGGGGGCTACTATTTTTGCTCACTCCGACATGAATATTACACATTGACTAGGACCAAACTTAAATGAATATGATAGCAAGATGCAGCATAACATAGGAAATACCAGTAGCAAGACACACAAACCAGAGAAAAGAATAAAGAACAATAAAGATACCACTGAATGCAACACATAAACATATAATGAATACCTTTCTCACGCTCCTCGTCAGCTATCTTTGGATCAAAATATTCTTGCTGCTCTAGTTCTTTCTTCGCCTTTTCAGCATCATTTAGTTTCTTCAATGTGTCTGGATTGCGATGCTCTGTAAGAGCTTTCTGGAAAGTCTCAATAGCTGGTTCATAATCTTTTGAGCATTTAGCCATCTTCACCAAAGCAGTTCCCTTCCTAGTCAAAGCTTTCGCTACCATTTTATAATCTGCCCTAAGCTCTCTACCTCTTTCAACAGCCTTGTCACAATCCTTAATGCAGTCCTCATACTGCATTCAACAAGAACAGTAGACAAGAAAAGGGATTGAAGTTAGATATACATATAACCTACAGTGAACTAATGGGAGTATTCTCTTATTAGGTTCAGTAGAAATAATGGGAGCCAAACAAAATAAATTAAGAACGATAATCACTTATCTTTCTAGACCAAAAAATTTCAAACCTCTTGTAGCCAGTAGGGATGGCAAACGGGCGGGGCAGGTGCAGATACCCCTCCCCCATCCCCATACCCACCTAAAATTTTTATATCCACCATCTACCCACCCCCACGGCAGGTACAATTTTCAAATCTACACCCGCCCATGCGGGTATATTCTTAAATCCATCCCCACACACACACCACAATTGGATACCCATTACCCATCTCATACCCACTTGTACCCGCCTGGTAGCAACCATACACATAAAACATAAATTTAAAAACAACCACAAAACATAAATTACAAGCAATATCCTATAAAATTTTAGGATTTATAGAATAGTTTGTAAAATTACATCTAAATTCATAATGATCCAAATTTATATGGCGGGAAGGATGCGGAGCGGGCGGATGCGGGGCGGGTAAGGTCTTAAATCCACCACCTACCCACTACCCGCCTGACTTTTTACATCACAACCGCCCACTACCCACCAAACTTATATCCATCCCCGCCCCAATTGGGCGTGCGTAATTCACGAAATTGTAAGCGTATGCCATCCCTAGTAGCCAGAAAGAAGCAAATGAAGGAAAACCCTTATTCAGGAGGAAGAACATATACAATCATGCCGTAGTAAATTAATAGTGTATAAAATTACATCTTTAATGGTTTCTTAACATGGCTATAGAGCATATAATCTTTAGTTATTCCATAATCTGAAATGATATCAGCATGAATGTTAAGCAACCAACAATTTCGACATTTTTACAAAGTTCATAGCAATAAGTAAAATTTATAGCAGTGAAAAATAACCATACCTTGCCCATTTCCAAATAAACAGCAGCTCGATTGGTGATATATGAAATATCTTCATCATCAATCTCCATTGCTTTTGTATAATGCTGAATAGCTGTTTCAAAGTCTTTCTTTTTGTATGCAGCATTCCCAGTCTCCTTTTCCTTTAAAGCTTTCTCCTTCTTCTCCTTTTTCCCCTTCTCTTCCTCCGTGGTTTCCATCGGTTCCGGCGCAGACTGCGGCTTCTTCGCCTCCTCCTTAACAGGCTGCGAAGGCGGTGGAGGCGAAGGTGTCTCCGCCTCTGGAACCTCCATGTCATCCCCACCACCATGTGCAATCTTAACATTCAACAAAACACCCAAAGCTTGCATAACTCTTTGGTCTTTCAAATGCTCATTCAATTTGCTAGGATTCCTCTGAATCTCCTGCATCGCTTTAACAAAATCCGGCTGCTGTAAAAAAGCCCTAGTAGAGGGATCCGCCGTCAATTTAGCCCACATCTCTGGCCCCTGAAAAGCGTCACCGAATGGATTCGGCGGCTGTGCCGACCTAGCTCGAGAAGTCGAAGCCGTCGCTGCCGATTGAGCATCAGCCAATCCGGATTTCAATGCTTCATTATTAGGATCGATCTCGAGACCCTTTTTGTATGCCAAAACAGCTTCTTGGCATTGGTGCAAACCGAGGTGAGCCGCGCCGAGCCTGCTGTAACCCTTGGACCAGTCCGGCTTAAGGTCGACGGTTGGCGTCGGATAATGCGGCATCGTATTGATGGAGGGAAGCGTAAGCGGCGGAGCGGTTGGAGTAAAGGACGTGGTTGGTCGGAGAAAGGTTTATAGCGTCGGTGAAGTGTTTGACGGCGGTGTTGAAATCGCCGGAAGAAAAGGCGGCGTTGCCTTTCGCTTTGGCTTCATCGGCCATCGTAAAACAAATCTAGAAGCTTTGATTTCAGGTTTAGGGTTCGGGTTTTGGGTTTTTTTTTTTTTTGTATTTAGAGGATCAGACAAGAGACGTCTGCTGGTTCTGGAAGCTTCTTATGTGTTTTAGTATTGGTTAAATTGCTTGATCAGTCCCTGTGATATAACATAAATCTAATAAATTAGTCTTCCAAACTATAAAATGAGTATTCTTTTGCATTTAACTACAATTCTATGAACTCAAAGACAAAGAGTTGTATCGATTAAGAAGGATTGGTTTTTTCGCATAAAATACCGATTCAAATCATTTTATCTGTATAATATATATAATTTTTTATCATTATTAATGATTAAAAACAAAATATGCAACAACTTATGTGATAGAAATAGAATTATGAAAAATAGTGATACATATAATACATTAAAAATCAAATGAGTAAAAATATTTGGCCGGTTGGCCAAACTGTTTATCTCCGTTCTCTCACGAGTACGTTATTCATTTCCCTCCTCTTTAAGTAGAATTAGAATTGTCAAAAAACTGTGTTATTATTTAGTATTTTTACTATACTTTTACAGTAATATCTATTTTTTATTATAAAAACATATACACATTATGTAGATAAAGTTATTCGAATATGAATTTTCTAAAAAATAATTTTTTTTTCATTGAGTTCATAACCCATGACAACCACTTTCTTAGATTAGAAACATAATATCAAAGTATTTCCTAGAGGCAAATAAAGTTTTTAAGATGAATTATTCATTTATTGTGAACCATGGCATAGCTATTGGCATGACCCTGAATCCGACCAAAAAATGTAAAGTTTCAACCTAATTCAACCTGAGTTTAATATATATTTATTCCTGACTTGGCATGATATAATAAAAACTATAAATCAACTTCGACACAACCCTGGAATTTAATAAAAAAATCCTGATTAAACTCGACTGTCCCGAAAAAAAAATATTAAATATATATATATATATATATAAATCGGTTCGGGTTGGGTCAGAAATTTTCCCCCTTAAACCTGAACCTGACTCGACCCGAAAACCGAAAAAAATATGACGCTACTGAATTGAATTAAAATCCACCGAATTCGAGTTTTTTTCAATCCCTTGTCTCTTTTTCCTTCGTAATGGTGTTCGTCCACATATACAGTGATGTGGCGGATCCAGAAATATTTTTCAAGGTGGGCACAAGCTAAAATTTTATTGAGAGTAGACACAATAATAAAATTTTCAAAATTTCAAGGTGGGCACAAGTCATAATATTAAGGACTAATTCATAAAATTTTAAAAAATTAAAGACAAATGTGTAAACTTTAAAAAATTCAGGGTAGGCACAGGCCCACCCAAGTTAACCTTTGCATCCGCCACTGAATCTTAACGTTTTGAATGAAACAAATTAGATTAGAAAAATCATTTTCATAATAAATTTTTATATTACCCAAACTGAATTAGTCAATAAACCAACTGGGTTATACAACAAATATCGTAGTTAGTTTAATTTATGGCAAAAGTCTCATGTTTTATAGGTGATTCGGGTTCTAATAATTTTATTTGTAAGGTATACATGGATTTTTTAAACTAAAAAAAGAGGGACAAATACTACTATAAAATGTATATTAATAATGTTAAAAGAATAATCAATCTTTTAAAATATGCATCAATTAGGTTCTTTCATTAGTTTAACTATTCATATTAGAACACTTTATATAATATGATTAGTTTTGATGTACTCATAATACATAATTCTATGTATCATTAATAGATTAAATATTGACATATCATCTTAAAAAAATAATATCATTTGGTTCATTAACGAGGTTTAGATTTACACATCACTGGTGCATCAAATATTTATTTTTAAAAATAAATGAATTAAATTGTAAATGTTTATGTGTTTATTTATTATATGGACAATTTGAATATGTTATGTCAAAAAAATAATTCTTATAAATTTTATATAAGTTGTTTTTTTTTATATATAATATATCTAAATTATCTAAAATAAAGTAATAATAAGTGTTTTCATTTATCGCTCTCATCTGCTTGTGTCCTGGTTAGGGGTGTTTATTTCGGATATCGGATCTGATCTGATCCAAAAATTCGGATATCTGAAAAATTCGGATCACCTAAATAGCGATCTGTATCCGATCCGAAAAAATTGAATATCTCAATTTTCGGATCGGATACTCGGATATCTGAATATTCAAAATTTATGAATTTATTTAATTATTTTTTTAATTTAATGATTCTATCCGTGAAAATTTTAGATTTTGGAATATAAAAATCAATAAATTATTGAATATAACAATATTTGTATCCATGGGAATTTCAATTTTTCATATATAACAAGTAAAAATATCAAATATAATAAGATTTATACCTATAAAAAATTGAATTTTTGGATATCAGATAATCGGATATCCAATCCGAATGTAAAACCACTATCCGTATCCGATCTGAAATTTTTGGATATCCGAAAATAAAAAACGGATCGGATATCCAAAATTTCGGATCTGATCAACGGACAATCGGATCGGATTTTTTTGAACACCCCTAGTCCTGGTGGCAAAGGTAGATGTTTATCATCTCTTGAGACCCGAGTTCAAGCTCCAGTAATACATGTTGTGTGTGCCGTCTCCGAAAATATCAGCCTATTAAAAAAAGTGTTTTCATTTATCTCGTTTAAATATATTTTATTTTAAACTCAAAATGACCGAGCAAAAAAAAAACTTCAAAACTCAAAATGACATTTAATATGTAAGTTAATAACTACACTGATATAAAAAAATTAATAACATTTTGAACACTGGATTAAAATATTTTCAAAACATAAACAAGAATACCAAAAAGAAAGAATAAAAAAAAACATTTCTTGAAGGAAAAAAACGAAGAACAAAAATGAACGAGGTTTGAACTTTGATGTCACTTAGCAACCATCCTGGCAATAAAATCATTGTATTTGAGCTTCCCGTCGGCGCCGACATCCATTCCCTTGATCCAATCATCGAACTCCGCCGGCTCCAGCTTCTCGCCGACGCTCGTCAATATATGTTTAAGATCCGACACCAAGATGAACCCGCTCCCCTCTTTATCCAGCACCTTGAACGCATCGCGCAGCTGCTGGTCGAACGGCTCCGTCTTCAAGTGCTTCTCCATCAGTTCCAGAAACCGTTTGAAATCAAACGGCGACGTCAACTTCTCTTGAGAAACGATGTCTTTGAGTTGGGCTTGGGTCGGGTTTCCGCCCAGTGATCTCATCAACACTCCGAGCTCCGTCGGAGCTATCTTGCCGTCGCTGTCGGTGTCGAAGAGCGTGAACGCTTCTTTCATCGCGTGTTTCTGGTCCTCGCTTAGCCCCATTCTGCCGGGTCTGGGTTCGACGGCTCTAGAGTTTTTTGATTGTTATTATTGCTTTCCATGGCGGTGGAGCTGCCTTTTAAGTCGAGAAACAGTAAACATAATAGAGATGATGAGGAAGAAGGGGAAAAGTCTAGATTTTGACTGTTTCTTTCGCTTTTTTCTGATCTGAAACCCCCCCACGCCGTGCATGCATTTGTGTTTCCCGGCTTATACTCCTTTTTCATTTTTGGTAAATCTATATTTAGGTACTAAATTTGAACAAAAATACTATTACGATAAAAATTCTTATATTTCAACACTAAAAAATATTAAAAAGTAAAAAAATAAGCCATAATTTTAAATTTTAAATCCTAAACCATATACTCTATACCCTAAAAATACACCTTACCTTAATTTCTCTAAACCCTAACCATAAACTCTAACCCTAAACCTTAAATCTTAAACCTAATTTTAAATGTGGAGCATAAGTAGGGGCGCCGAAAAGAGTCAAAGGATTTCTATCCTTTTACGATTCAACGCTAAAAAAATGGATGAAAACCATCTACCCCTTTTCAGTGCCCCTACTTATGCCCTCACACTCAAAATTAGGTTTAGGGTTTTAGGTTAGGTGTTATGGTTAGGGTTTAGGGAATTTAGGGTAGTGTGTATTTTTAGGGTATAGAATTTAGGGTTAGGGCTTGAAATTTAATTTTGTTGTGTTTTTTAGTGTTGGGGCATAAGTAGGGGCACCGAAAAGGGGCAGGAAATTTTTATCCAAAAAAATTAATTTTTAAGCATAATCTTAAATTTTAAATTCTAATCTCTAAACTCTAAAAAATACACCATATTCTTAATTTTCTAAACCCTAATCCTAAATTTTATTCTTAATCATAAACCTAGTTTTTTTTAGTGTGGAGACATCAATTTCTTAAATTTAGCTTTAAACCGTAATATAGTTTCTATTTTTTTTCATCTAATTAGGTATTTAAACTTGATTTGTTGGTTAAAATTAGTATCTGAATTTTATTTTTTTTGGTCTAAATTAGTACTGACGGCAAATGATTTTTTTAAACCTTGAAACAAAATTTAGATACTAATTTGAACCTAAAAGCTAAATTTGTGCAACTAGTTGGATCAAAGAAAAAGTTTAGATACCAAATTGCACTTTAAAATTGAATTCATGTATCTAATAAAATAAAAAAGTTTAAATATCAAATTGCACCTTGAAACTAAGTTCAATTACTTAATATATATTAAATTTTTTAAATTAGATTTATCTAAATATCGACAATTTTGTCTAATTCTAAAGATTTGTCCGGAAATATTAGAGTTTAGTCGTAGAAAATATTTTTTTATTTATTTTTTATTTTTAGTTTTCTAAAAATTAAAAATATACTTTGTTAATAGGAAAAAATTGTTTTTAAAAATAAAAATAATGAAAATGTGTTTGATATCTACATTTTCAAAATAGAAATAAAAAATAATTATTAAAAATTAAAATAAAATATAGTTAGAAAAATATAATAATAGTAAATAATAAAATATGAATAAAAAATCAAAATTTTAAAAAATGACAACAAAATGATTCGAACTCATATTAAAATGAAGTTAAAACTAAAAAACCATTGTTTTTAAATTTTCCACTTTCTTAAAACATTTTCGATAAAAACAATAAAAACATTCTTTTTAAATTTTCACATATTTTTATTTTTTAAAAATTATTTTCTATTTTTCAACCAAACATAATTTTTTCACCGTTTTCTATTTTTAAAAGGACATAAATAAAAATAGATTTCATTTTCTAGAAGCAAACGAACCCTATCGCACATATATAAACTTGTTCAAAAGTCAAATTAGCCATATGGACAGAAAAATCGATACAAGAACATTAGATAAAATTATCAACTTCGAGAAATTAAAAGTATGCTTTAAGACCTAGTAGGAGCAAAATTACGCTTTTCCCCTTCTATAGGTAGAAATTGTTCAAAAAAGTTACGAATAAATCTACATCGATTTAATTAGATTTAAAGAAAATTTGAGACTTATATTTTAACTCCGATTGAACTTAAATAAATGTTGTACATGAACACAATCTAACCTAACTAATCCGATCCATAAACACGCATTACAGACAGCCGACCAGATTGTCTAATGTCTGAAAGAAGAATGTTTCTGAAAGTTTCAATCACTGAATAAATATAGACAATACAAAGTTTCAAATGGAAAGGTTACATATGGTGATCGGCGAGAGGGAAAATCGACGGAAATGTTGATCTCTCACCGGTGGCCGGTGGGTTTCAGGCCATTTTGTAGGAACAATAACACCACTGATTACAATGAAATCCGAATCACTTCAAAATCACAAGGATACAGTTATATGTACATACGATGCAACCCGGATTTTTTTTTTACGAGTGATTGAAACTTGAAAGCTTGTTTTCGTTCCCTAGTTAATGTCGCTGGGGCAGCTCCCAGTCCGGCCTTGTTGGATATTCGAAACCTTGAAGGGCTGGCATTCGTCTTAAATCTTCTTCGGAATAGGTCGGGATGAACCAGAACTTCTTGTCTAGTCCAAATACCTGAATTCAGAAAAGAGTTAAATCATTTCGGGTAAAGTTTTCACTTGGAATCTATAATTTCTCAAGGACATAATTAAAGATGAACTTATTGCAAAAATGTTCATGGTTCATATACTATAAGTCCTTAAATTTTCTACCCAGCCCTTTTAACTAGATTCCATATGCATTTATGCATCCTGAAAGTGTGTCATTGTCGGACCAATGCTACGCGTGGTGGATTGATGAAGCTAACGAGTAAGCCAAAGTATATCTACATAAGCAAACACAATATGGTCGAGCAAAGTGTACAAGGCCCGAAGATGAAGATTCAACTATATTTCGAATCTGTTAGTACTCTAGCAGTCGCATGCCGTTTACAATATTTAGGATTTCCTTTACCGTGTTCTTTTCGATATTTATTCAATGCTTAACATCTTATATATATAATAGACAAGTACTCGAAAAGACACCCCGAGATTGATGCAACACGCAAACATCGGATAATTATCAAAGCTGAAAGCAAGGGGTTTGGGAAGGAAGAGAAAAGAAAATTAACCTGTTGGAAATTCTTTTTCCAACCAAGGTCGTAACGCCACTTAGGACTGGTTTTCTTCTCATAGGCCTGAGATTAAAACATGCAAAAATGAGATCTTTACTTATTACTTCGGCAACGAGAGGAAACATAATTATGCAACAGATTACCTCAATAGTGGTGGTATTGGCTCCAACCAATGCTGTGTGCATAATCAGAAAGCCGAGAATACTCAACGCAAATGCTAAGTTCAAAACTGCAAGGTTTGGATTACAATTGGTTAAAAATATCGACAACCGATTAGATGGAAGATGCTTAAACCCTTGAGACACTTACCAAATGTGATAAAAGTAGCTGCAAGTGTTCCTGGTGTTTCATCTATCTCACCGTCGTTAAAGAACTCCATAAAAACCCGCAGTAACAGTAAACTGACAAGTGTTGTCTCAAGAAATGTGTAAAACTGCATCAAATTTAAGAGAACAAAACAAAATACATCTCAATTTTCCCCCTTTGTTAAATGGTGTGTCAAACAGTGATATCTAGTTGGCCTACGAGTCTGTTTAATGCATAAGACTCGATACGCCAAATGTTTAAAGCTAGAAATGGAGCATATCAGTCACTATTATGATTGATCAGGTAAAATTTAGAATACCCCACCGAAGTGCACGTATTATTGGAGAAAAAAGTATACAGTCATGAATTTTAGAATTCTACATAGAAGAATACCATCTTTCTCAATAAATTCTCGCATCATAATGGTTTCAAAGTAATTCAACCTGCAGAAGACAACTTCGTCATACCGAGGTTCATATGTAATATTGATGAACAATGGACAAAGTCTGCACACAACAGTCAGAACGAGCATTCATATTGGTGGCAGCATCACAAACTAATCAAGGTAATATATGATATCATTTTCCTTGAGAAATAAACTATTAATCTTATCAGCAATAAACTTCAATCATCGGAAAATGTATGGCGGAGAACAAACATAATTTGGCTTCAAGTTTTCCGGTTTATGAGTTGTAACTTAGCAGGCCACTAACTAAGAACAACTATACATTGAGCATCCAAAGTTCAGCCGCTCCATCTATTCACTTTTCCACCGGTCCGTGTCATGAAGTGGTATGTTCAATGTTATATTGGCAGTCACCAGAAATCCACTATGTGGCCATCGCCCAACTAAGTACCATAACACCGATAACATGCAGCTACACGAATGTAACGAACGTAAATGGATGCTTAAAGTTAACATACCAAAAATAGAAGGAAATACTTGTAGTTCAATGCCCCAACACAGTTGACAACCCAAACACAGTGATGGTCCATTTTTAGTATACACCTCCTACCTGAAATCAATTAATAGACGAGGGTTTCTTTCACTAAAGATGGCATAACAACAAAGCTACAACCAAGAATTTATCACAGATTACTCACAAACAGAGCAGTGGTGGGTGCGAGGAGGTTTAAATTGTTTGCACTTGTGACAGAAACGTATGTCTTGGCTCGTGTAATCACCGGGAATAACTAACTGCTTTGAGTCTAAGTCTGCATTTCCATAACCAGAACCTACCAATGGATCGGCATCACCCTTCTCCTCATCCGTGAGGGGCCTCCAATTCGGTGGGACACCACCCGGATCCGTTACAACAACAGAAGAATAACACCACATTACCATTACCAGCTGAAAAACCAGGTAAGCTTACTTCAAAATGCAGCAATGCCATCTAACAAAACCAATCACAATACAAACAAGGAAATCAAACCATAAATATTATGATAATTAATCCCAGGTTTCGTCCTTTTCTTCCCTTCAAATTCAGAAAAACCCCATCAATCTAAAACTCAAAGGTCCTAGAGTTACTCAAATTCACTCCGGCATTTTCATTGCAGAAAAAGAAAAAGGAAAAAAACCACAACACTTAAGTTGGGGTAATTTTGCCTATGCAGTAATCTCAAATCAACAATATTGCTCCTTTTTAATTGCATCAATTTAGCCATCGTAGTCTTCCAAAACCAGCAATGTTGTCCCTCTTTTCTAATTTCATCAATTTAGTCCTCAAACTCATGAATTGCATGAATCACGTCCTTTGAAAACTATCCATTCATACTATCATGTCATCAAAATTGACCCGTCATACTCATCGAGACATAGCAAGACATTTGCGATAACAACCGATGTGAAAGCAACCACATGCACAGAATTTAAGGTCGAGAGAGTCAAAAGGCGAGATTGATACAATTCAATAATTCGAAGACTCAGTTGACGAAATTAAAAAAGATGAACAACATTGCTAATTTGGGATTACTACATGAACAAAATTAATCCTTTCCTCCTATCATTTACCCTAACCAAAATCACCAATAAAAACTTGAGCTAAAAATAAATTCTCTTCATCATAAAATCACAAATGAAAACTAAAGCCAAATCTAACATTTTCCCTTCTAAAATACCTTAAATTCAATCTCCTTTACGATCAAACATCCCACGTTTTATCACAGATCAAACAAAAGGAACAGCTAAAGCTACAATCTTTGTTCTTCATGGGACCATTACAGATAAAACCCAAATCATGGCAAAAGATAGACAAAGAAGAAAAGGGTTATTACCAGGGAATGAAACACGATTAGAGCTACAATGGAAAAACCCGAATCAAAGCCTCCAAGAAAGAGACTTGGGCCATAATGAGCGATGACCACTGAATAGTAAGTGACGCCGATGATCGCGAGAACGAAGACGATCATAATCGAACCCAAAGCACGTAGCGCCGTGCAGAATTTGAACACGTTCCATGCCATAACATTAAAAAATTTTAACTTTATTTTGTAAAACAAAGAGGAGATTTTGAAAGGGGGAGGAGGAAATTGAGAGGGGGAATTTGGAACTCCGGTGAAGGAAGGAATTCCGTTCCCCGGAATTTGGGTCAAAATAATGAATTTGATGAAGGGGTTGACGCTAGATTTGGATTAAAAGTTTGAAAATTTCCTTTTAAATAATCAAAATCTGATGTACTAGAAGTAATGCTTTTCATTCAACACGGTTTTCTCGGGAATCCCAGATAGAATTTTCTGAGAAATTCAGGGGTCTTGCTTCCATTTTCTTACCGGGCCTTATTAACTTTTTTTTAGGTAAACTACTTGAATGACCACCTAATATGAGAGTAGTTCCGATATGAGCATTCTACTTTCAATTTTCTCGGTTTGACCGCATAACTATTTAAGTGGTATCGATCAAACCACATGCCTTTAAAACCTAACGAAGAGGGTGACATGACAATTAATAAAAAATTATATAATTATACATTTGAACGATTGATTTCTTGAATTAAATTAAAATTAGAACCAAATTAATTAGATGTGTAAGTAACATGAATCAAATGCGTAATTATATAAATTTTTCTTAACTACCACTCGCCCCCTTTGTTAGGTTTTAAAGGTAGGCGACTTGATTAATACCCCTTAAATAGTTACGTGGTCAAACTGACACAATTAGAAGTATGATGGTCATATTAGAACCACCCCATAGTTAAGTAGTCATTTAAGTAATTTACTTTTTTATTAAGAGTAGATAATTTCATTATTCACAACTCAAATGTCAGAATTGGAATGCATACAAGATGGTACAACATAAACATTTTTACTATTCGATCAGTTAGTAGATCTCATCTTCCATATCTATTTTATAATTCATGTCGAATCCCAATAATATCTATTTAAAATTTAAATTTAAATATTCTTATTAGAACGATTTTTTATTTGACAATACGTAAAAAAATCTTAATTTGAATCGTAATTTTATAAATTTGATTCGGCTCAAAAAATTTCAAATAAAAATTGAGTTATAAACTGAGGGTCGAATAACTTAAAATTTGTAGTAATTAGTGGATCATTTCTCTACTTCGAGTCGAGTCTCTCAACTCTATATGATATATGTATGTTGCATATATATATATATATAACATACCAAAGAACAACATTACAAACACCATGATTTCAAATAAAATTATAGTTTCTTAGCTTAAACCAAAAAGACTTGAAACAAAGCACATACATCAAAACCCTAAATAATAAGAACTAAGAGGCTAAGTTACTACTATTCATCTGACTCACTTGATGTATCTACTTTGATCATAGTCATACCGACGACGATGCCAACTCGAAATCACATTTTCTCGGAGTTGCCGCAAGCAATGCGAGAGGTAGACCAAAGAGGCTGCTCGAGAGATTTGCTCCATCGACAAGCGGCTACTCCGATTTAAGATCTTGAGCAGGATAATAGTATGAGTCTCCGTTTCGAGCACCGTCGATTTTAGACCCCTCTTTCAACTGAATGCAATGAATACATTAGCGGAACAAAAATCTTGAGCCGGAAGACATGATATGCGAGGCTATGCACGTAAACCCCTCGTCTTAAGACTCTTGATGAAACATTCAACATTGCCTTTCAATCAAGCTTTATAAGTGACATCAACCAATTTTATGATATACTATCAAATGTTCGAGAAAACTCGGTTTAGACCGTAATGATCCGCTCATATTTTATGGCAGTGTCTATTCGTAGATATTCTCGAATTCACATTAGTTAAACTAAAGTGTAAAACATGCCAAGGCAAGTGATAAAGGATATAGAACAAAGGAAGTGAGTGACTTACCTTCTTTAGGACCTTCTTATGATATCGATAGCCCTAATCACACACGAAAAAGATTTAATACACGAGAAAAGTTCTCGGCTGATTACACGAGAAAGCATGCGTTGTTCAATTACCTTGTCAGTGCCATAGATGTAATCACAATAGGTAAAAACTGAAGCGAAGTTGCTCTGGCTTTGTCCTCCAACATAGTGATGATAGTCATGGTAATCTGTGCCGCCATAAAACGGAATAAATCTTGTCGGAGTCCAAGGGAAGTCATATCTGCATTACACAACTTGTACTGTAAACAACAGCCTACTAAACACTAAGCCAAACAAGCCTCATTAAGCCTTAATCCGATACTCACACTCGAGTATGAGTAACATAGGTCATTTGGTTAACTCTATGTACCCAATTGTTACTACAAATATCTTAAATTCAAAGTCATGACGATCGGAAAGAAGGTTTCATATAAAAGATACAACTTACACACTGGCAAAAGATGGAAAATGGAAACTTTAAGTTGCCTTACTTTGGATTTCGTCTCGATAATAGACCAGGAACCAATTTATAACAGATTAAGTACATATTAGGCGACGTTTAAGGTAGACTGATACACATGTGATTTTCTACTATATGCTTTGACAATCATTATTAACAAAGAATCCAGCTCTACGAAGCTTGATAGGATACCGAATACGAATATTTTTGAGTTTCAATTGTTGCCTAAAATAGCTACCTCGCAGAAGCACCTACAATGAACTCCTATTTCAACAGTAATCACGAGTTCCTTCGGTATCCCTGCTAACTAAACACGCGAGTAAATGACTGCCCTTCATCAGCAGAGTGGCTATGGACACACATACAATTTCGAACTATAGAATTCAATTATCCTAATGTAACCACATCATGTCTCTTTTTCCTTCAATTCAGCTAAAATATAGCCAGCCGACATAATAGCTGCACATAAGGTCCAAACCGATGTGGGAAAATACTAATGCTGAATGCTGTTTTACCAACAAAAAAGTCTGAATCATTGGATGCTAAGTCAGCATTATACCAGGTTAATCTCCATGAAAAGGGATAAAAAGCATAAATTGTCGAAGAATGTGATGAAGAGTAATCATCGATTTTCCAAAATCGATGAAAAAGCATGCCTCCGTACGGTGGGAACACTTGAAAAAAGTAGAAATGGATGCAACTATTGACATAATAAAATGATAGCAGGCAAAAGAAGCCATTGAATTATGTGTGTGTATAATAAAGATCCTTGAAAATCCAAGCAATTTGATATGGAAAAGTAAAACAACATAACAAAAAGGTTTAAGCTCTAGCATGCATACCCACTGTGTGTCTCGATTGCTTCGATTTGCCGTAACGCTATCCATAACCAAAACGTGATCATATGCCCCGGAGCAATTGCTGGCCCGAGAAAAGATGGAACCCCGAGGATTAAAACTTCCAACCAATGTGCATACGGTGCGGCGAAGCCGATTGGAGCGGTGTATTCGTGGTGAACCCGGTGGATTTTCTCATAGCCCCATGTACCATGGAGGAACCTGTGAATCCAATAATTGGTATAATCTTCTATCATGAAATATACAGTCATTTGTGCCACAATCTCCCACAGTGATGGCAATGGCAGCCCTGTTCGGATCCCGATCATCTGTCGAGAAACGACTTGCATTAGTAGATAAACTCCATTGTTTAAGGTTGCAGATGCTGGTTTGTGTAGCTTGCAAGAATAAGATTACAGATTCAAAATCATTGGAATTAAGTGTCTAAGTAAACAGATGAATCTAAACGTCCAAATCTTCAAGAATCTCACTAATTAGACTTAATAAAAACGAACTAATCTGTCACTTAAACTGAAAAAAAGAGACTAAAACAAATTTCCCAGAAAACTAATCAACAATATATATATAAAATCATATTTACACCAATCTACATTGTTGAAAATGAAAATCTCATCAAATCCAACATAAAATTGAAGTCAGAAAGTTCAAGAAATCTTCATATTAACACAATTATATCCCATGAATAAACAAAATCACAGTCTCCAAAAGCTTCAATCTTTCACCAAAAAGGGCATCCAAAGGTCCCAACTTTATAATCAAACGAAAACGTTGAAAAAGAAAACAACCCAAACCCATAAAAATCCTGGGAAATTGAACCAGTTTTTACCATAATTGAAGGAAAAGACACTAACTGCAAAGGGCCTACAACGAGAATAAACATCCGCATAACATCCTTATAACACTGGAACATCTCAGACAACGACAGGCTAACTTTGGGTTGAATCTTGTACTTGTCGAATCCCAAAGCTCTCATCAGCTCGACGAGTACGAGGGGCAAAGGAACCACGGAAAATATCAGAAACAAGAACAGGATGTTGTGGCAGAAAAGATAGTAATCCGATTTTTTAGCCGAGTAATTGAACCACAACGTCTCGGCCGTCGTCAGGTTCCGTCCGATGAATGTGGCTGCCTCCTCGATTGTATTGAACGGCAACATTTTTCAGTGTTGCGCCGCCTCCGGCGACTGGTGGTGGTGGTGGATTTGTCGCTAAGTCAAAAGATGCGGCAATCTAAGAGGAATATTTTAGCTTTGCATGAATTAAACCATGTTAAGACCGTGACTTTGTTTTTTTGCATGGAGATTTGGAAATGGAGGGGGAATAAATATACGAGGATTCCTTTAATAATCATATTAAACTATATATGGGTACTAATATAATTACAACAAAAGAATAAGTCGGTCTAGCAGATGAAACACTATGTCTCTTAAACAAGATCAAAAGTTCGAATCCTGACGTTGTTAGAGGTAGCAAACGGGTCAATCGGTTCGAGTTCGGTTCGAGTCATTTCAGTTTCGGTTATTTCGGGTCTGGTATTTTCAGTTTCGGTTCGGTTTTAGTTTGAGTCTATTGTTTTTTGGGTCATTTCGGGTCGGTTGATTTTCGGTTTGGTTATTTTCGGTTCAATGAGAGATCAGTCGATTTTAATCAAATTTTTAGGTTGGTCAGACTTTTACACCCTATATATGATTTTATAAAGCTAATATATTTGACATTTTAGTGACTTGTGCGGCTGTTCATATTTTATCTTTCTTTATTTCTATTAATTGGGTTCATTCGGTTCGGGTCCATTTGGTTCAACTAAATTCAGTTCAGTTTCGGTTTGATTTATTTCGAGTTTTAGATCAAATTTCGGGTTGATTTTCGGTCTCGATTCAGGTTTTGGGTTTTGGGTCAAGTTTGCCAGGTCTAGACGTTGTGAATAAAGAAAACTAAATGTGAAGGATCACCCCTATAATAGGCCTCTACAAAACTTAATCCGAATTAGTTGACTAATGAATCAATGGTGTGTTCACCTAGGCGATTATTGTGTGAGAAGGGGTCGGTGCCTCGGTGGTGTGTTCACCGAGGTGTCTTTGTGTGAGAAGGGGCATAGCCATGATTTTTATAAAGTGGGGTCAATTCTAATATTTTTTATGAAAAATCTGATACAATTCTAATATTTATATATTGTGAGTATTTTTTTCGTAGAGTCTTTTGTATCCTTAATTTTTCATATGCCTCTCTGCCCATGTGTTTGAGTCAGTTCAGTCTGATACCGTGTGAGAGTTTATTTAGATTTAAAACTATACACAAATACAAAAATAAAGAAATTACTTTGAAATAAAATATTAATTAACAATAAATCTCGAGATCTATTTTGAACAATTCTTCACCTTTCTTCTTATAAAAAAAATCACTAATTTAAATTTAGTGCTAAAAACAAATAATAATTTTACCACAAAAATCATTCAAAATTTTGTATTATATAGAATAATTCAAATTGGATCTAAACGACATATTATATTTTATCATTTAACAAAATGCTACATGGTAAATCAGCAATTATTTACTGAGCATTAAAAACAAATCATGTATTTATAAATGATGAGTAGGTAGGGGTTTAATTCAGATTTTACAATGGGTGGCTATCATAGTCGTAGGAATAGGGTGCCTCTAATAATTAGAACTTGTTCATCTAATAAAAAATGTGAAAAAGGGCAAATATCAAAGTAATGTTTTGTTTAATAAAATGTCAAAATTATTTGTGAAAAATATTAATAACAATATTAATCGAGTTAAATTTAATCAATACTACATTATCATTACTTTTTTAGATAATGAAATTTGAAAGTAAAGAAGCAATGATTAGGGCCTTCCTCATGCTATTATCTGTTTATGGATATTTTTAACCCTTCGACGATGTGCATATACTTGTAGACAAAACGATTTGAACTCGTGTCTCGATTCGTTTTTCTACAAAAGCACGTATTGGGTTCTAGCATATTAAAATTTTATATATAATATAAAATAAATCTTATATATTATAACAAAACACAATTAGTAATATTTAAAAAATGTATAATAACAAATAAATTAATTTTTGGGTTATTATTTGATACACACAGTGGAAAAAAGTTTCCACAAGAGGATTTAATTCAAAGATTAAAGAATCAGTTCAAGGTTTTAGAATTTAAGGTTTAAGGTTATAATTTATGGTTTAGGGTTAAAATTTAGAGCTTAGGGTTACAATCAAATTCATAACCTTACTATCATAACCTCCAAATCCTAAATTTGAACCATAAACACTTAATTCTAAATCACTAAACTCTAAACCCTAAATTAAATCATTAACCATTAAATTGAACATGCTCGTGGAAAAAAATTTCACCGCCAATGCATTGAATATTTTTTCTCTAAATTTTTATATAATCAATATAAGGGTAATTATAGCATGCACTGGCAGTGAAAATAAAAGGTTTCCATAAGCATCATAATTTTAGGGTTATGGATCTAGTTTAGAGTTTATGTGCTTAAAATTTAGGGATTGTGGTTAGAATTTAAGGTTTAGAGTTAGAATTTAGTGTTTATAGGTTAAAACTTAAGTCCCTAACATATTACCATGAAACCTAACCTCTAAACCCTAAATTTTAAACACATGACTTAAACTCCTAAACCATAAACCACTACAACAAAACAGGTTTTTAGCTGCATTTTTTATGAACGCCGCTATAGACGCGGCATTTTGGACAAACGCCGCTATAGACACCTATTTTAGTGGCGTTTGTTCGATAAACGCCGATATAGATGCGTACTTTAGCGGCGTTTGTCTAAGATTTAAATTTTACATCTCACATTGATTCCATATTTATCTTACTGAAACTTATAAAGAAGCGAAACACAATTATAAATCGACGAGCTAAGTAATCAGTTAAGGAAAGCGGAAGATACATAGTCAATAGCGGCGTTTGTAGAAAAACGCCGTTAAAAGTCTATTTTGTTGTACTGAATCTTAAACTAAATCCCTAAGCGCTAAAATTAGAGTACTTATAAAAACTTTTTGTTTCCGCTGCCGTGCATAAATTTTTTTCTTTTAATATAAAATAAATTAAAAACATCAATAATATGAAAAATAAACCAAACTCATGATTAGTGGTTTCACGCTGCTTCTTCACCCTTGAGTCACTGACCCTAGCCACCCAATCATTATTTCATTTTGTTCATTGTTTGACCCTCGAAAAAACAATGAAATTTGAAAAATATGAACACATGAGCAAGCAGACGTCTCAACTTCAAGTGTGGAATGCATGATAATGTCAGTGATATCATGGCATTGCTAGTCCGGGATAGACCGAGGGGACTGGCGAGGACGGTCGCTTCTCCTAAAATTTTAAAATTATTATACAAGTTAAAAATATTTTAGAAATTTTCTATGTATTTTTTATTAAAAATGTATTTTTGTCCACTTAAATTTTTATAAGTTCGCCTCTTAAAAGTTTATAGGTTCGTCCTCCTAACTTAAAGTTCTGCGTCCGTCCCTGTTGCTAGTGATCAAATCATCATCAGAAAAAAGAAAGAAAATTGAAACAAATTAACAAGAAAAAGAAAGAGAGATGAGATTTCTTTCTCTCTTTTTTCCCCCTTTGTTTCAAGTGAAAATTGAAAGTTAAGGGGAGAAAGAAGCAATCATGGAGGGTGGACCAGAGCAGCTCTCCTCACCGGTGATCACTTTCATGGCTGAGGCTGACTGATGCTTTGCCTCCATTGTCCTTAAATATCGGTGGTGAATGTCGATGATGATGATGACTGTGACTAGAATCAAAATATAACTTAATAACGAATTTAACTCAGAATTTATTGTACTGAATCATCAAGAACAATAAACTGAATTCGAAAACATACTTAGATCAATTGGTATGTAGATAGAAATCTTTGAATCTTGATTTTGAAATCTTGAATCATCTTTGATATTAATCCTCAAAAAAGATAAACTTTCTCTTTAGGCAAAACTCTCTTGCAGGAAATGAAAAAAATACAAAATAACATATTTCTTGGACCATACCTCTCTATATAACTAATTATCAAATCAATTATTAAATACTTATAACTCTGCCTTTCATCAAATTATAAATATAGCTTATGATATATACATCTTAACCTATGACATGTATAACATAATTCATCACTTAATTTGTGTCCGATTTTGTAATAGTATCATACGTTATACACATGTCATGATTGTTGATTTTAATCCAACATTTGCTGCTCGGAAAACTTTATATTTCGAGGGGTAAACTTATAAAATTTTAGAAGAGACGAACTTATAAAATTTTAATGGAGCGGAAATAAATTTTTAACAGGAATTACATAAAAAATTTAGAATTTAGCTTTTAGTGTGTAAGGCTTACCGCGCCTAAAATGACACGTGACATTATTTGAAGTCCGCTTATAAAAAGAAAAAAACTCCACTAACAATGCATCAAATATTAATTCTTAAAAGATTACCAATTTTTAATTATAATTTTATTTATAATATCTAAAACGTTATGTGTTAAAGTGCTTAAAAATAACAAACAAAATTTTAAGGATCGGGGCGGGTATTGAAAAGTATTGAGTCGGGACAGGGTGAGTTTGGCTATAAGATAGAAATTCCCCTTCACGCCCCGCTATATTTTTAATTTTATTTTTTTATTATATTTGTAAAAATGCTATTATATATAAATACTTTTAAGGGTTTTAAGCTATTTTTTTAGTTTGTGTTTATCATAAATTTTTGTTACATATTGTTCGAGTTCTACCATATCTGATTTTGATGGCCACTTGTTCGAGTTTATTCTTTTAAATATGTATTTTTTTCATGTGGGTAATTTAATTGGTTTTATTTTATTTTTTATATAGTTTTAAAGCCACTTGAAACCTAAATTTTGTGGTTGTGATAGTAGTTCGATCGGATCTAACATTTATCTTCGACGAAAATTAATATTTTTTAAAAAATTAGTCAGGAAAGGTTGAAATCGGGTTTTTTAATTAATATGTCGGGACGAATAAATTAATATTTATATTCAGAGCGAGGCGAGATTAGGTTTAAAAGTTTATAAGTCGGGGCGGTCGAAAACTCGATCCGCCCTGTCCGATTGCCATCCCTGAAAATCCAAATAAAAGAATGATAGACCTGAAGAACAAATAGGCTAAAAGAGCCCAATCTCTAATGTACATAACATAACTGCCGCATATAATCTTAGGGATGGGCGTTTTACCCGAATTTGTCGGGTTCTGACCCGATCCAGCTCGTTCGGGTCGAGTTCGGATTTATGGTGAAAAATATCTGACCCGACCCGACTCGAGACTAATAATGTAATTTTTTCTTAAATTTTTAGGGATATTTATAATAATACACCTCTTTATATATGTATTTTTATAATTAAGTCCTTAAAATTGAATTTTTATTCATAATTTAGTCCTTTAAATTATAATTTTTTACAATTAAGTCCCTTAAAATTATTTTTTTACAATTAAGTCTCTAAACTTAATTTATTTTATATAGGTCGGGTCGGGACGGATTTAGTATGTTTATTTTCGAGTCGAGTCGGATTTTTTAAAAAATATGTTCGGGTTGGGTCGGGTGCGAGTTTAGTGTGTTTATTTTCGGATCGGGTCCGGGTGGGCCAAAAACCCGACCCGTGTCCATCCCTATATAATCCTTTGGGCTTTGGCCTCCACCAACTGTTAAATCAAATGCTCTGATCCTTTTCTTGTACACATATTTTTGCACAAATTTGTCTGATTTTTAAAGCTGTTCGAATCTGGGATTCACAACGATTTTCTATTTCTGTTAACTCGATTTGATCCAAAAAGGAAAGTCCCGAAAGGCTTATTACAAACAAGGAAGTCTTCAAAGTCTTTCCAAGTTACAAACTCAAAAACAAACACCACTTTTGGTCGGATTTTCCGGCATTAAACAGTTCCGACACAAAACCAAACCCTCGTATCCTCCTCGTTGTACTGTCGGAAGGAGGAAACAAAAACACACGTGCGCATTCTTCACCTAGCGTAGCCATGGGAGATCTCTTTATATGGCTTATTTCCTTCTTCATCCTCATTGCCCTTATCGTTCTCCTTGTTTATCAGGTCAATTCGAATCCTCGTTTTTCTTTGCTCGATCTTGTTTTATTCCCATTGTTCTTGTTACAATCATATCATGCTTTGCTATTGCCACAATGGGTAATGATTATTTTTCGAATATATCCGGCCCTTACATTCGAGTCCGAGTAACATAGCTAGGTGGTGCATGGCACATTGTTGATGTTACATTCGAGTCCGAGTAACATATCTATTGGCATAATTTTCGATGCAGCTCATGTGCTTGGCCGATTTAGAGTTCGATTACATCAATCCTTACGATTCTTCGTCTCGGATTAACAATGTGGCCTTTCTGGAATTCATAGGAGAAGGAGTTTTATGTGTGTTCTATCTAGTAACAGGGCATTGGGTCATGTCTCTGTTATGTGCTCCCTATTTATACTACAATGTGAGACTGTAAGTTTCTCTTTATCGTTTCGTGTTGTCGATTTTGAGGAAAACCGTTGAATGATTTCGGTTCTTGGTCGGATTTATGCTCCGGTCTGGTTGATCTATCACAATTGAGGATTTTAATCCAACAGACTTACATAATTGTGGTTAATTCAGGATTAGAGCATATGAAATTTTGTCCTCGAAACCGTTCGAATTCTATATGCTTCGGGCCAAATCGCTAATTTTCTCTTCTTATCAGTTATTCACTGAGACAGCACCTAGTAGATGTCACCGAGATATTTAACTTGCTTCATACGGAGAAGAAGCGACGACTTTTTAAGCTCGCCTACCTCGTCGTTCTTCTCTTTTTCGATATATTCTGGTATGTTTTGTTTTTCGATAATGCAAAGCTTGCACTTGTTAGACATGTTTCTTTTGATTTTAGCAGCTGCTGACTTGAGAACTCTTGAATGTATTGTTAGGATGATCTGGTCTGCGATTGAAGACGATGAAGATTAACCGGAGCCGGCAGCTTTGTCGGATCGAAACATTTGTTGCTTTCGACTACTGCCCGAGAATCAGGCCATTAACATTGTTTCTTTTCTTTTTTCCTGTCTTGTTTCAGCTGGGATCTGTTGTAACTGATATAGCATAAATTTGAAGGTTGTATTGAAAGAAATATCAGTTGGTTTTATAGTTCAATATATATATTTTTCAGGCATCTGATATCTGTGTTTTTAGTCCTAAAGCTACCATTGTTCTCGTGTCGTGTTCGTATCGTTTTTTGTACGTTATGTCGGAAAGGAGTCCAATATAGATGTCTGAACCAAATCCTCCATAAATAGAACTCAAAGCTAACATAAACAAACCATTAGCAATGACATGTTCCGAAAGGCAATGATTCTGCATTACACAACAGCAGCAGAAGCCTATCTAATCAGATAGACTAAACCGACATTTCCGGTGAAAATGAATCTGGTTGTACTTACGAGAAGTCGTCGATTGTACTTAGATCGATTGTCGGTGCTGTTGGTATCAATCCTCATGCTCCACTGATGTCAGCAGGGTTATTCATCGAATCCGATGGCTACGAAGACCGATCAGTCCGGTGCTCGAAAACTGTGTTATATGATAATATGTTGCTTGTTTGAACACTCGTTTATCTCTTAAAGAAAGTGTTCGGACTCGGCGATTTCGAACTGCAGGAGTTTCAGTCCTCTATAGTCTGAATTGGTTCCAGGCCAGCTTACATGGTTTCCTAGTTCCTACCCTTCAAGTCCATTACTCAAATCAAATCTTCTAAAATCTTATTAATAGTCTATTCGTAGCCGTCTCAACTCCGCTAAGAAGGTGGGGCTCGAAGTAAGTGTCCGGTGCGCAAGATTTCTTATATCTTCGCGGGAACAGTCTCGGGAGATGCGAACCAATTCCCATAAGGCACCTCCGGTTATCATGTCTTTAGCATTCACTTCTGCAATGTGGTGAATTGGAGTTTCAATGTATAGATATTTTGGAAGAGAGAAACCTCAGAAAACTTATAAAGAGAAAACAAAGTTACCGTGTTGTGCCAAGTGGCAGAGTGCAAGCTCGATATGCCGCTGGATTGGCGAGGCCTCATTGTTAGCGTTCTGTACAATCCATAGAAGTGCTCCATCCTCGATCAGAAGAGACCTTCCAGTTTTATTTCCTGTACAATTTGAGAACCAAATTAACCCCAAAGGACAAAGAAATCATAGACATGTAAACTTCGGTAACAAGGCACCGGCATGTTAGAAAAGGCTACGTAAGACGTATGAGTTGAAAAGACTTCAAGAAGTTATCCTCGAAGAAATGTACCTTGAGTTGATGCTCTCGACTCACATTTAGCAAAGTTCGCTATGCCACGAGCAACTTGAGCAAGAACATCAGGATGTCCGCATTTTACCATTCCGAGCAACGCCTTGATACCACCTTCACCTCTTAGCTTATTCTGAAACTTATCTGAAGAAGGTAATCGAAAATTACTCATTGGAAAGGTAAACCAATTGATAAACTTACATGAAACTTTAAGAACGGAATCAGTAGAACGACACATTCATTTAAGCCCTACACTGATTATGTTCGTTATGTATCATATGGACTTTTTGAAAAAGCAAAAAAGCAAAATCATATTGTAAAGAGCTCCATGAAACATCATAAAAGCTTAATATTTCGATTTTCTCACCATTAGAAGTTTAAGTTGATCAACATACAGAAACTTCTCATAAACTTAACAATGAAGTCAAATATGAGGATTTCTTACCATTGCCACAGAGATTGGCGATGGCACCGGCAACCATTCTAAGCGTTTGAGGATCCTCGGCATTAGCTGCTGTAATTGATAACAAGCTAATGCCCCCTTCAGACATTATGAGTTCCTGATTGGTTTCTGACAAAAATAAAGAATACCATGTAAAAGAAAGAGCCATTGAAAGCAAAAAGACTTCATAGGTCAATAAAGGGAGCAAAATTTTGTACCATTCATCGCAAGATTGGCAATTGCACCGGCTGCAACTCTATGAATGGTCTCATCCTCGGAGCTTCCAAGCAGCGCCAGCAAGGACTTTAAACCTCCAGCTTCTACAATCTTCTGCTGATTTGCTTCTGCACAATGGAGGTGAAGTTTTACAGAGTCATCAACAGGGGAAACAGAAAATACATCCATACGGAAATCCTCAATGATCTAGAACTAACGATTTTAGTCCTTCTAAAAAGCTTCCTACACACGGTACATAAAAATGCTCTATTTTAATCAAAATCAAATTTAGAGCAAAGTACAACAAAAAGTGAATGGGGAACAAACAGGCAGAAACGATACCCTCAGCAGCTAAATTTGCTACCACTTTCACAGCATGAACCCGCACATCAGCATCTTCTGCTTCAAGCAATGACAGGATCTTTTGCAATCCAACAATAAGTGAAAGCAAAGAGATTCCCGGTAAATATATTATTATCTATTAAAGTTTTGATCAATAAATACCAGTTCAGGAATTACTACTACCTTGTTCGAAGAGGTTTGCTATCGTGGCCTTTTCTCCATTTTCCAAATCATTTACCTGTGGTCTAGCTTGAGAAATGAGAGATTCTAGACTTCCCGGGACTTTTCTGGGCGCACCACCTAAGTCAAGCCTTCTTCTAGTCTATAAAAAAACATCTGGTTAAAATTTGATGTGTAATACAATTAAAGCAATTTATGTGAGTTTCCTTAAACATACAAGCCCCACCTTCTACCACACAATTTTTCATTTCTTGAAATCTGGTTGTTAGAAGGCCAAATAATCTCATAACTTTCAATAAATATTTAATTTGTAGTTAATTACAATGACGTGGACAAAGTTTGACAATTTTAACATTAACCAAATAACCATATGGTCCATTTATATAATTTCCTCATGAGAGGGGCACTTATCAGTGAATTATGGATGAGAACACTTAGTTGAAATTTGAAACATACCTCATCAGCTTCAAAATTTAGTCGCAACAACTGCGTTTGTAGCGTTGATATTTCCCCTTCAAGTTTTTCCTTTTGATATGCCTCATCTTCCAGCATCTTTTGCAGTTTCAAGACCTCAGAATTTGCTGATGCCTATCCAATGGAAGTATGGCAGTATGAGATAGCAGTCTATATGCGAAACAAGTAGCAGCAAAAGGTGCTAAAGATGAAAAAAATGAGGTACACGAGACATGCCTCAGATATTTTCAATTGAGCAATTTGACTTTCAAGGTTATTGACTTCCTCTTCCGCAGCTTTCCTTAGAGAAATTTCTTTGTTAAGTAACCGTTTTAGCTCAGCAACTTCCTCGGCAGTGGAGGCCATCTGGTCCCGTGTGGGAAAAAATAGCAGACATTATAAGTGAGTTTCAAGTTAGCTGTGATAGAAACTAAAGAAAATAGTAACAAAGAAAATGACGAAAAAGATATTAAATTTCCATTGTATACGAAATCAATATCATGTAATATGAGGGTGATAGTTCTACACAAGATTATATTTCCACCTTTCTTTCACCTTGCTTTTGCTGATTCATCATCCATTTCTCCTCAAGCTTCTTTATTGATTCCATATATTCCTTCTGATACTTCAATCTTTCCTTCTACAACAAGAAGAAGATATGAACCAATACGCATTCATGTAGAAAGTTGATTAACTCAAGGCAGTGGACAAAAACATGATTTATCTCTATCAAGTGTTACAAATTTGATACATTCATGTTATCAGAAACCATGCAGAAATTTAGATGATGATAATCTCCCCTTTTTCCAGGCAAAACCTGGCAAAATTATGACCGCGATAAGCTTTATAGCTTTACACATTAGCGCAGCAGACACTACTTTCCGGCTAAAGTTAGAATTTTGATCGGAGGGAGGGGGGCTGAACCTTACCTCCATTGCATTTGCATAATTTCGTTCAGCCTCGGAAATTTGGTTTTGTGCATCCGTGGTTAATCTTTCAATCTCATCTTCAAACGCATTCTGTTCCCTCTCATGCTCCATAATCAGCTGGTCTAACTGTATGTCGAGCTTTCTAGCCAAACTTTTGTAATCAAATTCTTCCTTGAGCTTCAACATATTCTCCACTTTCATGGCCTACATAAAGCCAAAAAGTGGGTCCATATCTTGAGCAATCGAGTGGTTGTATAATATAGTCCGCTTACGCTCTTGGTGAAGATTTGATTCCATTATATGTTAGTAGAAAATAATATAATTGAATACATGGAAATCCCACCAACCAGTCCTTAGGTGCCTCTTTAAAAGGTAAATTAAAATGAAATGAGTAAAATAATGGAAGTTGTTACCCACCCTCTGTCCAAACATTATAGTACTAGCTGTTTCTCCGCGGTGACGTGGGGATGGACCAATAGTTATAACCAGTGATGTTCTTGCTGTGCCTGTTAAGGAAACAATTTAGAAAAAAAAATGTTATTTTGTTCAATGCATCGGCAATGTTCGATACTTTATCAAACACCCTTAGTAAAATAACAAATAGTGCATAACGAAAAAGCTATTGCATCAAATTCACCTCCAAATGAATCTCGAAGTAACCTAGTAAGCTTTGAATCACGAACTGGAACATGAGCACTATTCTCCGCCAGTGCATTAATGCACTTCCCTAATGCACTCAAAGAAAGATTGATAGATTTCGCTTCCTCTAGCGTGTGGCCTTCACTCCCTGCAAAATAAAAGCAAAAAAACAAAGTTATGCTTGAAGGAGAAACAGTCGAACTGAGGGGAGGAAGCTTAGTGCTTCCAATTTAATTACCTGACTTGTCAATTCGCTCGGAGCCAGCGAGATCTACAACAACTAGCTTTGCCTTTCGAACAAGTGTAGGCCTAAGAGATTTAGCCGTGTTAGTAGTGTTACCGTTTTGACTTGAATGAGCAAGATCTCCACCTTTGACAGACCTCTTGACATGTACCTATAGCAGAAAGAGATCAATTGATTGCATGATAAGATAACTAGTATAAGAACGGCTTAATTCACTGGATTCACCATCAAAAGAGCATGACTACGAGAAGATTCAGTATTCAATCTCGTGTTCGCAGCATAGCGATGAGCTTCGCCTAACCGGAGTAATTCCAAGAAACTCTGCTGATCTCTTATTTCGACTAGGGTGGCCCCAGGTAGTGAAACATCTCCGGACTTAGGGTCTTCCACAATCGAAATGTTGTCATTCGTAGGATCGAGAAGATCCTGTAAGCTCTCCATGTAGAGCTGCACAAATTTTCAATGAGCAGAACTATTAGGCACAATAAAATGTTTATTAATTTGAAGAAATGTTGTCATAAAGACTATGATGATAATCATAAACCAAACACCAAGATGTGTACTAAAATGCAACAACCTGCAAATACGAGACTGAAACAGAATCAGTTTCCAACGAAACATCTGCCAAGATATCCTCCATAGCACGGACTATTATGCCACGATCAGCTGTATCTTCCTCCCCAAGTCGTCCAAGCGTATATGTTTTGCCAGTACCAGTCTGACCATAAGCCATGACTGTACCATTGTAACCTTCCAAAACACTCTATAAAGAAAAATTACACAAGGATATCATTAATAAAATTTGAACCATGCACCCAAAACAAGTTATGGAGAAAAAGTAACCGACAGAAAAAAATCGATAACTTGGGAAAAAACAAACAATGAAACGCATTGATAGGCTGAAATTTTGACGTGTAGAAGGAAAGAAAAAAAACTACATGCAAGTGAATTTCGAACAAATTGTGGTAGAATTATGTATGTCTTGTACACAAACCTCCACAACCGGCTTCGCAACAACTTCATACACCCGCTTTTGTGATGCAAACTCTGTGAGCACGTCATCAAATTCATACGTGTCTGTGTCCCAATTGTTTTTCCGAAGCTTTAACCTCTTAAACTGAAATAAATGAACAAAGCATCAGTGCCCCTTTAAAAGGAAACTTGCACAAACCAGTTTGGAATTGGACTTAAATTCGAGTAATTTGAAAACTAACTAGTTAAGCCCCAGTAAGCAAAAGCAATGGCCCACCAGCACATATAGCCGTCAAATGGGATCAAAATACCTCTGGTTGAAGTTCTACACAATCAGCAAAATCAGCATCTGCCACCGACTCTTCTGCATTACGTGGCCGTAATCTCACAGCAACTCGAACTCTTCCGGGAACTGAAGAGGAACGTAAATGCATCAAATTAACAACTCAAAATACAGAACAGGCAAAGGAATACATATAGATTGCACTTGTCAATAAGAACTCAATACCATACAAGTTAAAATCTTCAGTCTAATCCCTAATTCTTTGCAAAGAATAAAATTCCTAAGAATCTAAAGTTTGGCAACATTTTTAATAATTCACAATAAATAATAAACATAATAAAAAAATCAGATTTCCATATTTAAAATTGAGTAAAGCTAAACCCTGAATAAGTTTGATTACTATCTAACCAGGACTTAGATTGCATAAATTATCGAATTGCTTTACACGGAAACAATCTAAGAAATTTTGTTCTATGATCTATCATGTCTAAAAGTAAAAGGTAAGACAAATCATACATTTAAAATCATCCCATAGTATTAAATTGCAGCCGCAACACAGCAAAACGGCCACAACGTAACGGTTTCGAAGGTTTCTGTTACACCGCAAACCGCAACTGCATTTAAAATCATAGTTATTTTAGGAGAAAAATCAGAATGCAAAGCAATGTCCGCAACCTGACGACTGCAACCGCAATTTAATACTATGAATCATCAACAATCAAAAGAAGATACCCGACAACCTCAATTGAAAATTCAGACATCCGACACTCCAAAAGCAAACAAACATGAAACAACAAAACAAAGAAAAATTTATCATCGAAAATCTCAAACAAAACCCAGAATAAAATAAACAAAAGCAACTAACCCCCAGCATCGTTTTTGGCAGCTCCACCTCCTCCAAGTGACCCAGGGCTGCTCTTCCTTATCCCAGAAGATGCACCAACCGTAGACAAAGACTTGTTTTTTAGTGCAGGCTTTGAAGGGTTGGAGTTCCTATGAGTTTCATTCCTATAATTTCCACCACCGCTAGCCATTTTTTAAAAACACCCAATACCAAAGATTCAACCTTTAGAATGCCCACTTCTCCACTCCACCTTGAACTCCAATTTCTCGGTTTATCCTATGTTTGTTTTCCGAGAAAATGCTCTGAAAGGGTGATTTTTTTTAAAGCGTTGAAAGATGAAACTATGAGTAAGCAATGAAGGAGTTTTGTGTCTGAGAGAGTGGACCAGAGGACGTGTTGGATTAAACGGAGTGGGGAAGAGGGTTGGTATTGATTTTAGGGTAAAGTACACAAATGGTCACTAAATTATCCCTAAAAATATAAAATAGTCACTACATTTTTTAAAGTTATATAATAAGCATTAAACTTTTGTTTTTATTACAAAAAGGTCATTGATCCGTTAACATAGAGACATTGCAGTTACGAAAATTTGTATAATAACATGTTTAATCACCAGTATTTACACAATCAATCAATTCAGACATCAATAATGAGGATTAAATTAAGAATAAATTGATTGAATGTGTCAATATGGAGGATTAAATGTTATATTATTCAAATTTTTGTAGCTATCACGTCACCTAATTAACGACAATTAACAGCTTAGTGACCATTTTGTAACAAAAATAAAGATTTAGTGCTCATTATGTAACTTTTATATTTTTGTAACTTATTGATTATCATTTTATATTTTTGGATATAGTTTAATGATCATTTGTATACTTTACCTTTGATTTTACTAAAACACCCTTTTTAAACATCAATGGGGCGCTTATTTATGGTTTAAATGAACAACCAACCCTTAAATTATATATTTTTCTGGTTTTAGTCCCTAAACTATATTTGTCCAAAATAAGTACTTAAACTATTAGTTCTGATTACTTTAAGTACCTACACTATTTTTGGTCAAAATAAATACTTAAACTATACCTTTTTTATTTTAGTCTCTAAATTAATTTTTGCTCAAAAAAATCTTTGATGTGTCAATATCTTATTGGCCAAATTTTTTTTTAATTTTGATAACTATTTAACTTAAAATGAACAATAATAATAATTTAGGTACTTGTTTTGATCAAAATAATAGTTAAAAAGCTAAAATAAAAATATATATAGTTTAAGAGTTGATTTTTTATTTAAGCGATTATTTATTCGTCACTTTACTTTCTACTTTCTACATGCGCCTCGTGAAAGTGTTTAAATGTGGACAATGAATCGAGGTGTGTCGCGTTTGGGGAAACTTTAAATTACTGTTGTGCCCCTCATATCCAAGTTTCCCTCTATTTGATCGTTTTTAGTCACTAAATTTGATAACTTTTCCTATTTGGTCCCTCGACTTTTTCTTATCCACACTAATATTAAACTTGACAGCTTTTCCCATACTTAGTTCTTTCGATGATGTGGCAATCTATTTTTGGTCCACATTAGTAAAAAAAACCAAATTTATAGACTAATATGGAAAATGAATCAGAAATCAAATTGAAAAAAAAAAAAAGAAAAGAAAACTTGCCAAATTCATGTACCGAAAAGTTGTTTTATCCTTTAATTTTTTGCTCGTAAGCCATTTTGGTTAAGTTTGTAAAAGAATCATTCATTTTTGGTTAGTGTTGAGTCAAGTTTAGTGGAATTTGACTATTTTTAATATTTGATTCAAATGATTTTTTTTATTTAATTAAGTCTTTATATTTAATTAGTATTGAAAAAATTATATTCAATCTTGAGTATAAAGAATTAAGTTTGAATTCAAATGGGAAAATTCAACTTATTCTTTAATTTTGATATTTTTCGTGATTAAATTGAGAGATATTACATTCTTAAAGTAAATCTTGGATAGTTAATAAATGTTTATATAACACATTGTTTATTTTTCAAATTAAGCGAATAATTAAGTAAGTCTTTAAGTGAAATGTTGTTCCAACTGAACTTGTATTTGAATTCGCGATCAAATAAGTCTCTTAAATTGGAAAAAACATCTCAATTGAGCCATTGTTTGAAATAATCTATAATCAAATTTTATAGACGTATTTAATCATAGATTTTTAAACGATAGCTCAGTTGAGGCAATATTTCACTTAAAAACTTATTTGATTATCATCTAATTCAACAATGATCAATTTATCATATAAGCTCTAAATAAATTAATTTAATCAAACAAAATTTGGTAATATGTTATCGAAGTTAAAATTCGAAACTTTAATCAAACTCGAACTTCTAATTTAAATGGAAGATCAACAAATGTATGTTAAAGCACATCATTAAGCTAGCATACCACAAAGTTGGTTGTTCTTAAATTGTAGCCAGGAAGAATATGCATTAAAAAGGGCAGCAAACACCAACAACCAGTTGGTTTAGTGGAATGAAGCATTAAATCTGTTAATTAAAGTTAATGGTAAAAATTTTGGTGTTGTGAATAGAAAAAAATAAGTTGAGAGGATTGCCCTCATAACAGACCTATGTAGTATTCGATTCAGATGAGTGTGATTAAAGGTAATTGTTTTTGATTTACGGGTCGAAAACTACTAATAGTTTAAGTTTTATAACTTGCAATTAAAAAAAACAATTGCAATCATTTCTTAAGACTTTAAAACTATTACTTATGTATGTATAAACCAAAGGTTAGTGATTTATTTGGGTAAAAATTAAAAGTTTAAAGGTCTGGGGTATAATTTAATGGTTGAGGGTAATTTGACATTTAAATTATAAAGATTTGTATAAATAGAAGGGTTAAATCTCAAAACTATACATTAATTTTGGTGAAATATGCAAAATGATACATAACGTGGAGAGAAATATATGCTAGATCGTGAATTAATTTTTTAAGACATTATTTTCGTAAATATTTTTTTAATCTAGACTATTTTGATAAAATTGCCTTTTATAAAATTGTTTAAAATTGGTGGGGGTAAGTAAGACCCCTCATGCCCTTACTGAGGCAATTTGACAATGCATACTCAATCACCCTATTACAGCTGCTGTCGTTCGAACTCGTGACCTCTAAGAACAATAACAATTTTCTTAACCACTGAGGCAAGTTGGTTTGTGCCAATGGTATAACGTTTAATTTAAACATTGTGCGACTCATGAGTCAATAAAAAAAACTAGAAATACGTAAGCCATATTTAGTATCGGTTAAAATTAGATTAGATTGGTTAGTTGAATCGAAAATTAACGATATGAAAAGTGACATAAAATCATATATATGGTGAACTAATATGATTCGGAACAAAATAAATAAAAATAAAAAACAATTGAATTAACTAAAGATTTTTTATTTTTATTTTAATAGTCTGATGGATTCAATCACTAATTTGATTCTTACAATTTTGATTAAATTTGAGTGGAATTATATGTTTCAGTGTTTGAATGGAATTACACTCTACTAAACAAAACACGTTTAAAAAAAATAAAATTTTATAATTAATGTCAAAACACACTCTACCGACGACCACAACAGATTCAGAATTTTTTTAGGCATGCCCAAGTAATAAAAATCTCAAATTTTTTAGGGTGTACAGAAATTATAAAATTTAAAGATTAATTTATAAAAATTAAGAAAATTAAAGCCGAATGTGTGAACTTTAAAAAGTTTAGGATGAGTATGTATTCACCTAATCATACATGTGGCTCCGCCACTAAACAACCAGTTGGTCAATTGGAACGAGGCATTAGATCACTTAAGTAAGATTAGAGTTTGAAGTCTGACGTTGTGAATGAAGAAAACTGAATTGGAAAGATTGCCTCATAATAAACTTTTGTAAAATTCGATCTGAATTAGTTAGTCAATAAATTGAAAACCAATAGTTAAACAAAAAAATGTCCAAAACACACCCTAAAAACATAAAAAAATTATATTTTATTACTTTAAAAATATTCTCAGTCATATGAATCAATCAAGTTCGGAATTGAAATATTATTTTATGATATGAACATTGAAACATCAAAGAAATGGTCCAAGGAGGTGGGGGCAGGGTCCCCAAGAACACAAATTTTTAGTGGAATAATCTTTAATAATTCCAATGAAATTTACGGAAAGTGAAATTATCTTTATCTAAAAGCTATATAGACAGTGGGACAGTGCAAAAAATTTTCAATCCCCCTCAATTTGATAGGCTACTGAATGCCATTACAAAATCATGGAACCTGCCAAGTGTTTGTTGAATTGGCTGAAAGAAAGAGAAAGGGAAAAAAACGAGCTAAAGGGTCTTGTCTGCTCCACCACTGCAGGCCTAACGGCGGTGGCCTGATTTAGACTCTTCAATGGTGGTCCTGAAATGCCCCTCGAGTGAAGTAAAACTCGAAACAAGATGCACTGCATTCAACATGAACACCAAAATATTATCTCGTTGATATTTCAATGAAAATAATGGATGACAACCGTGACAATCGCAATGCGGCCGGTGTTATGCTTATTGATCTTGTTTTATTTTTTGTCGTTGATATTAACGTCGATAACATCTGTTATATTTACGATCAAATTACAATTTAAATTTTCGTTATTTATACCGGCAGTGACGGAGCTTAGTAGCTCCCGGAAGGGGTTGTGCTTTTTTTTACACTTTAATTTTTTATATTTTTTTTAAAAATTGGGATAATTATAATTTTACCTCCCACCTTACAAAATTTATGTTTTGCCCTTTCAACTCTAAATCTTAGCTCCGTCCCTCTATACATGCTCTCGTGATATGTTGCATGTTGTATAGCAGAAAAGCATGGAGAGGATTAGCAGCAGCAAATGATAGGAATAAATGCTTCCTCGTAGCATTTGGGGTATACTCAAGTTGACCAAGTTGCATGGTTTTCGTGCAGCGAGCACATGGTGTGACAGTGGCAGGCGCCTGTTCCGAGTACTCCACTTGGGTTCGACCTGTTTCTAGTTCAGGCCTAGATGGCTTCGAGCAGTGTTCCTGGCATGCACTATCTGCCTTTCAACTTTGATTTTTTTTATTGGGTTATTATTTGATACATTGAGTAGGGCTGTAAATGAGACGAAACAGATCGCGAGCTATTCGAGTTCGACTCAGCTAAAATTTAGTCAAAATTTAATTCGATTGGGCTCAAATCAAGCTCAAACTCGAGTTCTAAACGAGCCGAGTCGAGCTCAGATTTCTCAGGCTCGTTAGAAATTACTCAAGCTCGAACTCGACTCGAAATCTTAATGAGCCGAGCCGAACTTAGCACTACTCGAGCTCGACTCGGCTCATTTACACCCCTAACACCAAGAGGTGAAAACTAAAAATTTCTATAAGTACCTTAGTTTTAAAGTTTATAAACTCAATTTAAGGTGTAAAATTTAAGGGTTTAAGATTAGTAGTTTGAAATTTAGAGATTGTAAATAAAATTTAGTGTTTAGGCTTAGAATTCAGAGTTTATAGGTTCAAAACCTAAATCTTTAACATATTACCTTAAAACTTAAACATAACTTCTAAACCTTAAATCTTAACTCTAACCCCTAAATTCTAAACTTCAACCTCTAAACCCTACACACTATAATAAGTCCTTAAAACCCTAAAACAAAAACACTTGTTGAAACTAAAAATTTCCACCGCCACTCTATTGAATATAAATTTTTTTATTTGGTCAATTTTTTTTTTAACAATTATGTATCTAATTTGTAACTCTCACTTTAAAAATTGAAATTATATTTTTCTTAAAAAAATATAATATAATCAGAGACGGACACAAAATTTTAAGTACGAACCGTTAGAACATTATATTAAAAATTTAAGGGGTGCCGACTAGATTATCAATATAAAATATATCAACTATATAATAAGAGTTTAAAATTTCTAAATCAATTCTTGAATAGAGCAAATCACAAACAAGCATTATATGTATTTAACAAATATGGATGTAAATGAAGATCAAATTCAAACCAGAAACATTAATTGACCCATTTTTATTATGAATCAACCTAAGGTCCCAAATCAATTCAACTTCCCCCATAGAACACAAGCAAGAACAATTAAAACACCCAATTTTCACTGACTTTAAACCCTGATAGAATTCTTAAAAACTTGAGAGGGAAAGAAAATGGAGGTAAGCTTTCAGAACCTCTCCACTTTGTCGGCTTTGATGACGGGATTCGCATTGGAGATCGCATCGCGTCCGCTGGCCTTGAAATCGAACGAGCACTCGTGTTTTTCCGGGTACCGATGGGTGCTGCAGAATGTACTCCCGCAGCGGCACTTGAATCCAGTCAACCCCACCTTCTTTCTGCAGATGAAGCACCTGTTCGACAACTTGGGCTCTGGGTTTTCATCGCCGGCGAGGATCAAGGCCGGTTGTTGCTCGACCGCAGTCGATGATGAACCCTTGTGAGGCAGCTCCTCGGCGGGATTAATCGCTTCGATAACTTGGACACCGAGGGATTTCTCCATGGCGGCTTTTGCTTTCGCCGCTTGCTCCTCCCCGGCACGGAGGTCGCGGTAACACTTGGAGCAGAGGTTCATATTCGCCGCTGTGCCGAAAAAGCCGCAACCGTTGGCGCAAAGCTTCGGCTCCGACGGGGGAAAGCTGGTTCCTTGATTCTGTTCAGAACCCATGTCGTCCAGTTGAGGGTTTGCTTCGATTTCTACAACCAAAGACGAAAAAAATAGAATTAGGGATTAGGGTTTTGTTTTAAAGGGGTTTTGTTTTCCCTAATTTTCTTGTTGATTTTCACGGAAAATCTGAAACAGTCAAAGTACGATTAGCGAGCTTCGCAATCAAAATATATATAGATTTTTTCTATTAATGTCATGATTTTTATTGACGAATATAACCTCTACCTACAATGTTCTTGAATACGGCCTAAACCGACCTAGAAGGGTACTTTGGTCCTTTACGGAATATACGAGATTTTAATTTAACTTGTATGAAAAGAAACGTAGCTCACTTTTTATTAGGAGAAAAATACATGTTTTATTAGAATTCGATGAATAATGTATATATATTATTCTTTTAAATAAAAATAATATATTGTCTAATCTGTATTTTATTAGAACCCAACTAGCGTCACAGTGAAAAAACAAATAATATTCATCCTAAGAGACACGAGTTCAAATAATTTTTAAATATTTATTAACGGATAATACCTTGTAATCAACCACTTTTAAACTATTAAAAAATTTATATTTTATTAAAATGAGACTTCTTGCTATGGATTTTAATTACAAAACTTTAAAAAATAGAATTTTATATCACAATTAGTTTTATGTAAAATTATAGAATTCTGAGAGGAACTGTTAATAATTTTTAAATAAATTTTACATGACTATTTTTAAACACCAAATATTGAGATTTGGGGTCCACCAGCCTAATAAACGATTAGATTTTATATTTTACGTGGCTTAATTGTTACAATCGGTTAATTGAGTGATTTAATTGTAAAATTTTGAAATATATGAACATCTCATGATTAAAATATTCAACATCATGCTCTCATTTGTAATTTAACAACACAATAACTTAATTGTTACAATTGATTAATTAAGCGACTCAATTATGACTTTTTAAAATTCAATTAATTATTTCGAATAAAAAATATTAACTTAAAAAGAAAATATCAAATACATAAACAAACTTATTAATTAAGATTTTTTTGCCAAGTTCAATCATGGAAATGACTAATTTAAATTGAGAGATCAACTTCTTCCATTCGAATTATATGAGAACTAATTTATTTATTTATTTCAAAAGAGAGATCAAATATTATTTTTTACTCAATACAATAACTTTTATGATACTTTTTCCTAGTATTTTCTATGAACACAATTTTCTATTTAAAAAATCATTTTAAAGAAATTTAGTAACAAAATTAACTTATATTATCTGTGATATTTGGTAACAAATATGACTGCGGAAGGACAACCATTGTAGTACGATTTTTTATGTCTTATGATACAGTTTTCATCTATTTTTGTATTAATTTGTGCTCTTGTAATTATTATTATAGTGCACGTTTTTAATCAAGAAATGTTGATGCTATAATATGGTTAGATCTCATTTTGTGACACTGTACTAACTAAATTAAAATTATTAGCGGAACAGATCTTAATGACCGACAATTTGACAATGTCTATCACCTCTCTTATATCAGTACATAAGATAAAGAGATTTTGACGATAATTGTTGTATTTCTAAGGAAGTTAAGGTTTTGTTATAGGAAATGTTTTGTTTTTATCAACACCCTTTAAGTTTTTATATTTTATTTTTTTATATAAGTTCTTTGTGGACATAATCTTCAAATTTTTTTAATATTTGGGATGCGTTTTGTTATATTTTTTTATCTTTGATGAAACGTCGATCTTGTTTCAAAAAATAATAAAAAAATAAAAAAATTATACCTCTAAAAAGATCTAAAATTTTCAATAATTAGAAACACAAGAAAAAAACAAATAAATAATGCCCCTATAGAGATCAGAGATCTAAAGTTTTCCATAATTAGAAAGATAAACAAAACTAAATAAATAAATGTATTACGAGATGCGAAGCTCTTAAAGTAATATTGAAAAAAAAAATCAATGGCCATGAGTCATCAACAATGACGAATTCAAATGTAACGTGAGGTGGGTTCGTGTCTAACTGAATTTTTAAAATTTATATATTTATTTTTAAATTTTTTGAATTAACCCTAACATCTTTTATAATTTGTGTTCATCCTCTTTAAAATTTTGAGATTTTATATGTGTCAACCCTTCAATGGTCATGTTTGGTAAATAAAGGTTTGGGCAAAAATTAGATGTTTGAAGTATAATTAGAGGTTTGACTAGTCAAATCCGTTAATATTAAGTTTGGTAAATAGCGGATTGAGAGAGCGGATTGGGGTGAAATGCTAATTTTGAAAAAGCTCATACTATGAGCTTTTTGAGATTAGAGGTTTGATATTAGAGTTGTAATGAATCTTTTACCCTTAACAATTACCAAAAATCTTCAAATAACCTAAATTAAATAATAATATTTTTAATATAAATAATAACATATTAAATATTGGACTTATTTGGTGTTACTACTAATTTATATTACGACATTTGTAAGTTAATTTTATTTTTTTATTATCACATATTTATATGTGCATATAAAAAATTTAATAATTATATAAATAGTAAATTAATATATAAATCTTTCAAATATGTTTAGAAAATTTATATTAAAAAATAATTTTTATAAATTTAATTAATATTTATTAGATACAAAATATTAATAATTGATAAATTATTCAAACAAGTATTAAATATAATCATGTCCTTATATGTTATTTTGCTTATTTAAATAATCAAACATCTATCAATTAATTTTACCAAACACTTACAATCAACTAATACAATCCGCTAGTCAAATAAGCTAATGTAATAAGCTATCAGCTAATGTAATCCGCTATCCACTAATTGCCAAACAAAGCCAATATATTTCTGAATCTGCTATAGTATTGACCATAATATTATGTGAGCACTTGTGTTTATCATTTTTATAATATTACAGATAATATAAGTTAATAATACTCTGCTGTCATCTCTAATCTCCAATCAATTTAAAAAGTCAGCTCCATAATCTATGCATTCATACTTAGAGGTAAAGTGTTGGGGACAGCGACCGAGCATGGATTTTCTTACAACTTGCTTCCTATGTCTGCTGCTGCCATGGCTCCTTCTTCAAGCTTTCAACTCATTTAGAAACAGAAGTAAGCTACCACCCGGTCCACGGTGGCTGCCGGTCTTCGGCAATCTGTTCGATCTCGGGGATAAACCCCACCGGTCCTTGGCTAAGCTTGCACATATTCATGTCCCCGTCATGAGTCTCAAGCTCGGCAGCTTGTTCACCGTCGTCGTTTCATCGAAAACAGCGGCGAAATAGATTCTTCAAAAACAGGATCTCGTGTTCTTGAACCGAACCGTCGTGGATGCTGTTCGAGCGAGCCGACACGACGAAGTTTACACCATTAATTTATTTTATAGATGCTATATAAAAGTAAATATTTTTATACTCTGCTACACAAAGTTATGTAAACTTTAATTTACATGTGCTTGTTAAATTCAAGGCTTAAGTTAGGGATTTAAGTTATAGGGTTTATAATTTAAGATTTAAGGTTAGAATTTATAGTTTATAGTTTAGTGTATTGTTAGTTATGGATTTAAATTTTAGATTTTTAAGAATAATTTTGTAAAAAAAAATTACAGTGTATCAAAATATAAATATTTTTATTATATTTCTCTATATTTTTATATTATTGGATAATGTAAAATATATTACATGAAAGTATAAAATACGTACACCGTACACGCATATGAGTTTAGAATGGATGATGCACACTATTAGACACCACTAATGCTACACGGTTGTACACCATAATTTTTTAAATTTTGTATAATTATATTTTGTCCTCGTCGTTTGCATATTCTATCAATTTAGTCTTTATTATTTACACATTCAATCAATGCAATCTTAATTTAAAATGATTCAACTAATTTAACCCTCAATATTTAACAAATCTATCAAACTACTCCTAATTTAAATGTAATTCAATAATTTAATTCAATTTAGTCTTCAATATTTAAGAATTCTATCAATTTAATAAAAAATGTATATATTCATAAAAATTTCAAAATTATTGAAATTTCCAAAAAGAAAAGAAAATTCAAAATAAAATGGAACAATTCCATAAGATCCTATAATTGCAAAAATGATTGATCACAAAAGATACAACTCATTTCATACACCTTTTCAAAACTATCCCCAATTTTATATTATCACCGAAGAGATCATCTGTGTATTTTACCTTAAATTTTTTTTACCGAAGTTCAATGACCATCTGTGTATTTTACCCTAATTTTTTTTCAGCACACATTGATTATTTGACACAAAGTTAGGCATGGTTGTACAGTTGTCAGTGACGGAGCCACAGCTCCAATGGGTGGGGCTGTGGCCCTCGGTAGGGGGAATTTTTTTTAACCCTTTAATTTCTTATATTTTTTCTGAAAAAATTGAGATAATTGTAAATTTGCCCCCCACCTTTCAAAATTTATGTTTTACCTCCCTCAACTTCAAATCCTAGCTCCGTCCATTAAATTTGTACACTTGTACTTGACTTAAGCTGTTTATGCTGTAAATGTTATAGATTCCACTCGCATGACACGTCAGTGTTACATTTTTTTAGTAACATTCGGCAGAAAACAGTCCACACAATGTTTCAGTTAGGTTGGATAGGTTTTTAGACAAATGTCGAAAATTATCGTCTTTTAATAGCACCTTAGATCCATTATACGTTAGACTCGTACAGTTAAGTTCGGCTGACACACATGCACACATTTATTTATTTTTGATAAAATCAATATACGCGTAAAAGATAGAACAACATAAATATCTTACCGCGCGACCAATTAACACATTACACACGCACCTAACATGGAGAAGTTAATGGAGTTGTTTACAAGCTCTTTGCTATGTCTGCTTTTCACATGGCTCCTGCTTCAAGCTTTCAACTCCTTCAGAAATGGAAGTAAATCAAGTGATCAAAGCAAGCTTCCACCTGGTCCAAGGCGGCTGCCGGTCTTCGGCAATCTGTTCGATCTCGGGGATAAACCCCACCGGTCTTTGGCTAAGCTTGCACATATTCATGGCCCCGTCATGAGTCTCAAGCTCGGCAGCTTGTTCACCGTCGTCGTTTCATCGGAGGCAGTGGCGAAAGAGATTCTTCAAAAACAGGACCTCGTGTTCTCGAACCGAACCGTCGTGGATGCTGTTCGAGCGAGCCGACACGACGAAGTTTCGCTGGTATGGATACCTGTGTCGCCACTTTGGAGGACACTTCGCAAGGTATGTAACACTCATATTTTCAGTAACCAGAAACTCGACGGCAATCAGTACCTGCGCCGGAACAAGATTCAACAACTGATTGCTAATGTTGGCAAGAGTTGCCTTGAAGGGGAAGCAATTAACATAGGCCAAGCTGCTTTTGACACATCCATTAATTTGCTGTCCAACACTATTTTCTCAATGGATTTGGTTGATCCCAATTCATCAATTGCTCAAGAATTCCGGGAAACAATCTATGGTGTCATGGTAGAGGCCGGGAAGCCGAATTTGGCCGATTATTTCCCTCTGCTTCGGAAGATTGATCCTCAAGGCGTAATGCGCCGGCTGACTGTTCATTTCGACAAGTTGCTTAATCTGTTCGGAAAAATGTTCGACGAAAGGTTCCATTCAAGAAAATCAAAGGCTTCTACTCCGTCAAATGATGCTTTGGATGCTCTTATTGATATTGTTAAAGACGGAACCGCTGAACTTAATAAAACTTGTGTCACACACTTGCTTTTGGTAATATTTTTATCTTTCTCTTTCTATGGCACAAAAAAAATGTTGGATTTGTAGTTTAACCATGTTACATGACAGGTTCTATTTGTTGCCGGAACCGATACGACATCGAACACATTAGAGTGGGCAATGGTGGAGCTTCTTCGAAACCCACAGGTTTTACTTAAAGCCAAGGAAGAACTAGAACAAATAATCGGCAAACGGAATCCGGTCGAGGAATCGGATATAAACCGATTACCATATTTACAAGCCATCATCAAAGAAACGTTCCGAATGCACCCAACTATCCCACTATTACTCCCGCACAAAGCCAGCTCTGATGCTGACGTTTGTGGCTTCAGAATCCCAGAGGGTTCACAAGTGTTGGTCAATGTATGGGCCATCGGTAGAGATCCGAGCATTTGGGAGAATCCGAACAGTTTCATGCCGGAGAGATTTTTAGGATCTGGGATTGATGTGAAAGGTAGGGATTTTGGGTTGATTCCGTTCGGAGCCGGGCGGCGAATATGCCCGGGATTGCCTTTGGCAAACCGAATGTTGCATCTGATGTTAGGGTCTCTTGTGAACGCCTTTGATTGGAAACTTGAAGGTGGAATCTCACCGGATGAGATTAACATGGAAGAAAAGTTTAGATTCTCGGTTCAGATGGTGGAACCTTTACGGACAATCCCTGTTATTGTTTCTGAATCAGAGATTTAAAGTTTGGACTCTTAGTTATTGAATAATTGTTTAAAAATAATTATGTCTTTGAATTCTGTTAAAATAATCATTTCAGCCCTTCTGTCATGTCATCACGTCATCATCGTTGACCCCCACGTCAATATCGTGGACTACAACGTTAGTACCGTTAACTGTCAGGTCGGCACTGTAACGGTCAACGTCGGTCAAATGATCAATTTAATACAATTTACGAACTAAAATGCTTAATTTGGTGTGTTTTTCGGCGAAGGATTGAATAGATTTTTAGGTTAATCATCACATAAACGTAACTACTATACCCATATATTCTCCGACACCCACTCCTTCGCAGTAATAGTCTTTCAACAATCTTATCTTCCTCCAAAATCGAGCCTTCTAAAAAAAAAGTTTCTCTAAAAACCCTCACTATATCCTCTAAAAAAAACTCAATCAACAATCAAGTTTTCTACACACCTTAAAGTCTTCCGCACAATGATCTTGTAACTTTGGACTCTTCCCTAAGAAGCCACAAGAGTTCATCTGGAGGCTACCTCACTATATTCTCCGTTCGAATGTTATATTAATAAAACTAATATTAAATTTACTTGTCTCACCAGTCAAGTCTACCGACTTAACATACAAATCTACTCGTCAGACTAGCACGACAATAAATACAAATCCATCAGACATAAACTTGACACTTTTCATTAAAGGCTGCCAACTATTCTCCTTAAATATTTCAAGAAAAAAACTCTCCCTTTTTTAAAACTTTACTCTCACGCATAGAAATAAAGTTCATACAAAAGGCCATATTCCCCGTCCTTCGGTTCATCATCCTCAATTCGACTACTCTAAATTGCTCATCAACAATAACTAATATATATTTAAGTCTAAAAATCTAGACCGACATAATCAATGAAGAATTTGACTACAACAAAAGTTAATTTCACACTTAATTCAATTTCAAAAAAAAATATTATTATTAAATTCATGGAGAGCAAGAAATTCAATGAGGAGGACACACATTCTTCCTCTTTAATTTTACAATCCAATCAGCAACATAATTATAAAAAAAGAAAACTACACCACTAACCATCAAACAAATTAAGAATACTTATTTTGTTTAGTGATCAATAGTGTAATTTTTCCTTACAAAAATATTCAACAAAAATAAAAATATGCGAATTTAAACGATTACATAAACTCAAGAGATCTCTCTCGATCGAAGGAATTTTCAACAAAAGTGATTTGATTAAGGATCTATTATTATTATTATTATTATTATTATTATTATTATTATTCAAGTAAAAAAACTCAATTGCAACTTCAAAAATTAATGAATTGATTTTACTTTAGGATAAACTACACAAAATGCCACTAAACTTTAGTACTTTGTATCGATCATACCATTAAACTATAGAATAATACACGAAATACCATTGAATTTTGTTTTTTGTTCAATCCAAGCACCCAACTGTTAAACTGTAATGGAATGTTAAATCTAAAACGGCTTCGTTTTGTTAGTAAAAAAATAAGAAAACACTAGGCATTTGAAGGGGATTGAACCAATGACCTCTAAGATGAAAAGTTTACACCAAATCACAAAGCCAACTTAAAAATTTGATATAATCTTAACAGAAATAGTAAATAAATAATATTGCAGTGGTACAAATCCTAAACCCTAAATATATATATAATTAAATCTAAAATCCCAAACCCTAAATATATATAATTAAATCATAAATCCCAAACCTTAAATATATATATATATATAACTAAATCATAAATTCCAAACCCAAAACACTAAAATTAAAATATTATTTATAATATATATTAAAATTTGTAATATAAATTATAAATAATATTTTAATTTTACGGTTTATGATTTAGGATTTAGTTATATATAGGGTTTAGTTACATATATAGTTTAGGGTTTATGATTTAAGATTTATTTTTATATATAATTTAGGGTTTATGATTTAGTTGCATATATGGTTTAGGGTTTGAGTGTGTGTATATATATATATATATTATAAATAATATTTTAGTTTTTACAATATAAATTTTAAATAATATTTATTTTAAAGTTAAAATAATTATAAAACTATATTAAAAATATTATAAAAGTATATCATGTGATAAAAGAAATTAAGTTCAACTGCAGTATTATTTATATACTATGTTCTTTAAGATTATATCAAATATTTAAGTTGGCTTTGTGGTTTGGTGTAAATTTTTCATCTTAGAGGTCCTTGGTTCAATCCCCTTTAAATACAATTTTTTCTTAAATTTTCTACTAACAAAATGACGTCGTTTTAGCCTATTTTAAGCATCAAAGCAACTATACCGAACGACGTCATTTTAAATTTAATGGTCTATTACAGTTTAATAATCGAGTGCTTAGATTAAACAAAAAATAAAATTTAATAATATTTAGTACATCATTTTATAGTTCAATGATATAATAAATATAAAAATTAAAATTTAATGATATTTCGTATAATTTACCCTTTACTATATTCTGGATCTTCTACAAGTCTACATCACGTGTTGGAAAGGAACGTAGGATCTAGTGATCCTGTCTTTGTCATGAGTGAGACAAAATTAGCACCAATTATACCCTTTTTTTTTTTTGCTCTCAATTTTTCCCTAATATATGCCGCTAGTTATTTTATTTTTGAAAATATTATGATTTAAAAAGTACTCTAAAAGTAGAATTTAACTAAATCCGATTATAAAAAGTGGTTTTTAAAAAAGTCCTGCAAAAATATCTAAAGTCAGAACCTTTTAATCCCGCCTTTCAAAGGTATTTTTTTTTTATAATTTTTAACCTAAAGTTAAATTCAGCTGCACTAGCCTTTAAAGCACTGTTCATAATGCAATAATTTTAAAAATAAAATAATTTGCATCATATTTAAAGAAAAACAAAAAAAAAATTGAAAGGAAATGGGCCTCGTTAAAAATCCCCTCTAAACCTACATAGGAGAAAAAGAGTGCCCTTTAAATTTATTGATCGATATCTCGAAAATACAACAATATCGAATTTTGGTTCATCACTCGATACAATCAGAGCTCTACTCTACCCATATCCTTCGAATGCCTGGACCCAACGTTCACATGCATGAAATCCCACTATGATCCCTCCCAACTATTACAACATAAACACAGTCCAATCATCTAAAAACCCGCATCATCCAAAGTACAAAAAAGTAAAACAACAAACATATGCATACTAGACTTACTGACTTTCAAAGTCCACCCATTGACTGCACTTGACTAGTGTGATCCCCTTCTTGGCAAGTTCATGTGCTTAAATATTCTTCTCCCTATACACAAAGATTAATTGAATGCCCAATTTGGTTAAGAAGTGCTGACATTCTTTTAACAAATCACTAAAAACAGCAGGACATTGGGTGTTATTTTTTAACCAATTCACGCTCAGTTGGCTATCAGATTCAATGGTAAGAACAACATTATCCTTCCAGCTAGTATCATTCCATAGTATACACGCTTTAAGGATGGCTTTTAGCTCAGCCCCCGTGGGATCGGACAACCCAATTTTTTCGGAGAATTTCATTAAGATTGTTCCATTGTGATCGCGCGCTAAGCCTCCGATTCCAGCTTCCCTGTAGCTACCCCTCACTGCAGCGTCAACATTGAACTTTACGTTCCCTTCACATGGTCGAACCCAAGATCCCTTCCTCGGTCGATTGTCCTTTACCTTAAGCCTACTATGGTTGTATAGCGTTGGATCTCGCACAAAATCCAGCACTGAACCGTATTGTTCTGGCCATCTACATTTGCACCAAAAATCTATTCTTGCCATTGCTAAGTCAAAAATACTTTCAGAATTACATAGTTTAGCATTGAATATTAGCTCGTTTCTCCATAACCATATTGTCCACGCAATGCCGAAAAAAGCCAACCTCTAAAGCTCCTTCATTTTCGACTTACCCGAATTCACATTCCACATTAATAAAAAGGCTTTAAGATTAGTCGCATCACTAAGTTCAGGTTCCACATCCCACCCCACTTTTGCCAAACGCTCCATGATATCGAGCAATGGCATATAAGATGATCAACAGTTTCAAGGCTTAAGGAACACATGAAGCACTTACCAGCACTGAGAACATTTATTCCACGCTTCGCTAGCTCCGAGAGTGTAGGAATTCTGTTTTGCACGGCTCTCCATATAAACGCCTCGACCTTTGGTGGGGCTAACTTTCTCCAAACAAGACTCCAAAAAGATTTATCCGCAGCACCATTGTTTGATGTCACTAAGTAGAATGATTTTGCGTTGTAAATGCCATTGGAATCTACAATCCATTTCAATTTATCCTTTACACCTAGAACATGAGTCGCGCGATCTATAATTTCTTTGAACGAGTTCCAAAACCCAACTTCCCAATCGAACAATGGTCTTCTAAGCATCACTCTCCATACACGTTGCCCACCTATATTGACCCAGAAATCTGCAACCTTACCTTCTTTTTTGACTGCTAAAACAAATATTCGAGGGAATTACTTCCTCAGATTCTGAACTTCGGTCCACCAATCATCCCAAAAGTTAATAGATTTTCCATCACCCACTTCAGCTCTAATAGACTGTATAAAAGTATTTGACAAACACTCCAAAGGTTTGGTTACGTTCCTCCATATCCAAGAGACCTTTTTTTCGATTCAATCCCCACGGAAGTAATCTATCCTGATCCAACCCATACTTGGCGCAAACAATTCTTCTCCACAATATGTTCGGTTCGTTACCGAACCTCCACAACCATTTATTCAAGAGTGCAATGTTTTCAATTTTCAGATCAACAAAACCAAGACCTCCATTGTCTGCAGGTTTGCACATACTCTCCCAGCTCACCCAATGAATCAGCCGTTGGGAATTCAATCCCCACATAAATTTGGAGAAGGTTCTATTCAATAGGTTCGCCACCATGCAGGGCATACGAAACAACGATAAATAATAAATAATATATGGGTAGGTTGCTGAGAACAGCTTTCACAAGTACGACCATCAAGGGATAAAAATTTACATTTTCATCCAGCAAGTTTCGATCTCACCTTTTCAACTATCGGTTCCCATAAAGCTGGAGAATTTTTCGCATATCCAAGCGGCAGCCCCAAGTATTCAGACGGAAGAGTGTCTGATTTAAACTTAATGTTTGCCGCCTACTCTGTCACAAGCTGAGGAGCCACATTGATTCTATAAATTCTAGTTTTCTTTAGATTGAGCTGTAACCCTGAGCATACTTCAAATAAAATCAGCAAGCGTTTGATGTTCACCACATTCTCAAGTGCTGCCGATCCAAATAAGATTAGGTCGTCAGCGAATTGAATATGCGTGATCTTAAGACATGTATTGCCAATTTTCACACCCTTGATAAAGCCTTGATCATAAGCTTCTTTGATTAGTGCACTTAGCGCCTCTCCCACGATATTAAATAGCAATGGCGACAAAGGGCACCCTTGTCTAAGCCCACAGATGATGGTAATTCTGTTACTCGGTACTCCATTGATCAGAACTGAAATGGATGCGATTTCAAGACAAAGTCTGATCCAACCTCTCCACCTATCCCCGAATCCCATAACTTTCAAATAGTGGTCTAGAAAACTCCAATCGATGGTATCGTAGGCCTTTTTAAAATCTGCTTTAAACACAAAAGCTTCAACCCTTTTCTGCTTCAATTTATCGATCACCTCATTAGCGATTAATGCACAATCTACTATTTGTTTCCCAGCCGTAAACGCGAACTGCGTCTCCCCCACCACCTTGTTGATCACATTAGCTAGTCTCTTTGATAACACTATGGCTAAAATCTTATACAAACTACTGATCAGAGAAATGGGCATGTAATCTTCAATACACTTTGGGCTTGATACTTTCGGAATGAGTGTGATAAACGAATGATTGACATCTTTATCTTTCAATTTCCCCTGATAAACAGCTTCAAAGAATCTCATGAATTTTCCTTTTAAAATTGGCCAGAAGCTTTGATAAAACTCCATCTTGAATTCGTCGGGTCCCGGCGCTTTATTTCCATATGCGATTTTAATGGCATGTCAAATTTCTTCTTCTGTGAAACTGGATTCAATTGCCTTCGCATCCAAATTGTCCAGACATGGCAAATTAACGCCCAATTGTTTTATAGGAATGGCGTGGGAGGTGTTGTAACACTTCCTGAAATGATTTTCGAAGGCCTTGCTTATTTCTTCTGGTTTCTTCACAATGTTGTTACCCAAATGGAGCGAGTCAATTCTGTTGCGGCTTCTTCTTATTGATGCCGTTAGGTGAAAGAACTTAGTATTAAGGTCACCCTCCTTAAACCATTTAAGTCTCAACTTTTGCAACCACTCCCTTTTTTCGTTCCTTAGGATGGCCCAATATTCTGATTTCCTAACCTTCAGAAGTTCCACTACCCCCTGATTGTAACCTTTAACACACAGATCTTTTTCTAATTCAACAATTTATTTTTCCAGTGCTTCCATCGTCTTAGCATTAGCATCCCTTTTCTTGTTTGTCCATACTTTCATTGGTCCTTTAACCTCTCGCAAAGTCTGGCCCATTTCTTTTTTTCTAGTTTTCTCAAAGATAGTTTAACTAGCTTCTTTACCTCTAGATCCTCCGACCAGTTTGTGAACCATTTGAATGGTTTTGGTCCGTTGTGAATTTTAGAATCTTCTAGAATTATCGGTCTGTGATCAAAAGCTGCCGACTGCATCACTTTCTGCCTCACATTTGGAAACACATTCAGGATTTCTGGAGATACTAGAAAACGATCAATTCTACTTGCCGCACCCTCATTGCCTCCCCTAAACCATGTGTAGTCACTCCTATGTAGTGGCAAGTCGATCAAATCGTTTGCCTGTATAAACTCTGTGAAGCAATGGATCTCTCCTCTGTTCGTCATAGCCCTTGTCTTCTCTTCAACCTTCAACACAGTGTTGAAGTCACCGCCCATTATGATACGTATGCTAATGGACTGAATTAAGCCTGTAAGATACTTGAATAACAGCTTACGCTCCTTCGGATCATTTGGAGCGTATACGTTAATGACTCCACACTGAAGATTATTGTGAACCAAACTACCAATTAGTGCAATTGACCTGTCCGAAATCAATTTATTTTCTACCACAAAGAATGTCGGATCCCACAGTGTTATCAGCCCTCCAGAAGCCCCAATCGACCCGGCAACCTCTAAATCCTTATAATTCATCCCTATTAATCTTTTAGCCAACCTCGGTTTAACAGTTTCTAGTTTTGACTCCTGTATCAACGCCACCCTTGCCTTGATCTTAGATAAGAATTTTGTCACTGCTCGAACTTTTGCTGCACTCCCCAAGCCCCTTATATTCCAACTCAGAGCTAACACATTCATAAAAATAAATTCTGCAATCTCGAAGACTCCTAATAAGACACGCAGATCAACCAACCATATTTTCCTCTTCCAATTCCACTAACCTTGCTATCACCATGTTATCTGGAGCTTCGAATCGGACTCCCAAGTCTTCTGCCCATTTCGAAAGTATGAACTGCTTCGTTGTTTGGGTTTCGATCTTCAACGACTTCTACGGCCAGTGATTGAATGGGTGTAGGGTTGTCTTCAAGATTTCGCTCCCTGATCACAACAAATCTATCTTGCCGACACATCTCCTTTGGATCGGAGGCCTTCGCTCTCTTTTTTGACCCAGCTAACCCCTGATTGAAGTTGTCAAAACCTACTTTCAGGCCCAAAATTCCACCTTTGTTGGCTTTGAATGCTCCGATTCTTCCTTCCCCTGATTTGTCCCATTTGGCTTGTGCCCTTCTAGACTCTTCCCTCGTCGATGATATTTCCTCTAGATACAAAACATTAACTTCTTGCAGCCTTGAGTTATTTGAAATAGACTCTGTTTGGTCAGTGGGGCTCAATGACTTTGGACCACTACTCTCAAATGGCCTGTTATTAACTCCCCACAAACCAGAATCAGCTGAAACCACCGTTACTTCAAATAAATCATTCCTTCTCTCCTATGCTCGACAATCACTGGCTTGCCTCTACACGTGGCATTCTTTTTGCACGTCATAACTTACCTGGAGGATCTGAACAGGTTTGACGACGCCTACATTCTGCATGGATGAATCTCAGGGAGATGCCCCTTCATTATTACTATCCCACTCACACTCCCCCCATGGTCCGTCCTCACGCTCCCAATCTTATCTGAATCGTCCGCCGGGAAGCTACCATCGATAAACTGATTAACTTTTTCAAAAGGTTTCGTAGCGACCCTGGCCTGATGAATCTTGTCGTTTGTGACTATCGCAATCTTATCCGGAATTATGGATGCTTTCTGTGTTTGAATTAACACCCAGGCTACGTCGAACCTTGACAATTTCGATGTGTCTTCATCGACTTGTATCACCTCACCCCACCTATTTGCGAGTTCCCTGAAGAACTGAACGTTCCAGACTTCCAGCGGCACGCCGAAAAGATTGATCCACACCTTTTCCTTTCTTTTGCCCTCAAACCCCTCAAGAAATTCTAGTTCATCGAACCAAAGTCTCAACAGTTCCCCTCTACTCTGCCAAATACGCTCCCTTTTCTCTTTGTTGGGACATCTGATAACAGTCGTCATCCCAAACTACGAGCATACCGTTGCATTGAGTCCATCCGAACGCAACGCCTCTTGAACCACTTCGATGTTATACATCAGTTTAACTCGTCCCACTAGACACCATCTTCTCCATTCCATGACTTTATTAGGAAATGAAATCGTCTTTGACCTTTTGTCAATTTCTGCAACCCCTACGAACTGAACCAAATCGATCACTTGGACTGATAGATCGTTTAATTGCTTTCTTTGCTTCTCTGTACTATCACCTTTCGTAGATTCCGTCGAAATGTGCTCGTTGTGCTCCACACCCAATAACACTTCTTTGAAGGACCTAAAGTCTCTTTGTTTCCACACGCTTCTAGGATTTTTTCGCATAGTATTACCAGGCGTTGCCGGTTTCGACTGAAATTATTTCGCAAAATCCACCTTAATCCGATAGCCATCCATTCTTCTTCCGTTCGCTTCCTTCACAGCTTTATTGGCATCTTCCAAATCTTTGAAACGCACAAAGGCAAAAGTTGTAGGTTTGCCTTTTCTCTTCAGATTATTATACGCGATGAACACGTCCACAACACTCCCATAAACCCTAAACGCCTCCCCAAGTGATTGGTGATGAATTCTGCGGCCGACATTGCCGATGAAGACGGACACTCCCCTTCTCCGGTGTTGATTGACTCTTCCACTTCCATTCTCCCTCTCCCTCTCCATAGTTAACTTTCTTCTAAATTTCTATCATGAAAATGACAACAACAAAATAAGGTTAAATTTTCATTTGAAAATTTTCAATTATGGAATTTTTTTGCCTTCAATAGTTTCCCCCACTTGATTACTAAAGTTAGTGTGGACCCCTTGTTCACTAATAAATTGACGATTGACATTAATTTTTTAATTTATTTACTTAAAAATTAATAACAATATTAGTCTTTTATATATTTATTAATTTATTTTATTGATTTTTAAAAATAAGACGTCTATTTTTATGTTCATATGACATTTTTATTTTTTAGTCTCATATTCATATTTATTTTATAATCATATTTACAGTATTGTATTTTGTCTCACAAAATTTATCATTTATTAATTTTAAAGTTATTTTTTAAAAAATAATTAATAATTAATGTGATACCTTTATCTTGAGTGATTAATCTTTACTCTCATACACCGAAAGTTATATAAGCAATCATTGATTATATATAGTCATGAAAACCATAAGTTACACAATTTTTGTATTTAAAGTTTTATAAATTTGCAAATTTTCAAATGTTAATAATTACTTTCATGTAATTATTTTCAATTTTTATATTTTATTTTAATTATTTTCATATTTTGTGCAGTCATTTCATCTTTACATAAGATTTTGTTAGAACCAAATCATAAATTAATATAAAATCTAAAACTCAGGATCTATCATGTCAAATCATCAAAAACAATAAACCGAATAAACTGAATGCGGAAGCGTACCTGAATTCATTGATAGATTGAAAATATTGATGTGGAAGTTCCAAAACTTTGGTATTGATCTTCCAAGAAGATGAGTTATCTCTTGAAGTAAAACTCTATGACGAAAAGGAGAGAAAAACAAGTTAACCTATTTTTTGGGACCACCACCTCTTTATATAATTGATTGTTAAATCAACTGTTAAATATTTATAACTCTGCCCCTCATTGAATTATAAATACATCTTATGGTATCTACGCTTTTATTTCCATGACACTTTAATACCTATGACACACCTAACATAATTGGTCACTTAATTGTGTGTCATACTTTATAATAGCAACATACATTTTACATATGTGCCCACAATTGCGGATTTTAATCTAACATATTTATCTATTTATGCAATTTTTATGTTGTATCTATTTTTTTCATGATTTATCATAATTTGAATTAAAAAAAAATTGTATACTTTTGTGCAAGTGTTATCTTTTATGTATAAAGAATTGTACATTTATAAATAAAAATTCTACGATATAATTACATTGACTTTTGATGTGCTCAATTGTTCTACATTTGTTATGATACGTTAGCTTCATTTTTATATTGTATTGTATTTTACTTATTTTTCACGTTTTACTTTAGTAGTAAGTTTAATTATAAAATATTTACATTTCATTAATTTTGAAAAAGAAAACTGATATTATTGGACCGACTAAAATCTAGATGACAAATTGAAAATCAGCTCGACCCTACAGATTTGTGGAGACAATTACAGGTAGAGTTGAAACATTAAATGTCACATGCCGGGACGGTACGCAATAGAGACAGGCAAATTTACATCCTCCGTTCGATTTAAATATTTTTAAATGAATTCTTTAATAAATAACGTCGAGTTCCGCCACTCGTCACGTAGCTTTAAAATAGACCCTGCAAATATTGAGAGACACATACAATGGATTTGCTTACAGGTTTCTTGCTATGTCTGCTGTTGGCATTGCTCCTGCTTCAAGCTTTCAGCTCAATCAGACTTGGAAGCTGTAAATCAAGTGATCAAACCAAGCTCCCACCTGGTCCGAGGCGGCTGCCGATCTTCGGCAATCTGTTCGATCTCGGGGATAAGCCCCACAGGTCATTGGCTAAGCTTGCACAGATTCATGGCCCCGTTATGAGTCTCAAATTCGGCAGCTTACTCACCGTCGTCGTTTCATCGGAAGCAGCGGCGAAAGAGGTTCTTCAGAAACAGGACATTATCTTCTCTAACCGGACCGTCGTCGATGCCGTTCGAGCGAGCCGGCACCATGAAGTCGGGTTACCGTGGTTACCCGTGTCACCACTTTGGAGAACTCTTCGCAAGGTTTGTAACACACATATTTTCACCACTACAAAACTCGATGCCAATCGGTACCTGCGTCGGGACAAGATTCAAGAACTGATTGCCGATGTTCGAAAATGTTGTCTTAAAGGGGAAGCCATTAACATACGCCAAGCTGCTTTCGATACATCGATTAATCTGCTGTCCAACACTATTTTCTCCATGGATTTAGTTGATCCGAATTCATCAATTGCTCAAGAATTCCGGGAAACAATCTATGGTGTCATGGTAGAGGCCGGGAAGCCGAATTTGGCCGATTATTTCCCTTTGCTTCGAAAGATCGATCCTCAAGGCGTACGGCACCGGATGTCTGTTCATTTCGACAAGTTGCTTAATCTGTTCGGAAAAATGTTCGACGAAAGGTTGCATTCAAGGAAATCATCAAATGATGTTTTGGATACACTTCTTGATGTTATTGAAAACAGGGTCGAGGAGCTTAATAAAACTCGCGTCATACACTTGCTTTTGGTACATTTTTTTATGTGACAATAACGTTGTTTTTGGATTTGATGTTTTTAAGATTAAGTGATTAACAATGTTTTTATGACAGGTTTTGTTTGTTGCCGGAACTGATACAACATCAGGCACATTAGAATGGGCAATGGCGGAACTACTTCGAAATCCACATATTTTACGTAAAGCCAAGAGCGAACTAGAACAAGTCATCGGCAAATCGAAACCGATCGAGGAGTGTGATATAAATCGTTTACCATATCTGCAAGCCATCATCAAAGAAACCTTCCGAATGCATCCGGTGCTCCCACTATTACTCCCTCGGAAAGCCAACTCTGACGCCGACATTTGCGGCTTCACGGTTCCGAAGGGTTCGCAAGTGTTGGTTAACGTGTGGGCTATCGGTAGAGATCCAAGTACATGGGAGAATCCGAACAGTTTCGTGCCGGAGAGATTCTTGGGGTCTGAGATTGATGTGAAAGGTAGGAATTTCGGGTTGATTCCGTTCGGAGCCGGACGACGAATATGTCCGGGACTGTCCTTGGCAAATCGGATGTTGCATTTGATGTTAGGGTCTCTTGTAAACATGTTTGATTGGGAAGTTGAAGGTGAGATTAACATGGAAGAGAAGTTTGGACTCTCGGTTCAAACGGCAGAACCTTTGCGGGCAATACCTCTTCTTGTTTGATAAAAATGTTTTAATTTTCAATGTTTTAATTTTACTCATTTAATTACTTTAGTCTAGAATATCAACTCGTCGTTAAAATTAAAATAAACGTCTAATATCACCTCGTATAATAATAATTTAGTCTTAAAAACTTGCTCATTCTATTACTTATTTTCTAATCTCAAATAATTCAACAATTTAACCTTTTTATTTAAAATTATCACCAATTTGAGGTCCACTAATTGGCATAGTGATCAAGGATGCTAATGTTACCTCATCTTGTATAAATTCAAATTTCGACATTTACCTTGAAAATATAGTACCTCCTTATTTAATAAAAAAATTATCATGATCAATTTAGTCAATTTTTTGTGATAATACCAAATCAATCGAGCTCGTCAGATTAAATTATTACTATACCATGAGTGTGATATAACATTTATGTTTGTTACTTCAAAATTCAAATGACAAATGACAAAACATTTATGTTTGTTACTTCAATGCTCCTAATATCATCATGTACTTCTCATTCAGTTTTGTTAATTTCTGGGCTCCACAAGCTTTTAAATTATTTTTTATTTCAATATATTTATTTGAACGAGTCCAATAATTTTTAAATATAAAAAAAATTGTTAAAATTTTAATTAGTATTGTTTATTGCCAGAGACGAAAGCTTTAAGGGACCTAGGGATCATGGCCCCCAAAATTTTGGGAGGTTAAAATTTAGCTCCTAAAAACTTTTAAAATTTAATTTGTTCCTCTTCAAGATTTTAAAAAGTTTATATTAAGTTTTAAAATTTTGAATATTTTTAATTAAACCATTTCTCATCATTTTTAAAATTTTTTATTAAAACCTCTCAAAATTATTAAAAATTTTAGTTAAACCCTCAAATTTTTTAAAAATTCCAGTTAAATCCTCCAATTTTTTTTAAAATAATTTGGCTCCCTCAAACTCTACATGTGTAGTTGATTTATTAGATTATCAAGTTTAGATTTCCATATAGATTATTACTATTATTTAGTGCATATGGCTTGCGTCTTTAAAAATAAATAAACAAGGCACTGTATTTAGTATTTATTTTTAGTAGTAGACAAGTTTTTATCATTTGGGATGGTAAACTAACAATATTGAACAAACCACAACATTCATACTCTAATCTTAAATATTATTCTAGTACCGTCTGAAATTATTATTGCGGAATATAACGGCCTTCGATAGCCGTAATAATATTCATTACATTTGCAACCGTAATTTAAATTCCTGATTTAAAAAGGGATTATCCGTAAAGGTTCCGCCATCTGAACCGAGAATCTAAACTTTTCTTCCATGTTAATCTCATCCGGTGAGATTCCACCTTCAAGTTTCCAATCAAAGGCGTTCACAAGAGACCCTAACATCAGATGCAACATTCGGTTTGCCAAAGGCAATCCCGGGCATATTCGCCGCCCGGCTCCGAACGGAATCAACCCAAAATCCCTACCTTTCACATCAATCCCAGATCCTAAAAATCTCTCCGGCATGAAACTGTTCGGATTCTCCCAAATGCTCGGATCTCTACCGATGGCCCATACATTGACCAACACTTGTGAACCCTCTGGGATTCTGAAGCCACAAACGTCAGCATCAGAGCTGGCTTTGTGCGGGAGTAATAGTGGGATAGTTGGGTGCATTCGGAACGTTTCTTTGATGATGGCTTGTAAATATGGTAATCGGTTTATATCCGATTCCTCGACCGGATTCCGTTTGCCGATTATTTGTTCTAGTTCTTCCTTGGCTTTAAGTAAAACCTGTGGGTTTCGAAGAAGCTCCACCATTGCCCACTCTAATGTGTTCGATGTCGTATCGGTTCCGGCAACAAATAGAACCTGTCATGTAACATGGTTAAACTACAAATCCAACATTTTTTTTGTGCCATAGAAAGAGAAAGATAAAAATATTACCAAAAGCAAGTGTGTGACACAAGTTTTATTAAGTTCAGCGGTTCCGTCTTTAACAATATCAATAAGAGCATCCAAAGCATCATTTGACGGAGTAGAAGCCTTTGATTTTCTTGAATGGAACCTTTCGTCGAACATTTTTCCGAACAGATTAAGCAACTTGTCGAAATGAACAGTCAGCCGGCGCATTACGCCTTGAGGATCAATCTTCCGAAGCAGAGGGAAATAATCGGCCAAATTCGGCTTCCCGGCCTCTACCATGACACCATAGATTGTTTCCCGGAATTCTTGAGCAATTGATGAATTGGGATCAACCAAATCCATTGAGAAAATAGTGTTGGACAGCAAATTAATGGATGTGTCAAAAGCAGCTTGGCCTATGTTAATTGCTTCCCCTTCAAGGCAACTCTTGCCAACATTAGCAATCAGTTGTTGAATCTTGTTCCGGCGCAGGTACTGATTGCCGTCGAGTTTCTGGTTACTGAAAATATGAGTGTTACATACCTTGCGAAGTGTCCTCCAAAGTGGCGACACAGGTATCCATGCCAGCGAAACTTCGTCGTGTCGGCTCGCTCGAACAGCATCCACGACGGTTCGGTTCGAGAACACGAGGTCCTGTTTTTGAAGAATCTCTTTCGCCACTGCCTCCGATGAAACGACGACGGTGAACAAGCTGCCGAGCTTGAGACTCATGACGGGGCCATGAATATGTGCAAGCTTAGCCAAAGACCGGTGGGGTTTATCCCCGAGATCGAACAGATTGCCGAAGACCGGCAGCCGCCTTGGACCAGGTGGAAGCTTGCTTTGATCACTTGATTTACTTCCATTTCTGAAGGAGTTGAAAGCTTGAAGCAGGAGCCATGTGAAAAGCAGACATAGCAAAGAGCTTGTAAACAACTCCATTAATTTCTCTATGTTAGGTGCGTGTGTAATGTGTTAATTGGTCGCGCGGTAAGATATTTATGTTGTTCTATCTTTTACGCGTATATTGATTTTATCAAAAATAAATAAATGTGTGTATGTGTGTCAGCTGAACTTAACTGTACGAGTCTAACGTACAACGGATCTATGGTGCTGTTAAAATACGATAATTTTCGATATTTGTCTAAAAATCTATCCAACCTAACTGAAACATTGTGTGGACTGTTTTCTGCCCGATGTTACTCCAAAAAAAAGTAACACTGACGTGTCATGCGAGTGGAATCTATAACATTTACAGCATAAATAGCTTAAGTCAAGTACAAGTGTACAACTGTAGTACAACCATGCCTAACTTTGTGTCAAATAATCAATGTGTGCTGAAAAAATAAATTAAATTTTTACGACAATTCAATTTTATGTTTTATATTAAAATGATAATTAGACATTAAATCTCGTTAAGTGTTTATTATAAAATTTGATATAATAACACATTTAGTCCTTCATATTTATATATTCAATCAAATCAGTCTTAATTTGAAACAATTCATTAAATTTAGCCTTTGTTATTTACGCATTCTTTTAATTTGGTCCTTAAAGCAAAATTTCAAAGTATGATAACATGATAAATAATTACAATTAAATTTTTATAGGAACTCGAAAACTCAACTTGACTCGAATCGAAAAAATTTCAAATAAAGTTTGAGCTGTAAAATATGACGCTTCAACTCGAATAAATTGAAATTTTTTACTCGATTCTATCGAACGCTTATCTCTATCTTAAGATATGACGCGTACTTTACCAAAAAATGTAACACTTTTTATGTTTGTTACTGTAAATACAAATTAATATACGGAAAAGTTTTACAATTATGTTTAGGTTTAAAATATTTTTCATTGAATTACATCAAAATAAATATTTCAACATTTTATCATCAACAATTATAAAAGTATCAAAATAACCTAAATATGCTTTCTGAAGTAAAACATATTCTCATATATAATTTAAATAATTATTTTCCTTTCAAATATATGAAATTAATACATATACTTCATATATGATTTAAATTTAATAATTAATAAAATTATATTAAGCAAATTCAAATCAAATAAAATATCATCAAATATGTCGAGTCAAATTCACGTAAAAGCTTTCAACTTTTGAGTCAGATGCATCGACCATCCTTACATATGTTTGACCATCATCTAATTGGAGGGTGTTGATTTATTTCTTTCGGTAAATTATAATGGATGTCACTGATTATAAGTAATGTTATATTTAGGTCACTCAACTATTAAAAATTACATTTGAGTCACTTAATTATGAGTAAAATTACATTTAAATTACTCCATTATTAAATGTTACATTTAGATCATTTAATTATGTGCAAGAAATTTACTCAAATTTTAGTGATTGTTTGTGTAGTTTATCCTTTGAGGCAGAAACATGGCTACGCTTCTCCGTTCTCAGATGCCCATATCAGCTTTCAACCTCCCAAAACGACACGTCGTTTCGTTCTCTCTCGCACAGCTTCTTCACCGTCGCTCAACTCCGATACCCTTCTGCTCCAGAATGTCGGCCACGTCGTCAACTTCGCTGACTCACTCCATATCGCTGCCGAGTCAACTGGGTCAACCCGTCCAAATCATTGCAGCCCCTGGCCTCTCCGATTCCGAGTTCAGGTTCTTTTCCCTTTTTATTTCTCGTCTTAGATCTTTGAAGTTTTTTGGAATTTGGGAAGTACCCATTGTTTGCTCAAATCATGAACGTGGATTTTACAGGGTTGCTATCGAGTCATCTTTGTTTAGGCAATGGTTGAAGAATCTGGAGAGTGAAAATGGGATTTTGGCTAATCAGGGCATGACTTTAACTCAAGTGCTTATTCAGGTAAAAGAAAAACTTTGGGTGCTTTTTGTTTCAATTGTTTTTGTCGTTGTTGTAGTGAAATTCATGGAAGAATTGTTGTTTTATACAAAATTTGAACTTGCTAAGCATTTGATTATGGAAGTTTGGAGCAGGGTTTTAAATCGCGATCGCGGTTGCGGCGTTATATCGCGGTTTCGGGCAAAAGCGGCTGAATTGCGGCAATCGCGGACCGTTTTTAACCCCAATCGCGGTTTCGGACGGCGGCGCAACCGCTATATCGCGGCCGATAACGCGGTCGCGGTCCGCTTTTTAAATCCCTGGACTTTGGAGTGATTGTTTTCTTTGATAACAGGGAGTTGATATGTTTGGAAAGCGAATCGGTTTCCTTAAATTCAAAGCCGATATTATCGATAAAGGAACGGGACAGAAGGTATTTGATTGTCTTCTTGAATGGCTTTCTAAACGAATTGGTATCAAATATGGTTCTGTATGGAACTTGGTTGATGTTGAAATTGGTTTTTAATTCCAGCTTCGAGTGTTTATTGCGATTTTTCATGCAATTGTTCGATATCTTTTGCGTGTGAACTAAAACATGATCAGGTTCCAGGTATAGTGTTTGCACGAGGACCTGCCGTAGCTGTGCTAATTCTTTTGGAGTCTGAGGGCACGACATATGCTGTTCTCACCGAACAGGTAGGGTGATGTTTTTTGTTTAAAAAAATGTAGTCTTAGCAGTTTATCTATCGAGTATGGTTGTCACTCGATGCTGATGAGTTCTACGTTTTTCTCTAAGGCTAGGGTCCCCACTGGGAGGGTTGTTCTTGAATTGCCTGCCGGAATGTTGGATGATGACAAGGGTGATTTCGTTGGCACTGCAGTTCGAGAGGTCTGCTCTTTCTCTCTCTCTCATTGCAGTGCACTTGCACAGACACAAACACATATTATGCAAATGTTTATATATGTATATTCGAATTTTTCTTTATTTTTTTGCAGACATCTGTGTGTTTGTCATATTACCATACATGAAGCTCGTAAAATCATTTGCTTTTAGGTGATGAAATCTACCGTTTTTTAGGTCAAGTACTTGAGGGTTATATAGTAGCACACCCGAACATTCGAGTCTCTGCTATGAGACCATTTCCCCCCTTGTGGGTTGTTCTTATAGATTATATCCCAGCCTACATTATATTTACAGATATGAGCGCACCCGAACATTCGAGTCTCTGCTATGAGACCATTTCCCCCCTTTGTGGGTTGTTCTTATAGATTATATCCCAGCCTACATTATATTTACGGATATGATGGTGTTCTAAATCTGCCATTCAGTTGAGAGAACTTGCTGTTTTTTACATGATATTTTGTTAAAAGTTCCGGATCAGCTTATTTTTACCTTTTGTTTTTCCTTTCTGTTATAGAAATGGTTTCTTAGCGAGTTAAAACTTACAGGTCGAGGAGGAGATTGGTATTCACTTGAAACTAGAAGACATGGTTGACCTCACACGCTTCCTCGATCCATCTACTGGATTCAAAGTTTTTCCTTCTCCGGTATGTTGGCAATACTGATGAGTGCTTTTTTTTCCCCGGAAAATCGTTGCATGTTACAAACCCTTGAACTAGAATCATTAACTGCATGTAACTTCGATTATCTATTTATGAATCCATGATGTGCACTATTTGCTTGGAATCTTTGCATACCAATACCAGACCCACAAAGGTTCCGATAGCCCTTTGTATAGAATTCTATGTCCTTTTCCGGGGACATTCTGTCGCGTCACGACTTGATTTAGCTTAGGTTTTATATAATTATTTCTTGTGTTTTCCATGTTAGGGAGGCTGTGATGAAGAACTTGCCCTATTTCTGTACAGAGGGCATGTTGATAAAAACATTATCACACAGCTTGAAGGAAAAGAAACAGGTCTTTCTGAACACGGTGAGCTTATAAAGGTTCGTGTAGTTCCGTACGAGAAACTCTGGCGAACGACACCTGATGCAAAAGCACTCATGGCGATCGCTATCTATGAAATGGCCAAGAAGGAAGGATTATTACCACAGTAATCCTAAGTCCTAACCAGCCAAAATCAATCGTCGCCGGCTTTTGTTTCTTCATAAAAACCAAGTTGGTCTAAATTTAGCCTTGTTATAGAAATGTGTACAACTGCTTGTGGCAGTATTAGTATACACATACCTAGCCATATCCAGTAATAATTCTAGTTCACTATCATGGAGAATTATAGTTGGTTTTCAAATGTTTACGTTCGAGTTTAAAGCCTAAGCTTGACCTCGAACTCGATTTGAAACTTGGTGGTTTAATCTGTGTTAAAAATGGAGCTCTACTTGAATGTTAAGAGTTCGAGTCTGGTCCGTATTTTAAGTGGGTTTAATTTTTAATCATATAATATTTTTTTATTATTTTAATCAATAATTTAACTAATACAGCAAAAATAAAATCTGCAAGCACGTTGATATATATATATGTATATATGCATGTATGAATGTAGGCATTGTTTTAATTTGTCTAACCATGGCTTCTTCTACATCATGGAGCTCAAAGTACTTGTTGATGACGCTTACAACGTTTGCCGTCATCGCCAAACCATCCGTGGCGGTTCCGGTTTTTCGTTCAAGCCCTTGGGCTCTTGCCCGTGCTACCTTTTACGGTGACGAAACTGCCTCCGAAACTATGGGTATTCTTCCTATCTCTCTACGTTGTGTATGCCGGTTTTATTTTTATGCTTGAATCCTGTAAGTTTAAAATTCGAATTCAAACAGGAGGAGCTTGTGGGTATGGAGATTTGTTTAGCAATGGTTATGGTACAAACACTGCTGCTCTAAGCACCACATTGTTCAACAACGGCTATGCTTGTGGGACTTGTTATCAAATAAAGTGTGTCGACTCACCTTCGTGCTACCTCGGGGAACCATTCACCACCGTGACCGCAACTAACATCTGTCCCCCGAATTGGTCCCAAGATGCCAACAACGGCGGTTGGTGCAACCCTCCTCGTGCCCATTTCGACATGTCGAAGCCTGCTTTCATGAAAATCGCTCAATGGAAAGCCGGCATTATCCCCGTCATTTACCGAAGGTACATACATACATACATACATACATACATACACAACATCCTCGATTCCAAACCTACTAAATGCCACCTTTGACACGAATCAATATAAACACATATCTGAATCCTTGTAGGGTGCCCTGTGAGAGGCCGGGAGGGGTTCGATTTTCGTTCCAAGGAAACGGGTATTGGTTGTTGGTGTACGTGATGAACGTAGGCGGCGGCGGCGACGTTGCGAACATGTGGGTTAAAGGAATCAAAACGGGGTGGATTAACATGAGGCATAACTGGGGAGCATCGTACCAGGCATTTGCAGCACTTGGTGGACAATCACTTTCTTTCAAGCTTACTTCCTATTCGACCAAGGAGACTATCATAGCTTGGAATGCTGCACCTCAAAATTGGAAGGTAGGGTCGACATATAAGGCCGATGTGAACTTCCACTAAACAACAAGCTCATAGTTCGCTTAATTGTCTTATACATTCTGTTAATTTGGTTCTAATTTAAATCAATTCGATAAATTTAATTTTATATATTTTAAATTCTACAATCAATTTATTCTTTTTTCTTCTCTTGTTTTTGTCCCAGAAATTTTGTACTACTTTTCTAGTATAATAAAAAAGTTTAATAATAATTTGTTGTTGCTTTGTGGTAGAATACAATTATCCAACTGTTATTTTAGTTTGATAGACTCTCTTGGCTTGACAATACCGTAAAAATTACTAAATTGATGAAATTTTTAAACATGGGGCTTAAACTTATTGATTGTTTTGAATTGGGACCAAACTGATAGTTTTGGAGACTAAATCTATTAATAAACATATCAGAATTGTGGATGAAATTAAAGTTTGGGTATCAGGGAGCAAAAATTCTTTAAAACTTAGAAGGTGTCTAATTTAAGGGCTTTTCTAAAAACATGCGGCTTAAAAACAGACTAAATACAAACCAGCATCGATACCCCTTAGTGAAATAGCATATTAAAAAAGGTATATACATTTTTCTCTTACAAAATTGTTACAATTTGTATACATTTTTGTACTCATTTGTGTATATGCACATTGTGTAATATTTTTGTGTACATACACATTTTGTATAACAAATGTACCAATTTTTTCATGTCTGCCAAACCAGCATCGATACCACCTTTAGGTGGTATCGATGCCCCTTGTTATTATTGTACCAAATTGTGTTTCCTAGTAACAAGTTGTGTACATACACATTTTGTATACCGGCATCGATACCACCTAAAGGTGGTATGAATGCCCCTTGGTGAAATAGCGTAATAAAAAAGGTATGTACCTTTTGTGTTACAAACTTGTAAAGATTTATGTACATTATTTGTAATAAATATGTACCGCTTTTTACCCAGTAAACAGTGCATATTTGTAATAAAAAGGTATATGCATTCTTCTATTACAAAATTGTACCAATTTGTGTACCGCTTTTTTACATCTGCCGTTTTTTAGCCTGTATTTAAAGGTTTGTCCCTAGAATCCCCCCTAATTTAAATACCAACTTTGAACAAAAACTCTTTAGATACCAACTTGAGAGAAAATGTCTTGTTCAGATTCAGATATCAAATGTATAGTCAGGGACGGATCTATATACAAGGTGAGAGGGGCAATTGCCCCCCCTAAATTTTAAGGTTTAATTATAATTTAGTCCCTAATAATTTTGAAACTATTGCAATTAAGCTCTTTTTCCTTCTTTGCCCCTCCCAAATTTTTTATGGTTTATTATTTTTTAAGACCATGTAATCTAAAATTAATAATATTAAACTTTGACCCCTCTTTTCTAGTTTTATTATTTTTTGAGACCTTTCAAATTTAAAATTTATAAAATTAAAGCTAAAATCTCTTAATTTTTACGATTTAATTATTTTTAAGACCCTATTATTTTAAAATTAATCGGTCTGCCCCCTCGTAGTTCAATCATGGCTCTATCCCTGTGTATAGTTAAGTCATCTCTAAAGCAGAAACAAAAAAATACGTAATGACACAGTTGAGACATAACATATATATAAACCGACTCAAAAGATACGAAACATATTTGATTAAAGGAATGGAATACCATATGGTTTAAGCTAACATGAGACCCACAAATATGATGAAGTTGGGGAACATGTTAGAGACCACAAAATTGAGTACTGAACCCCCAAATGATACCAAATCATTTCTCCCTTTGCCTTACTTGTCAAAGTTAGTTTCTTTCCAATGCCACAAGCTTTTAGACAAACCCAAAGGGTTGCTTGCTTTAAACTCCAAAATCCCACTTTTAAAATCATATAATATTCAGTCAAATTTTATCATAAAACCCCAAATCTCCACATTGTGCATTTGAAGCCATTAGAGAGAACCTGCAGATAAAAAAAAATGAAAGAAAAACAAAGGATTTCCTTTCTCTTCAATTCAAAGCTTCTATTTCAAAATACACCTTTCTCTAGCTAGCCAACCTAAAGCTTTAGCCCTTCTAATGGGCTCTGATCTCATCTTTCTCACATTGGTCATGCTTTCATGGACACCATTTCTTTCGATCAAAGCCGAAGGGATCGAATCGGCTCGCCTCCTCGATCTTCTCATTAGGGACTACACGGTTAAGTCGTTTGACAGGCATTGGAAGACGGGTACTTTGTATAGTGTACGTTTACCCGCAAACTTATCCGGGATCGAAGTCGATACCGTGAGGTTTCGATGCGGGAGTCTCCGACGATACGGTGCGAAAGTCGAGGAATTTCGGTTGGGAATTGGTGTGATTGTTCATCCTTGTGTTGAAAGAGTCATAGTGGTGAGACAGAACTTGGGTCTCAATTGGTCATCTATATATTATGCAAACTATGATCTATTAGGTTACCAACTTGTTTCACCTGTGCTAGGGCTTTTAGCTTATAATGCAGGAAGTGATGTGAGCCTAGGTAGCCCTTTTCAGCTCGGGATTCTGGCGACGGAAAAGCCGATTAAGATCGATTTTGGCATGGTTTCCGATGTGACCGGATCGTCGACGAGGCCGTTATGTGCTAGTTTCGAAGTAGATGGCAAGGTGACATTGAAGAACCAAGTGTCACCCAATGTTTGTTTCGCCACAAGGGATGGACATTTCGGTTTGGTGGTCGAATCGCCGCCGTTGGTGCCGGTGAGGAAGAAGATTAGGAGGTGGAAATTAGTGGTCGGAAGCTCGATCGGAGCTGCATTGGGTGCTTTCCTCTTGGGGTTGCTTCTGGTGGCGATGGTTGTTAAGGTGAAGAAGAAAGCGAGAATGGAGGAGTTGGAGAGGAGAGGTTATGAAGAAGAAGCTCTTCAGGTTTCCATGGTCGGACATTTCAGAGCTCCGACGGCTTCGGCTACTCGAACGACGCCGACGATCGAATATCAGTACATAAATTACCATTCTTGAAAACTTAGTTATGTGATTCTTTTTTTCAATGTATGAATTATGATCATAGTTTAAACACAAATAAAGATCGTGTTCCTTTTTCGTGTTTACTTGTTGTGAAAGTTAAGCAAATCTGGACTCAGAAAACTGGCTAATGTTTTCCAGCTCTGCTGTTTCCATATTTTCAAAGCTCAGCAGATCTGGACCCAGAAAGCTGCTCAACTATCCCAACTGATTGGTGAGTGGTTAGAGGTGGCAAATGGGTCATTCGGTTTGGTTTTGGTTCGGGTCATTTCGGGTTTAACACATTCATATTAAGTTCGGTTCGGGTTTGGTTCGGTTTTAGTTCAGGTCTATGGTGATTTCGGTTCGAGTTTCGAGTCAGGACTTCGGTTCGGTTGATTTTCGGTTTGATATATTTCGGGTCGGATTAATATGAGATCAATCAGTTTTAGTAGGGTTTTCAGGCTAAATTAAGTTTTTCCAGCCTATATATTACATTTTGGTGAGTTGTGCGACGGTTCACATCTCATCTTTATTTGTTTATTTTAATATATTTTCTTTATTTCACGTTTCCTTCTGTTTGGGTTCTCGGTTCGGTTGAAAATCGCTTTGGGTCTATTTTCAGTTCGATTTATTTCGAATTTCGGGTCAACGTGTTCTGGTCGGTTTCGGGTCTCAGCTCGGGTAAATCAGTTCGGTTCTCGGGTCTCAGGTCAAGTTTATCAGGTCTGAGTGAACCTAACATTAAATTTTTTTGCATACACAACACCTTAAACTCAAAATAAACTTAAACGATATTAAACTGCTTATCACTTATACTAACCCATCGGTATTATATACATGAAATCAGTAAAATATACTTTTTTTCGTATTGTGGGACAAGAATTTTACCTGCTCCACCATTTAGAGACATCAGCAGCTATGAAATTGATTCGTTTCTCCCGAATTTTGGTTCCCTACATTTAAAAAAAGAAAAAGAAGAATTATACTTAATTAGCCTGCATTAATAAATATCAAGATAATAGTGTTTATATATACGATGAATTAATAAATATCAAGATAATAGTGTTTATATATATGATGAGTAAAATATATTAGAGCTCACCTAATTATATGTTTAGTAACAAATATATTATTATGAACAAACGTATTTAATCGATCGGCTAAATTGTTCATATTTATTTTCTTATTTAATTAATAATATGTATAAATTTCAGGAACTAAAATTATTATTATGCCAAGTCTTCATATGACAGAGTGATTTTTTTTGTAAATCTATAATTGGGTTACTGAATTGTTACTTTAAGAAGAATAGTGATATGTGTTCTTAAATTTATAATTGAGTGCTCAAATGTTACTTTTAAAAGAAAGAGTGACTTATTTATTACTAAACCTATAACTAAGGGACCTATATTGTAATTTAGGCATATATGGTTGATTATAAAGATATACAGTTGGTTTGTTGCCGGCAAAATAAAACCCACCTTAAATAATCCTTCACGTCTGTCCACTTCCTTGTGATTTTCTCTCCAGAAGTAGAAACTGCGTTAACAGTATAAATCTGTTGCTTTCAATCTCTTCATTTTGGTAAAAATATCACCTTGCTTTGTCTAATTGTTTCAAAGCAACTGGAGAAATGTCCGGCGGTGCTGCCGACGGCGACGTTTCGTCGTCGATTTCATCTGTTGTTGAATCGAATGAAGAAGAAGCAGCAGCAGCGGTGAAAGAAACGCAGGATCAAGAACAACAAAAGCAAGAAGGAATAAGAGATTGCATGCACAAGACTAAGGCAATTCAGTTCTTAGGTCGTACTACGCCTATTATTCTCCAAAACGACAATGGACCTTGCCCTCTCCTCGCCATCTGTAATCTCTCTCTCTTTATAATCTATATCTCTGCCGATTTCTAGGGTTTTGAATTTTGTTCTTTTGTCTTCGTATCGTTTGCTTAGGATATTCGGATCGAATATTCTTTAGTTTGTTTATTTTATTTATTTAGTATTTCTAATTTTAGTAAAAACAAAGAAGCTGAAGAAATTTGATTCAGTTTTCTATTGATTGTTCTCGGAATTGATCAGGAATCCATCCTTTTGAACATTTCCAATGTTTGATTATGTTTAGGGTTTATTGTTTTAGAATTTAGACCTTAGAGCATGAATGAAAGAAGAAAAAGGACAAGATTTAGAAATGGAATTATCTTTCAAGAAATTGGATTGGGCATATGATCAGATTTCTAATTGGTCAATATTGTGATATTTCATTTTTATGGAAGTTATAATTGGAGCTAATTAAGTTATTTAAAATGAACTTTTTTGGGCTGTGGCAGGTAATGTTCTCCTTTTAAGGAACAATTTGAACCTGAGTCCTGATGTAGCAGAAGTTTCACAGGAGAAATTGCTTTCTCTGGTGGCCGAGCGACTGATCGATTCCAACAGTAATGTTAATGTAATTCCTTTCGTTCTTTTATTCTTTCCTCCTATGTTTGCTCAGACTCAGGTGTTAAGTGTTTGATACGGCCGTTATGTATCCAGCATGAATATCTTCTATATTTTCTATTCTTGGAGGGTCATTGCCTTGTACCCTTGTCGGAATATGTGCCGGACATGGACACTTCATGTAAAATGAAGAGTCAAGGCAACATAGCTCAACTCATTTGCTTGTTCCTGGTAATGGTATAGTAGGATGATACTGATGAATCATTTTGGCATGTAGAGTAAAGATGCAGGGTTTGTCAAAAACCAACAGCAGAATATTGCAGATGCAATTGATTTACTTCCACGCCTAGCTACAGGGATTGATGTAAATATTAAATTCAGGAGGTTAGCTTTATTCTTTCTTTCTCTTTTTATTTTTCTTCAACAAATCGGTTCCTTCCACAGTCCTTAGTGAATTATTGTGTACAACTTGCAGAATAGATGATTTTGAGTTCACTCCGGAGTGTGCCATATTTGATCTGCTTGATATTCCCCTCTATCATGGTTGGATAGTTGATCCCCAGGTATGCTCTTTTTAGCATTGGGAGTGGAATAGTTGAAGTGATGTGACGAAGAATGTATAGGTTTAACTTCCATTTTTGAATTGATTAAGGCTACTATAGACCTAACCGTTCATGACAAACACTAAAAACCTTTTGATATTTCAACTTGACTTTACGACCATTGATATTTCAACTTGGGGTTGTTTCTTGTTTGGCTAGACCTTCATTTTATGATGTTATTTGCTTTGGACTTTAGATTCTGACCTTTATCAAATTTATAAAGTTTAGATAGAAATAATTTCACTATAGATGGCCTAACATATGTATGATTATGCCTGCTAAGTTATTATTAAACATAATGATAATTTATTATGAGATTGTATGGCTTACTTTTCAATATTATTAAAGTCGCTCAATAGAATACCATATTGTTTCTCATGAGCATTTATATTACTAGTTCAGTTATTGTTCAGAGATATCCAATTGCCTTCCCATACAGTTATAGGTTTCAGGTTTACAAGGATTCACATATCATGTAATACATATAATTGGACCAGGATTTGACAACATTTTTTCATGGTGGACATGTGGCAGGACTATGAAACTGCTAGTGCCATTGGCTCAAAATCCTACAATTCTATTATGGAGCAACTTGTTGCTCTGGAAACACGAAAAATGGAGGTATCGCACAAAAACAGTTCTGAAGATTGTGTGGATTTTGCTGCTGCTACTGCTGCCACTCTAGGAGTTCCCTCTCCTAACCTGTCGAAAACCAGATCTTTTGATGAGTCTCCTCGCTCTGCCTCAGATCAGCAAATGTTAAGAAAAGGGGACCTTGAGGAAGAAGCAGAGCTATTGAGAGCCTTGAAATTATCAGAGGTTAAATCTCCAACCTCTGTTGGTGATTTGGGCAGTTTAGATGAAAAACCATGTTCAAAGAACCCTGTTTCTGTAGATGCACAAGAGGGGGGCAGAGATGATGGAAACAAGAGCAGGCACCAACATGAACATTCCTTTTCAGATAATTGTACTTCCTGGAGCAATGGTAATTCTAGTAAAGGATGTTTTGAGACTCGCATAGAGGAAGAGTCCCAAGAGACTGATGGGACTAATCAGAATTCATCTTATGTTAAATCTGGAGAAGCCACCCTTTCCAATGATGAAGTTGAGAAGAGTAATAATGTTGAGAAAATGGATACTAAGGGGAGTAGTGCTGCTGATGATTTGCTCCAGATGGAAGGTGTAGTTCCCGTTTCTCTTGCAAAGGATACTGCAACTATAGATGGAAACACTGTGGAAACTTCACAAGGGGGTGAAAAGATTGAGATTCAATCCAGATCTGCATCCGATGCTCATGACATTCTGGATAATGTCAATGGGTGTGACTCAACGATCGTATCATCTATCTCACAAAATGCTGGCTCAGATTCGTCTAGTGACAGAATACAAAATGCTGATGTTCCAGAAGCTTTTAGTTCTAGTCTTGATGGAAGTGAGCCTATATATGAAGGAGAGGAATGCATATTAGATTCAGTAACAACATATGAGAACCGGGAACCTGTCTATGAAGGTGAAGTTATTCTTGCTAAACAATCTGACAACTTTGCTGTAGAGGGCTGTAATGTGAGCTCCAAAGAAGAAATTACTCCACAACAAGGTTAGTGGCCCACCTTATAAATATGTATCTCTATATAAGTCCTTGTAAAGTGTGTATTATCTTTCTTCCATCAATTTGAGCTCCATTTCCGTTGCTTTTGCTAGTTACTAGTTGCTTCCTCGAGGATAATTAAGTTCAATTTTTAAATTCTTAAAAGAAGTCGTTTGTTTTTCTTTTTCAATCCAAATGCACTTTTTTTTCTTAATACTCCATGCACTCATTCACCACCATTCATTTTCTTAATGCTATTTAGGTGAACTGATTGCAAACTTCTTGAAGAACAATGCCAATCAATTGACCTTTTATGGGTATATTGACTATCTTTTTAGCTATTTAAAAATCTAATTTATTGTCGAGTCTATTACATGTCATCATGTGGTGATCATTAATATCTTTTGCAGGCTGTTTTGCTTACAAGATGGTCTTAAAGAACGTGAGCTTTGTGTTTTCTTTCGTAACAATCATTTCAGCACCATGTTTAAGGTTAGAAATTGGATTGTCTGTTAACTTTCAGCAATGCTTGGAACACTTAAACAACTTAATTAATAAACCAATTAAAGGACCAGTTTTCTTGGTTCTCCCAACTCTAATTATTTCTTTATTCATTGAATCTTATTTTACTTGCAGTATGATGGCGAACTCTATCTTTTAGCCACTGACCAAGGCTATCTGAATCAACCAGATTTGGTTTGGGAGAAACTAAATGAGGTAAGATTTTGTTACGTAGTAATCTTCTTAACCAAGAATCAGTTTCATTGAAATTTCAGTGTCATTTATAAATCTAGTCAATATTAGTCAGGTTGATTATTTACATCGTTGTTACTTTTAAAGTCATAATTCTTTTTTGAAATTTGATATCCAAAACTCGTGCTTTCAGGTCAATGGAGACACACTTTTTATGACCGGCAACTTCAAGGAATTCAAGGCGGATAGTTATGCCACCAGCATTGATGTACGTATTTCACTTTAGCGAGAAAATTATGACAGTTGGTTTGAATGACTTCAATGAAACTCAACTAAGATTTACATTATGCAGGACTACACTGCCAGCATTGATGGCTCAGCCCATGCAGGAGCAGATGAAATGTAATTATTCCACCTTTTGGCTATCTGTATTTATATTAAATTTGTGCTGCAACAATTTCTCTTGGTGTCAGTAGTTTCTAATGAATATCGATAACTGCTTAATTCTTGAACCACTTATTCTGTGGATTTAAGATATCCATTAAAAATTATTTCTGTATTTTATAATTATCTGTTTGCAATAATGATTAAGTTAAAATAATTTTTTCAATGTTTCTTGAATGTGTTAAAATTTTCTAAAATCGTTTTCAATGGTTCTTTATTCTCAGGGATGACAGTTTTTATTAATTCTATGTTATCATTTCAGCTCGGATTTACAGCTTGCACTAGCCTTACAGCAAGAAGAGTACGAACAACAGCCACAGCGTCAGAACATGCAGCAGCCACCCGTTGTTGGTGCTTCGAGATTAGTAACAGGTCCAAAGGTAGTCTAAATATTCTATTCCCTCTGTATTTTTTGTCGTTCCGAGTTAAATTCATAGATCTACGTTATCTGTTATATTGTGGAACGTTAAATACTATATGACAGCTATGTTATCCAGGCTCAGCAGTGAGTTTCGGAGTTTCGGGCATAAAGGTGTCCAGCATGAATAATATATTCATATCCAGTTACCCTCATGCCTATGTTCGAACATGTGTTACACAAATGTCGAATATATATGTGTGTGTATATCAGTTATCTGAAATGAAGAATTCGAATAACATAAGATGAAATGACGAGAGTGGCATATTGCAGGTGTCGCAAAACAGTGGAAGGGGATCTTCGTCTTCATCGTCAAGGCAAGAGACAAAATCGAAAGAAAAGTGTATCGTGATGTGAGTTTCAAGGTTATGTCATTTGGCAAGTCTTCTGTTCTGTAAATAGTGTGACTGTAATTGTAGTTCTGTATTTTGAAAACCAAATAAAAACCCTGATTTTAAAACCTTGAATGCAATTTCAGATGATAGTTTCCGGCTGTAAAAAATATATAAAGTTAGAAATTAAAATTCATATAAAATCAAATTTTTAGATTTACTTTCATGGGTGATTTCTAAGTGAGGGGTTAGAAATCAAGAAATGCATTTGCAGTGAGCGTGGATTCTTAGAGGTTGATGATCTCCAAGAATGTTCCGACGTCTTTTCGACACCGAATTAGTTCCTCCTTTGGATTCTTATAAAGGTTTGATGATCTCGGATTCTCGGAAAAGTTACGAAGCCATCTTACAAACAAGTACTTGATAGAAAAGATTCAAAACAAGTACTTATGTCACAGAAGAATCTTGACGAATAGCGAACGAAGACGTCGGCATTTCATGGACGATACTAAGTACGCGGTATGTGGGAATGCTCTTGAAGATATAGATCATGTTCTTCGACGGTGCACAGTGGCCTCCATCTGGTGGGTTATGGTTAGAAGTAACATTATTTATTAGCTGTTCAAATCAAGAAATGCATTTGCCTTTGTATTACTCTGTTAAACTGTGCTTAAACTCAACAAGAGGTTTCGGACATCAGGATCAAAAAGTTTCGGTAAAAGAATGGGTAACTACCATCTTCGTGTATGAAGCAACGTTATTCCATTATCCCCAGACCCGCATTCTCGACGTCAACTTCTCCCATGCCCGTGTCTTCCTCTTCTTCGCTATCTTCATCTCCGCTGACCTCTTCATTATCGTTACGCAACTTAGCCATGTGCTCGGCAAGCAATTTATCGTCCCGTTCACTCACCTAAATCAATGCACCATGCGAGACCACTCAGGGGAAAGAATGTAAAACATAGAGAAACAAAATTGGAAATCAAAGGATGGACACTCACCGCTCTAGCCTGCTCCTTCACAACAAGTTTACCCTTGTGATGCTCTATTGCCTCGGTGCAAGCTACAATGGCTTTATTGAGGACATCTATCCCTTGGTCCTGACCGATATAAATTTATACGAAAATGAAAATGTTAAACAGACGCGGAAATGACGTTATATGAATACGGTGTAAACGGGTGTAAATGATGATATAACTCCAGCAGGGCAAAATTTTAGACAGTGATCAACAAGATTAACAGATTCATAAAAAGCATAGCATGTTAAAGCGCGTGATTCCGTAAGTTGAAACTTCTGAGGCATGTTAGACGGATTATGCTAACCTTGTCGAGAGTCTGAGTGGTAAGAACATAAAGTGGAGGAGCCACAAGCTTGATTTTAACAGGACAGTCATCATTCCCAGCAGCCTCGGCTTTGCGCATGGCCTCCTGCAAATTACACAACAAATATCTATAAACCAACAACAGAGCACACACAGAGAGAGAGAGACCAAGAGAATTTCTGCAAATAAGACCTTAATGTGAAGAACGCCATCAAACTGGAAACATTTCATTTCAATATCAGCCCGAATCTTCAGAGGTTGTGGAGTCATTCTTCTCCTAATGTTTTTCACCAATGCATCTTTGACTTCCTCAGTCACAGCAGGAACCGCTTCAGATACCTAAAGAGAGACATCGTTAGACTTAAACCGGCTGAACAAATAATGTTTCATGAATCTCACAAACTGAAAATTTACCTCCTGTCCGTCCGGGCCGGGTTTTTTGACTTCACAAGTGAGGGTATTCAAGACAGTATCAGGATCAGTCACAATGATCTTGAAAGCCTGAAAAACATTTAAAAAAAATTAAGACCATGATAAGAGATAAAACAAAACTTCAAAAGAAAGCCAGTTTCATACCTCGAAAGCATGACCATATTTCCGGTACAGAGGCCAGCCAATTTTAACGTACAATTCCTGTCACACCTAATAAGTGTTAGCGAGATGCAAGTCGATGACAAAATCCCTTCTAATACCGGCTATTTCTAGATAATTTGAGTGAAACATACAGATGATTGTTTCTCCTCATTACACTAACCTCACAAGCATTGAAATCTTCACCTTGATCATTCAATTCTTATTTCTAGATAATTCGATTAAAACATACGGATACACGCTTCTCCTCATTGCACTCACCTCACAAACATCGAAATCTTCACTTCAATCCTTGAATTCTCACATCTTTTTTCTTAATTATAAAAAAGTAACAGGTTTCATATACAGCATAACCCAAGTTACCAGCTTTTCGATATTTTCTTCAGAAACTTAGCTAAAACTCAATCCGAAAGTCACCGAGCTACCGCATTTTCGACTAAAACTACACTAAGGAAATCATCATTTCATTTTTGGTTATTCAATTTCTGCTATGAAAACACACACAATTCTCCATATAAGTTAACAAGTATCCCAGCATAATCACTTAGGCCATAAACACAGCAATGAAACTATCCCCTTCGTTTCGAGTTTCAATAATGAAAATCAAAAAGAAGAAAAGCAGAGAAAATAAAAATCACCTCCAAATCGATATCCAAAGTCTCGGCGACATGTCGCATGATAGAGTGAACAAGTTTACTCTTATTGTACCTTTCTTCACAAGTCTGGATATCTTCCTCGCTAACTCTCCTCTTGCTTAAATCGATGTAACCCTTCTCCTTGTCGACACGGAGGACCATCACCGGCTCGGTTCGGCCGACCTTGATTAGGCTGCTGACACTACGAATCCGACGGCGGGAAAGCTCGGAGAACAAGATCATGCCTTCGATGTTGTTGTATTCGAGGAGCGAAACGTACGCACCCATGTCGGCGATGTTTTTCACCTGTATCATCACCGCCATATCCACCTCTGGATATCTAGCTTCGTACATACGACATTCGAGGTTCGGCATCGTCGCGTGTTTTGGGCTTGGATCTTTGAGATTTGGGGATTTTGTGTTTGAAGATTAGGGTTTTGAGATGAGCTTCACGACTGGTAAAGAGATGCGTTTTCTGTCAACACTCAAAAGGAGATTCTCTCTCTAACTACCTACCTACCATTTTATTTTGTAACTCATTTAAAGTTTGAAAAATACTTTGATGCACAAGCTGTGTAAATTTTAGTTTACACAAGCCCTTTAATTTTAGGGTTTAGGGTTTTATGTTAGGGTTTAGGGGTTTAATATGTATGGTATATAATTTAAGGTTTATGGTTAGAATTTAGAGTTTAGAGTTTAGGGCTTAGGGTTTAGGTTGCTAGGGTTTGTGATTTAGATTTTAAATTTTATAAAAGGATTGTGTAAAAAAAATTTACACAGCTTGTGCATCAAAATAAAACCCTTAAAGTTTATTGTTAATTTTTTCCGTTAAAATATATGTATCACCTCTAAAAAAATTAAAATTATATTAAAATGAATAAAATTAATAAAAGAAAATAAAAATAAAAATGTATTATGAAAATTTCAAACATTCTCAAAAATAGTCCTTAAATTCTTAGACCCCGACCACTCCTGCAGCGGTCGGTCGCGTTGCTAGCGACGAAATAAAACGTCCTCCCCTCGCCAAATAGCCCTACGTCGTTCATCGTCTTTCTTGCAGTTGTTCATCGCGAATCGTTTGAAAGAACTATTCGACAATTTCACATATTCGCACGACGGTTGATTTCCTGTGACGAGATGGTGGGAAAAATGATCGTGATAGTCCGGCAACCGATTTGGTGAGCGGCGGCATGGCCGACGGCGGAATCAGCCTAAATCGGGATTTAGATTTTGGGTTTAGGAAATTTGGGGTTGTTTTGTAAAATCTGGAAAATTTAAAGATTTTTTGAAAATTAATTAATTTTATTTATTTTTAATATAATTTTAAATTTTTCTAGAGGTGACACGTGTTTTTAACGGAAAAAATCAACGACAAACCTTAGATAGGTTACGGAATGAAATGTTAGACACCTAGTTGGCTCGAAAAATAATTTAGACACCTAACTAAAAAAATATATAATCTGAACATTTATTTAACGGTTAAGCCTTGAAATTTTATGTTAAACCCTTAAAAAGTTAAAATATTTAATATATAATTTTAAAATTTTAAAAAATATTTCAAACTAGCTTGTCAAAATCCGTCTCGTCTCATTTGATAGAGCAGAAAATGACAAATTTCTTATATACAGTAATCCTCTTACCTGTTTTTGTATTTTTGTTGTAAATTTCCCTCTTATTTAACCACTAATAAAATCGGAATCCTATTCCTAAATCCTACCAACACTTTCAGGTGATCGACACAACAAAATTCGGTAAACAAATTCAATTTCTTCTCAGATACCACCGTTAACTTTTTAAGAGCAAACTAGTCATTCAAATTATTTTTTACACTACATATTTTATATAAATATTTTTCTTTCTAAAATTTCGTAAAAATTCAACATGTAACACAAATAGTGAGACGGAAGATATTTTAATTTCTGATTATGCCCCTGATCGAAGCTCTAAACAATATGTGTATGTATGTATGTTTACAGGGTTGATGCTGTGGTTGCTGTCTCCACCTGCTGGTTATATGGGAGCTAATCATCATTGCACATGTCAAAATGGAGGGTAATTTGGTCCCCAAAAAGAACAAGAATCTCATGGGACCCAGATCACCAACTAGATGTAATGGGACACGTGGCCAACTCATGTGGTGAGTGTGCACCTTTCTATCTTGCACATTGTTGGCTAATGTTTGCTATACTAATAATACTAAAATAATGAGTCCATGAACTCAGGATCAGGTTCCTTGGGTTGCAGGTTATAGCCAAGGAAGCTGTCCTTTTTTCTGCTGATTGAGAAATATGTGTTCTTTTGTTTTCACTTTTGAAAAGAAAAGAAAAAAGTTTCCAACTTTGTCTTCTTTCTCATGTAAGAATTTCATGGATTTCTTGTTTTTTGGTAGTTTCTATGGTTTTTCTTGTGAACTATGTTGTTTTAGAGCTATGTTCTGAGTTTGGTTTAGTTCTCTTTGCTATGTCTAAATCTGGCCATGAATCTGCAAACAGAATTTGAAAGTTTTTTGCTTTGGGAATAGAGTTTTTAAGACAAAACCAGAATCTTGGGGTTTAAGAGTTAAGACCATGTTGTCTGAAGATTCACAATTGTATGTTTTTACAGTTGCAGGTTGTTGCAGAATCTTGGGACTTAAGCAATTGATGTCATGTCTGGTCCAGGAATTTTCTGCAAATTCATGGATTAGATTGCAAAATTGAGAAGGAAAATATGGTAATTCAGTGTCAGTTTATGTAATTATAGTTTTCCTTGTCCCAAATTGGCATGGGAATCGCCCCTGCAGTTCGATTCCATAACTGTTACAAGGTCGAAAGCCTAACGAAGACGATTTTGGACACTACACGAATATCGAACCTAAGAGATCGGTATGTTCTTGGAGGGAAACTAGGATGGGGACAGTTCGGCGTGATTAGGGTCTGCTCGGATAAGTTAACGGGCGACGTATTGGCTTGTAAGTCCATCGCTAAAGATCGGTTGGTCACACCGGACGATTTCTGCAGCATCAAGCTGGAGATAGAAATAATGACCAAGTTATCAGATCACCCTAACGTTGTGGACTTGAAAGCAGTCTATGAAGATGAAGAATCTGTGCACTTGATCATGGAATTATGCGCCGGAGGTGAACTTTTCCACCGGCTCGAGAATTGCGGAAGGTTTTCCGAGTCCGAGGCTCGTGATCTTTTCAAGCATTTGATGGAAGTAGTCAAGTACTGTCATGACAATGGCATTGTACATCGAGATTTGAAACCGGAAAACATTCTCTTAGCAACAAAGTCCATGTCATCTCCGATCAAACTCGCGGACTTCGGTCTTGCGACATATGTAAAACGAGGTGAGGTCTCGGGTTTGCTTGTTCTTGAAGACAAGATTTGGTTACTGAATTTTGTGCATTCTTTTATAGGGGAAAACTTGCATGGAACTGTTGGGAGCCCATTTTATATAGCACCAGAGGTTTTAGCAGGGGGATATGATGAAGCTGCTGATGTGTGGAGTGCTGGGGTTATTTTGTATATTCTTTTAAGTGGAATGCCTCCTTTCGGGGGGACGACGAAATCGAAGATATTCGATGCTGTTAGAGCTGCCGAACTACGGTTCCCGGTCGATCCTTGGGATCACATCTCTCTATCTGCTAGGGACTTGATCATCAGAATGCTTTGTGTTGATCCTTCTAAGAGGCTCTCTGCTGCTCAGGTTCTAGGTAAGTTGACCTATTGATCGATGTCATTCCGAGTCTTTCGTCTTCCCTTGAATACTTGCACCCGATGCATCGAGCACGGATACTGATATCAAAGTTACTGCTCTTCATAGATCATCCTTGGGTGGAGGATGGCAGAGAATTAGCTCAAGAAGAATACGGTAACAACAGCCGTGCTTGCGGAGAGCTTGGAGTGGGAGGAAGGTCATCCTCAACAATGTTCATCAATAGAAATCGAGATTATAGCTTTACCGATGGATCGGTTGTATCGTTTTCTTTCGTGGTTGAAAATGGTAGTCCTTGCTTTGAATCCGAGGGTTTTTCATTTACAAGCTGTTGTCAATCAAGTGCAGCAGAGTTGCTTTCATCTCCGGTTCCATCGAGGCCAAGCTTTACTTTCTTCAGTCCAATATCCGCTGTTGAACCACGAAATGTTTCGGTTGAACACAAAGCCGGGACATCGAAGATAAGTGACGAACACAGAGGTATTTGTTTACGTTTCGTTCTAGCCATGGAATCGACGAGTATCTAATGTAACATTATGCTGAATTGTTCTCTCTTTCACTTCACAGAATCTAACCTAGTAAAGATATCTATGTTGTCGGAACAAAAAACAGAACTTCGGAAGGGAGGACTACTCAACGGATCCTGCATTCGTAGCAAACGGAATCAAACAATCAGTCTCGGTGAGTTCAATCACTTGGATCTCGTGCTGACCGAGTCGGTAATCCGTTGGGCATCCTGCACTCATATTCCTACTGCACCATCGCTTAGATTATCACTAGTTTGCTAGAAAGTGTTCATACAAAGATTGACCATACTGCCGAGCATAAGGGAGCAAACTGAAGGCCTCGGTGTTGTTCCCATACTATCCGAAGATAGACCGTACTATCCGGCGACATCTTTAAAACGAATCCCGTGGCTATGAGCAGCAGCCCCGATCCGTGCTGTTCGGTCAAAGGCTTTGTAAACATCATGTATTACAACTTTCCTAGCTGTTGTTCATCTGCAAGCAGATGAAACAAGAAATCTAGCAGTTGGATGAGATCATGAAAGAGTTTGAAATTATAATGACCGCTTTTTACCACGGCAGTCGCTGCAGCACCGAAGAAGATGGCAATGAGGGATAAATCCGACACATGACTGATGAATGTGGCCATGGCTTGGAACACCAAAACTCCATACACACAAGGAAGCTGCAGCTCGTCGGCCTAAACTTGATACCTATTTTCAACGGAAAACGTCCGTTCAACGCGTACTCTATTCTTATTCACCGCCCGTTTAGTTGGACAGAACTGAACTTACAAACGGTCCTATTCCAATTCGTGTAAGGAATGCAATGATAAGACACAATATATTCTTAAAGAAACCAAGTTCAAACTAGAGAATATTATTGAAAGGGACAATCACGAACTCAAAACATACACCATAATACATACCCTAATTCGAAATCCGAATAAGTTCATTGAGATGATGCTCAAAAGAGAAAATAAAAGTGAAAAGTAATTAAACAATGGAAACAAAATTCATACACAAAATTGACACTTTAAGTCTCCAACCCTTAAAAACCAGCTAGAAAACTTAACCATATTGCACTGCCAAATATTAAGCTAAACTACATAGGTTTACTAGCACTTCAAAAACCCTTTGTGCTTCAACCTTTCCCTAAATTTACTTGGATATATGACAACAGAGTCTAAACAAAGACCACCCTTTGTATGTGTGCAATCAATTTGAGTCATTGATAGCTTGATCTTCGTCGATGAATTCGAGTTCTCCACGTTGAAGTCCCCCATATGGTAGTGGAACCATTTTCCGGGTTCGTTCAAAGTGCACTGGGATGTAGCATACTGACCATCTGAAGTCCATAGTTGGAACCTTACGGGTTTTATATCCCAACCATGGATGTTCTCGGAGTTGATGATTCGACGACCAAACCTCTTAGAGGCACGACCTAGCTGCAGTCTGAAGAAAACACTGTAGCTCCCTGGCGGAAAGGGAAATTCCACCTCACCATCAACTTCCAACCACCAGGTTTGCTGGAGATAAGCGATCGACCGGAACCTGAATCGCAAAGAAAAGGAAATTGGAATGAATATACGGCATTCTATTTCAACACTATTGATCGCAACAATCATTCCCACTTTCAACCAAGTTAAAGCTCAATCTTTACAGAAATATCGAATGAAGGTCAACCGACAATGAGGCTTTACGCATTTCTTAGACTCTAGCTTGGATACAGTGTTACACATCATCATTGTCTCAGTACTATTCTAACAGTATAGATGACAGTATACATACATACGGTATTTGCTAAACAGCGAGGACTAACAATTCATCATTATCTCAGTACTCTAGCAACCGCGAGGACTAATGTGATAACAACACCATGAACCATACAAAGCTCAAGAAGAACGAAGCCGGTTTTTTACGGCATACATACGGTATTTGCTAAACTGCGAGGACTAACAATTCATCATTGTCTCAGTACTCTAGCAACTGCGAGGACTAATGTGATAACAACACCATGAACCGTACAAAGCTCAAGAAGAACGAAGCCGGTGTTTTACGGTTTACATAAAGACAAGAGGCTGATTCCTTTTTTAAGAGTTCTAACAGAACTCTAACAGGTTGTGTACGAAACCGTCGAGTTTATGTAAAAAACGGGTTAAGTGGTTATCCCCGCAACTTAATTTATATATTCGAGAAGTCAAACACGGTTGCTTTAAACCACCAATACAAGTCTAACAATGGGAATGAGAGCAGCCAGCCAAGAATTGTCTTTGTTTCTTCAAAAGGAGGCAAGCTTTGAACAAAATTCCTATTTACACAATCATCATCATCATGCATTTATTAATGGATATCATCGAAATTCAACAGTCAAAACGAACGAAAAAGAACATAATTCGGATCTATTCGGCATGGAATGCCCCAAAAATCTCGATTTTGATCAGCCAATCCAAACAAATCCATGATAAGAAACTAGAAAATCCTACCATTCTCAATCAATTTAACATGATAAATACATGCAAAAAACAGGGGATAAGCTCTTGAATCCTCACCTAGATTCATCAGTTGGAATATGATTCCAGTATCTCCGATCATCGATCCCCGTTATATGTAACCCCTTTGAAGAAATCGCCATACATACGCCACCTGTGCTCTTATCTAGCCATACTTTCTGCAAAAAAAAAAAAGCTGGAGTTAAAAAAACAGAAGACCCAGAAATTAAAATCCCAGATTTTCTCGGTATCCAAACAAAAAACAGACCTTGGTGCCACCATCAAGGGTATTAGCTCCACAGAGCCTTGAGTAAATATCTCGTTTACCCAGATTTTCCGGCACGGAGGGTAGAATTTTATCAACAAGAACTTGATAATTTGGTGGAAGTTTCGATTCCCAAACGAAATCAGCCCAAGAAGCGCCTCTAAACGCTCTGTTCAACTTCGCCAATTTACATATCTCCGGCGGATCCAAATACCCAACAATCGACGCCACACAGCTCTCCGGTAAATCTCCCAAACTGGGCGACGCCGTCGAAGAAGAAGAAACGGATGAAAAACAGTCGACGATGAACAAAGCAGAGAAATTGGCACCCATCAAGAGAAAACAAAAGGAAAAAAAATCAACAAACAAAAGAAATAAACGGAGAACTAGAAAGCTCTAAAGCAGAGTATTTTATTTTTATTTTATTTTTTTTACAAAATCAAAGGAACAAGAGGTGGAAAACATGGAGGCGTGCTTGGTTTTTGAGGGTCTTTGTTTCCTTGTTTCTGTGTTTTTGTCTGTTATTTATATTTACCGACGAAAAGGGACGACGACAGAACAGGCAGACTTGTGTTTTCTGATTAATTAATTAATTAATTAAATAATATAATGACAAAATATTATGGTAAAAATAAAAATAATAGAAATAAGACATTGTGGATAAGGATGCACCTTAAATTTTTATTTAAGGATATTAATTACTTTGGTCAACTGATTAATTACAGTAAAAAAGTGGAGTAATTAATATCTTCTGTATTTTTGTAATTGTAAGATATTTTAATTTATTTATGGGATATTATCCACTTATATAATGTAATAGATTTTAACTTTTACACGTTTTTTAGATCGTTAGATGAGTGAAATGAACGGTTGAGATTAACAATGAGTTATGTGAAGATTATCGCTTGAAAAAAAAGTAAGAAGTTAATTTTAGCGTTCATTTTACTCATCTAACGATCTAAAAAATATGTAAAATTATGAGTTTTGGATTAGGATTTAATAATTTAACTATTTTTAGAGGATTGGCTAGTCAAGTATGTTATTTTAGTTTTGGATAAATAATATATTAGGGTGAATCTTTTAAAATTAAAAAAAATTATTAGAATCTGTATTTTGGTTTGATATTGATAACTAATTACAAGGGTATTATTGGTCAAGTGATTAGTTACATAAAAAATAATTAATAGGTTGTGCCTTTTTTAATTACAATAATTTATAACTTATTTTATATATTTAGATATTTCTTGGTGAATAGAGTTTTGAGATAAAACTAGAGGATTTGATAGGTTTTAAATAATTGATTAGTAAAATTTATGAATTTTATTGTTTGGTAAACAACTGATTAGGCCGAACCCTCTAAAATTAAACAAGTTGCTAGGACTAACATTTTGGTTTGATGCCGATAACCAATAAATTGTTCAAAAAAAATTATTATAATCATGTTGGTATATATAATTCTGCTTGTTTAAATAAGTAAAAAAAATTGTTGAGTGGATCGAAAGATCGATATTTACCAAGAGGGGGGTGAATTGGAAATTTGAAGGATTGTAGTGGAAATTGGCAAATTAAAATTGAAGAACAAGGAATTTAGAGTGGTTCAAGTTTCAAATGAACTCTACATCCACTACCTTAGTCTCACTAAGGATTTGCAACAATTTCACTAAATTGATCTTCCCCTTTTCTAGGACAAGGAGGCAACCCTTTACAATATCGGTTGATTTTTCTACCCAAAAATCAACCCAACTCTCACTCAATAGAACAAAGGAATTTGTAGGCTAATTAGGTATCTCTCAATACAAATGATAGCCCCGATACAAGCACTCAACCCAATTTTACAAAATATGAATGAAGAACACAAATTGGGATTTTACACAAATTTGGGATTTTTGCTCAAATGCTTGAATTTGATGGTTGGATGTTTGCTTGAAGTTCAATAGTTGTTGCTGATGCTTTTGGATGTCCCTTTTATACCTTCTCATTGATTTCTAGCCGTTTGGGTGGTTGGAGAAGTAAATTGAGCCGTTGGAACCCTCTCTTACCACCATAAATGCACCTCTGCAGCTACGAGTATCGGTACTCGGGAATGGGTATCGATACCTGTCTCAGAAAAGAAAGAGTCGTTGCGTGCAATTAATAGGGCGTATCGATACGCACGTAAGCGTATCGGTACTGGGTATCGAAACGACAAAGGCCGTATCGATACCTTTTTCTGAACTTAGCTCACTGTCAAAACGCGTATCGATACTGGGGTTAGGCGTATCGATACCGGTCAACGGCCTTTTAAAATTTGGTTACCAACCAACTGACACCAACGGTCATATTTTTAAACCGACTTAAATGCTTTAAAAATCTTTAAACCAGTATCGATACTGGTGTTACCGTATCGATACACTCTTTCAAACTCTTAGAAGTTCAACACAGGGGCGTATCGATACGAGGGTTTGCCGTATCGATACGTGTTCCGACAGTAGCCAATTTTGGCAAAAAGGTATCGATACGCCTTCATGGGTATCGATACTCTATGACGATTTTCAATAAATTTGGCTTGGAACACTTAGAAAATATTTTGAGTTTGAGTTTTACAAATCAGTTTTAAAGTGTTGGTGTTTCAAAACTTGTTAAGAGACTTGTAAAAACAATTTTAAGTTTTTCAAATTGATCCTTAAATATCTAGTTATATCAAAATCAAACATAGGTTTTACAAAAATCGTCAACAATCTCTATAACAAGTGATTAAAAGCTCTTAGCTGATATCGTTTCCTTTCCTAAGTTGTCGGTTCTAGACCCATTAGAGCAAGTTTTTCTCTTTCCCTCTCCTAATCAAATCAATTAATGCAATTCACTATCAACTATTAGTTAACTGTCAAACATAATCTTAGTCGTTTAAGACTAAGTTGTTTATTATTGTTTGGATTAAAACGCATTTTAAGAAGTGTCTTAGAAAATTCTGATCATTGTAAATAAGTGGAGTAATTAATATCTTGTGTATTTTTGTAATTATAAGATATTATAATTTATTTATGGGATATGATCTACTCACATAATGTAATAGATTTTATCTTTTACACGCTTTTTAGATTGTTGGATGAGTGAAATGAATCGTTGAGATTAACAATGAGTTATGTGAAAATTATCACTTAAGAAAAAAATAAAAAGTTAATATGCGTCTATACCCATCTAACGATCCAAAAAACATGTAAAAACATGAGTTTCTTTTTTTTTGTAAGTGGATTTTATCTTTTTATTTATATATTTAGGTATTGTACGGTGAATAAAGTTTTGGATTAGAATTTAATAATTTAACAAGTTTTAGAGAATTGGCTAATGAGTAGGTTATTTTAGTTTTGGATAAATAATATATTAGGGTGAATCTTTTAAAATTGGAAAAAAAATGTTAGAATCTGTATTTTGGTTTGGGATGAGTCTATCACGTGCGACGAACACCGATGAACACCATTAATGATGAACACCGATGAACACTATTAAATTAATTAATAAAGATGTAAAATTTTAAGGACTCATCATACAATTAATAATTATTTTAAAAAAATTCAATTAAATTATTTTTTATATATATTAAAATTTTATTTTTTTAATAATAGTAAACTATATATTTAGTACCTCACATGTTTCTGTATTTCTATTAAACTCTCATTATTTAAATATTATTTCAATTTGACCCTATTTTTTATAAAAATAATTTAACCCTTAAACTCTTAAACATATACCCTAACCCATATACTATTAATAACAATTTCACCATCATCGACTCAATTCAATTCAATAAATTGTTGAATTCTCTTAAAAAATTCAATAATCTAACAATTTGAAGAGAAAATAAAGAAGTATAAATCCCACTATAGGTTTATATGATACTCGAGGTCAGGGTGTGCAGGGCAAGTTGATGTATGAGTGGCGGTTTTTGTAGAGAAAATCCTCGACAGTTCGAAATAAGCTATATTTGCTCGCGTGTTTTCAGTCAATAGATGTTGGCAGTGTTCAAATCTCTGTGGACTATGGGTGGCTTACGGTTATTATGCAGATAGTCCAACCCTGCAACATAAGTCATGAGTAAAGAGTAAGTTATTTTAAAGGGAAAAGATTAAAAGTGAGCCAAAAGAATCGAAAGCATTCGAGTATGTTAAAGAAATCGATCCTAGACCTTGTGTTTTGTTTCCGGTTTAGAACAGTTTCATTTGTCACTGCAAGCAAAATTATCTTTTTTTTTTATTAGAACTCATGGAAGTGAACGTAGGAGTAAAATCATCAGAATCACTACAACGAAGCATATATTCGTGAAAGCAACTCAAAGCAAAATTTAGTCTAAGCAGCAAAGATCACGCCACTGTAGCTAAGATGATGGTGAAATTATTTTTAATGGTATATGGTTTAGGGTATAGGTTTAAGAGTTTAAGGGTTTAAGGTTTGATGAATTGTTGATTATTGAATATTTTAAGAGAATTCAACAATTCATTGAATTGAATCGATGATGGTGAAATTATTTTTAATGATATATGGTTTAGGGTATAGGTTTAAGAGTTTAAAGTTTAATAGTTTAGGGTTTTAGGTTGATGGTTAAGGGTTAAATTATTTTTATAAAAAATAGGGTCAAATTGAAATAATGAGGGTTCAATAGAAATACGGAAATAGGCGAGGTACTAAATATATAGTTTACCCTTATTTAAAAATAAAATTTTAATATATATAAAAAATAATTTAATTAAATTTTTTAAAATAATTATTAATTGTATGATGAGTCCTTGAAATTTTACATCTTTATTAATTAATTTAATGGTGTTCATCGGTGTTCATCATTAGTGGTGTTCATCGATATTCGTCGCACGTTATAGAATTTTCCTTTAGTTTGATATTGATAACTAATTACAAGGGTATTATTGGTCAAGTGATTAGTTACATAAAAATAATTAATATGTTGTGCTTTTTTAATTACAATAATTTATAACTTATTTTATATATTTAAATATTGTTTGGTGAATAGAGTTTTGAAATAAAATATTTTGATACATAAGCTTATGTAGCCCTTCAATTTTAGAGTTTTAGGTTAGGGTTTAGTAGTTTGGTGTTTATGGTGTGTAATTTAATATATGATTGGAGTTTAGGGTTTAGGGTTTAAAGTTTAGGTTTTAGGGTATTAGGATTTGGGATTTGAGTTTTAAATTTTATAGAATGGTTGTGTAATTTTTTTTTTACACAGCTTGTGTGTCAAAATATAATCCTTTTTAATTTATATTTTTTATATTATTTTATTTTAATTATTGTAATTTATTATATATTTATGTAAATTTTGGTAATACATACTATATATTACTCGAATATATTCAATCTATTTTTAAAATATCAATACTAAATAATATTCCCTCTGTTCCGCTCAATATATTCAGTATTGACTTTTAAAAGTCAACTTTTTTAACTTTAACCATAATTATTTTAATCGAATATTTTTAAAATATATTTTTATATTATTATTAAAAATAAATTTAAAGTAATAATAAGTTAAAGTTAAAAGAAATTTATCTCAAAAAAAATTAATGGATAAAGTATATGTCAGAGAGAGGAAATATCAAATGACGAAGAGACATAATATTTGAGATTCTCGACGTACTCGAAAATTTGGATTAATATATATTTATATTTATAAAAAATCATTATAGTTATTTTAATTTATTATATAAATTTTGCTGATATAATCGAAAGTACCTGGTGTGTTTTGGGGTTGAAAACCGAAAATATGGCCCACTCGTACGGGCGAGCCGAATTTGACCACATAATACATCACCATTTCAGAAATATCTTAATTTGACAGCTATGAATTTTATTCATTTCCCTATATTTCTTTTTTAAAATGTTTTCGGAGATTATTTATTTTACTAAAAATAAAATTACATGAATGATCGTGATTGGTCACGTTTGAATTTACAACTTATTAGAAAATATCAATCTAAATAAGACACAATCAAATTACATGAGTTTATTATATTTACTTCAAAAAATTTATTGTTAACTATTATGTGTGTAGTGCCTCTGAAACTTTTCTTAAAATGTTTCATGGTTCATCTGAAGAAATCACACTAGAGTCTTTAATGTGATTGTTGTCAAATTCACCTGATCAACTAATTGACTCTGGTATTCAACAGTTTAGTTTATCATTGTCAATCTATCAATAGTTATCAATCTCAAAACTGACACGAGCTAAAAATTTTGTCGAGACATATAAATGTCCACACATACCACAGCGAAAGGAGGACGTTGAATACATACTCAAACTATTTTTCATTCTCTTCAAAGTTGTCCCTGGGCGTGGGCAGGAAGAGCACCTGTCCATGGCCTATTTTTTTAATATTTTGTATTAAGATTTAATTTTTTAATACTTATTATTAGGGGTCTATTCTTAAAATGTAATTCTTCCAATATTTATTATAAGAGTACAATTTTTACAATACTTGTTATTAGGGCCAATTTTTTTAACACTTGTTATTAGAAATTTAGCTTTTTAATATTTGTTATTAATGGTCTAATTTTTCCCCAATATTTATTATTAGAGCTTCAATTTTTACAATACTTGTTATTAGAGCCACATTTTTTCATTACTTGTTACTAGAGTTCATTTTCCCAATATTTGTTATCAGGAGTCTAATTTTTTCCAATATTTGTTATTAGTGGCCTAATTTTATTCTAACATTTGGTTTTAGGGACACTTTTAAATTTTTTTTTTTTCTAATACTTGTTATTAGAAACCCAATTGTTTTCTAATACACATTATTAGGGACATACTCTTAAAATTTAATATTAGAGGTCTATTTTCTTTTTAAAATATTTGTTATTAAGGGTCTACTCCTAAAATTCAATTTTTTAAATATTTGTTATTAATGTTCCAATTTATTTTATAATACTTGTTATTAAAACCTATTTTTTTCAAAATTTATTATTAGAGACATAATCTTAAAATTTAATTTTTTAATACTTGTTATTGAAGACCATTTTTTTTAATATATGTTATTAGAGATCTACTTTTTAAAATTTATTTTTTTCAATACTTATTTATAGGGGCATACTTTTTAGATTCGTCCTACGATCACCAAAATTTCATAAACGGGCATGATTCTCTTCTTGACTCCTCTTTTTTTCTCCTTCCTATCTTCATATCACCGATAACAACTCTTCATCCAAATTAAAAAGAGTGAACGATAAAATGTCTCCGCTATCTCACTTTTACCATTAACAAAACTCAAAATTTCCGTAAATTAATTAATATTGCTATATTTAAAGAATAAAATTAAGTCGGTTTGAGATTTGAAACTTCTTTTTTCAATTTCAAACATTCCTAAATTACTAGTATATTTTGTTATCAAAGTACAGTTATAATGTGGTTTCACGCTTCAAAATAATTGTAAGAAAATGTAATAATTGTATTTATAATAAATTGTAATAGATATAAAGTGTTAATAACTAATAAATTATTCAAACAAATATTAAATGTAATCATATCCTTATATGTTATTTTACTTGTTGAAATAATCAAACAATTATTAACTATCAGTTATTACAACCAGCTAATGTAATTTGTTATCCGCTAATTGTCAAAGTACCATAATCTATAAATAATTATATCAAAATCCAATTACGGATTGATTTTACTACCGCAATAATGTTGTATCAAACTCTACCTCCAAGAAAAGATAAATAAATAAATATAATAAAATTTGATCTAAAATCTTCGATAAGGTAATGAAAAATTATGATCATAGGTTGGACTACAAACTATTAATACAACTCGAGTTTAGACTAAATTAGGTCTACTTAAAATAATATAATTTAAATTCAAAGGACTCGGTTTCTTATTATTTAATTGTTTTAAATGTTTTATTAAAATTATTTATAGAACAGTTTATTTTAATATAGTATTTTTTGAAAATAAACCATTTATTAAAATTTTTTAATGGAGCTTAAAATATAATTATCAAAATTTATCTCATTTACCCACTCATAAACAACTCATCTACTTTCCAAATAGTGATTTATTTTAAATAACAAAAGTTATTTTAAATTAAATTATTTAAAAATATAATTACTTTTAACAAATGTTATTATTTTTAAAATATTATTTTTATAAAAAAGGATATATATCAAAAAGGAAAATGACAAATAAGATAAATTTCACTTTATTAAGTAATTTATGTACAATTTTATTACAATCGAAAAATAGGATAAATTGTTAGTTCTTTTAAAAAAAAATTGTACGCAAACGAAAAATTTGAAATTTTTTTTTTTTATAACTTGGAGAGGTAATTACATTCATGAGATAGATGCAGTGTTTATTTACGATTCAAAAGATATTGGTTTTTTATATAAAAGATTTATTTTCAGGGGGGGTCGTATTATTAATAAAATAATAAATATCGTGAATTTAGGGGGAAATGAGTTGTTTTCTTGACATTACTAGTATCCGACTTATTAATTAATTGATAGATTGAGTACTGCAAATATTTATTATTAGAGTAATTTCGAACGCAGTTTACTTCACTCATAATGCTATAATTCAATCTCTAAGTCTCACTAGAGTATATAGCATTTTTAATATAATGAAATTACTTTGGCTGAAACTGATGTATTCATCGCCAGTAGTAGTAACTAATTTGTTCATCACAAGTGTTCTCATGAGAAGGCAAACGATTGACCATAAAATATATTTCATTCTTGTAGATAAAGATTGAATTCCTATCTCGTGATCAAGGGATAAGGCGAATAATCATCGCATCACATTTCAAGGTTCATTACTTTTGGATTTTAATTTGCTTGTTTTTTAACTACATTTTTAGTATTTTTCTTGACAAAATCAAGACTATTTGACTCAAGACATTGAATTTAATTAAAAAATCCAATATTAAGATAAATAGATAATAATAGAATATTTTAGAGGACCACTCGATAAAATTAAAACTAGAAGGGTTTGATTTTTTTTTGAAATAATTAAGAACTCCTAATAAAAAAAAACTTATTCAAGGACCATTAGTATGAGTGTATGACCTAGAATAAGTTAAAAAAAACCATTAAAACAATCAAATTGACGTGTTTCCATTTGAGTTCACATTAATGGAAGACCAAGAATTAATTCCCATGGAAATAAGCACGTGCTTTTAAAATACAGCTTGTTGACATGCCAACCCACATCAATTGGTCAACAAATGGTCTTTCAATTTTGATAAATAATGAAAGTATAACTATAATTATATTGGTAAAATGAACTGAAAATTAAAATATATTCGAATCTAACTAGAATTATTGTGAATAAAATTTACATAAAATAAGACAAAATTTTATACACAATTTTTTATAATATAAGACTCGAATCTAAAATCTTATGATTCACGTTATCTAATTTTATGATTAAAACCAAGACTTAGATTAGGTACAATATTTAATGTTTAAATGGAAAAGGACTTTGAATTCTCTAATCAACCATGGAATTTCGTACCACTCGTTTTGGTATTATATTTTAATTGGACCATATATTAATTAATACTTTTATCGGGGAGCATATTAATGATTAATGAAATTGAAAAGTTAGGTACGCCTAAGCGTCGTGAAAACAAACGCGTGTAATCATTCTATTCTCAACAAATTAATTATAAAAAAGGGCTTTAAGGCATTCCTTAAAATTAATTAATATGACATTTAAAGTAATCACATTGTAAATGCTGACATTTTTTGTGTGTTAAATAAACTATTATTGCATATAACCTTTTTAAAAAAGAATTAAACGAAATCAATGATTTTAGGATAATTTGAGTAATATTTTTTTGATAATTATTTGATACTCTGGCGGTGAAAATTTTTAGTTTCCACATACGCTTAATTTTAGGGTTTAAAGACTCGGTTTAAGGTGTAAAGTTTAGGGGTTTAAGTTTAGTAGTTTAAAATTTAAAGATTGTGAGTAGAATTTAGTGTTTAAGGTCAAAATTTAGGGTTTATAGGTTAAAACTTAAATTCTCGACATATTACCCTAAACTTAAATCCTAACATATAAACCCTAAACCCTAACCCATAAATTCTAATAATTACCCCTAAATTCTAAACCATACACCCTAAATTGAGTTTTTTAAACCCTAAAACTAAGACGTTTTTAGTTTCTACCGCCAGTATATTAAATATAAGTCCATATTTAATGTTAAAGAGACATATCGATACATAAAATAATTTTAAAAATACTACATAAAACATGTGGAAATTTTAGCATAATATAGGGACTAAAACCAAAGTTAGACCATCTTTATTTCCTAACTCTATTACTTATTATTCTATTTACTTTTATTATTTTCGATACTTTTCAATTGAAAATAATAAAAATCTAGTTAATTATAAAACTATTTTAGTTATTATTAAATGAAATTATAAGTTGTATTATATTTTAATATAAGCATAGTTTAGTTTTTAAAATGCTATGAGTAATATATCATGTAAATATATGTTAAATATTTTATGCTTAATTTTAATTCAATTTTACATATAAATTCTGAGATGAAATTATACTTTTGATTTCCCTTTATTTCTTTGTTTTTATATAATTTTGATCATATTCATATATCCTCGATTAATGCTAACTCGGATGATTCTATTATTTTTTTGAGAATGAGTACGTCAGATTTATTCATAAAGGAGAAATTAAAAAAAATTACAACTTGATCCAGACAAAACCCTAAAAACAAAACTAACGCCCATAGATCAAACATGACCATAAAAGAAGAAGGTAAAAAACCTAATTCAAAGATTCGAAACAAACTTGATACAAAAATCATCAAAGTTCAACGATGAAGGTAAAAACATCAACAACAACAATATTAAAAAATAAATATTGCATAATTGGGGTACGTTGACAACACGTTTATTACCAAAACTCGACCGCGAACAATAGCGATGATTAATCTTGCATTTCAATCCATATAGAGGGTCCAAAGCAGGAAGATCAACAAGATAACCAAAGTAGTGCCATCTTGATCAGTCGTGGCGACAGCAGATCCAACCCTGATAGAAAAACAAAACAAAAAAAAAACAAGCCAAAAGGCTGAATAATGTGCTAAGAAGAAAAACTTACTAAGAAACAGATTTATTGAAATAAAATTAAAATCAAAAGAAACGAAATAAATGAATAAAAGAGGGTGACCGACGGTCGACAACCAGCACTAGAACTGGTATCGCCGCGAGCCATAAAATAAACAAGAAAAAGAGAATGGCGGTTTTTCGGATACTTCCATTATTAATTCGAGTATTGAGTGAAAGGTTGTATCCGTGTTACGGTCTATATAAGATTTTGGTTGATTATCCTAACTATGAATTATCATACATATATTGAAAACGAAAACGGAGGAGTCAGAACACCAAAACACACTAAAAAAATAGTAATGTAAATTATATAACATGAGACCTCTAAATAACATAAAAAGAATATTGAATTGTTATATAAATTCGTTCAAAAATTTATTCAATAACTCGTTCAAAAATATATATTTTATTTTAAATATAAAAATACCATGCAAAACTTATTTCCCATAAATTTGTCACTTTTAAAAGATAAAAATACATGAAAACTCTAAACACGAATATTATAAAACAATGGTGCACGTTAATTGTATGGTTATGCATTTGATTGGATGTTGTATATTTGATGCATTTGTTTTGAACCCTTTTGTTGTATATAGGGATTTCTCTGAAGGCGTATGTTAGTTGGGCTATCGTGCGCTTAACGAGATTTCTTCAATTTTCTCGCTCGATTCTTTTTCTTCCTTTTTTTTCTTGGTTCATGGTGGATCTTGGTGCCGCTTCTTCTTCGGTAACTCAACAGGGAGGGTGCGATTTGGCTGGGTTTCCTCCTTTGAAGAGTGCTGGAGCTGTGGGGGCAGATCTGACGGTTGGGGGGACTGATGCGACAGTTGTTGAGGAGGATTTGGAGGTCCCTGAGTCTGGTAAAGGGGAGTGGAATCTATTCAATCAATCTCTAGGATTTTTCCCTCCGGAGAGGAAGGATGGGGTTGTGCTGGTTCAACCTCCTACGGCTATTCTGCAATCTGGGGCCAAGCAGTGGTCTAATGCTTTGGTGGGGAATTTCTTAGGAAAATCGCCTACGCTGAGTTTTTTTTCAAAAGACGACTAATCGGTTGTGGGGTCGTGGAGGATCGGTTGAGATTCGATTTATCGCCCCTAGTGTTTATATGCTCAAGTTCCCTTCTCAGAGGGTGCGCGATTGGGTGCTTGAAACAGGCCCCTGGCATATTCAACAGAGAGCTATTGTTCTGCGTAAGTGGGAACCGGGTCTTTTGTTGTCGGAACTCAAGATGAATTCAGCACCAGTTTGGGTCAAGTTGTGGCATGTTCCGCTGGAGCTCTACTCTCAACAGGGCCTTGGCTATGTGGCTAATGCTGTAGGGAAGCCTCTTTACTCAGATCGGGCAACTGCTATGCAGCAACAACTCGAATTCGCAAAGGTTTGTGTGGAGGTGCAGGCTAAGGAGGAGGTGCCTTCTTCAGTCATGGTTAATCTGGGTAATGATAATTTTGTTGATGTTGCTGTGGAGGTTGTGTGGTCTCCTCCTAAATGTAAGCTTTGTGCGGTGTTTGGCCATTCAGATGAGAAATGTCGCAAGCATGTTACTGAGAAGTTGATAGATCCTTTGGTAGATTCGGAGGTTCCTGTCGAATCTGGTGCTGCTGAGGTTGTTCCTGCTAAGGAGGATGTTGAGGTTACTGGGGATATGGAAACAATGGCAGGTTGTGGTGAATGTTCCACTCCTTGTTTGGGTGACAATTTGGCTAATAAGGAAGTTGTTTAGAGTGCAAACTCTTTCGAAGCTTTGGCTTCTTTGGAGGAGGGTGGCAATACTGTTGAGGGTGATGGTCTTGTTGATGGAGTGTTGCGGAAGGAACGTGTAGCTGCTGCTGGTGTCGCGGAATTGATGCAGCAATTGAAGCCCAAAGTCAAGGAGCCTCGGAAGCAAGGGAAAGGCCGTGGTGGTGGTAAGAAAGGTAATGGTAAAAAGGGGGGTGATTTCTCTCCTGGATTATGTCGATTTTCACTTGGAATGTTAGAGGATTGAATGATCTTCTGAAGCAAAATAGTGTTTTGCGTGTGGTAAATAAATGTTGTGTTGATATCCTTTGCTTTCTTGAGACTCGTGTTAAGGAGAATAATGCTTTAGGAATCGTGAGTCGTTGTTTTCAGGGTTGGAGTTTTCTACACAATTATGAATTTGCTGTTAATGGAAGGATCTGGATCCTAAGTAGAGGAAATTAGGTTTTACAGGCTGTTTCTATGACCGACCAGTCTATTTTGTGTCATGTGAGGAATGGTGATTCTGTTTTCTTTCTTTCTGTTATCTATGCTAGTAATGGTAGAGAAGAAAGAAATGTATTGTGGAGGGATTTAGTTCAAGTCAAGGGGAAGGTTGGGGATTTTCCTTGGGTAATTGTGGGGGATTTTAATATTATCTTGAATCCCCAGGAAAGCTCTAATTTCTCTGGTTCTCAGGGAGTTTCAGGGGCTATGTGTGAATTCAAGATGTGTGTTGAGGAATTGGATGTGGTGGATCATCCTTTTGTAGGCTCAGCTTTTACATGGTGTAATATGCGCGAGGAGCATCTTATGTCTCGGAAGTTGGACAGGGTAATGGTGAATCAGGCTTGGTTTTCAGTTTTTGCAGATTCTAAGGTTGAATTTTTGCTCCCTGGTTTTTCGGATCATTCCCCTAGTTATTTGGTGCTTAAGTCGCGTATGGTTTCTCCTCCCAAACCTTTTAAGTTTTTTAATTTTTGGTTGAATCACTCTGAATTTTTGCCTGTGGTGGAAAGTTCTTGGAAGCAACCAATGTTTGAGAATCCTTTGCAGTCTCTTTTTGCTAAATTGAAGAGGTTGAAAGAGCCTTTAAGGAAGTTAAGTCGAGAGGCTTTCAGTGACATTTCTGGTCGGGTTCTTCTCAAACAAAAGGAGGTTGAGGCTTTGCAGGCTGCAATGGTTAGTGCTCCTTCAGCTGAGAATATCAGTCTTGAGAAGGTTGCTGCTATCGAGTTGAAGGCTCTGATTCGAGATGAAGAATCATTTTTTCGGCAAAAGTCAAGAATCTAGTATGTAAGGGAAGGTGACCAGAATTCTGCCTTCTTTTTCAGGCATGTTAAGGCTCGGACTAAGGCTAATTCGATTCATTTTTTGCTTGATGAGAATGGAAATCGATTAGAGACTTATGAGGCCATCTCTCGGGAACTCATTCAGTTTTTTCAGACGTCTCTTGGTCAGAGGGACTCTAATGTGGAGGCTTTCCCTGATGAGTTACTTAGGGAAGTTTTAGGTTCTGAGCTCACTGAAGATATGAAGCAGAAGTTGATTGCTCCAGTGGAATCAAAGGAAATAAAGGATGCTATGAATGGGAATAAATCCCTTGGGCCTGATGGCTATACTTCCAAGTTTTTTCAGGCATCTTGGCGTATTGTGGGTGAAGAGGTGGTTAGAGGCATTAAGTTCTTTTTTGATACTTGTAATCTGCCGGCTGCTTTTAATTCGACTGTCATTACGTTGGTGCCAAAGGTGGTAGCTCTGGTTAAGGCTACTGATTTTCGACCTATTTTCTGCTGTTCGGTTATTTACAAATGCATTATTAAGATTTTGGCAACTCGGATGAAGGAGTTGATGCCTTTCCTCATTTTGCAGAATCAAGGTGCTTTCATTGCTGGTCGAGATATTGTAGATAATGTCCTTCTTGCGCAGGAACTGGTTCATGGCTATGGGAGGAAGAATATGTCTTCGAGATGTGCTTTAAAGATTGATCTTCGTAAGGCATTTGATTCAGTAGATTGGAGATTTATCCTTCAAATCCTTAGAATTTTAGGGTTCCATGCCATGTTCTGCAAGTGAATTGATGCTTGTGTTATGCATTCTAAGTTTTCTATAAATTTAAATGGTGGATTGGTTGGATACTTTGCAGGGGCTAAAGTGGTAAGGCAAGGGGATCCTTTGTCCCCTTACTTGTTTATAATTATCCTAAATGTACTCTCTAATTTGCTGAATTGGGCTGGGAAATTCAAGGTGATGGAGTATCATCCTAAGTGTAGGAGGATTTGTTTGACTCATATTTGCTTTGCCGATGACTTATTAGTTTTCTCTAAAGGTAATCTTGATTCTTTGTTGGGGATTAAAGGAGTTTTGGGTGTTTTTTACCATATGGCAGGCTTGCAAATTAATGAATCCAAGTGTGAGCTTTTTACGGCTGGGATTAATGAAGAGGACCGACAATTGTTGAAAACTCAGACTGGGTTTAAGTTGGGAGAGCTTCCAGTGCGGTACCTTGGTGTGCCCTTGGTCACTAGAAATCTCTCTTATAATGATTGTGAGGCTCTAGTAGGCAAGGTGGTGGGGAAGATTCAAAGTTGGCCTTCGAAACGTTTGTCGTTTGCAGGGCGATTGTAGTTGATCCAAGCTGTGATTTTCAGCTTGCAGAATTATTGGTGCTGTGTGTTTTTATTACCATCTAAGGTTATCAAGAGAGTCTCCCAACTCTGTAATGTATTTTTATGGAAGGGAGAAGAAACTAATGCGAAAGGTGCGAGAGTGAGTTGGAGTAATGTTTGTCACCCTAAAAGAGAAGGGGGACTTGGGGTGAAGGATTCTTCTTCATGGAATAGAGCGTGCATGATGCGCTGTTTGTGGCTTTTGCTTTCCCAAGCTGGTTCCATTTGGGTTGCCTGGGTGCAGAGCTATCTACTGAAGGGTTACTCTCTATGGCAAGTCCAGTTGAAGCCGAACCATAGCTGGGCTTGGAGAAAGCTCCTGAAACTTCGAGATGAATTTAGGGGTGCTGTTAATGCTCAGAGGAAGTTTGTTACGAGAGCAGTATGGGATGAAATCATGCATAAAGTGGAGAGTGTGCCTTGGAATCGTATTGTTTGGGGGGGGGGGGGGGGGGGCTCTCCATCCCTAGGCACTCATTCATTTCATGGCTTGTTATGCTGGATCTCTTGCCTACTAAGAGTCGTATGTGGAAGTGGGGTTTTCATGTGGATATCGTATGCTTATTATGTGGTAATGGCGCAGAGACTATAGACCATTTTTTTGGTGATTGTGGATTTGTAAAGGATCTTTGGGGGTCAATTCTGCAAGCATGCGACATAGTTATGGACTATGGAAATTGGCATGAACTGGTTGATTGGGTTATTCAGGCTGGGAAAGGTAAATCGCTTTGTGCGGCTATTATTTCCTTTGCTTGGCGTTGTTTCAATTATTATATCTGGCAGGAATGCAATCGAAGGTTGCATGGAAAAGGTCATCGGCTTACTTCAGATGTTTTTGTCTCTCTTAAGCAGGATGTGTGTGGATGTTTTAGCAATAGTTTTAGATATACTTTTTCTAGGAATTGTATAGCACAGTTGTGGGGGATTAGTTAGTTTTATTCTTCTTTTGATGGTTGTATAGTTGATATCACAGGGATAGCATTGTATTGGTTTTTTGGTGGTTCATTGGATGAATAGAAGTTCCATTTATCCAAAAAAAATATTATTGCATATAACCTTTTTAAAAAAAGAATTAAACAAAATCAATGATTTTAGGATAACTTGAGTAATATTTTTTTATAATTATTTGATACACTAGAGCTAAAAAATTTTAGTTTTCACATGCGCTTAGTTTTAGCGTTTAAAGACTCAGTTTAAGGTGTAAGGTTTAGGGGTTTAAGTTTATTAGTTTAGAATTTAAAGATTGAGAGTAGAATTTAGTGTTTAAGGTCAGAATCTAGGGTTTATAGGTAAACTTAAATCCTCGACATATTACCCTAAACCTAAATCTTAACATATAAACCTTAAACCTTAACCCATAAATTCTAAGAATTACCCCTAAATTCTAAACCCTACACCCTAAATTAAGTTTTTAAACCCTAAAACTAAGACATTTTTAGTTTTCACCGTCATTATATTAAATATAAATCTATATTTAATGTTAAGGAGACATGTCGATACGTAAAATAATTTTAAAAAATACCAGATAAAACATGTGGAAATTTTAGCATAATATAGGTACTAAAACCAAAGTTAGACCATCTTTATTTCCTAACTCTATTACTTATTATTCTATTTACTTTTATTATTTTCGATAATTTTCAATTGAAAATAATAAAAATCTAGTTAATTCTAAAGCTGTTTTAGTTATTATTAAATTATATTATAAGTTGTATTATATTTTTTTTGAATAGAAGTTGTATTATATTTTAATATAAGCATAGTTTGTTTTTTAAAATGCTATGAGTAATATATCATGTAAATATATGTTAAATATTTTATGCTTAATTTTAATTCAATTTTACATATAAATTCTGAGATGAAATTATACTTTTGATTTCCCTTGATTTCTTTGTTTTTATATAATTTTGATCATATTCATATATCCTCGATCAATACCAACTCGGATGCTTCTATTATTGATTCGAGTATTGAGTGAAATGTTGTATCCGTATTATGGTCTATATAAGATTTTGGTTGATTATCCTAACCATGCATTATCATACATATATTGAAAAAGAAAACGGATGAGTCAGAACACCAAAATACACTAAAAAAAAATAGTAATGTAAATTATATAACAAGAGACCTTTAAATAACATAAAAAGAATATTGAATTGTTATATAAATTCGTTCACAAATTTATTCAATAACTCGTTCAAAAATATATATTTTATTTTAAATATAAAAATACCATGGCAAAATTTATTTCCCATAATTTTGTCACTTTTAAAAGATAAAAATATATGAAAACTCTAAACACAAATATTATAAAACAATGGTGCACGTTAATCGTATGGTTATGCATTTGATTGGATGTTTTATATTTGATGCATTGGTTTTTAACCCTTTCGAATAATATATCGGTATTTGAACTTGATTTTAAGCTACAAATTGATATTTTAATTTTTTTTATTCAATTTGATACATAAACTTGACTTCAAAATTCAATATAGTACCTAAAGTTTTTTTGTCCACTCAGGTTCTTAAACTTAACCTATTGGTTCAAATTGACATCTAAATTTAACTTTTTGGTAGAATTGATTTTGGATAACGTGATTTTATAGAATTGATTTTAAGGTAACGTGATTTAGAGGTGGCAAACGGGTCAATCAGTTCGAGTTATTTCGGTTTTGGTTATTTCAGATCTGATATCATTCGGTTCAGAATCGGTTCGGGTTCGGTTCGATTCGGTTCTAGTTCGATTGATTTTTGGGTCGGTTCGAGTCAATTTCTGGTTGATGGGAGATCGATCGGTTTTAATCAAGTTTTTAGGTTGGTCAATTTTTTTACACCCTTTATATGGCTTTATAAAGCCAATATATTTAACTTTTTGGTGAGTTGTGCGATTGTTCATATCTCATTTTTTTTATTTCTATTAATATTTTTTATTTATTTCGGGTTGTCTTCGGTTTGGGTCCATTTCAGTTCAACTAAAATTCAGTTCATTTTCGGTTCGATTTCGGGTCAAATTTCGGGTAAGCATGTTCGGTTTTGGGTTTGATTCGGTTTTCGGGTCTCTGGTCAAGTTTGACGGCTCTAACATAATTTATGTTTGAGAGTTTTTTTTTCTCTTAAAAATCACGATTGTATAAAAATATAATGTAAAAATTACGACGATATACAAAAGCTACTTCTACCCGTTTCTCCAAGAATCACGTTTGGATTTTAAAATTAATTTTAAATTTTTTGATCTAAACATGTGCGCACTACGTTTGAGACTAAAAATCACGTTAATAAGATTTTAGGCCCTTCCAAACTTTATTTGTTGGTTCAAAATGGGTAGGTGTTGAAATGTGATGGGGAGCGATGGAGCGGCCGCATTCTGTCTTAGCTGGAGATTGGACTCATCTGCTTTGTTTATTTGTTTTTGTCAATTTCCGATGATGGCATAAATGTTAGTAACTTTTATAAATAATTATATATGAGATGTAACTTGGAGATTTCTAAAGAAAAATATCCCGATCCTTTGAAACAGGATGACTCGAGTTAGAAGGGACAGTCGCTTTTTAAAAATTTAAAATTTATATATTATTTTCGTCTTTTCAAAAAAATTTAAATTTGTATTTCTTAACATAAAATTTTACGTACGTTTCTGATTACAGAAAATTTGTTTTATTTATATGATTTGATATAATGTCTCCTTGTGAAGATGACAGCGGTAATGATTTTGAGGAAGAAGATGAGCAACATAATTCAAAAGGATAGGTTCATTTCGATGCTGACATTACCGGCTATTCCTACTGTAACGTATACCATGTCCAACTTGTTATTTGTTCCTTTGTAGTTTTTACTCTTACCGTACCAAGTTTAATATATGCGAAGACGGAGTCAGAATTTAGGGTTGAAACGGATATATAAATGCTAGAAGGATGAAATTTATAATTTGTGTAATTTTTCAAGCAAAATATATCCAAAAAAAGTTTTAAAAAATCCGTTTATATTTAAGGTTCTTAAGTGGATTTGATTTTAATAAACCGTTTATAAAGTTTTTTTTTTCAAACAAAAATAAAAGAAATCATGCTTAATTGTAAATATTAAGATGAAATCTTTAATCAAATGATAAGACAAAGGGCACATGCTAGTGGGTACGAGGATGATATTAAGGTGATAATTCAAAGAAATGACATGAAAAGACCAACATTTTCATCAAGTTTTAATGGGCCAAAATATGCAAAAATATCCTTCATTATTAAATCAGTTTAAAAGATATAATAAATATATATATACATAACAAATTAATAAAAATCTCTGCCATTCTTTTTTAGGGTTTCAGCGCTGCTGCTCTTTATTTTTGTTTGAACAGGCAGATGAGGATAATAGATTTAGGGTTGTTTGTCGACCGTAAGCTACCTTCTTGGCACACTATTTTGTTATTTGTTTTCTATTAGAGTTAGATCTGACGTCGCCACGACTGATAAGATGACGCTCATTTCATTATGCTGCCGATCTCCGTGTCTCGAGCCCTTGAACCGAATTTGGATACGCAATTATATTTACCGTTTATTCGCGATTGAGTTGTGGTGATGACCTTATTGTCAACGTACGTTCACTATAATATGCATTTGTCAATGTTGTTTGTTGATAGTTTTACCCATCATCGTCAATTTGAGGATGCTTGTACTTGCTAGGGGTGTTCATTTCGGATATCAGATCTGATCCGATCCAAAAAATTGGGATCACCTAAATAGCGATCCGTATCCGATCCGAAAAAACTAGATATCCAAAAATCTGGATATCCGAATTTTCGGATCGGATACCCGAATATCCGAAATTTATGAATTTATTTGATTATTTTTTAATTTAATGGTTCTATCTATGGAAAATTTAGGTTTTCGAATATAAAAATCAATAAATTATTGAATATAACAATATTGTATCCATGAAAATTTCAATTTTTCATTCGGATATCCAAAATTTTGGATCAGATCAATCGGATCGGATTTTTTTGAACACCCCTAGTACATGCCTTTTGTTTCGAATCTTTGAATTAGGATCTTATATATTTCTTGTATGGTCTTCTTATGATCTAGAGCCGCTAATTTAGTTTTCTGAGTTTGCGTCTTAATTTAGGTATTTGTTTACTCAATGGTAAACTTTCATTTTAATTTCATATATTTCCTCGTTTAAACTAGGTTGCATGATTGTCAACCCACATGTTCAATTTAGGAAACATTAACCTCTAACTTTTAAAACACTACAAAATTTCAATTGTCAATGCATGAAATGATATATAATAAAAATATCTTGTTTAAAGGTTTGAATTTGATGGCCGATAAAAACAAACATGCAAAACATCAAAAAGAAAAAGATTCGTTTCTTTGTTACTTTTCAGTAAAGAGTGCAACAAACTATGATGGTGTCAAAGAAGACAATGGGCAATGCATCAATGACAAGATTGATAAAGCTGTGATGTAAAATAAATTCGAGTTGCAAATGTTGAGATTCGAATCACTATACGATTAATTTGCTTCATGACAAGTAAAACACTAGCCATTGTCCTATCCTGAGATGTCATGTATTTCAACCAAACAGAAACCCTAAAGGATTTCAATGAACTAAACCTCCCTACTAGTTTTTCTATAATATTCATATGGTAGTTGCGATGTTATTAGATCAACTCCAGAAAGAGGGCTTCTTGTTTGCTTGTTAAGCCGAGTTCATTGAATGTCAAACTGCTCTCTTCGTCCCCGAAAGCACGCCTCGGGTATGGCCTCACCTGTTGAAAAGGATACAAATAATGTGGGAAATATTCCTTGCATGAAAGTATGTCAAACACGGAGAGTGTTCAATTTTTTAAATATATTTGGAGGGTTCTTAGAGGATCATATCCTCGTACCCGAGTCCAGAAAAGGGTATTTCAAAAACGAAATGAAGAGCAGGAGCGACATAGGTGAATATTGTCTTCAATGCATCTACCCAGATTGACGTGAAGCCAAGAACAATATGGAACTTAGCAAAAAGCTTGGGATGGAAATTTTACCAGTCGATAAGTGCCAGGCTTGACTCCTCTTCCGATATCTATGAAGTCATACAGAGACTGCAAAACATAACAAAATCAGGTGGAGTATTAAGCCTACTGCACAAGTAAAGGCGACGGAAGTGAAATTTTATTCAGAAATTTACCTGTAGCCTGTCAGACTTGAGAAATAAACGGCCCCTACGACTGCCATCAGGCATTCGCACTAGAAGGTTTACAGCATTTTCCTCATTGGCTGATGGCTCCTGAGGCAGAGAAGCTTCTTTAGCAGCTAATTGTCTCTCACATTCCTGCAAGTAAGAATCACAAATGATGCAATTCAGAACCAACAGTAAGGCTATTCAATTAAAGCCTAAATGGAGGATGTTAGCATGATGTAATGTTGATTGCAAAGAAAAGCAACAAACAGATGAATTATTTTTTTTATTGTAGAGAGAAACCTAAATTATCTGAAAAATAGAATGCAATTTGTATCATTTTCCGCAAGACATCCATGGGATAACTTGAAAAAATGTTGACAACAATTTGTTCATTTACAAGCTTGATTTACTTCCAAAATACAAGTTTACCGGTAAAATCTTAATTGTGCTATAAAAACATAAAAGCAAACATGTAGGGAATAAACTTATTGTTAGAATCTCACGCAGGTTTACCGATGATCGGCATAATTAAGTACCTGTTTTCTCTGTTCTTCTTCAAGAGCAGCTTTTCTAGCTGCTTCCTCCTCTAAACGGCAAGCTTCAGCTTCTTGAATTGCCTTCAACTCCTTTTCTCTATCTGCTTGCAATGCTGCATTATACTCATCATCCTGAAAGCACCATGTATGCAGGCAACTATTAGATCATTGCTTCTGGCCCAAAATTAGAAATATATAGCTTTCAGTTAGAGCACACATAAAAAGGAGAAAAAGAAAAACTCACTTGTTGTTCCCGTATCAGGCGTTGAGCAGCCAAAGAGGGTGACGGAGGACGAGGGGTATGCCAGGGATTGGAGCCCTCAGGTCGAATGAACTGATGAGGTGCATAGGCAAAACGATATCCATTTTCAGGGATTCCACCAAACATTGCAGCCTCAAGCATGACTGCCTCATCATGTTCCACAGAAGAGATACCTCCCCACTATGATATGGTACAGAATACAAGCCAAAATTTACTTTAGTAAAGGACATAGGTGAAAGTCATTAGTTAGAAGAGAAAGTCTTGAGCAAATAAATTTTTATTGGAGGTATATTTAAATTCTCATTTGGCTTCGGCAAAATTTATGAAAGGAGTAAACCTCATCAGAAGGGAACACATTTCCACTGTTCAATGGGAGATTCCCACTGCCTTGCTGTCCAGGACTTGATGGTGGGCTGGCCTCAACTCCAACTTCGTTTGCAGAGTCCCCTGAGCCAGATGATGTCAGTCTGGACCTGTGCCTAACTAGACGCTGCTCATTCCCATCTTCAGCTTCAGCTTGAATGGAAGAGCTTCCTTCCATTAACCTACATCAATTCAATTCGGCCAGATATAGAATTAAGGCATATAAACTTACAGGTTCGTAACAATAACACAATGCCTATCGCTTAACCAGTGACAATGACTGTACCTCCCATTTGAGACTGCCATGTTTACAAGATGCTCCTCAGCTGGTTTAGAAGCTTCTACTTCGGATGTTCCAGCACAGGAACCCTGATCACGCAATGCCTTCTCTTGCTCCGCTGTCTGAACTTTTTCATGTTAGACAAAACAAATAGATTGTTGCAGCAAAATGTGACCTGAATGAAGTACATTACAACAAACCTTCAAGGACATTGAAACTGCTTCTTCAAGTATAGCATCCTCAGAATGAGACATATTATGCCAAGGCTCAGCATCACTCGACTCCTGCACAAACATGAAAATGCAATCCGTAAGCAAGCATTTACAAAGTGTACAATCCCAAAGAGCACCACAACAGTATCAAACTGGAAGCATCCTTAAAAAAAAACATGCCTCGACATCCCGTTTGGAGGCCTCAATGGCAGCTTGAATCATTTGTTCTTCGATGTCATTGCCATAGTCTGGCAAGTTGTCAAAAGCAGGAGCACTGGGTGTAACATGTCGGACATTAGAGTTATCGTTCTGCTGCATTGGCTGCACAGTTGAATCCTCATCCGCTTCATTAATTATAGCAGTCTCATGGGAATTAAGGCCATGAGCTTGAGCAGTTTCAGAGACATCCTCAAAGGCAGAAGCATTACTAGAATTACCATATAGCTCATTGCTATTCTTAACCTCTACCGGTGCTGCTCTCACCTCCCTTGGATGTGTAACCAATGGATCATTTGGTACAACTTCAATTGGATCATCTATATCCATGGCATCATCTACATGAACTGCGGTTGATGTTGGCCTTTTGCAGGAAACATAAAAATATAGATAAACAAAAAGCGCTATAAACCTATAATTACTTATCATAAAAAAATTAGCACAATTCACAAACATATACCTATCTCCTTCGCTGAAATGTGCATTTACAGCTGTATTGAGATCGCCGGCATACTCCTGATCCCAAGCAAAATAATTAGTAGATAACCATGAGATGACACATGATAAGATGCAAAGAATCCAAACTAACTACTTTGCAACCCAACAAGAAGTTAATTTGATAACAAGCAGAGCATTTTCCAACAACCTCAACCAATTGTCTTCGGAAAAAACCTACAAACAATGCTATGCAAACAACAAAATGAAAACATACGAATCTGCTAGTTAGAATTAAACCTCAATTCAACCATCACCGTGAATGAGGATCTCACTTTAGAGTCAGATGCAAAAAGTGTACCAAATTCACCCATGAGCTTCAAGACTTTTAAATCACACCTATAGGGGCTATAACTCCCCATGTTTATCAGAGCATGACTAAGGAATGGAGGTTCAAACAACTTAGCCATTATCACCCAATCAACATTGCATAAATTTTTTCGAAGCCATGAAAAAGAATACAACTTCGGCCTTTCCCCTTTTCCAGTGTCCAGTCAACCATCTAATTTCTTTTCCCTTTTTCAAATAAGCCAGTTCATTTGACTCATATAAGACTACAATTTTCGACATAATTCATTCGAACCTTGAAGTATCCCTTCGATTATAGACATTGGCTGAAACCCTAACCCAATTACAACCAACAAAAATTCAGTTATGTTCAACAAAAGAAAGAAGCGATGATCAGATAAATAAATCAACATCTTAAACCAATAAAAACCTTTCTTTAAGAAGGAATCAGCCGATCATTTATTAACCTAACATCAGAAGCCAATTCGATAATCAAGTAAAAAAGAAGAAGAAAATGTAAACACAACGAAATTAAGATTTCCTAATTAATCATTTTCGAAAAACTACCTCAAGCTTTGAAATGGCAACAGCTTCGGATGCCCTGGTGATGCTGATGAAAGTCTGGACTGCCTCTTGATTAGGTCTCGCCATTGTGAAATTAGGGTTTCCTTCTCTTAATTTAGTCTTTTTTGCAGCTTATAATTTCAGCTTAAAATAGAGAGAGAATAAAGAGAATTTGTTGTGGAAAAATTAGTTTGGAGCAGTCATGAAGCAACGTGCCATTTTATATAAGGGTTTGTTTGGAGAAGAAGAAATTAATTTACTTAATTTTTTTAATTTAGTTTATATACATATATATGGGTAAATTGCACAGACCATCACTCAACAATCTTCTCTCTCCTATTTTGATCAATCAACTTTCAATTTTTTTAATTTACTAATTCAACTTTATACATTCAACAATTTTTTTTGTTACTCGCGAATATTTTATTATTATTTATGAATGACATGACATTTTTATTATTATTTAATATAAAAATAATTTAAAATTAAAAAACCTAAAAAAACAAAGTATTCGGCGGCCACCATGGCCGCCACCGTTGACGGTTGTAAATGGTGGTCATTCGGTCTCATATTTCACCGGTGAGATCGCCTCACTCCTCTGAGTCTGAATATGACCTCCATTTTGTAGGAAAGTACTCCAAAATCTACGAAAAGGAGATCGAAAGTGAAGAAATCGAAATGTTTATATCGAGATTCACGAGTTTCAAGGTATTTTTCAGTGAAACAATTACCGAATTCGGACTCAGCGTGTCAAAACGAAGTGCCCAGTGTAATTTGGGGTCAAACGAACACCGATTTTGAAGGCCGGTGGTGGTCGACGATGGCCACCGATGATGACAACCGGCAGCAGTTATTTTAAATATTTTTAAAATTAAATAATAATAAAATATTATTTTATTATTTATTTTAAATTATTTTTATATTTAATAATATTACAATTTTAAAAAAAATAATAAAATATTCATGAGTGACCAAAAACGTTGAATGTATAAAGTTGAGTTTGTAAATTAAAAAAATTGAAAGTTGAGTGAACAAAATAAGAAAGGAAAAATTGTTGAGTGATGATATGTGCATTTTACTATATATATATTATACTTGAATTTGGATTCAATATTCAATTCAATATTTGTCATTTTATCTAATTAAGTCGCTGAATTTGATTTCAGAATTTAATTTGGTATCTAAATTTATTTTCGTCTGTTTTAAGTATTTGAATTTGAGTAATTGGTTATTTTTTTATTCAAATTAATACATATAATTTTTAATTAATTTGAATAAAACACCAAATCAATAAACTAGTTTGAACCAAAAATTTAAATTTAGGTATCTAATTAGTTAGATAAAAGGGTAAACTACAACGGAGGTCACTCAATTATAGGTATGGTTACATTTAGGTCACCCAATTATTAAAAGTTACATTTGGGTCACTCAATTATGGGTAAGGTTGCATTTGGGTCACCCAATTATTAAATGTTATATTTGGGTCACTCAATTATAGGTAAGGTTACGTTTGAGTTACCTTTCGTATTTAAAAAAGTACATCAATTTATTCATTTTTCTTCCAAATCACTTCTATACACTCGTTAACATTAGAATACTTCATTTGAAATCATTAATCAATCTAATACACATATTGATATACTTTTTTTAAAAGATAAATTACTCTTTAAAGATAAATTTATGTACCAAAATGTATATTAACAATTTAATTTATTTTTTAAAAGATATTGGTATCATGGAAACCACTAATAATGTTGATTTTAATTTTTTTGAATTTGAACAGTTTTATCCGTAAGATGTGTCTTATAAAAATATATCGGAAATATGAGTTTCTCCTCTATTTATATGTTTTCTTGAACCATAAGAAATTAATTATTTTTTTAATGACTTTTTAGGTAAAGTTGGTCACGGCATTTCATGTTTTGCTTGGCATGAAACACGTGGAACAATGGTTACATAAATTATAAAATTAACTGAGTTTCAATTATTTAATTAAAAAATGATGATAAACAAAGCTTTAAATATTGGAATGTGATTCGGGAACATAAGATTATCATTAATATTGTAATAATGCAACTACTGAATTGAAAGCAACTATAGCCGCACAAATATGTCGCATTAAATTGCGTGTAATTATATTTTATCAACTAATATAAGTATAAGATAATATAATTATAAAAATTATATGATAGACAAACTTTAATTTATATAAATATGTCTAATTAAAGAATTATGAATTTAATTTAAAGTTTAAAGAATTTAAATTTTAAATGTTACTTAGAAAGAAAAAAACAGAGAACGAGTAAGAAGATTATTTCAAGCACAAGCACGTGATCGAGCCGGACGGACAGACGCGAATCACCGAGTCTTCGCAATCGAGCATCAAATCTTCTCACGTCCTCCCTCTGGTAAGTCCAAATGAAAGTGCCTGCATAACTTCAATATGCAAATTTAAGATTGTGGTGAAAATGCACGTTTGAGAGTTAAATCTAGCGAGAAAATGCCCATTCAGTGTTCTGCTTATACCTATTCAGTATTGCTTCTTCGATTGGCGCTCTAACGCTAGTTGGAGAAGCATTGTTGAACACACCCTAAGTTATTTTTCGTAACTTATTGCCTGCCACTAATTGCATATCTTTTGAAACTTGTAGACGAAAAGGTATATTCTTCTTATTTCCTTTTTGATAAGGATTGGTTAGATTTATTACAAGGTCACAATTTTTTTAACCAATATGTCCCGGTTCTTTCTTTTTCTTGAAATATTTGTGTCCGACACTCGTTTTTATACATACCGAATGCAGGGTCTACCGACCCAAAAAAAATCTGAACATGCTAATCGATCAAAAAGCGAAAAAATGTGAGCCACCATCAATGCTGAAGGTATGGTGTTGGCATCTGTTTGAACTTCAGAAAATGAACTTTTTAGTACCATTTTGGCATCGAATGCACATGGTGAATTGATGTGTACTCTTAATGGTTTCAGCGAAATGTACCAAAGTTGAGTCGAAGTACTTTCGATTATCACGAAAAACTATGCCTCGGTCGGACCCGGTTTCATCTCCGGATTGCCGTGGACTCACACCGAACACATCATCCTAGTCCATCATCGGGTGAAGTTCAGTCTCTAATAATTCCATCGAAGTTGTCTCACGATATCGAGGAACGACGTTTCTGCAACGCCGACGACACTCCTCTTAAACATCATCAGCACTGTAGAGCGACATTCAACATTAGATATCATAGAAGTTGCATATTCCAGGTTTTGGTGGAGGCATGGGATCTCTAGTCCAATGAATATGATCCTTGGTGGTCCAACCATGTCTCATGCAATGCAAGCCTTGGTGTTGGTATACAAATTTATTATAGGGTAAAGTATACAAATGGTTATTAAATTATTCCTAAAAATACAAAATGGTCATTAAACTTTTAATGGTCATTAAACTATAATTTTTATTACAAAATGGTCACTGAGCCATTAACTGCCGTTAAGTGGGTGGCGTGACAGTTACGAAAATTTGTATAATAATACATTTAACCCTCCATATTTACACATTCAATCGATGACTAAAATCAATTGAATGTGTAAATATGGAGGATTAAATGTGCTATTATACGAGTTTTTGTAACTACCACATCACCCGGTTAACGACTTGATGACCATTTTGTAACAAAAACTAAAATTTAATGATAATTATATAACTTTTAAAAATTCGGTGATCATTTTATATTTTTAGAGATAGTTTAGTGACCACTTGTATACTTCATCTTTTATTATATAAACCGTTAGACCCATATCAATATCATCCATCATGTATCATTGGTGGTTGTAAAATTTCAAAACTGCCCATAAACTGAGAAAATAATAGAACCAGTGGTCTGGTGAGATGAAGCGTTCGGTCTCTTAAATAAGGTTAAAGATTCGAATTATAACATTGTAAATGGAAAAAATTAGGTGAGAAAATCTACCTATAATGAGATTATGCAAAACTCCATTCGGATCAATGAATCAAATACTGGTGGTTATACCAAAAAAGAAAAAAAATAGTATAAGATAACCACAAGTAGGGGTGTTTATTGTCGGTACTCGGTTCATCCGGGTACCTACTTTACCGACTTGTGTCCCAGCCCGTTACACCCAGGTACCAGCTATTCGGATACCCGAAAAATTGTGTACCAGGTACTCGGTTTATATTTTTTAATTTTAAAATTTAAAAGAAAAATCACATATTAAACATAAAAATATTTTTTAAAAAGTTTTAAATTAAAACTTAAAAGTATATAATACAAACATAGAAAGAATTTAGGGATGTAAATTTAGTTTTAGAGTAAAAATATTAAGAAACTTAAAATAAAAATATAATTATATATATTAAAAATTATCGGGTCGGGTTCCCGGTAAGGGGAAACTTTCGGCCCGTGTCCCGGCCCATATCCCGGAAAAAGTATCGGGTCGGGTAATTTTTTTTACAAAATTACCTGACATTTTTAAGTTCGGATCGTCGGGTTGAGTCAATCGAGTCGAATATTTTTAAACACCCTTAACCACAAACATAACGATCGCCCAATAAAATAAAATAAAAACTAAGATTTTACGTACAAACTCTTGATAGAAAAAAAAAGAGAAAATTAAGAGAAATTCATAAAATGTCGAAATAGTATAAAAGATTGAGTTTGTGCGGATAAACAACTTTGCCACATCTTAAATAACACGCACGAACCAACTTGCTTCAATGGTTATAGAATGATATTGTTTTTAAAGGTTACGGATTCAAGCACCAGCAACTGCATCATGTGATTAAGCATGTATTGTCAAATAGTTGTCTTAATAAAAATAAAAATATTGTTGGTCCTAGATAATCTGAATTCGATTAATTTATATGCACAGTATGTGTATGTTATTAAAATACTAGAATTAATAAATATATACTATTGTTGATGTTGATTTTGGGCAACACAAAATAAAGAGGTGAAGAAGGCAGCCGAAGGAAAATTTAGAGACGAGGCTTGGTGGTTCACACGTCGTTGGACGGGCGGAGAGTCATAGTGGACGGTGGTCGACAGTAGAATCAGGCGGTTCACCCCTAGTTGACTTGGGGTTAAGAGCGCAAATAACGTAGAATGAGTGATCGGAGTCATGTGGGAGAGAGAGAGAGGTGTGGCGATATAGAAGTGTAGTCCCATGTCTTCGGTCTTGAGGATATGTATAGCCATGAGACGGACGCATGACTTTAAATTAGGGGGCGAATTTATAAAAATTTAAGGGGGAGAAAATATATTTTTAATAGAAAATACATAAAAAAAATTTAAAAATTTCTAACTCATATAAGAATTTTAAAATTTTAGGGGGTGACCGCCCCCGTCAGCCCCCTTGGTCCATCCCTGTTTATAACCCTTCGATGTTGTTGCTGGAGTGATGCTTGACGAGACCGTACTAGGCCTAGTGATTATTATTGGTGGATCGGCTGTTAGGCTCCAAACTAGTCGGGTTTGATAATTGTCTTATCGCGGTACGATAATCGAGCACAAAAGTCTCCAAAGACCGATAGGTCTGAAGATGTAAAGGTGTTCGAGGAAAAAGCTCCGAACTTCATAACGTCATAGTAGCGTGGCTTGGGCAGAGAGACATTCCCTTCAGAAGTACAATACCTATATCGTAATCACTCCAAACAATTGAAAAAGAAAGGTTATTCATATACCAATACGAGAAATAATGGTTACTTTTTAGTAACATATATATACTTAAATTTAAGTTCAAAGTTTGATGGCAATTTTGGGTGAAAAACCCCTTTTAAATTATTATCTTTAAAAATGGTTCCCAAAAATATTTATTTAGCAAAATGACCCCCTTTCTTGTCAGGTCGGCAGACCTCGCGTTTTGTAGAACGCGAGGTACGATATCGCGTTCTACAGAACGCGATTTTTGTCGACGTGGCGTTGCAGGCCGTGTTAACGGTTTAACAGTACCTCGCGTTCTGCAGAACGCGAGGTCCCCGAGAAATTGAAAAGGCGGCTGGAATATATCGGACGGACCTCGCGTTCTGTAGGACGCGAGGTCTGTGCAATTCCAGCCTAAACCACAAGCAAAAACATGCGTAAGTAGGCCTGTTCGAACCCAATTTCGAGCGTGTAAATGGTATATTTTTAGCGATCATCGAGTTTGGGGTTGTAGTACTGAAAATTGTCTATTGTATGATACCAACATGATTAATTTCCGTCCATTCTACAATGGTTTAAAATGGCTTCGAAAACCCTATGCTAGCATACTTTTATTGATTGAAGTTGTATTTCAACTAATGTCGATTTTCTGTTTTTTAATCCTATTAAATTTAGTAAAAACAAAAATTAAATAAACATTATAAAGTTTAATTATAATATGCAAACAAAATTATAATTCATAAACAAAATTAGAATACGACATTATAAAATTTAAAAGTGTTTTACATAAATATTAAAAACATAAATAGAAAACAACAAAAAAAACTAAAAATGCCTATGTCCACCGGTTCCGCAGTCGGGTGGATGACGCTCACGATCCGGATACCTCCTCCGTCCATCGTGTGGTGGTCCCTGGTCCCTATCATCCTGACCATCGTGCGCGATCTGCGGATCTGTGCTGGGCCTAGGCGGGGAGTAAAACAAACTATCTATCGGCGTATTCTCCACCATCTGAAACTCATACTGAGGTGGATAATCGATAAGTAGAAGGTTAGTCGTGGGCGTCTGGGGGCGATAGGCATCAGTGGAGCCGAACTGGGGTGGAGGCATCATCTGCTGGAAAGTCGATGGACCGCTATGCAATGGTGGGGCAGAAGATGATGCCCCTGGAGTGTCATATCGTGGTCTCGGACCGCGCTGCGTCGACTGCCTCTGGGTCTGCCTCTGGGTCTGGGACTGGCTCTGGGTCTGGCTCGCTCGCCCGCTCCCGCGTGGGCGGTTTTGGGGTCGCTGGGGAAGCCCTTCTTCGAGCTCGGCCGGAGTAAGGATATGTGGCATCCCATTGTCCCTATACCACTGGCCATAATTGAAAGTGACCGAAGGACCCCCTTCTATAATTGGTTGGAGAAACTGTGGGCGTCTGAGAAATCGTTGACCCCAAAGCGCTATCCAGACAGCGTGGTGCTCGGCCCAGTCAGTCTCCGTCTTCCCCTGACGCGTAAGATTGTGGAACTCGTCCATATTTTGCGGAGGGCGTGGAACATCTTGGACGTACCCGAACTGTCGGAGTACCCGATCCGCAGAATGCCACACGCAAATTTCGTAGTTCAGCAGCGGAACTACGGAAATCCAAAGGTCTCGCTCTCGCTCTTGTAGAATATCTGCTGGAGTAATGTGGCGAATCTGCTCTGAATCGTAGGGCGTCCACACGAACTAAAAAGAATGAAAAAAGTTAGTAAAATTTCTATATGAAATATTATTGGAAAAAATAGTATGGAAAAAATCAAAATAATTGTTGAATTATCTCGTCCTCCTTCAAGGCATCGAATCTATATCTGTATGCTTTCTGGGAGTCCGGTAGGCCGACGTGGGATAGGTTGGCGGTCCACCTTTAAATAATGAAAAAGATCGTTAAATAAAATAATTTAATAAAAAAATATAGTAGATTATGTAGTACCTCCGTATAAGCGGAAATGACAGAGGACTGGGAATCCTAAGCTGTGGTGCCAAAGTAGGGATCCGAAGCCAAACCCAAGCCTGCAGGAATAAACAGCATCCTCCCATCGATGCTTTGGAGGCGTCAACGTTTCTGCAGAGGTCTCTGATAAGAAACGCCAAGACAGCTGACCCCCAAGATTTTTTTCCAGACTCGGCTAAATTTGTGAGATGATGAAGCCACATAACGTGCACTTTGTTGCGAGTTTTGTCGGGCATTAATATCCCGCCAATAATGCGCAAGATGTGGGCTCGCGCATACCGCTGTGAAAATATAAATTAATAAAGGCATCCTAATTAAAAAAATTGTAAGTTCATCCTAAATAATAAAATTGTAAGTATCCTAAATATTTAATGTAGGCAACCTAAATATTTAATAAAGTATCCTAAATAATTACTGAATTTATCCTACATATTTATAATTCATCCTAAATATTTATTAAAAAGATCCTAAATATTGTCCCTATTCATCATAAAAAATTCCCTAAACGCTAATGTGCAAATAAATAATTTTAATTTAATAATAAATGTAATAAAAGCATACTAAATATAATAAAAAAATACCTCAAGTGTAACATCATCCGCATCGGGGGGAGGGGTTCCAAAGTTGTCCTCCAAGTACGGTAGAGAAATTTTCCCTCCGTCCCACGCTCTATCAGGGGGCATCACCCCAATTTGTTCAGCAAATAGGAGTGACCAATGTCTCATCGCTACACCAGTAATAACGCTGCCATTTATAGGCAACCCGAGAATGTAGGCAACATCCTACAACGTAATTGTTGCCTCGCCAAATGGAAGATGGAATGTGTGCGTCTCGGGTCTCCACCGTTCTATCAGCGCGCTGATCAACGATGGTCTAACCTTCACCCCCCTTATATAGCGAGCTATGTGCCCAAAACCAGCCCGCTCAATCAATCGCCTAACAGCAGGAATGGGTGCGACGGTGATACGGTTAACGTAACATTGTAAGTTACGTTCGTATCTATGTTGAGACGACGGTTAAGAAAACCCAAGCCAAATACTACAAGGCTCACTGCGTCCAAAAGGATCAAGGCTGTAAATGGAAAATCCGTATATCAGAGTTGAAGAGGGCAAGCAACCGTTGGAAAATAACAAAACTTGAGGGGGCCCATACATGCACCGTTGCTAGCCTCAACCAGGATCACAAGAACCTGGATGCAAAGTACCTCGCGGACATCTTTTCCACACTGGTGAAAACAAATCCCACTGTGTCGGTCCCCACATGTCAGGCTGCAGCTCTAGCTGTCACCGGCTTCCGTCCAGGTTATTCGAAAGCATGGTATGCAAGGAAAAAGGCCAAAGAGGAATTGTATGGCCGATGGGAGGAATCTTACATAGAGTTGCGCCCATGGCTTAATCTCCTGCAGAAACACATCCCCAGAATGGTTGTCAAACTTGATACGGTTATGGCATACGAAAATGATCGTGTCGTCCGAGGTGTTTGTCAATTCCACCGGTTATTTTGGACTTTCCCCCAGTGCATCAACGCATTCAAGCACTGCAAACCGATGGTCCAAATCGACGGCACATGGTTGTACGGAAAATATACACAGATCCTACTTCTAGCTATAGCACAGGACGGCAATCGCAAATGCGTTCCTGTTGCATTCGCAATCGTCCCGAAGGAGGATTTGGAGTCTTGGACGTTCTTCCTTACGAACCTACGAAAATATGTCCTTGATCTTGTAATACGAAGAAGAAGTGATGAAGGGGTGTGTGTTATTTCTGACAGAGGCACAGCGCTGCTGTGGGCGATACAAAATTTGGGTGATTATTGGAAGCCTCCATACATTCACCACCGTTTTTGCTTGCGGCACATAGCCGCAAACTACCTGTTGAAATACAAGAATCGTGATGAACGTCAAATGGTGCTCGATATGGGTACGTCATTTATGTCATTTTCATTTACTATATTACTTGTTACTCGCTTCAATTTACGACCTTTTTTCATGTGTTTTTCGACCATAACTATTCAACTGTCATCTCGTAGGCAACTCGCACTACAAACAAGAGGTGGCTGAACTGCTTGAGGAACTGAGAGCGAGAAACAAAAAGGGCGCTGAATACCTTGAAAAAATCCCAAAGGAAAAATGGCTTCGATCGTATGACGAAGGTAAACGTTATGGTCACATGACAACGAACTTGGCTGAGGCAGTGAACTCATCACTGAAGGGAGTTCGACAGTTGCCTATCACTTCCATTGTCAAAGCGACCTATTATCGTTTAGCTACCCTTTTTGCAACCTTGGGCAAGCAAGCAACTGAGTACATGGCAGGTGGACACAAAGTCCATCCAGATTTCCGCGACAGACTGCATATTCAAGTGGCCCAATCAAGACAGGTGCAAGCAACCCTCTTCTCGCGACAAGGACACTTGTTTCGTGTTGCGGAATTTTCCAGGCGGTTAGAAGGCATTCAGCACAACGCTTACGTTGTAGATCTGAGGGCAAAAATCTGCGAGTGCGGAATATTCCAAACTTTCAAATACCCGTGCGCACACGCCATTGCTGCTTGCACTAACCAACGAATAGAATACATGCATATGGTTGATCCGGTATACTTACTCAAAATGGTGCTTAAAGTTTACGAAAAAGAGTTTCCTCCAATCGGAAATGAGGTTGATCCAAATGCTGTGGACACTGAACCGATCATACGCCCAGATCCAGCACTACTACGAGCCAAAGGACGTCCACCTTCTACAAGAATATATTGTGCCGAGGATTTGGTCGAACATCGAGAGAAAACCGGACAAAAGAAGCATTGTTCTATATGTCGAATTACTGGGCACACAGCTCCTAAGTGTCCTAATCGCTCAGCCCCTCGTATTAATTAATTATTTTTAATTTGTATATGCGAGTTCGCACATGACAATCTAATCAATAAAGTCAGTTTACTTCTATTTATACAGTACGCCATCTTATATTTTCAATCATTCAAAAAATATGTTATGATAGTGTTTTCGAAGCAACTATAAGTCAGTGTACAATTGACGAAAATTGACCGTGTCAGTGTCATACGATAGAGAATTTCCAGTACTACAACCCCATACTCGATGTTACCTAAAAATTTAAAATTTATACGTATGAAATTCTGCTCGAACATGCCTATCGACATTAGTTGAAATACAACTTCAATCGAAAAAAGTATGCTAGCATAGGGTTTTCGAAGCCATTTTAAACCATTGTAGAATGGACGGAAATTAACCATGTTGGTATCATACGATAGACAATTTTCAGTACTACGACCCCAAACTCGATGATCGCTAAAAATATACCATTTACACGCTCGAAATTGGGTTCGAACAGGCCTACTTACGCATGTTTTTGCTTGTGGTTTAGGCTGGAATTGCACAGACCTCGCGTCCTACAGAACGCGAGGTCCGTCCGATATATTCCAGCCGCCTTTTTAATTTCTCGGGGACCTCGCGTTCTGCAGAACGCGAGGTACTGTTAAACCGTTAACACGAACTGCAACGCCACGTCGACAAAAATCGCGTTCTGTAGAACGCGATATCGTACCTCGCGTTCTACAAAACGCGAGGTCTGCCGACCTGGCAAGAAAGGGGTCATTTTGCCAAATAAATGTTTTTGGGAGCCATTTTTAAAGATAATAATTTAAAAGGGGTTTTTCACCCAAAATTGTCAAGTTTGATTTGGTATTTTTTATTTAATTAAACAAATAAACTTTAATACTTGAAATTATAACCTATTATATATAGGGGTGTTTATTGTCGGATATTGGATCGGATCCGATTTGTTTTTTTGGATATTCGATTTTTTGGATCGACGATATAGTGATTCGCATTTGATCTAGAAAAAACTGAATATTCGGATATTCCGATACCAGATTATTCGAAAATATAATTTGATTTAACTATTGTTTCGAATTTGAAGGTCATATTTATGAAAATTTCAGAATTTCGAATATAACAAACAACAAATTTCTAAATATAACAAGACTCGCATCTATAAAAATTTTAATTTTTTTTAATTTTCGGATATAACAAACATCAAATTGTTAAATATAACAAGATTAATATTCATGGAAATTTTGAATTTTTCAGATATTTAGATAATTCGAAACTTAGAATATTGCGAGTTGTATCTGATTCGAAAAATTTAAAATCAGATCGGATATCGAAATTTTCAGATCAAATCAATAAATAATCGAATTGAATCAGTCAAATCGAATATTTTTAAACACCCTTAATTATATACATAAATCTAATTATCATTAAAATTGGTCCAAAAAATCTGGTTTATATTTCAAATAATAGTTTCTCGCAAGTATAATTTAAATAAACAATTAAATTAATGTACTATTTTGAACGAAAAATCAAATACAAAGACTTAAATTCAGGATCACATATTTAATTAGAAAGTCTTTAATACTAAATTAGCAAGATCTCAGCAAGATTATCAGGAAATTTTAATGTGAGACACTCTTAGGGGGCGTTTGGTTCGCGGAAAAGATCATTACCAGGGGAAATAATCTTTTCCGGAATCACATACCCACGTTTGGTTCAAGAGCATTCCCTCTCATGGGTAATAAAATATTCCCAACAGTAGTTATTTTTGGTCTTTTCCCAGGAATGTCATTCCCTCCCTTTTCTTAGGTATTAGACAATTCCCTCCCTTTTGGACAAAAATACCCCTAAATTATATAGTTATTTTAAAATGATCTTTCCTTTTTTATATAGTTACAAAAGTATAAATCTATTTTATTTTTAGTGGTTTAAGGTTTTAATACTTATTATAAAATAATACGATGCATATAAAATAAAAATATATCAGATTTTTATTTTTATTTCGATTTTTTATATGTGTTTGATTCAAATTTTATTATTGGTATGTATTTTATTACATTTATTATTTAGGATCAATTTTCATAAAAATAATTTCATATTATATTTTGACTTTAATCTTAAAACTTCAGTTGGTTAAAAAAGAAAATATATTTCAAGGACAATTTGGTAAAATATGCATTTTTCTTATCTTATATTTCTTCAACCAAACAATGTAATCTTACATTCCTGCCAAACAAATCAAACAAGGTAATACAACATTCCGGTAATATGTTAAGTAATGTAACATTCCGGTAATCTCATTCCCAAAGGTAATCTTATATTCCATGAACCAAACGACCCCTTAAGGTACAGCTAAAATAAGACAAATTTGTATAACTACACAAATTCTTACAACCTACTACTCAAATAATAAAAATTTAAATTCTAATATAAAAAATAATATAACTACACAAATTCTGAAATAAAATCTATACAATTATTGCAAATTAATAAAAAATTATATAATTATACAAAATTTTACTCAATTAATAAGAATTCAATTCTACCTACACTATTATACAATCCTACACAAATTTGTAGTGCCGTACTTTAACCTCACCTTAAAATTTTCCCCTAGTTGGAACTTGGAAATTGGAACATAAATAGAAAATTTTATATTATTAATTGATATATTAATGTACAAATGAAGGTTTCGGTCTTAAATGGATGAACCAAAAATTTGACTTTGACTTCATCGCCTTTTGGAACAGAGGCTGGCCCAGTACCTTCGTTTTTCCACCCAGAAAACGGTTCTCGGGGCGACCCGATTAGATATTTGACGTTCCCTCCCGTGCACCGCCTGGACCCGGAGAATTCAACGTTGCAAACGCCACCGCCCCGCTCCGGGTTCCGGGCACGTGATTCCTCGAAAAACGCTCCCGTTGGGACCACGCTCCTCTCCCATCATCCTCATCATCATTGCCCCATTGATTTACAAGAATATTTGATCATTACCCAAGCTCGAGCCACGTGGAGTCCTGATCATCAGTCTTCCCATCGACGGTTCTTCCTTTATCATCAGAACCAGGCTCAACTTCCTGCTGCTGTACTTGATTGTTGTCGAGCTGCTCATCCTCACCCTCACCCTCTCGCCTCATGCGCTTCACCCCAATGGAAACTCCGAACAACTTCGGCGTCAGATCCTCCCCCACCTCCGTCTCCATCGCCGCCTTCGAATCCTCCGCCTCTCTCGCCGGCGAAAGCTCCAACGCCTTCTCTTCCCCCGCGTTTTGATGATTCTCCGACTGACCCTCACCCGAAGCATAGTTCGTCACCAAAGTGAATATATTGTTACACAACCCCTTCAACCGAGTCAACTCCTGGTTCAGCTGCATGTTTTCTTTCCTAAGCCTGTCGTTCTCCTCTAAAAGCTCCGGCGTCGTCGTACAACTCGTGGTCCGCTGTAGAACGGTGGCGACTGGAGGCGTGCTCGACGAAACAACCTGCTCCTCCCCCGAATTAGACGGCGACGCTGATACCCTGGTACAAGGAACCGCCGCAATGGTCACCGTCCCAGAAGCAGCAGCAGCGGTTGCAGTTATTTTCCGGCGCTGTATGTCTCGAAGAAGCCCTTTCTCGCCTCTCCGAAAACAATCGTTTGCAAACTCCCATCGATCTGGCACTACCTTCCTGAAACCCTAAAATAATAAGAAAAAATTAATTAATTACACATTAAAAACATGATTAAGCTGATTATTATTATTATTATTATTATTATTATTATTATTATCTTTAATACTTACATATGTGTTGAGTTGGCGGACGAAGCTGGAGAAATTGTTATGTTTGAAGTATTTAGGGAGCAAATCACGGGCGAACTCAGCCGGGCGCCAAACGATGAAACTCGTTCCGTCGTCATTCCATGAAATCAACTCATCAAGGGAGGGATCATCGACGAGTTGATAGGTTTTGGTAAGGAACGGAGTAGGCAAAGATCGTTGCGACTCAGAAGCAGTACCGGCACCGGCGGAGGAGTCGCCGTGTTGGTCGGCCGGTAATGGTGCCATGTGGTTTGATATTAAGATCCAAACCCTAGAAAATAGGATTTTTATGGCAATAGAGATTCTTCTGCTTTAACTGGTCAGTGTAATTAAACTCCAATTAGACTAAATGAATAAAAAAATACAAAAAAACTGAAAAATGATCTCGTTTGGTATCCGAGAAAGTGCGAGAAAAAAAAAATACTCCTACCTTTGATTTTTTCTAGCTGAAAACATCTAGTTTAGCATAAATTATTTCAGTTTCATAAAAACACTAACACAATTTCCAAATGCTATGAACAGTTTCTTGATCATGTAACCTTTTTTTACCTAAGTAATGATTATGTACAAACATATTAACATTATTTCTTAAATCATAACGCATAACATTAAAAATCAAACTATTCAACCCAAACTGAAAATAATTAACAAGATATTAAAATAATGAAATCTAATAATTCTAACCTGAAAGAAGGCGAGAATTTTCCAAGCAACCAATCAAGAAGTAAGAAACGCAGTTCATTCGATCAGACACCGCTGAATCCAAGGGTTTCAACGCCGCAAACGGCGAGGGATCGGCGGTTGGGTTATGATATTAGTTCTAGAAGATTCAGGGTGGAGTAAATGATAAGGGAAAATGAGAGAAATAGTGGGTTCGAGAAGGAAATGGAAATAAAAAGATTTTACAAAATAATTTCTTTTTAGAAAAAGGGAAAAATAGATAAGAGGGAGAAGTACGTGGGATCCACGCGCACACTCCGAAACAAAAGGAAGGCGCCAGAAGCAGAAGGGTTCCCTTTTTTAATTTTTTTTTTAATCTTTTTACTTGTGGTCTCTTCGAGAACCTTCCCTTTCCTTCTTTCATCCCGTAGTTGTATGGTAAAACAGTAAAAAGAATCACAGTAAACTTGCCGAAGTTTTTTACGGTCTTATTACAACGTGGCCATGTTGTCTCTCTCCGCGTCGGAAGGGGTATTGCTGTCGGATTTTGTGTGCCAATACATTATTTTAAAGTGGATAAATTTTAGGATAATTATTTTATATACAGGCGTTGTAAACCGAAAGATTTCACAAGCGTCTTAGTTCTAGGGTATATGGAGTTGGTTTAGTGTATAGGGTTTAGAAATTTAGGTATAGGGGTTAAAATTTAAGGATAGTTGTTTCAATTTAAGGTTTAGGATTATAATTTATGGTTTATGGGTTAAAACCTAAATTCTCACCATATTACCCTAAAAACTAAGCCCTAATCTATAAACCCTAAATTGTAACCCTAAACCTTAAATTGAAACAACTATCCTTAAATTCTAAACCCCTAAATCATATACCCTAAACTAACTCCCTATACCCTAAAACTAAGGCGCTTGTGGAAACTTTCACTTTCCACCGCCAGTGTATGAGATATTAATCCTAAATTTTATTGAATGAGATTACGAATAAAATAGCGAGTCGAGTTTATTTAATAATTGTTGAATGTTGTGGTACAAATTTAAAAAATGTTTAGGTTCGGTTTAAAATTAGTTCTATTTATTTTGATTTTAAGATGTATATACTCCAAGTTGGAACTTAAATTTAGTTTGATTTATTTTATTTATATTATGTAATTAAATTTAAACTATAAAAATATTTTCTTATTTAATTCATTAAATTTGGTTGAATCAGTTGTATTCATGTTTGTATGACAAGATTAGGGATGCTCATTGGTCAGATTAAGTCAGAGATTTGATCGAATTGAATATAAACTCATTCACTCGACCGAATTTAGAAAGGTTTCATCTGAACTTAATTTTAAGTAAAAAATTTGTGTTCGACCCGATACTATATGACACAAATATATAAAAATATATTTTTAATCATCAAAATTAGGAGCTAATTAAAAAAAATAGAGAGAGACAACTAACAATTATTCACCAAGTATTAGAGGAGAAAGACAAGATATGATGTTAATTGAAAAGATAGAAATAGAGATATTGTAACAAGTATCCTCAAAAAATAATATCGATTTTCAATTTCAACCGTTAAGAAGGGCATGGAGTGGAGAAGAGTGCTTAGGAAAGAAGACAGATCGGCTGCAAACTCGGGGGGGAAGGGCGGTTCAGAGAAGTTTGTCGCAGATATTCGTTTTAAGGGAGACAGTCGCCGTGAAGGTTTTGGTTATGCTGCTGAATCCAGTAGGAGAGGGGGAAGCCAGGCGCTCCGTAGTGGTTTTTCCATTTTCGTCAATTATGTCAGCAAGAGAATCTCTAGGTCTACGCTCAGAGGTGCTTTCGAAGCTTATGGGTCCGTGAATGACGTCTACATTGCCCTCAACAATCCCAGAAGGCAAAGGCTGAAGCACACCTTCGCTTTCGTCCGGTTTGCCCATTTAGAAGACGCGTTACATGCAGTGAAATATGGCAATAATCGCATGATGGACGGCTACAAAATTAGGGTATTTTTGGAGAAAGGCATTGCTGCGAACCTGTCAAACACTGGCGTTCGTCGGGTTCCAATAAACAAAGGAAAGAAGGTTTTGGGCCATGGTGCGGCCAGGATGGAGGGTCGCTCATACAAGGAGGCACTGTTAAACGATAACGAATCGTCAAAGGTAGAAAAGCTGAAGGTGAAGGGAGTCGACGGTGTGGCTAACAGAGAGTTTAAAGAAGTTAGCGCAGATTCCTCGCCCAAGAACCTTGCCATCCCTATTGGGTTACCCGAATCAGAATTGTATTGGCTAAAGGCGTGCCTCATCGGAAGAATCAAACCTATGTACGATGCCGAGTTTGCTCAACAGATCCTACGGTCAGATGGTTTCAAGGTATTCGTTAGCTGCTGGTCAGGAAGCTACGTCATTCTTCGTTTCGAAGAGGATGAACAAATGCAGATTTTTTGGGACATGAAAGATACAGTAATGAAGTCTTGGTTTGTTGATATTGACACTGTTGATCAGTTTATGAACGGGAAGAAGCTACAGGTTTGGGCGTGCTTAGAAGGAATACCGCTGGTAGCATGGCATGAGTCCGTTTTCCATACTATAGGGGAAAATTGGGGTCGGGTTATCAGAATTGACCTCGATACTAGCTCTAGGCGTAGACTGGACGTTGCAAGGATCCTCGTAGGAGTCAGCTGCCTATCGGATATCCCTGCTTGGGTCAACGTATCTTTTCAGGGAAGAAATTATCAGTTGAAAGTTTCGGTGGCTGAGTTCGATGACGACCGGTGCTGGATCGACCAAGATCAATTCCAGCCGGAGGAAGTCGTGTCGCCGGGAAGCTGTAAAGGCTCACCGATGGACGCTCATAACGGCGCATTAAATATTGCGAGTCCCAATCTTCTTGGAACTGATGAAGCAGGGAATAATGATGCCGGCAATATTAATTCCGTTATCCCTGGGGAATATAGCGCGTGTAAGGTTATGTCGGCGACTGAAAACTTTGCTGATGACTTATTATTTTCTAACCAAGAGAGTGGGCCTGCTTTGGAGCCCAACAGTTCCCTCGAGCCCAAACTTGTGGAGGTCCCTATTGCAGCGGCAGATGAATCTTTTTCTTCTTCGGGCCATAGCCATTCGGACGGCCCTACTCTTGACAAGGCCACGGGCCTATTCTCAATCAAGCCTAAATTCCTGAAGCTCGTCAATTTAGATCCTTCTAAGTTCCTGAGACTATCGAAAGGAAAGCCGCTGAATGGAGCTGCTAGTGCCCCTGCCAAATCAAGAGTTACCCCCGATCCTGTTGATACTGTCGGTCTGATCAGCGCGCCAAATAAAGGAACAACGGTTTATCCTGCAAATGGTGATAAGGTGGTGGAAGCTAGGGCTGCCATTGAGGTCTGCAGCCTCTTAGGGCTTTCTTTTGACGCTCCTGAAGAAACAATTTTGAAGAGATTTATGGAGGATTAAGTTAGGGCTATCGGCTGGGGTTTCTCGGTGAGTTTTTATTCAGTTTTTCAGATGAAGGATACAATTATCATTTCTTGGAACATTCGGGGATTAGGAAGGTCAGAGAAAAGATCGGTGGTTAAGAGGTTGCTTCTCGAATCTCGGACAAGAATTATGTTCATTCAAGAGTCCAAACTTCAATCGGTTAACGCAAAGATGGCAGCCCAATTCGGTGTTCGTAATGCTAATTTACAGTTTTGCTTTTCCCCTTCTTCTGGTGCGGCAGGCGGCCTCATCACAATCTGGGATAATGATTTTTTTTTATGCGAGGACAGTAAGGTAACGTCCAACTACATCTTATGCTCGGGTTCCTTCTTGGAGAAAAAATTTAAATGCCTGTTAGTAAACATTTATGGTCTAAACGATGATTCGGAGAGGGCAAGCATGTTTGAAGAACTGAAACTAGTCATTTCCAGTTATGATCGACCTGCCCTTTTGGGAGGGGATTTCAACACAGTGGCTGATATAGGGGAGAAAACAGGTAATAATTGGAACAAGAAAGCTATCAGATCCTTCAAAAATTTCATAGACGATCTGGGTTTGGTCGACTTGCCTTTGATAGGGGGCAAATATACATGGTCTAACGGCAGAGAAGACCCTGTTTTCTGCAGATTAGATAGATTTCTCCTTGACCCGAAATTCTTATGCTGGAAAGCCGACCTCAACCAACAGGTTCTACCGAAAGGAATTTCGGATCACAATCCGATCGGGCTATGTGGTTTGGACATGGATTGGAGACCCCGTCCTTTCAAATGGTTTGACCGACTTGCGGATGATAAAAAGTATGTCGAGAAAATTGAGTCAGTATGTTCGAAGGAACGTGGTGCGGATATCTACACCATCTTTAAGAAGTGTAAAGAATCGACTAAAGAGTGGGTTGCAGATAAGCAGAATGGCTTGGGGGAAACTAGCAAAACTATTGCAGCTAGACTCTCAGCACTTGAATCGCTGGTGGCAAACGGGAAAACTGATAGAGAACTGATCAACGAGATAAAAACCTGCAGGAAATCACTATGGGATACTACTAGGAGGGAGGAACGGGATTGGATCCAAAAGTCGCGGTTGAATTGGGCCGTCGCTGGAGACAGGAACACGAGGTTCTTCCACCTCGCCGCGTCAGCCAGAAGAAATCAGAATTGCATATCAAGCATTTCCTGCGGAAACAGTGTGGCTAAGGAACCAAATGAGATTAAAGCTTCAATAAGGGACCATTTTAATGAGTTATATAATCAAACCAAGACGCTTCGTTTGAGCAAACTCGACTGTGATCTCAGTCAGCTTCAAGAGTCTTCCGCATCCAAGCTGGAAAAATCATTCGAAGTGGATGAAGTTTGGGCTGCTTTAAACTCATTAGATTCGTCAAAGGCGCCCGGACCCGACGGCTTTAACATGAAATTTGTGAAGAAATTCTGGCCGTCAATCAAAGATGAGATTATGGTATTTTTCGAAAAAATCGGCGCTGGTCAAGAGGTAATGGCCCCCCTCAATCACTCTTTTATTGTCTTGATCCTGAAAAAAAAGGATCCTAGACTCATTGAAGACTATAGGCCGATCAGCTTGGTTAATTGTGTATACAAGCTATTCGCAAAGGTGCTTGCTATTCGACTCGGTGCAGTCATCGATGAAGTCTTAGGAGAGACTCAATTTGCTTTTCGCCCTGGAAAGCAGATTCTGGATTGTAGCTTGATTGCCAACGAGCTAATTGATTTCTATAAGCAAAGAGGGCTACAAATTCTAATGTTTAAAGCGGACTTCCGGAAAGCTTACGACACAGTAGATTGGGGTTTTTTGATGTTCATCATGAAGAAAATGGGATTTGGCGAGAGGTGGTGTTTCTGGATTTTTCAATGTTTGTCAACAGCCAAAATTTCCATAATGGTCAACGGGTCTCCTTCTTTACCGTTCTCAATTAGTAGAGGGTTTCGTCAAGGATGCCCTCTATCGCCAAGCTTATTTAACTTAGTTGGAGAAGCTTTAAGTGCTCTTTTGACTAAAGCATGTAGAATGGGGTTGTTATCTGCCGCGTGTTTTGGAGATAATTCACTGGAAGTGTCACACATCCAGTACGCAGATGACCTTACAATCTTTTGCGGGGCTTCAGATAGAGAAATCAGTAATATAGTAAGAATCTTAAAGGGTTTCGAGATTGCGGCGGGGTTAGCTTTAAATCTTCAGAAATCAAAACTCGTGGGAGTTAATATGGACGACGCCTGCATTGACAATTGGGCGTCTAGATTCAAATGTCAAGGTGAGAAATTACCATGCCACTATCTCGGTCTTCCTTTGGGTGCGCGCAAAAATTCGCCATGTATTTGGGAGCCCATCGTTGAAAGAATTAGGAGTAAATTAGCGGGTTGGAAGACAAAACTGTTATCTTTTGGTGGAAGAATTGTTCTCGTTAAAGCAGTGATTGTTAGTCTCCCCATCTATTTCTTATCAATATTTCAGATGCCTGTGTCAATAAGTAAGGCCATTAACAGGTTAGTTGCAAAATTTTTATGGGGATCATCGGACAAGAACATGATACATTGGTTTAGGTGGGAAATGCTTTGTGTGCCTAAAGAGCTAGGAGGATTGGGCATTGTTGATTTACAATTGAAAAATCGAGCTCTTTTGAACAAATGGCTATGGCGGTACGGCACTGAAACTAATGCATTGTGGAGGAAAGTCATCGCAACAAAGTATGAAGGAAAATCTAACGCGCTGCTGCCCATGAATCTCAACTCGTCCAAAAGATCGTGGATTTGGAAGAGAATTACCAAACCGTTGTCTATTCCGCTGGATCCTTTCACCTGTAATATAATTCAAGTCATCGACAATGGAGCAACCATCCGTTTCTGGCAGGATGTCTGGGCCTGTAGCGTCCCCCTTCAAACTGCCTTTCCCAGGATTTTCGCGCTCGCTGTTAAAAAAAGTGGCGTTGTCGCAGATTTCGGTCATGTTGTAGAGGGCAGTTGGACATGGAACATAGCTTTAAGACGCGAAGTTTTTGATTGGGAGAAGGTAGCCTGGGAAGCATTCTTGACAACCTTGACAGACACAGTTCCGGGCCGTTTCTCTACTGACAGCATTCGATGGACCGGAGCTGCCACCGGGATATATTCATCCAAATCTTTCTGTAACATGGTTCAAGCCACTGGCAGGCCGTCGGTTGCAGGGTGGAAATCGCCATGGCTGAACATTGCTCCGCCTAACGTGGAGGCTTTCGTTTGGAGACTGTTGCACGGTAGATTACCTACGAGGATGGAGCTTCATAAAAGAGGCGTAAGGGCACTTAACTCGCTGGTATGTCCACTATGTAATAAGATAGATGAAACTGTTAATCATCTTTTCTGTCACTGTGAAGTCAGTTGGGCGCTTTGGTGCAGAGGGGGAGATTTGTGGGGAGTTAAGACGGTAATGCCAGGGTCTATCAACTCTTTATTTCTTATATGGTGCGACACTAAATCCAGGCTGGCAGATATGGATATTTGGATTTTGTGGTTTTATTGTATTGTATGGACAATTTGGCTATTTAGAAACGAGGTGGTGTTTAAGGGGATTCAAGTCGACCTCAGTCAAATGTTCGACATGGCACTGTTGAGGCTCGGATGGTGGTGTGTTGCCAAATGGCCTGGGAGTTTCGTGTCAATCACAGATATCGTATGTAACCCGACGCTGCTGATCTCTTCCCATCGGTCGTGTTATCATTCAGTTAGCAACGTATGGATGAAACCTTCAGCTGAGACAGTAAAGTTCAACTTCGACGGGGCTTCGTTGAACGGCTTCGGTAAAGGCGGTATAGGTGGTCTCCTTAGAAATTCATGTAATGAATCCTTAATCGTTTTCTCTAAGTCTGCAGGGATTGCTGACGCCACGACAACAGAAATTTTGGCTATGAAGGAGGCATGCTTGTTGTTCGTCCATTCTAGATGGTCTAAATCCCATCACCTGCAGCTAGAAAGTGATTGCGCTTTAGTAGTAAACTGGTTTAACGCTCCCTGGACAGCACCGCCTGTTTATAGAAGTTTGGTGGATGAGTGCGTGAAACTGTGTTCAGGTTTTTCAGTCAAGATTAATTGGATTCCCAGGGAGGCAAACATCTCAGCCGATAAGTTAGCAAAGGCGGGTATTAACAGGGTGTCGGATTTCCAGTGGACTAGAGCAACCTCTAACAAGCTTTTAATTTTGTAATCGTTTATCTTTGGTGTTTGTTCGTTGGTTGGCTGCCTATATTTTAGCACTTGGTTCCCCTTTGATTTAAGCACTCTTTTTCCCCATTTAGGTTAGGGGGTTTTTTAACGAGGCTTGAATCAACGGGGTCGGTTTCCCGCACTCCTCAATAAAATTTCACCTTTCAAAAAAAAAACAAGTATCCTCAAATATATAGATAAATTTATATTATTATCTCAAGACATCAAATTTTTTTTAACTCGAATTTAATTTGACTTCATCTTCATAAAATTGGCCCGACTCGACTTTAGTTTATTTTTTTTATTATAAAAATGACCTTATAGGGTTGGATTAGAACATGTCAGGTTGAAGAAGAGATGACCGTGACATTGGTATTTAAGCATGTCGTATGGTCTCGAAATTTTTAAATATTTTAATTTTATCTTGATTCTCATTTTAAATTAATCTTTAAACTTTTTGAATATTCTAATTTCAACCTCAAGCTATTAGTATATAATAATCATATTTTATGTTAATATAACCGTTATAAAAATTGTTAATTGTCATGAAACAACGATCTGTATTATATAATATGATGTGGTAAAAACAATATTTTTAACATAAAATTTGAACATTCAGAAAATTTGAGAACCAATTTAAAACGAAAGATCAAAATTTAATGGATGTGTGATGCAATTAACTCCTTAATTTAGGGGAAAATGATGTTAGACAGAGCTAGGTGGATTTTATTTTTAGATAGTGAATATGAAGGGATATATATAAATTAAAAGTTTTACACCTATTTTGGATCGTTGGATGAATATAAATTAATAGATGAGATTGACAGTAAAAAAATGTAAAGATTATCACTGGTTAAAAGGAGATAATAAAATAATTTTAGTCATTTATTACCATTATCCAACGGTCCAAAAATGTATAAAAATAATTAAATTTTGTATTACTTTGTCATGTCGTGAAATTATCGCTTTAACTCGATAGATATTATTAGCACCTTCGTATTTACAGAAATTATCTTCATATTGAGTTGCGGAAGAAGGTAAATAGAAAAGGAAATAAGGTTTTATATTAATAGATATTTTCTTAATGAACATTATATTCTAATTTTAATAGTATTTAATTTATTCAAAATACAAAATAATGTAATTTCTACGGTATCTAAGTGGATTCCTCCACTTAGATAATTGTGAAAAAATATTTTATTTTATTTGTAAGAATTATGTTTATAAATTTAAAGTTTAAAATATAGATAACTCTATTTTAGAGACGGAGAGATTTATATATCTAACATCCACGAAAATGATAGTGTTATTAGATTACACATCTTACATCAATATTTTTTTATTTTTTTTTAAATTTGATATTTATAACCAAAATTTAACGATTGAATTGTTAAAATATTGATAGTAACAAACTTATTAAATAACGCAAAACTCACATATTTTGATACTAATACAAATGGGTCACTCATTTTAAATATCAATATGTTTACTATTAATTTAAGGGTAAACTACATAAATCGTTCTTAGACCATGACCCAATTCTTTGTTGAGTCTTTTAACTATGAGAAGTTACAAATAGGTCTCTCGACTAATTGCGCTTAACAAACCGATCGAATCCCGTTAAAAATAAACGGCTAATGACGTGATAATTAATAAAATATGTATAATAACAAAATTATCCCTTAATCTTTACATTTTATTTTAATTTGGTCTTAAATTTAAAATTTTAGCTCTCAATATTTAAATATTACAATATTTTAGTCTCTTAAACTTCATCTTCTTCCCTTCTAAAAATAAAAAGGTGTGCATTTCCTGTTGTGGGTAGCTCATCGTAGATGGCTACCGTAAACATCAATGGAGGTTTTGATTCTCCAACGATTTTTCACTGCTCATACAAATGGGCTTGCAAATGGCTACCGTTAACATCAATGGAAGCTTGTATTTTAGAAGGGAAGAAGATGAAGCTTAGGATTTAAAGGACTAAAATGTTGTATTAATTAAATATTGAGAGGTGAAATTTCAAATTTAAGACCGAATTGAAATAAAATGTCAAATTTGAGGGCTAAATATATTATTATACATATTTTATTAACTGCCACATCATCAGCCGTTTATTTTTTAACGAAATTGAACCGACTTGTTAGTTGCGATTAGTCAATAGACCTATTGTAACTTCTCGTAATCAAGAGGTTCAACAAAAAATTAAATAATAGTCGGAGAACCATTTATGTAGTTTACCCTTAATTTAAATATTTCCAACCAATCTAAACTCGGCCAGATTTGGAGTTGAACATAACATGTGCGTGAGTATTACTGAGCCCAAAAGTTTGTGCCTTTGCCTAAAGCTTTAAACTTGGGTCGATAATGGACGGTCCATGAGCAATAATCCTTTGCAATGAAATAATGAAAACATCCAACTATGCTTTAAACATCACAGTTTACAAACGAATAATCCTTTCGGTTTTCAGGGCTTCATTCTGACTAATCCGGACTAACTCACGTCGAACAATAATTTTGGTGAGTGAATTTTTCAAGATAAATTTTTTGTATGCGCAACGTCTCGAAGTCGAAACCTGCTTAAGCGATATCAAACTGCTTACTGCTTAAACCAACTCATACGGATAACAGAAATATTAGAAATAAACAAAAATAAATCTGAACGGAACCTGCACATAATTTAATCAGAAAAAGTTGTCTTGAAATTCAAGAAGCAAGGATCACGAGATTTGTGTTTGAAAAAACCCATAGAATCCATGTTCCTATGTGCATTTGTTCGATGGTTAAAATAAAATAAGAATGATTTTTCCATGTTTTGCATTCTTGCAGGAATCATGACTGTCTGTAAAATGTCTCCCACGACGATGCCCACGGTAAACACAAATAATCCATTGTTTAATACCTTGAAATTATTAAAATTAAAATATTATTATTATTATCAAATAATTAAGACATCAACTTTTGATCTGTTGCAGTTTATATGTGTAATTATAATTTTAAATCATTTTTTATAAATAATTATATGTATATATACTTTACAACAAATCGAAGTTTGAACATTAATTTTTTTTATTATAATTGAAATTTGATAGGGCGAGTAAAATTTGACTAGATTCGGGAAAAAAAATTCGACTCCACTCAACTTGAATTGTTATTTCATAATCTCAACTCGACTCGAAATTTTTTAAATAAAATTTGAGTTATATAACGGAAATTCGAGTAACTTGACATTTTTAATAATTAGTGGATCGATTATTAAGTCTGAGTCGAGTCCCTCAACTGTACCTGATATATATATATATATATATATATATATATATATATATATATATATATATATATATATCGTATATAATTATAGAGAGTCGTTTAGATTTAAACTAATTAGTACCATAACACAACATTATAAATATTTACAATTATATTTGAACAAAAACTCGAACAATCTAACTCGATCCGAAAAAATTTCAAATAAAAATTAAGTTAAATAATAAGACTCGTAAACTCGGTAACTAAAACTTCTTTTACTCGACTCAATTCGATCTAATCAAATACTCAACCTTACTTGTTGATACAAAGATAACATTTGTGGTAATGGAAGACGATTCACCTTGTAAAAGGGCGGAAAGCCGTGGTTGATGCCATGGTGACTAGAATGGTAGGAAAGAAGACAAGGAATAAAGGGTGTTTTGCGGGAGTAGTTAAAAAGTTTAGGTTGTTTAGTTAAATAAATATTATCTCGAAATCGTATTAAGAATATTTTAAAAATTAAAAATTAAAAGCAATATAAAAAATCATTTTTAAGTGTTATAATCGGATAAAAATTCACTGTCCCTTTTCGGTGCCCTTACTTATGCCCTATTCCCTAACACTAAAAAGCACTACAAAATTAAATTCTAAGCCTTAACCATAAGTTCTAAATCTTAAACCCTACACGATATACCCTAAATTCTCTAAACCCTAACTTAAAACCTAGAGACATAAGTAAGAGCACCGAAAAAAGACAAAAGATTTTCATCCGTTACAATCATATATTGGTTAACATGCATTTTTTTTTTAAAATTGAGAGATCATTTTAGTAAATGAGTTATATTTTGATATACAAATTTGTATAAAAAATTACACAACCCTTTTTAAAATCTAAAACCCTAAAAACATAAATTCTAATCTCTAATCATAAATTCTAAACATACAACCTAAACTCTAAGCTAACATCACAAACCCTAAAATTAACAAATTTATATATCAAAATTTTTTCTTTAATAAATTGCACAGAACTCCTAAATCTTTGAACCGTCTTTATTCGTACTTGGAGTTAAACACGTGGCTTGTTGTCCCAACATCAATCTATTTTCCATCTGTTTTACACCAGTTTACTCTAGAGTCAAAATCTGTTTGAAAAAAGAAAATGGCGTTTTGGGAAGCCTAAAATCGTAGCTTGTTTAAACCAAAAACATGGGACCAACGCCCCTGGTTTCCCCTTAATCTCCTCTCCTATAAATATACTAAACTCCAAATTTTCATTAACATGCGTTAAAACCTGCAGCCACAATTCGCCACCTTCAAGCACCGCGTTTCCGTTTCATATTTCCCGGGAATTGATAACAGTATTCGAAAATGGATGTGTTTATTCCCGAAGAGTATGTTATTCAGCGAAGAATCGAGAAAAGAGCGGCGAAACGACGACTGAATACGGAGGCGAGCAGGAGGATGGAGAAGGAGAAGAAGTCGGAGCAGCAGCCACCGCCATTTCGAGTGGACGGCGGCGAGTTCTTTGTCCCTGGTGGGATTAGTGAAACCGTAGTTTTCACATGCTTATCTGCTTAATCGGAAATTTTTTTTTTTGGAGTTACTTAAGCGGTACTAAATATGTTTACTAATCTTAGGTATGGAATGAGATAGGAAATACTAATCTTTGAAATTATTAGATATTTAAATCTTTTGACATTGTGATTTTAGTGTAAAAAATTTCTTATTTTTAAAAAATTTGAATTCAAACAGTTTATTTTAATATGTGTATACGTTATCAAAAGTTTAAGAAAAAATAAACATATATTAATCTGAAATCACATCAGAGGCTAAAAAATATTATATATTTATAATTTTCTTTTCTTGTAAAATATAATTTGGGTTGAATTTTTAGAAACATATAGGAACTTGGGCTTGAATAAGATGAGGACTTAAGACATGGGCTCATGTTAAATCTAATGTGAAGTGTAATTAAAATATTTGAATTAAAATATTATCTTAACCCACAAAATGTATACAAATATTTTCATCTGCACTACAGCTAATCCTCTTTTATAAGTAAAGTAAAAAAGGGTAAATTACACAAACAGTCACTAAATTATTTCAAAAATATAAAATAGTCACCAAATTTTCAAAAGTTACATAATAGGCATTAAATTAGTTTTTATTATAAAATGGTCACTGAGTCGTTAACATGATGATATGGAAATTATAATTTTTTTATAACAACACATTTATTCCTCAACATTTATACATTCAATCAATTTGGACATCAAAAATAATGATTAAATTAAGACTAAATTGACTGAATGTGTAAATATGAAGGATTAAATGTATTATTATTCAAATTTATGTAACCGTCACGTCATTCAATGAACGACAGTTCTAAAAGTTTGATGACCATTTTACATTTTTTGGTATAGTTTAGTGACCATTTTATATTTTTTGGTATAATTTAGTGACCATTTGTTTACTTTACCCAAAAATAACATTGTGTTATAGAGCTTAAGATGTTCTATAGAAAAATGAATATATTAAAGATGACTTATTGGCTTTTTTTTTTTTATCAGAGACCGAACTATGTATACGTTGGGAGAGGCTTTTGTCCCTCCAAAAATATTTTGATATAATAGCATTTGAGGTTCTTTTACGTTTAAATATTACTTAAATAAAATTTTTACACCTTCTAATTTTTAAATTTAAAGACTTAACAGAATTTTATCCATCTCAATGTTTGATCTAGCTTTGTCCCAGTTTTTTTATTCATTAAAATTATGGAAGCTACGACAAGGATTGTTACGAATTTGGCCTTCAGCCCTTTCACCAAATTTAACAAGCATTAATGGAGAATTTGGGGACCATTCCCCGGAATGTATAAAGGACGAGGAAAAGTTCATCGTCTACGTCACTGCATCTGCATTTAGGGATGGGCATGGGTCGGTTTTTGGCCCACCCGGACCCGACTCGAAAATAAATATCATAAACTCGTACCCGACTCGACCCAAACATATTTTTTTAAAAATTCGACCCGACATGACCCGAAAATAAATATACTAAATCTGACCCGACCCGACCCGAAAATAAATATACTAAATCTGACCCGGCCTATATAAAATAAATTAATTTTAGGGACCTGATTGTAAGAAAATATAATTTAAAGGACTAAATTATAAATAAAGATTTAATTTTAATGACTTAATTATAAAAAAATATATATAAAGATGGGTATTATTATAAATATCCCTAAAAAAATTAAGGAAAAATTACACTATTAATTCTAAGTCGGGTCGGATATTTTCCACCCTAAACCCTAACCCGACCGACCCGACCCGAACACGATTTCTTCATTAAAAATTTGACCCGATCGGATCTGGTCGAAAGCCGTCGGGTCCGGGTAAAATGCCCCTCCCTAACTGCATTGTTCCATAGACGTTATGAATTGAATATGTTTGTTATCCGTCAGTGTCGTCAAAATAATGGGAAAAAAACAAACAAACCCACAATGCAATGATCCCCTACGACAACATGTCCGGCAACCGTGCGGCCTTATGCCGGAATGAACACGAAACCGATGACCTTTCCTCCGATGACACTAAAAATTCGGATTTGAATGTCTATATGTATTATTACCCAATAAGATATTCGGATTTGAATGTATGTTTAATATGTTCGATACGTGTATATATTATTTTTAAAAGTTATATATAAATACATATCAAAGAATCGAATCCTCACATCGTATTAAATACGTAGAATAATAGACTCTTCTTGTTATGAATATTTATCTATGTGGATGTCTATCATGATTAGAACTTTATCAAAGGAGTTTGATTTATTTATTATTAGGAATATTATCTCTATGAATTAGAGTTTAATGTATTATGTACTTCTTATGCCTATAAATAGATGATTCATTGAAGTCATTGTATATAAGTCTATATTTGAGAATAATACAAATCTCCCTCTTTCTCTCATCTCTTTGTTCTTCTTGCTCTTATTCTTGTTCTTCTTTATTTTATTCACAACACGTTATCAGCACGAGACTCTAATCAACTGAGGTCTTCATCGTTATAATTCAAAAGAAGTTACCGGGAAGAATTCGATTATAGAATAAATCAAAGATAAGTTTTTTTTTCTCCTTATTTTTAGTTACCGATTATCTTTCTCTTTATATTTTAACTTTGTTTTAATTTTTGAAAATTTTGGAAGTATGTTTGATTTTATTCGAACATTGGAAAGAGATAAATTTGTGGCTTCTCACAAACCAAAAGACGAATCGACAGAGACGAAGAGGTTGCTTTTGGTGTAAATTACGTGTGTTTTCTATTGTTCCTAACAGGGTTAATTAGCGGAAAAAGTCGATAATGTCGCGTTGTTTTCCTTACCTGCCTCCTCGGTTTTTAAAGCAGGGAACGATGGAATCGATTAAGGTTTGTTGAGCGAAAGTATTTGTGGGTTTTCATTTTTGGTACTCAACTGCTTATGCTTTTCATACTTAATTATTATTATTTGTGTTTGTATATTTGTAAATTCATGAAGTTTGATGATGGTGCATGTAAAGCCTGTTCGATTTACTGACTATACTTTGTAATCATGAATAACAAAGTTATGTACGTAGAACTATGGTAGTCTTTCATATAAATTCATTAAAATACGTACTCTAGGTTTAAGGGTTTTTTTTAGTAACAAAGATCTGTACATTAATGAAACACTTTTGTTGGTTTAGTTTTTTTTAAAGAGAGAATTATGACATAGATCCTCTGATTTCTAATATATTCAATTCAACCCATACATATAGATCTTATTATTATGGTTTCATATATGTTTATTTTTTGACACAATGGTTAAACTTTGTATTAAGATCAATATTTGTTTATAATATTTTATTTGATGATATTGATATTTTAACCATGTATTGAGTTTTACATGTATTTAAATGACTTGGAAAGAAACACGACATTATAAGAAGATGTTTTGTCATTTGCTACGTCTCCATTTCCCTCGAGAGGAAAACTAATATCGGTAAATTCTGATTTTATTTTTATTCTTTAAATTATGATTTTAATGTGCGATAAATCATGGTGAATTTCAATCTATAAAAAGATTGTTATAAAGTCTATATTTGCTCGAAAGCAATTTTTCTTCTTTGTCGAAAAATTCGACCATAGACTTCTCCCAATTTCAAGTTACGGAAATTCTTCTTGATCCAAAAAGTTTTATGGGAGGCATTCCTTGAAGTGAATGCAAAGCATGATGTTTATTCCATGCGATTATCAATGATGGGGCATTCCCTGAAGTGAATGCAAGCATGATGTTTATTCCATGCAATTATCAATGATGGGGCATTCCTTGAAGTGAATGCAAACATGATGTTTATTCCATGCGATTATTGGATCTGTTTCATTCCCTGAAGTGAATGCAAACATGGTAAATCATTATTCAATTAGAGACATAATTTCGATATAATCCAAGTATAATTGGCTGGACATCCCGTTCTGCGAGGCTACTAGTCTCAAAGGAGGTTTTTAAAGGACCTTGTGGACAGGTTTAACAATGCCGCGTACGAGGATTAAATCTTTGTTCTCTGTGATAAGGATATGTGAAAAAAGTTTTAAAGGCCCACTGGCTCTACTCCATTCCCTGAAGTGAATGTGAGATTATATTATGGAAAGAATAAAAAATCACATTAAAAGTTGTGGTCGTGGTCGAGGCTATGAATATACACATGAAAAAATATAGTCGTTTTAAGAATACTTCTACCCGCTGGTAGCGAAGTAATAAGGATGACAAGAGTGATAAAGATCATTCTAAGGAAGTGAAATCCTTTTTACCAATGTGATGTTATAAACCATTGGTTTCGTACTTGTCAAACGCTAAAGTATTATGGACTTTATCCATAATCATGAATGATAAATGAAATAAATATAAACAAAATTTGTTTATGGCGAAAATAATTATGGCGTTATTGTTCTAACTCAATTGGATATTGTTAATTTCCTCATAACCTTTGAAGGGAATAATTTACCATTTATTTTATTTCCCTTATAACCTCTAACATGAATAATTGAGTTTTTTATTTTTTTATTTTTTTATGTTAATTCTTTTTATTTATTATTTATTTATGTTAGTTTGCTTTATGTTTATTTATTTCACATATTATTTATTTACGCTTTATGTTAATTTATTATTTGAAGAATATGATTATTTCCGGAATAAATTATACAATGAATTGTGGCTATTTATGCCTAGAATTGTGGCTATTTATGCCTAGCAGATAATGCAAGTACTCATATTGTACTTAAGCATAAGAAATATTTTTCCCATTTAAATGCAAGGGGAAATATGAGTAGTATTTCTCAAAGTACTAAAATATCAATACTTCGGAAGAGCACTTGAAAGTTTATCTCTGATAGATAATCGACTTGATATGATGTGCTATATTTTATATTTTTCATTCCTCGAAGTGAATGATACAAAGTACATATTTTCATTACCTGAAGTAAATGAAACAAAGCACATTTTGAAAGGTGCACAATTATGCATTTATCGATTAAAATGCAAGAGAATAATGTGAGTACTATATCCGGAAGTACTAATATCACAAAAGGCTCTGGTTGAGCAAATATGTTATTGTCAAATGGAACTTTATTCCATATTCACATTGCGTTAAACTCGTCAAAGTCATAAAGAGAGCAATATGAGTTCGCAAAATATCCCCTTGGAAATTATAGATAACATATGTTATCAATTGGCATTTCAAATAAGCCAATATGGATATAAGTTCTGGTAGCCAAAAAGTCAGTTGAAAGCTCTAGGAGAGCTATATATTGCTACCAAAAGATAATTTCAATTGAAAGCTCCGAAAGAGCTAAATATATTCCTATTTAAAGGAACAATTTTGATGGTCGTACTAGACATGTACGAGTAAGATTGAATTACATGTTATGATAAACAAGAAGTTTACAAATTCAGAGATATATATAGTTGGCATGATCGGTTAGACCATCCTGATCAATAATGGTGCAGAAATTATTGAGATTTACATGCACATGTATTAAAAGAACCTGTAGTTCTTGTGGTGCTTATTCTCAAAGGAAAGGATTAAATTCCACTTATTAAAGAACATGAAGTTCTTGTGTTGCTTAAAGGAATTGATTAAATTTCACTTACTAAAAGAACATGAAGTTCTTGTGTTGTTTGTTCTCAAAGGATATAGATGATCCCACTTACCAAAAGAATTAGAACTTAAAGTTCTTGTACTGAAGTTAAGATTGTATGTCTTTCATATCTGAACGAAATATGGGCCCATATATCCACAAATGTAGAAAGTTTTATATGATTTTAGTAGATGCATCTACATTGTTTTATCGACTTACAACCAGAAGTTTGTGAGATTGATTCTAAAAAGATTCAGATTATACAGTTAGACTATTCGTCTTGAAAAGCTAGTGGGTTTATATTTTAGGCTATATCAGTTATTACAAAGCCTATTGATTATGAAAAATATAGTTTAGCAAAATTTCAATTGGATGCCTCCTATTTAATAGCTAAACTATGAGAACAAAAGAGTTATTATTTATATGGTGTTTCCATATAGCAACACTTATAAGCATCAAGCCAACGAGTTATAATAAACTCCCCGTTATGATTGGTTTTTGGTCAGAAACCATACATTTCCCATTTTATGATTTTTGAATGTGCGATAAGAATTGCTCCACCACAACGCACAAAATGGGTAAAAAAAAGGGTTGAGAATATATATTGAGTACGAGTCTCCTTTTATGTTTAAATTCTTAAACATTAATTGGAGAATCATTTATGACATGATTTTTCTCAACATCAGGGGGAGATAATAATCAGCTGGATAGAGGAAAATGAATTATCATTATCTAGATCCTCGTATATGAACTAGAAGTTCATAAAATAATTCATGTTATTACATGTCAACTGCCGGACATTTTTACTGACCCAATGAGAGTAATTAAGTCTCATATACCAGCTGAAATGCTCTAAGTTTAAATTACATGTTAGAGCGAGAGAATGTAAATCATGCCTGAAGCATGATAGTTGAAATGGTTCCAATGATCAAAATTCTCGTAAATAGAAAGTAATATGAGATGGTCATATATTGGAGGCGGGTGCTCCTGAAGAGACCCAAGACATAAGAAATAATAAAACTCTACAAGAGTTTCAGGTACCTGAAATAAAGATTGAAATCTTGAAGAGATCTTGATGAGTTATGTCATTACGAGAATGGAACCAGAAAATTGGAAAGTTGTCGACAACGATTTTACAAACAATTTTACACAAAATACTTCTATAGAAGTAAAGAAAGAAATCGAGGATCTTGTATAAAATCTATCTAGAAGTATAGATATTAAATTGGCCAATATTGAAAGACGTTTTGAACTTCTAAAATAGAAGTATTTGGACCAGCAGTCCAAACACCTAAAGGTGTAGCACAAATAAGTAGTCGTAAATACGACTTGAACTATGATTTATGAAAAGTTTTAATTACTTCATGGTGGATGCAATTACTTTGGCAGTTTTGAAAATTTTACATGCGTCTAATTATTTGTGGATCCATATTTATCCTTGAAGGATCTAAAATGCTATAAGCATTTGGAAATTTCTGAGGAAATTTATTTAGACATGTCTCATGAATATTTTGGCGCATTTGGTATAATCGCCTTAGTGAATACTAATTGAGAAAATACTATAAGAATGATCAGATTTCCTTATGTATTTTATAAAGGAGTTTGGATCAAGATCCATTATGATAATTTTAGAACTCCTAAAGAGCTTCAAATTGGAAACTCATGAAGTACTTTCAATACAAGTACTTGAATCTTGACATCAAGTTTATCTCGACCTGGAGATCGAGCATTTTTTATATATTTCTTTTGTCTATGAATAGACATAAGCTGGAAGAATCTTAAAGAATATTCAATATGAATAGAGCATATCTATTGAGTATCCCAATAGTTGTAAGATTGTTGGATGTGAATAAAGATAATTATATCTTTTCTTGGTCTTGAAGCACTATATATTAGTTGGTCAATAAATATCTATGAATATACAAAGATCATTACATTTAGATCTTCAAACATTCGTTGATGCCTCCTCAAATGTCGTAGAAATAATTGTTATGCACGAGGCAAGCCAAAAATGTGTTTGGCTAAGACTATTGACCCAACATATCCAAAAGATATGTGGATTTACTTTTACAAGATATGATAAAAGCTATCTTGTGTGAAGATAACGCAAGATGTATATCTCAGTTTGAAAGTGGATACATCATGGAACATATTACTCCAAAGTTTCATCCCTCACGATCTTTAGAAAAATGATATTCAAGATTAAATTATGAAGATTCAAAGATCTTCTGTGATGTTTGCATGAGGGGGAGTAAATACGCGTTGCACTCTTTTTCCCTTAACCGATGTTTTGTCTCAATGAGTTTTCCTGGTAAGGTTTTTAATGAGGCAACATGTTATGCGTATCAAAGATGTGTGTACTCTTTTTCCTTCACTAAAGAATTTTTTTTCCCACTGGGTTTTTATCTTAATAAGGTTTCAACGAGGCACATTATCTTCATAGACATCCAAGGAGGAGTGTTATGAATATTTATCTATGTGGATGTCTATCATGATTAGAACTTTATCAAAGGAGTTTGATTTATTTATTATTAGGAATATTATCTCTATGAATTAGAGTTTAATGTATTATGTACTTCTTATGCCTATAAATAGATGATTCATTGAAGGCATTGTATATAAGTCTATATTTGAGAATAATACAAATCTCCCTCTTTCTCTCATCTCTTTGTTCTTATTGTTCTTATTATTCTTCTTCTTTATTTTATTCACAACACTTCTTACTTTTTCCTGCCAATGGTGAATGATTTTTTATTCGGCTTAAATGCCTTTGCATGTGAATGAAAATAAGATTTTAAAACGAAGTAAATGCGAAGTGACGTTAAATTTTATAAATAGAGAAAATTGAGTTTAAAGAATTATCTGTATAATAAATATTTATAATATTTTATTTGAATTAATTGAGTAATGTGTCAAATTTAAATGACTGTAAAGAAATAAGTAAACTTGAGAGTCATTGTCTAGTCCGAACAATGAATATTTCTCCAATTAGAACTTAGAATAATTGGTGAAGATTGAAGTTGTAAGTCTGTGAACATTTTAATTAAAGTTTCACCTTATGTAGTCCTGTAAACGAACACGAACGAGGGTATGTTCGTATTCGTTCGTTTAAGTTTAACCGAATAAATGAACGAACACAAATAACTAAACGAACATAATTTCTTGTTCTTGTTTGTTTGTTAAGGAATGTAACTTATTCGTGTTCGGTCATGTTCGTTCATTAAAATGATAAGCGAATGTAAATGAACGAACATAAAATGACATATGTGAATAAATTTAAACGAACATAAACGATCGAACATATGTGAATAAATTTAATTTTTTAAAATATTGTAATACTTTTGTTATGAAAAATAATACATATAAATGGATGTATGTGAATAAAATTAAACAAACATAAATGAACGGATTATTGAACGTTCACGAACATAAATGAACGAACGAGCTTTTGTTCTTGTTCGTTCATTTAATTAAATGAACAAAAAATCTTGTTCATGTTCATTCGTTTAATAAATGCATAGATGTGTTGTATTTGTATTATTTTCCATAATTTTTAATAAAAATTCAATGGTCATTTATAAAATAAATAAACGAACATAAAAGAACTTCTCGTCGAACAGTTTACTGAACGTTTGGTTCGTTTACAGCCCTAACCTTATGTAAATTATATGTGCGTTACAATTTCAACAAATATTTCTAAATCTTGAAGACCGCATTAGTGAAAAAGAGAATTACAAACTTTGAACATAAATCGTAAAACAAACATGAAGAATATAAAAAGATGACGCGTTTCACATAAGTGACTCAAGTTAGAACACATAGTCTATAAGTGTACGCCACTTATTCAAATTTAAAACTGAATACAAATAATATTTTATATTCGAATAAAATAATAAAATAAATATTTTAAATATCCGTCACTTCAATTCAATAAGATCAAGTACTAAGTGACAAGAAATTCTCGAGTAAGGAAAATAAATACTTAAATAAGTGATTGAATTCCTCTAAACAATAATAACTCAACCACTATAAAAGTCCATGATTAGTTGTTGTTTTAACTTTTAAGTGCCTAAATATTTTGAAATTGAAACGATTATTTAATTTACTTTACCAATATTATTTTTTAACAAAAAACGACTTCTTTAAATTATAAAAATAAAGAAAAGGAAGAGGGATGGATTCAATCTCAGAAAGTTATCTTTATTCATTATCGTGAATCGTTACTTTAAACGTTGTTCATCAACATATATAACTCAAAATTAAAATTAAGTATTTAATATTTAAATTTTTAATCAAATCGTCGGATTAAAACGATAAATATCGAACCAACTCAATTTTAAATAGGGATACATGATTAAAGGCAAAATAAACCCTAACTAAGAGGTCTTAAAAACGACACAAAGGGTCCATTATTTTTACTTACCCTTCTTTTACAATATTAATAATTAATTCATGGCCGGTTTGATAACTTTGATTGGAACAGGCCGGGACCCTCCCCTTCAATAAAAGCAAACACTTCTGTTTTCTTCTTTTAGATCGGGTCGGTTCTTGTTCAAAAAAAGATCGGGTCGGTTCTTGAGCCATAGATTTGCAAGGGCAATAAAAAAGGTACATGCGTTTAAAATTGGTGTTTTCGATATATTATGATATTTAAGAATAAAAAATATTTTAAATTTAGTGAATAAAGCAATTTTAAATTTAAATTTTGTTATATGATATCTTTGTTGTTTGTTTTAATTTTATTGATTGTTAATATGTCACATCATTACATATATCATATTAAAAATTATTAACTGAAATAAAAAAGTGTAAATAAAAATGATGCGAGAATGAAACAACCGAAAAATGCCCTAAACTTGATAATTTCTATCTATTGTCGCATCATTATACTTTTTATCTCAGTTGGATAAGACATTAGATCCCTTAAGTAAGGTAAATAGTTTGAAGCCTAACTTTGTGAATAAAATAACTCGGATGGGGGAATCACCCCATCTTGAACTTTTACGATATCTGATTCGGAGTAGTCGACCAACAAATCAGATATCAACAGTTATGAAAAATAGACAAATTTTAATGCAAAATTGTAGGTTTGAAATTTTTGTTGTAACATCTTGATTTTGAACAATTTTGCTTCTAAACTACTCAAACCTTTTTAGAGGGGTTTGAATGGAAGCATTGTAATAAGAAGTCTTCAAGCTTAAACAATCTTCCATGTCTAATGTCACCCTTTTTGGCATGCAAATCAATGATTCACCAATGTCCTGCCAAAACCTAATAATAATTTTCTTTTAAGAAATATCCTAAACTTAATAATTTTTAAATGGTCCACACTTCACATGCACCACAACTTGCAACTTTAATCATGTTTTTTTTTTACTCTTTATCTTTTATTCTTCCATTCCATTCTATTATTTTTATGATAGATGCACATGAAACCATTCCATTCCATGTAGGGGTAGACCGAGGGGTTGAAAGGGGCAGTCGTTCCTCCTAAACGTTTAAAATTCGTATATGATTTAAAAAATATTTTAAAAATTTTAATGTATTGTCTATTAAAATTTTATTTTTACTTCTCTAAAATTGTATAAGTTTACCCTTAATATAAAATCACGCGTCCGTCCTTAATTCTATTCCTATTATATTTATGTATTATTTATTATTAGTCATGGCCAACCTTCTTGTTCATACAAAATTACAATTTTGTTTTTAGGTTTTGAGGGTGTTGTTAGACATGTTAAGTTTGGGTTTTAAAAAAGCTTAAATATTTGATGCACTGGCGGTATATATATATTTGATTATAATCTTATTCTACTTTTAATGGGGAAAATTTTATAATAGCCGTCGAACATCGCTGAACACCACTAACGCTAAACACCGTTGAACACTATTAAATTAATTAATAAAGATTACAAATATCAAGGACTCAACATACAATTATAAAGTGTTTAAAATAAAATTTCAATTAATTTTTTTCATATATATATATATATATTTTTAAATAATTAAATCAAATACCAGCCATAGTCAATCACTAATAAAAATGAATTAGGTTTACATGGGCTTGAAAAATAATTAGACTCTCGAATAAGGTAAATTAAATTGAGGTGGTTGTGTCGTTCTAGTTGATACTTTAGAATAAAAAAAATTAAATATAAATGTTAAGGGTTAAATATGAATACATGTTTTACACACACGTGTGTATATATATATATATTTAAAAAATATATATCTCAATAATTTTTCTTATTTATGTTTAGATATACATTGAAAAAGGTACTTTAAAAACTATATAAAATATGGTGAATATCACGCATTGAGTCATTGGCAACTGTAAAAATGTGTGAAATTGGACTTTTGAAGCTTTAGCAAAAGAAAAGCATTTTTGGATCAACAACTAAACAACAAAAGAAGATTCAAAATATGCTTAAGCCTTCCTTTTATTTATTTAAACAATTTCATTATGAATAAAAATTAAATATATTTCCAACGTTAATTGAAAAATATAATGATCCTTAAAAAAAACCTTTCAAAAAAAAATATAATGATCAAAGTATGTAAAATATTACTCAATTTTCTTATTAGTCATGTTTCGATCACTAAAGTTTATATTTTAATTCAATCGCTGAACTTTTTATTTGCTTCTATTTGATCACTCAAGATCATAAATAGAAGGGTGTCATGACAACTATGTGTGCTGATATAAATTATTTTTACTGACATAACAACCACATGTCATCCACATTATTTTTCTTTTGTTTTATTTATTTTATATTCTTTCCTCAAAAATAAAAATTTAACAATTTTCATCCTTGTATCATGTCCATGTTGAATCATCATTCTTCAATGTCTTCTTCGACCACTCAAGACATCGTACAACTCACTTCATCGTCTCCTATCACTCTATTAGTTTAATTTTTTTTTAAAAAAATCACTTTAAACCTTGATCTATAATATCTACCAACCGATGGTATGGAATTAAGTTATACATTTCACTTCTTACTTCTCTATCGTTGGGATTTAGAAAAAGATACTTCATTGTCGAGAAATTAAATAAAATTTGAATTTAGGGGTTTTTAAAAAAATTGAAAAGTTTTGAGGTCATTTCATAATTTTTAAAAGTTATATATTTAGTCATAACGTCATCAAGTACTTAACGATGAGGTACCAAAATAAGAGCAAATCTAAAATTCAATGACTAAATTAAAATTTTTATACTTTAATGATAAAGAAAATAAGTGAGAAAAAAGTTAGAGTTATGAAATTGGTAAATTACACTTATATTTACTACTTCAATTTCACAACTTTTATTTTTACTCTAATAAAAACGTTCTTAATATAAAATTAAAATCGCTCAAAATTTTGATATTGTAATTTTCTTAATTTGGCCATGTTTGACAATTAGCGGATAGCTGAGAGTGGATTACATTAGCTGATAGTTGATTGCATTAGCTGATTTGACTAACGAATTGTATTAGTTGATTGTATAAAAGTGTTTGATAAAATTAACTGATAGCTGGTAGTTTATTTTGACACTGACATGATAGTGTCATATAGACAAAGATACTGATTTTACATAATGACAAATCAGTTAAAAAATAATTTTATTAAATTATATATAATATAAAAATATTTTTCTATTGACGTGTCATTATGTCAAGTCATTTCAAAAAGAAATTATATAATAGGCCCGGCTCGCCACGTCATCCATGGTCTCAACCAATAAAAAGCATTCATTTCATTAATTTTTCCCATGTCATTTTTTACCAAGTGAATCTTGACTCAGATTTATTATAAATTAAATTGAAAAACACTTTTTTACCAATTGTAGATTCACTTGGTAAAAATATGACATTGAAAATTTTAATAAAATATATATTATTTATTGGTTGTGACCATGTATGACATGGCGAGCCGGGCCTATGATATAATTTCTCCATTTTAAATTATTTATCATTAATTGACTAATAATTTCCATTCACAAAAATGACGAGCCGAGCATATGATATAATTTCTCCATTTCAAAATATTTATCATCAATTGACTAATAATTTCCATTCATAAAAGAGTCATTTTAACCAAAAATAATATATTAAAAATTAAAGTGCTTTAAAAAATATAAATTAAAATAATTATTCAATAAAACGTTAAAAACATTTTTAGACATTATGCCCGAAAAATATTATGAAATCTACTTCTAATAAATACAAAGACATATATGGATCATTACTAGATTTCATAGAATATTTATAAATAAAAAATTCAAGGGCATTTTAGTCTTTTCAAGGGAATATAAATCACGGTATTTTGAGTCTCAAGGAGTCAACCTTATCCTATGTAAGCACAGGTAGTCTTTGCTTCTTCAATGTTTCAAGATATCGTGATATTTTTAATGATAAATAAATTAGCAGCATCTCGTGATATGATAATTAAAAAGTGCGGTGATTTTGATGTAGGCGCTTGGACACCGCCCATAATCGCCGGCGCAATCGCCGGAGGCCCCCTTAGCTTTTGCTTAATTATCATTTAAATTAGTTGTTAACCCTAATTGGGGATACTATTTAATTTATTTTTATTTGCATTTATTCACATAAAAACACTTTCCATAAAATATTTGGCTTAACTACAAAATAAGTGTCCACATTTTAGATATTTTTTTGCTGAAATAAGTGCCTAAAATTTCATTTTTTGTCGAAAAAATTACCAAAATAGGTGCCTCAGTTGACTTTAAAACAAGTCAAAAATGAAACTTTAGACACATTTCAACCAAAAAATATTTTAGGTACCTATTGCAAAAAAAAAATGAAACTTTAGGCACATATTTGGCCAAAAATACTTTAGGCACCTATTGCAAAAAAGACATAATTTAGACACTTATTTTATAGTTAAGCAAAAATATTTTGACACTATATTGCGAGCCCAAGTATATTATTTTTTAGGCTTAAATATAGTTTTGGTACCTAAATTATACACATTCTTCAAAGTTGGTACCTAAAGAATTTTTTCTCTCAAGTTGATATTTGAACTATACACTTTCTCCCAAAATGGTACCTAAAGAACTTTTCCTCCCAAGTTGATACTCAAACTTTAATTTCATCCACTATTTTAATACTTTTATTAACAATTTTAGTTTCCAAAACTTATACATTCAATCAATTTAGTCATAATTTGAGATAATTCAATAAATTTAACATTTTATATTTAAAAATTCCATCAAATTAATCGTTTTTGTGAGAATATCAAATCAAGCGAGTCCATCGGATCAAAACAACAATTGGATAACTGAATTATATGAACAAGTTATGTTTAAAATTTTATTATACCAAGAAAGTAATATAACATTTCTAAGAGAGAAACAAACAATTTAGGTGAATAACACATAGTAAATTGATAGAATTTTTAAATATGAAGAGTTATATTTATTGAATTGTTTCAAATTAGGACCGAATTGATAGAATGTATAGATTTTGGTACCAACTTGAGATAAGGTGTCTAGTTCACGTACCAACTTGGGAGAAAAAATTCTTTAGGTACAAAGTTGGGAGAAAGTGTATAGTTTAGGTACCAATGTGAGAGAGAAAATTTTAGGTATCAACTTGGGAGAATGTGTCTAGTTCAGGTATCAAATGTATATTTAAGCCTATTTTTTTTATAAAAGAAAAAGAATGGTTGTTAAGAATCTAATTCGAAATTTAATATTAATCAGGATTAAAACGACCTCTTTTTGTCAGCGCAATACAATAATTTTAAAATACTACCTAAATTGAGCATGCGATGACGGACTGGTAGTTAGAGCACGCTCACCTGCTCCACTCCCTTCCCCTTAGGTCCCGGGTTCAAGACCCCTCAGGAGCATTGCCTTCACTTAAATTTTCCCCTTCCCCTCTAGGTAGAAGTAGAATAGATTTTTTTTTAAAAAAAATTACTACCTAAACTATCTAATTTTCGTGGAAACCTATAAATTATATCTAATTATACTTAAGCACATATTTAAACTCTCAACTTCTAGCAAATGCTAATCGAACTAAAATTCAATCCGTTATAATAATATTTTTTTAACTTTCTTGGTGAAATAAATAAATCACAACTTGACTTACATACAATTTTATATTTTAGGTTTTGAATGTAATTATATGATTCGATAAAACTATTGTGTGTTTAAATACAATTAATCCTGTATTTTTATGTGTGTTGAAATATTAATAATACTAATCGAGTTAAGATTTTGGTTTTGTTGTTGTTAAAGTTTTTTCAAGTATTAAATCCTCAAATTATAAGTATTACTTGTTCTATTTTCTAATATACATTTTTAAAAATACATTCAATAGGCATATCATTTGGATAATTAGTTGAGAATGGTTTAATATTTACCACAACTTCCAATAAAATCCTCTGTAAAATGTGAAAAAAAAAACATTGTACATTTCTAAATTTGTCAAAAATTTGTTTATAATTTAAATATTTCATTTAAATTTAATTATAAAATATTTCAATAATAATGCATATATATTTTATTTTTAATATTAATAAATTATAATTTAAACTTCTAATATAAAAATTAAATTAAAAGAATCACTCTACAATTATTAAGGCCAGATGTTCGAATCATGATGTTGTGAATATAAAATAAATTAAGTTAGAAAAATTGTTCCATAATAAATTTATGCAGTTCCTGATATGGATTAGTCGACCACTAAATCGAATACTGATATTTGTACCTAAGAATTTAATTGAGTAGTATCACATATTAATCAAGTATCATCATCATTTCAATTAAAAAATAAGTAAAACTCTACTATTTTAATTAAAAGATAATAAACATAAACATAAACATAATAATAATAATAATAATAATAAATTTACATTTTCATACTTTTTATAATATTTAAATAAAAAATTAAAAAGTACCTCTTGATAATCAAGTTCAATACTTATATACAACAAGGGTTGGGTGCATTGGCAAGGCACATTGCACTCTCAATCAAAGGGCACGAGTTCAAACCTTAGAGACAACATTGTTGGGAGGGACAACCTTGCACTCTGAACATGAACCGTAAGACGGACATGCAGGGATGGACCTAGAGGGGGTGCTCCCTAAAAATTTAAAATTTCTATATGATATAATTTTTTTTAAATTTTCTATTGAAAATCTATTTTCACCCTCTCTAAAATTTTATAGGTCCCTCTTGGAATTTTAAACGTTCGCTCCTTAACATAAAGTTATGCGTCCGTTCTTGCGACATGTATATTAAAAAAAAATTTCAAAGGCATATATTAGGTTAATTACGTTATAAATTTCACGTTTATATTGAAGAAAAAAAATGCACGTCTACATTATCGGTCAAAGCATTTCTAAACACTGCCAGCTCACACAATAATAAATCCTTTCATCGAAATTAATTTTTAGGTTTAAGGTTCAATAAGCCCTTAATTTTCTCCCAAAATATTAATTAAATTCTTATTTTTTTTTGCACTCAATTGAGTTCTCAAACTCAAGAAAAAAAATTAATTTAGCCCTTTGACCAACGTTGACCGTTAAGTTTACAATTTACTTTTTAAAAATCTTTTTTGACACTTGTCGCAACATGATAATGCCACTTGTCGTTTTTAGAAAATTTTAAATTTTAATTTTTTAAAAATATATAAAAACAGAAAAAATCTACAAGAAAATAAAAATATTAAAATATATTTTTTTGATTTCAAAATTTATTTGAAAACAATTTTTCAAAAGATTAAAATATTATTTTTTTTAAAATATAAATTTTATTATATTACAATTATAAAAAAATAATTTGAAAAAAATATATAAAACAATAAAAGTTATTTTTATTTTCAAAATAAATTTTAATGTTTTGTATTTTTTAAAAATATTTTTTAATATTTTTTAAAATATAGTTTTAAATATATTTTTAAAATCAAAATAACTTTTATTGTTTTATATTTTTTCAAATTATTTTTTATACTTGTATTATAATATTTTTTATTTTTTAATACTTTATTTTATAAAAAAATATTTTAATCTTTTGAAAAATAATTATTTTTAAATAAATTTCAAAATTTTAAAAATATTTTTTTTTCAAAAATTTTGAAAAAATTATTTTCCCCCTATTTTTTTTAGATATTTTTAAGTTTTTAAAATTTTTAGAAATGACAAGTGGCATTATCCTATTGTGACACATGTCAATTTTTTTTTAAAAAATAAGTGTTAAAGTTAACCGTCAACGTCAGTCAAAGAGTCGAATACTTTTTTTCTTGAGTTTGAGGACTTAATTGGGTGAAAAAAAAGTTTATGAACTTAATTGATTATTTTGTTTGTAAAAATTTAAGAGCTTATTGATCCAGCCAAAATTTTATAATATCACGAGATTAATATAATCAAAATCTCATATCAATTTCGCTCGAAATCAAATCATTGGGCACAAATTCATTTGCAGCGAAGAAAAGAAAACTATCAGGACCAGATTATTAAATTTCCACCCAGTGTAACACTTAATTTACAAAATTGCCATTTTAGGTTTTTAACCTATCAAATTATACTGTGAAAGAAGACAAACAACATTCTTAAATTCATTCCCTGATTTCAGTCCAAGTTTTCCTCAACATAATTCATTTGTCTTTTTTCAAGTGATTTGCTTTAATGTGTTTGTTTCAAAAATCATGGATTTTTAAGTCCTCTAGTGTTTTAATATTACTAGCTACTTCATCTCTTCATTGATTTTTCCTTTTTTGGTCCTTCTCTTCCATTTTAATACTGTCTGGTAGCAAAGCAAAAGCAAATGAGCAGATTAGTGTACCAAAGTTTTCAACTTTGCCTTAGTTTAAGTCTCAATGTAAAACCCACATCTCCTACTCAGTTGGGTTCTTTTCCTTTTTTACTATCTCTGCTTCATTTTTTGTGTTGTTGAATTCCACTTGCGGGTGATAAAAAAACCCAGACTTTTTCTGGGTTGATGAACAGTTGAATTCTACTTGCGGGGTGACAAAAAGAGAGTGAAAAATGAGACCATACACTTATTTATTGCTTATTTTCTTGTCCTCTGGAGTTTTTTGTGTGACTTGTAGTCCTTTCCCTACTAATGAAGGTAATGAGCTTTTTCTATTTTTGTAGATCTTGTTTGGTTTCTGGGAAAATGTTGGCAAAGATTAGGACTTTAATATGTCAAGTGTCAATCTTGTGTTACATGGTGTTTTAGTTAGTGTTTTCTCCTCTTTCTAGATTTATGCTCTTGATTTTGTGGATACTTATTGTAGTTATGGTTTGAATGGTGTCAATCTTACTCACTGAGTTTTGGATTCTGGTTTTGTGAAGTTCGGGCTATTACATCATTTAAGGAAGCTATTTATGAAGACCCAAATCTGGTTTTATCAAACTGGAATGCTGTAGATGCTGATCCATGTGGATGGACTGGGATTACTTGTAATAATGAGAGACAACATGTTATCAAGATGTAAGAATTGAACCAACAAAATTTCAATGTTCTTTAATGGTGGATATGTTCTTAAGTTGTCCATTTTATGTGTTGCAGAAACATATCTGATTCATCTCTGAAGGGATTTCTTGCTCCGGAGATTGGCCAGATTACCTACCTGCAAGAACTGTATGTTCTTTGTTCTTATTGGCTCAAAATGATGCTCTTGGTCCAAATTTTAATGGTTTGACTCATAATTTCACATGCTTTTTCGTAGGACTTTACGCAAGAACAATCTGATCGGCACGATACCTAAAGAACTCGGCATGTTGAAGTTCCTCAAGGTGTTGGATTTGGGGATGAATCAACTGACTGGTATTATTCCTCCAGAGCTTGGGAATTTAACCAGTGCAGTGAAAATGTAAACCCCAAACTTTATGTTTCGAGGAAGTTAATATTTGTGGCAAATTTATGCCATTTTGCTTATTTTGTCTACGGTTGTTCTCGCAGAAATCTTCAGTCAAATGGATTGACCGGAAGCCTGCCTGGTGAGCTTGGCAATTTGAAGTATCTTCAGGAACTTATTCTCAATCGAAATAAACTTCAAGGAACCGTTCCTGCCGAAAGCAACTCATCATTTGTGGCTAATATACATGGAATGTAAGTCGAACAAACTCATTAGGAAATATGGCTGACAATTATTTATACTTTCTTAGTTAAGACTTATTGTTTCTATGTATACAATACCTATACCAAATTTAGTCTCAATGTTGTCTTGGATACGATGATAATGATTGAAATGTCTAGTGAATAACAAGGTTGTAGGCTATGCATTTTATTTTGAAAATCGATGTTCAGAAGATCACCGAAGTTGTTAACATTACAGAGAATGAATTCCCTTTTTTAATTCGTAAAGCTGGTATTTAATTTGGGAATAAAAGATATTAGTACGGGATCATCGAAGTTGATCTGTAATAATTCTTTTCACTTCAGGAATGGTTCAGGTTCAAACTTAACTGGACTTTGCAGTGCCTCTCAGCTGAAAGTTGTTGATTTGTCCTACAATTTTTTGGTTGGAAGCATACCGAAGTGTTTGGAAAATCTACCAAGGTAAACTTTCTTTTGCCCTGTATCATAGATCTGTGCTGGCCTTTTTTTTATCCGACCGGCTCATGTTTTCACATATTAACGCAGCACAAGCTTTCAAGGGAACTGCCTCCAGGGGAAAGATGCTAAACAGCGGCCTCCCACACAATGTGGTAAGTATTACATAATCTACCCTTAGTCCGTGGCTCGGATGAGAATATTTGAAGAAAAACATATGTTCTTGGCTAAGATGACATCTTGAAACTTGAAATGTCTTCGATTTATTTCCTTAGTTCATTGACTAATGTAGCTCATGATCTTGTGAGTATGACCATTAAAAGAATGCAAGATTGATTGTTGCACAGTTGACGGTACCATTATTCGTTTTTAGGTCCTCAGCCATCGAGAGGTCACAGAGAACCAAGCCCTAAGCATAGTCTTCCCAAAGCTGCTGCCAAGCCTCAGAAAGCATCAAAACCTGCCTGGCTTTTGGCTCTCGAAATTGTTACAGGAATTATGGCGGGGTCTGTCTTTCTTGTCGCTATCCTTGCTGCTTTCCAAAGATGCAATAACAAGCCTGCAATTATAATCCCTTGGAGGAAATCGGGGAGTGAGAAAGAACATTTGATGGTATACGTAGGTTAGTTTGCTACATATGGCATTATTTACCACCCTCGAATTAACTTAGAAACATATTTTTCGAAGTAGTATCGGTTAACTTTGTGATTTTCTGCAGATTCGGAGTTGTTGAAAGATGTTACAAAATTTGACAGACAAGAGCTTGAAGTAGCTTGTGAAGACTTCAGCAACATTATTGGTTCCTCTCCCGACAGTGTTGTCTACAAAGGGACCATGAAGGGTGGTCCCGAAATCGCCGTGATATCCTTCTGCATTAAAGAGCAACACTGGACTGGCTATCTTGAGCTCTATTTCCAGAGAGAGGTACTTGTTATTTCTGATAACAGTTTGATAAAATCATTAATTTGTCGAAAGATGTGATGCAGCTTTAAATTGCAAGAATTTATGTACTTCGAGTAATTGTGTTCTAAGTATTTTTTGCTTATTTGCTATTCAGGTGGCAGATTTGGCAAGACTGAATCACGAGAATGTAGGGAAATTATTAGGTTATTGTGGAGAGAGCACTCCATTTACAAGGACGCTTGTCTTCGAATACGCATCAAATGGAACACTCTACGAGCATTTGCATTGTAAGTATACTTGCTCTTTTCCACACAATGATAAATTTTCTTCTATCGAGTTTAACCCGAGTATCCAATTTTAATGTAGATGGAGAAGGATCCCCGTTATCTTGGACCCGGCGGATGAGAATTATTCTCGGCATTGCTCGTGGACTCAAGTATCTTCATACTGAACTTGATCCACCATTCACCATATCAGAGTTAAACTCTAGTGCTGTGTATCTTACAGAGGATTTTTCTCCCAAGGTATCTCCTCACCTCTTACCCTTTCTACATAATCATCTAATGGTTTCTTCATGATCCGAATATACTTGAATTCGGGTCATTTCTTCCTTATCTAAATAAGAAATGTATATAGCGCTGTTTCTGTTTTGTGTGCCGGAAATACTTACGATGGAGAATATAAATTGCCCCGGTAATCATTACAGTTGGTTGATTTCGAGAGTTGGAAGACAATTCTTGCTAGATCAGAAAAGAACTCCGGTTCTATCGGCAGCAGTGGCTCTATCTGTCTACTTCCAAATTCTTTGGTGAAACGTCACCTCGATATCCAAGGAAATATTCATGCTTTCGGTATACTTCTACTGGAGATAATTAGCGGGAAGCCTCCATTTTGCAAGGACAAAGGCTGCTTGATAGATTGGGTAAGCAACCTTTCTGAACCCCTCAATTTCTTATAGAAATTCGATGTCATCATCCTCGTTATCAACAATATGCTAAGCTTGATATGCTTCGGAATACTTATGTTGAACTTTAAATTACAGGCCAGGGACTATCTTGAATTACCAGAAGCGATGTCTTACATCGTGGACCCGGAGCTGAAACATTTCAGCTATGATGACCTTCAAGTCATCTGTGAAGTTATAAGCCTTTGCATTCAACCGGACTTCTCGAAACAGCCATCGATGAAGGAAATAAGCCTAATGCTTGAGAGCAGAATCGACACATCTATATCGGTCGAGCTCAAGACATCTTTAGCATGGGCTGAACTTGCTCTTTCGTCATGACTACATTCGTTTGGTCTTTCCGAAATGGCTATCGGTGGTGTGGCATTAAGCCTAATGTTGGTAGAGTGGAATCGACACGCATCCATATCGGTTGAATCGAGAGCTAACACATTGTGACATCAAAATACATACAGTTGTGAGTCATTTTGATCTTTGTAAATGTTGCTTGCCAAAAAAGAAACATTTGGCTTTTTCATTAGGATTGGATATTCAGAAAGTTTTCTGATATCACAGTAGCTGATTTAGCTATGTTTTTTCCCCTTAGTGTCCTGTATAATCAGTTCTTTTATATATTTAAATTATTCTCAGTCAGATTAATTAGATCATGGGATTTATATTGGATTTATATCTTTCTCTAATAGGGCAGATGACATATTTTTTGGTTGCCTTCCCGGATCTCATGGCTTTACACTGATTAATTTGGACCGATTCGTGTTGCACACCTAATTTTGGTAAGTGAGTCTCTTAACATAAATTTTCTGCATATATAAGGTCTTAAACTCGAGACTCGTTTAAACGATATCAAACTGCCTACCACTTAGATTAACTCTATTGATTCGGCAGATGACATTTACCGTGCCAAGGAAATTACTTCTTCATGTAAGGCCAAGGAAGGAAGTGACTCAAACAAAATGCTTATAATAATACTAATAATAATTTTTAAAAATATTTTTACTTTTTCAATCTGAATTTTCATAAATTGATTTATGGCATTATTTCAGTTAAAGTTTTATAATAACTAGATTGTCAAACCCACATATAAATGAATAAAAATATTATTTAAAAATAGATTTAAAAGATCTTATTCAATTAATAATCTTTGATGTGTGAAATATTTCTATATAAATTTCTTTCGTGGTAGCAATGTGTAGTCATGTTTTTCATTATTTAGAAGTTCGAATTTTTTTAACAATTATTGTAATAATATTATAATTAAAAATAGTTTAATTTTAAGTATTTTCTAATTAAATTAATATATGGTTAATATAAATAGCGTTCATTTTCTATCTTCGAAGTTATGAAACAAACATATCATATAACAACCCAACGTGTGCTTCACCCTTTGTTTCTGGGGTAAATATCCGAAGATGGATTGGTGGAAACAAAAAGAACCCACGGAATTTCTAAAATTTTCAACAAAACTAAAAGTCCCGTCGTTTTAGTGCAGCAGCCATGTTACATTAGTCATATTACTATCCCGTTAAAAAGTTAATGGTAGAGTGGTATAAACGAATTAAAAAGTAAAGTTGGTGTTAGATTTGAAAACTTTAGAAGTTTAATGACGAAACGAGTCAACGACTATAATTTGATGGCATCTGGTACAGTTTACTCTTAAATAATAGATAAGAGTACGATGAATAGAATTCGTTTACCCATTTTTGTTTTCTTTATATATCTCAACAATAGTTTAATATCGTGCATTGTCTATAAAACGTAAACGAACAACAAATCAGTGAAAAAAAACATTAATAACCATGACATAATGTTTAGAATATATAAAGTTATAATATGATAAAAAAGAACATATAAAGGTTAAAAAAAAGGCAGACGAAAAGATTCTTACTTTAAGAATTTAGTTTTTTAAAATTATTTTTTTAATATGCTGGTGCGATATAATGGTAATATTTGTTCTAAATTTTTTAGTTTTTTTAATAAGGCACACACCGTGTAAAATTGATGTTCAAATTCAGGTCACTTTGATGAATTACAATATCTTTTACCACTTAAACAACAAGAGGTGAGCTAGTCTTTTAAAATTGTTAAATAAGCATTTATGTTTTTTAAAACTATTTAAATAAGGAATTAAGTATTCACCCGATCGAATATGAAGTTAACGTCTTCAAATCTACTTAATTAATATTTTCTAATCTGTTCAAATAATCGTTGATTCCATTAAGTTTGATCGGTAATATTATTTTTATAGAATAATGACAATTTTAGTGCATAACATTTACTTATTTTGCCACTTTGGCCCTAACACTCCTTTTGTTATCAATTCAATAGTTTTTTATGTGATAAATCCAAAAAATTAGACGAGTTAAGTTCATTCTGATTAATGTCCGATAGTACTATTGTAACCCTTCGTCCCGGTCTGGCCGGATGACCGGTCCGAGTAGGCTACACGGGAAAACCGAAGCGAAACCCGTTAAGGTTCCCCCTCGGTTAGCAACCCTAGAAAATTCCTTTTATATATCTTGTCTAAATGCGTTACCATGTCCTATGTGAAACACGTCAGCGGAAAACAAGGCAATACAAAAACAATCATCCAAGGAATCACCTTTGAAACATCCCATTTCGAGGCCGTATCGATACACTTGCCAAGGGTATCGATACGCCTTGACCAAAGTCAACACTCAAGGGTCAACACAGGAAGACCGTATCGATACAGCCTTTGAGCGTATCGATACACCCTTCCCAGTCAACATCTCGTGGTCAACGAGATAAACCCGTACCGATACACTAACACACCGTACCGATACGGTAATAACTCACCAAAAATCTCAGAATTCCAATGAGTAAAAACCGTATCGATACACCCCCGTGTATCGATACGCCCAGCCAAACTTGAGTCCTGGAGGCAATAGCGTATCGATACGGCCCTTAGGCGTACCGATACGCCCTGCACTGCAAAACTCCCAAACTCAACAAAAACATGCAAGACTCGAACCTAGATGCAATTTAAGACTTCCCTAGACCCAAACAAGCATACATACAACATTTATTAATCATGACCTAGTCATACAAGGCACCCAACAAGAATAAACAATATTCATCAAGGAAATCATGCATTGAGCAAAAGGTAGCATATAAGCACTCAAGGGTTCATGCTTCAACAACCATACACATAAGTATCCACAAAAGGTACTTGGCCAACGACATGGTTACAATCCAAACATGGCATCAACGAGCCAAACAAAAACAACATAATTAAGGAGTCTAAACATGCTCCCAAACAATCAAACAATAGCACAAATCAACAACCCCTATCCCATTGCTTGACTATTACAATCTACAATTTAAAGTTCATACTTGAGCTAACCAAAGCGACACTTGGAGGCCTTTCCTTGCCCTTGCCACCCACAAGTTATTTATCTGCATTGTCGAATAAGGAGAGAGCGTAAGCATAAAAACTTAGTGAGGGTAAGCTCATAAAACAAACCTTCGACAATGTAGGGTCCAAGCACGAGCAATTTCCATAATGAAATGCATGATCTTACCTCCGATCCACACGAGCCATAATTATTAATGATGCATGAACATATATTCAATATCATGTCATGCTCAACATGTTTAAATCCACAACATATGAAATCACATATATTAAATCATGTTAGCAACACATCTCAAATCACATTGGCTCACAATTAATCACATATTGGCAATGTAAACCACAATCCGTATTGGCACCTAGCTATGACCCGAATACGCGGATAACCGTTGGAACTCACATCCAACAACACGACCATTACCTGACGGTGGGATTACACTCATCACCGTTCACGCGGAGGGGATTCCACTCATCCTCACGCCTCATTTCACGCGGAGGGGATTCCACTCATCCTCACGCCCCGTCGATGGGATTTCACTCATCATCGACTAATATAGATACAATTTTCGGGCGTACCCGTACTCCTCCTTGGTGACTCAACGCCACCAAGGCCACGCGCGAATTTAGACTCATGTGTGCACACTAACATCCTAATGATCGATCATTTGTACCCAAGCATACTAGTGCCAATACTACACATTTCAATAATCTTTCACAATATCATTTCATAATAACTTCCGTGCTTAGCACGTACTCACCATGACTCACCGTCATGCACAAACCACATTTCCATGCCTAACATGTACTCACCATGATCTCGGATCATACAATCACCTCATAATATCATTTCACACGTCAACACCACATGTACATCATTAACAACCATATCACATCATATTTTACACATGTGTATAACCATATCATATCTATCATCAACATGCACATAACAATGCATTAACCATGCCTTAACATACATGTATACAACATATACATAATCAACACCATCACAATTTAACACGAGGCATATACAACCATTAAAGAGTGCAACCAAAGTTTCTAATCAAAGCTTGGGATTAGGCTACCACTCTAATCCCAACTCTAGGTGGGTTTACCAAGCCCATCCTAAGTTCACATGCTTGAACTAAATACTCAAAACTATTTTAAAAATATTTAACCACTCACCTCCACCTCTAAGCTTAACTACCAAGCAAGCAACACCTTCAAGTTTCCGGATTTCTTCCCGAAGCTTCTCCAACACAAATGCTCGCTTCTAAACAACCTCAATACCAGTCAAACAATCTCAAATCAGCCCAACATCAAAAGACCAACCCGGAACACAATTCAAGTACAATTTACAATGTTGCAAGCCATGACCAAACCCCATTTTTAGCAATCTCGGACAGCCCCAAAACCACATCCAAAATCCATGTTTCCAACACCCATTGCACCCACAAATGATCCCAAATCAACTCCTAACCATAGTACTACCATTGGGCTATCAATTCCTACCTAAAACAACCCCCAAAACTCACCCAAAACCATCCAAAAACCCCATTTTCGTACTCCTATTTTGCCCACCAAAAAATCATGTTTTCAAACACCCAAATGACATCTAAATGGTCCCAAAACATCCTCCTAGAATACATAAACCATCAGCCCTCTAATTACACCCTGAGACCCACTAAAAATCAACTTTTTGACACCTTAAAAATTGTCTCAAAAACCCATTTTGGGTTTTCACCCCAAATCCCCCATTTCAACATATTAAGTGTATTTTCATGAGATTAAACCAAAACCCAACATAATAATTTGAAATCAATTGAAAACCCCAATAAAAATCCATTCTTTCTTTAAACTTGAAAATCACAAAAGTGGGTAGTTTCGAAATATAAAACTATATAAATGTAGAGGATGAAGAGGAGAGTTTAAATATGTGATTACCTTCAAAAACGCCCTTAAAATGAGGAAGAAATCAAAGAGGATAGTAACTAGGGTTTGAGGGATGAGTTTGGTGCTCTTCATGGTGGAGAAGAGATGGGGAAAGATGATAACATTTTTTTTGTTCTTTTTACCTTTTTAAAAGTTGTCTAGCTTTTTAAAACATTTGGGTTAAATTACCGCATTAGTCCCTCCTTTATATTTTAAAACCCAATTAGCCCAAGTCAAGGTCAAAATGATTTAATTTAATTTTACCGACTCAGATCACTAACCCGACTAACTCCTAGCCCCAAAACACGGGTGTTACAACTATATTTCATGTTTCCTCAAGTCCAATATAATATAATGAATGTGCCTAAAAAATTACCACATCTGCAGGGGTGGACGCAAGATTTTATGTTAGGAGAGACGAAACTATTTAATTTTAAGGGGACGAATTTATAAAATTTTAGGAGAGAGAAATAAATTTTCAATAGATAATACATCGATTTCTTTTAAAAAAAATCTAAATTTTATATGATTTTCAAATTTTTAGGGGGGCGATTGCCCCCATCCAGCCCCTCTCGGTCCATCCTTACAAGCCTGTTAATTTTGTAAATAATTAATTTAAGTCTATTTTAAGATTTTTCATAATTTTTTGAAAAAAAATATTTATGCTATTTTCATTTTAATATTAAATAATATTATATTTTTCTTTGGTTAAAAGTTTTTTATATATATTTTGAATTGTCTTAAGGTAATTTTTTGTTATTTTTTAACCTTTAACAACGCGCGCACATTGTGTATTTTAAGAATTCACTTTTCTAATATTTAAACATAAATAATTATATTGTCATATATTTATTTTTAAATGATACGGAATATATATACCTTAAATATTAGAATCTTAATCAGACCTATGTTCTAAAAGAAACTATTTTTTTCCCACCAAGTCCATTTAAGAATACTATTATTCAAACACTCCCAAATGTTAGACAATATATCAAATTAAGAAGAGTTAATTGCACCATGCATGCTTATAACGATAATTCTAAATTAATTTCTAAATTTTTAAATATTTTAATTTTATTTTTAAACTAGGACTCTCATTCTAAATTGTTCCTAATTTTTAAATATTTCAATTTCATTCATACACTATCGATATATGCTAATCATGTCCCCAATTAGGAAAATCCTTAAAAATTTGTTAAATGCCATGTAAACACCGACGTGTATTATATAACAATATGACAAACTACACTCTGGTATCTCGTTAATTTTATGTTAACAATGAACTACACTTTGATATCTTGTTATTTATTTTTATAATTCTTGATATCTGATTCATTGACTGAATAATTTAAATTGAGTATTATAAAGACATTAATTCTTTTAGTTTCAACAAATTAGTCTTATAATCCATCAAAACGAACAGATTAAAATATTAGAGAATAGGGAAAAATATAATCTAACGATTGAAATTCATAACAACATACATTGTTTTTCAAAATAAATGATTGAATTAAATATTTTCTTCATTTCTCCTCTTTCCTTTTCACTAAAAGGATGAATAAGAAGTAGGCTTAAAAATACTAATTGGCCTCTTAAGTTGACAATTTCTTTTTTCAATTTAATATCAAAACTTTTGTTTGACCACTTTGATACTTGAACTTAGAAAAATTCTCAATTTAGTACATGTGCTGACATGACATTGATTGATCAAAATTTTGACAGCATGTACTTATTCGAGAAAAATATTCTTAGTTTGTTACCAAAGTGGCCCGAAAAAGTTACATATCAAATTGAAAAATTATCAAGTTTAAAGACCAATAAAAAATAATCGTTAAAAAAAGAATAGGGATATAAAAGTGATGATCCCTATTCATAATTTATAATTTTTCAAAAAAATTTATATCGAAAAAACCGAATTAAATTCTTCTCAAACCAAAGAATTTGATCCAAAAAATGGTTCAGATTGATATAGCTCTCTCTTTGACGATGTCGTAGCTCATTTCACTCAGATCAGTGGCTTGCAACTCAACTTGAACACCGTCTAACTCTTTTCTGAATCTGTCCTTCGAGCTGGCGTACACCATTTTGCTCCTCACTCGAGCTATATCCGGTGCCCTACAACCAGTATTATAAGACGAGTAAACCGAATTTGATAGGATTATATCGGATTGGGTCGGAACCTGACATAACGAGTTATTTTGTGATTACCATGCAATGAAGACGATTTTGCTCTTCTGGCAATTTTCGTTGGTGGTGAAATCGAGATCGAAGACGGCGTAACGACACTCATTGGAGGGTAAACCGGCGATTAAGTCTTCATACTTGTCGTTGGGATCACCCAGCTTGTCGACCACAACTTGCTGACTCGCGTCTTCTATTCTGAAAATTATGTACCTGTAATTCCTCTTTGCTTTCAGCTCCAAAAACTTGGCCTTGCAATTATCATTCACAGCGATTCCAGAGGATGCATTCGCCTGTCCCATAAGAACCAACATTTTAATTATATTATGACTAGAGATTTGCATCGAATCAAGGAAATCAAGAGTCAAATTGTAAAACTCTAAAATTAAACGAGGTTTAATTTCACTTATTTCAAAACTAATTGAGCCTTAAAGAGTAATTGCGAAAAAAAACCTTCCCATCATCAAAGTAGTTTTCTTCTTGAGTCAAACATATACAAATACGTTTCTATATAGCATTTTATGATTTGTATTCGTATTATGTAACTCGAATTATGATATAACAGATTAGAGTCAATTATAGTTCAGTCGTTAAGAAAACGAATTCGACACAAAAATTGATATTCGAAACTCGTATTGAGTTCGAAGAAAAAAAAAGAAAAAATATACCATCTTATCAGCTACGAGAGAAGAATGAGACTTTTGTGATGATGGAATGTGAGCTAGCAAGAGGCTGAATGATTGTTGCGAGTACAAAAAGGAAAAGATCCTTGTTTTTAGGGGTAATGAGAGGTTAAAATTTTGGGTGAATAATATTATTAAAAAATATAATTTCTAACTAAATATAGAAAATCGTTGGGGTCAAATGGTAAGAAAAACGAATGATTTGCAAAATGTTTTTACTAATTCAAACAAAGTTTTAAATTACATTTTAATCTAAGGCTTAAATATACATTTGGTACCTAAACTATACTATTTTTATCAAGTTGGTACCTAAAATTTTTTTGTTCCCAAGTTAATACCTGAACTAGACACTTTCTTCCAAGTTAACACCTAAAAAAAATTTGCTCCCAAACTTTAATTCCATCCATTATTTTGATATTTTTATTTACATATTCTATCAATTTGGTCATAGTTTAAAATAATATAATAAATTTAACCATTTGTATTTAAGAATACCACCAATTTAATCATTTTTGCGACACTTTCAAATTAAACAAGCCTAACGGATCAAAACAACAATGATATAACTGCGTTCTACCATAAAATAACATCAAGTTACCATTAAAATTTTTATACCAGGAAAGTGATATAACATTTATAGGAGAAAACAAACAATTTAAGAGCAGAACAAAGAGTAAATTGATAATATTTTTAAAAGTAAATGATTAAATTTATTGAATTATTTCAAATTGTGAGCAAATTGATAAAATATATAAGTTTTGGTATCAACTTGGGAGAAGGTACCTAATTCAAGTACCAACTTGGGAGTAAAAATTCTTTAAGTACCAACTTAGGAGTAAAATTTCTTTAGGTACCAATGTAGGAGAATATGTATAATTCAGGTAACAATATATATATATATATATATATATATATATATATATATATATATCTTTATGGTGCATGACTTGCTATTTTTAGGATAAACTAACCCAAAGTTATTAAATTATTAGTTTGATTTCATTTGAGAATTACAGTAATAATTTTATCAATTAAATCACTAAACTTCCCGCTAAAACGAAATGTCCGCCACTACTTGGCCATTGACCCATCTACATATTCTGTTGATAAACGAACACTGTTAAGCTTCTCTATAAATAATAAAAAGGTAAACTACAACGGAGGTTACTCAATTATGTGTAAAGTTATATCTGGGTCATCTAATTATTAAAAAATTATATTTGAGTCACTCAATTATGGGCAAAATTACATTTAAGTCATCTAATTATTAAAGGTTATATTTATTTTGTTTTAAGGTACTATGTGTCAACTAAGTAGTTAAAGAAGTAACATCATTTTATTTGAGTATTTATTTGAATCAAGTCTCATTGCCATCTAAAATATGAATAGAAAAATCTAATATAGAATTACCCAACCACAAAACTTGAAAGTCGAACAAAAATTTCATGCCAATGCATAGCTGAATACATGTACTTGTTTAAGTTTCTCTAAGCAGTTGTTGGTGTTCGAACTCGTAACTTCTAAGAACAACAATTGTTTCCTTAATCACTAGGCAAGTTGGTTCGTGCAACCACGAAACTTAAAGTTGAAGAAAGGTTAATACAAGTACTTGTTAGTTGTTTCCCTACCCATAGAGAAGAACTTGGAAAACATTACTCCCTTGGAGCTCGATTAAGAACCGAGAAGTTGAACCTTGAGTTTGGGATATCCCAGTAAAGCCCGATCTCATCGTTAAGCTTAAGACCCCTCCTGCTCACAAAGTTTGGATTTTGTGTAAAGGAAATTTAGATTTTGTGTTTGGTGTTCAATGTGTCTTAGAGGAATTTTATGAGCTTTCTGGGCTTAAGTTGAACGTGGCCAAATCTGAACTGTTCATTGCTGGGATTTCGATGGATCAGCAGACTTGTTAGGGCTCTATTACTGGCTTCAAGGTTGGATCTCTCTCTGTTAGATATCTAGAGATACCTTTGGTCACTCGTAGATTATCTGAAAGTGATTGTATTGTACTTGTGGAGAAGGTTAAGAAGAGATTGGAGAGTTGGGCTAACAGACACCTTACCTATGCTGGTAGGCTGCAGCTTATTAATGTTGTAATTTTCAGTATAGTTAATTACTGGTGTAAGCAAGTTAATTTACCCAAGTGTGTTATCAGGAGAATTGAGCATCTATGTATGCGATTTTTCTGGCGAGACAAGGATGAATCTGCACACGGTGCTCGTGTGGGATGGGGAAGCATTTGTCGGCCTAAGGGGGGGTCTTAGTGTCAAAGATCTGCACTCTTGGAACAGGGCCTGCATTATTCAGTTTATCCGCAATTTATTATCTGCAAAGGGGTCTTTATGGGTTGCTTGGGTTATGACCTATGTGTTCAACGGTTTGGACTATTGGACAGTGGTCCCTAAACCCTGGTTTAATTGGTGCCTCATGAAAATGTTGAAAATGAGGATTGTGGTTCAGGCCCTAAATCCTTTGGGACCTTTAAGTCTGAGACAAAAAAATTCAAATATATATATTAAACAATTTTTACCTAAGGGAGGAGAAGGAGAATTTGCTCCTAATGAATTATTCTAGTATAGATTTAAATATATTTAAATATAAGTCTACTAGTCTAGTTGTTTGTGCTTTGTAATAGTCAATTTTAGTTGTAGTCATACAAGTGTATTTGTTATACTTGTAAAGTCAACAATTTCTAGAACTAGTAGTTAAAGTTTTCAGTTGATACATTCCTCTCTCGTCTAGGTTAAGAGTTCTAAACTTATTATGAGCAAATTCATTCTCCCCTCCTTGGATAAAAATTATTCAAAAAATATGTTATAAAGAAAAATAATAATTTGAACATGACAGATTATGAATATACAAATGTGATAATTATGATATTGGACAACAAATATTATGATATCCAGACATCATCAAGAACAAGTTGAAAACTGCATTAAAAATAAATAATATGTATATATTTATATGAAAAAATTTGAAACGAATTATAACTATGTAAAAATCTAATAATTTAATTAGAAATTGTATAGTATAATTTAACTCTAATAAGTTATTATTCTAATAAGTTAGAGTAGAGTAATTCTAAAAGAAAGTTGAACATTTGTTTATTATAATGAATAATAATAAGTCGTCTCTTGAAGCAACAAAACAAATATATATTTATATTTTGATTTTGAATTAGATTATTCCAATCAAATCCATTGTAAAGAATTGTAAAGATTAGAAATCAACAAAAGAAAAAATAAGTGGATCTAACCCATTGAATCGTGACTATATCCACTATTCTGATATTAAAATTCGATAGAGATGAAATTGGAACAGTGGATTTCTTTTTATTTCATATTTATTTGTTTATTTGGACACATAAGTTTATAACCTTCTCTAAAGTGAATCAACCATGATGAATTCATATATGATAATGACACAAATGTATCACTTATAAATTGAGTTAATGTAATAAACAGTGTAAAATGTGAGATGAATTTAGTTTAAAACATGCAATATAAAAAAAGATAATTAAAAGCACATGCAATATATTTATAATAGTATAATGTTAAATATGAGTATGTATATTTGGTCAGTTGGTCAAGCTGCTCATCTTTGTTTCCTCACATCCCTTTAGATTATGGGTTCTCGATCCGGTAGGAGCACCCCTTCCTTTCCTTAGAGTTTTCCCTTCCCCTCCCCTCTAAGTAAGATTAGGATTAGAATTTGTCAAAAAATATAAGGATAAATATTAAAATTGCACATGAACTTTCACTAAATGTACAATGTGGTGCATGAACTTTGATTTTGTGCCTTTATATACATACATAAAGTTTTGGGTAAACTATAGTGGAGATTACTCAATTATGGATAATGTTACATTTGAGTCACCCAATTATTAAAAGTTACATTTGGGTCACTCAATTATGGGTAAGGTTCTTGGATTTCAAATGAGATGCTGATACATATCCCATTATCTTAGAAGCATTTGGAACGTCAAAAGAGGAAGAAAATCGGTTTAGAGGCTGGGAGAATTTCGTTTTTGACACCACCACCTTTCGTCCATCGATCAAAGAATTGTTTACTTTGTCAATAGCCTTTTTTAGGTCAGCTTCACTGTCGAACTTCACAAAAGCAAAGGTACAATCCTTGTATTTCGGCTTTCTATTCTGGGAAGGAATGAAAACTCTGCGAACTTTTCCTATATGGCTGAATAATTCCCATAGAGCACCCCTTGAAACTCTTTTGCTTAGATTGTCCACAAAGGCTGTCCATTCCACCTTGCTGGAAGAATCGATCATTGTTTTCTTGTCTCTCATGTCATCGCGTTTGGAGCCATCCACCGCCGACTTCTCCACCGCGTTTGGAGCCATGCTCGGCCAACTTCTCCAAGAAGGTCTCTGGGAGCAACAAGGTTGTTAACAATATTGAAAGATCATATAAGGAGGTTCTGATGAGTAAACCACAAAAAACTATGGGGCTGCGTTTGAATGTAATGGTGAAACTGGTAAGGTGAACAAAAACTTGTTGGACGTTGTTATTCCGACTGAAGAAACCTCCTGGATCAAAAACTCCATCGTAGGGATTCTCAGGAAAGATTTCGATATGGAATTTGTTCAAAAAGCTTTGGTTAGCGATGGGATTATTGTCAAAATTTCTAATTGGGGTTGTGCTTTTAACTCATGCATTATCTCCTTCAGATCAGAGGAGGACAAAAACGCAGTGAGATGCTCTAAGTTGGAAGAATTATCGTTCTGGTTCGATCACCTGGACTTTGAGGTGATTGATGATGGTATACCCTTAGCGTACTGTGTTGTATCTTTGTATGGTGTTCCGATTCATTGATGGTCTATGAAGTTCTTTGAAAGCTTAGCGAAGAGATGGGGCAAACTAATTTTCATCCATAGTTCAACTAAATCTCGATCAGATCTTAGAACGGTCAGGATGGTTATTTGTGTTCCCAGCCACTTTGATGTTCCGTCTGTCTTGATTATTAATGTCAATGGTAGATCATATCGTATCGCCAATATTTCGAAGAACCCCCTTCAAATGGACCTTTCACTAGCTCGATCTCCCTTTTCTATAAGCAATAAAAAAGCACTGTTGGATGCTGGTCGAAGAGAAATTCAGGATTCTTTGGAAGCAAACAACTATGCTAATTCGGCTGAAAACTCGGCTCTTTTCTCTCCCTATATTAGGTTGGATCGTTTATTGGTTGATGAGGGATTCCTATCGGCTTTTCCCAATGTTATCTAAATCTATCTCGGACCATAATGCAATTTTGCTAGAAGAAAAGACGGTGAATTGTGGGGCCGAAACCGTTCAAACTATTCAATTACCATTTGAAGGATTTGGTTATTTCCTCGATCAATAAATTGAAAAATAAGAACAAGAAATTAGGATTTGGTTATTCAAGGATCATTCAAGGGATAATCTCTCATATCATGGCCGTTTAGTTTTGATCAAGTCGGTTCTATCAGCCCTGCCCTCTTACTTTCTATCTCTATTCTGTATGCCAGTGTCAGTCTATAGGAAACTCAACAATATTATGGCCAATTTCCTGTGGGGGGCTCAGCTGATCAGAGAAAAATTCATTGGGTGAAATAGTCTTCCGTCTGTGATCCGATCGATCTTGGTGGTCTAGGCATCCGAGATTTAGCCATACAAAATCGCATTCTTCTATCCAAATGGGTGTGGAATTCCTCAATTGAGAAAGACAGTCTATGAAAACAAATTATGTGTTGCAAATATAATATGAACTCTAATAATGTTTTGCTTGATAACTATGTACACAGACAGGCTTCTTGGATATGGAAAGGTGTATCCAACTCATTCTTTAAAGAAGATGATCTTGGTACATGCTTAAGGAGCAATCTCCGTCTTCAAGTGGGCAATGGGCATTCTATTAAGTTCTGGTCGGATTCCTGGATTGGGGGTGCTCCCTTCAAGTTAATTTCCCTCGTATTTTTGCTCGAGAAAGTGAGAAAAAATCATCCATATTTAAGGTAGCCAATGTGACAATCAATCAGAGGCAAGTTCTAAAAGTCATTTGTGCTCCAATTGAAAACGAATCAAGTTTTGCCGCTTTGTTTCGCGATCAATCTTGTGATGGATCTGGAAATTGGTACAATGAATGGCGTTAGAATTAAGATCTAGTCCTTACGAATCGAAGGAACCCAGCTTATTGATTCTGTTTCTCGACATCTTCAGAAAAGAAACCGAGAACTGTGATTGCTTGATCAGGTAAATTTGCTTTTCCTTTTGCTTTTATAATTTGAAGTTTCCTTTGGTTTTTAAGCGTTTAGGTTCATCTTAAATAGGTATTGATATTAAGCATTACAATGAAACACTCTGAGTTTCTTAACTGGTGGAAAAAGCCAATACTTTTTCTCGAGAATGAAACTCTAACTGTTAGAATTCTTGGTTCGAGAACGAAACTTGAGTTTATTAACTAGTGGAAAATGCTAGTTTATTAATATCTATTCATACAAACTCTTAACTCTTTAACAATGCGCATGCACACAAAGCAATTCGTACCCGTATTTTCTAAGATAAATATCATTCGTTTTTCCGCTAAATACATGTACTTGTTTCCCTACCGGCTACCCCTACAGAAGAACTTGGAAAACATTACTCCCTTGGAGCTCGATTCAGAACCGAGAAGTTGAACCTTGAGTTTGGGATATCCCAGTAAAGCCCGGTCTCATCGTTAAGCTTAAGATCCCTCCTGCTCACAAAGTTTGGAATCCAATTCTGGATGAAGACGTAGGCTCCATTCTTCCATCTCTTGAACACCAAAGCATGATCATTGTTTGTATCGCTGAGATCGCTCGTGCTAAGCTTCTTCTTGATGCACAATGGATGGCGTAAGAATTAAGATCCGGTCCTTACGAATCGAAGGAACTTAGCTCATTGATTCTGTTTCTCGACATCTTCAGAAAAGAAATGAGAACTGTGATTGCTTGATCAGGTAAATTTGCATTTCCTTTTGCTTTTATAATTGACTGAGAATGTTGTAGTACCTTGTTTGGTTTATTTGGCAGGAATATAAGATGACAGTGTTTGGTTGAGGAAATATAAGATTACCTGAAAGCAAATTTGACCATATTATCGTTATGATATATATTTTTGTAACAAGTTAAACTTTAGTATTGAAATTCCATTTAGATCAACTTGGCACAAGCACATACTCTTTCAGTCATTTGTTGTGAACTTTAGCTTTTGTTCTTTTACAAACTGGATGATTTTGTTTCTTAAAATGCCATTAGGGGATTGGTTCCTCGGTTAGTTATGTATACGACACAAGGAGCACTTTTCTTTGCATCGTATGAGTTCTTCAAGCAGTTATTATGTTCGGAGGCACCGCTATTAATCACTCGCAAACAGGAAAATGAAAACGAAGACGATGCTTCATTACAATTACCATCATCAACGTCGACATCAACCGCAAGAACACTATCGTCGTTGCCATCAAGGTTGCACGGTTGACATTCGTAGTAGTTAGAAAAGCACATACATGGAGGCATTGTTAGCATTAATCAGGGACGGTTGGTGCAAGCTGACCGCTTATTATTGCTTGCTTGGACACTGGTATGTGCTCGACTCGAAAACATTCGATTTTACTCGGATTCCATGAATTTGGGGAGTCATTAGAGGATCATTCCTGTATAAGATCATTCCCATACCAGGATATGTATAAGAAAATAATGAGTTGCAGTCCTTGTGGTTTGGGTTCCATTTGATTTTGAAATTTCTTGAGAGCAATATGATTGTTCAGTTGTTGTTTCATCTCTTTCTGTATCTTTGCTATTCCAATTCTTTTAACTATTTGGAAATATCTTATGCTCAACTTTAGTATTCCATACATTCAGACATAAATACCAAAACTTCACTTTCATACTTTTAATATAATGGATTTATATCCAATATACTGGCGGTTGAAACTTTTAATTTTCACAAGCGTCTTACTTTTAGTGTTTAGAGACTTAGTTTAGTGTGTAGGGTTTAAGGGTTTGGGTGTAGAGGTTTAAAATTTAGAGTTTAGGGTTAGGATTTAGGGTTTAAAGGTTAATGTTTAAGTTTTAACGTATAAACCCTCAATTCTAACCATAAACCCTAAATTCTATTCACAATCCTTAAATTCTAAACTACTAAACTTAAACTCCCAAATCCTACACCCTAAATTGAGTCTCTAAACCCTAAAATTAAGACACTTGTGGAAACTTTTAATTTCCACCACCAGTGTATTAAATAATTATCCTTAATCTAAATGTAGTTTAATCGTGTTGGTATGTTTATGATATAATGTAAAAAAGAATGTGAATTTGAATATGTTTAAATATTTTTTTTAAAGGTCTAAGGTGATTTTAAGATAGTATATGTGCACATGGACGAAGCCACACTTTGATTTGGGGTGTCTCATGACACCCCAAATTTTTTTAGAAATTTATTTTTTCTATACAATTTGTTTATAAAAAATTAAAATATAGACAAATGACACCCCTTTTATGAATAAAATGACATCTCTTTATAAATAAAACGACACCACTTTATAAATAATTAACACTTCTTAAATTTCGTTGTAAAAATGACACCCCTTAAATAAATTTCTAACTCCGCCCCTGTATGTGCATACATAATCTTTAATTTTTAAACTCTTTAACAATGCGCATATACCTTGAGACAAAGCAATTTGAACTCGTATCTCTTAGGATGAATATGTTTAAATACTTAATAATTTTTAATTTATAGATAAAAAATCCGAATCTTGTGAACATTTAATTAAATTGTATGTTAAAAATTAAAAATATAGCCTAGATTTTAGGGTGAAAAATTCGGCACCTTTGGGAAGTGGGGCATTTAAAAATGATATTTAAGGAAAGAAAATTCTACAACGGGCGACGAACATTGATGAACATCACTAACGATGAACATCGATGAACATTATTAATATTTTTAAAAATTTTAAAAATCTAAAGGACTAAAATTATAATTAAAATTATCTCTTAAAAAATAAAAATCAAATTTAATAATTACTTTATAATATTTTTAATAAGTTAGAATCAAATATACTCAATTCTCCTAAACCCTAACAAAATTAATATCTTAAAAAATATACTCAATTCTCCTAAACCCTAACAAAATCAATCTCTTCAAAAAATAGAAATCAATTTATAATTTTTTAATAGATTCGAATCAAATATACTCAAATCTCCTAAATCTAAACCCTAACAAATTTCGTTTTGAAACATTATTGTAATAAAAGAAGAAACTTGTAGAAAATTTTCTGTAGTCTTCAAATGGCAATAGCAGGAAATTCTAACCATTGCCTACATTCGTTCTGAAATCTAATTTTCTGTAGTCTTCAAATGGCAATAGCATGAAATTCTAACCATTGCCTACATTCATTCTGAAATCTTATATCTTCTCATTTTGGAAGTCTACCCTAATCTTATATCTTATATCTTTTCAAATTTCGTTTGAATTTGTTAGGGTTTAGGTTTAGGAGATTTGGGTATATTTGATTCGAATCTATTAAAAAAATTATAAACTGATTTTTATTTTTTTAAGAGATTGATTTTGTTAGGGTTTAGGAAAATTGGGTATATTTTTTTAAGAGATTGATTTTATTAGGGTTTAGGAGAATTGGGTATATTTTTTTAAGAGATTGATTTTGTTAGGGTTTAGGAGAATTGAGTATATTTGATTCTAACCTATTAAAAAAATATTATAAAGTAATTATTAAATTTATTTTTTATTTTTTAAGAGATAATTTTAATTATAATTTTAGTCCTTTAGATTTTTAAAATTTAAAAAAAAAATTAATGGTGTTCATCGATGTTCATCGGTAGTGGTGTTCAGCAATGTTCGTCGCACGTGGTAGACTCATCCATTGTTGAAAAACAATTAATAAATTGTTGAAAAATCCTTAGTGGTAGCTAAGGTAGTGTATGTAGAGTTCATTTGGAACTTGAACCACTCTAAATTGCTTTGTTCTTCAATTTTAGTCATTCCACTTTCTCCAACAAAATTTTAAAAATTCAATTACCCCCTCTCTTGACTTTATCAATCCATTGATTCACTCAACAGTTTGTAACAGCCTCGTCACTTCTACTAATGCCTTATGGATTACTCTATTGCATGAGAAGTATAGAGTGACTGATATCTGTCCTAGCTCGATCGGGCGTGCCAATTGTTCATCCTTGTGGCGTTCTCTGTCTAGCATTTGGCCATAGTTTTACACTTTAATTGGATGGTCTATTGAGGATGGTTCTGTGATTAACTTTTGGACTGATAATTGGTTGTCAAGTTTGGGTCCGCTAACTAATTGGCGAAGCTTTAACGTTGATGTTGATTTGTCTATGAAGTTATCGTCCTGCATTTTATCGGATGGCACATGAAATACGAGTTTTCTTCATCACTTCCTCCAGCTTCATGCCATCGACTTCATCACCGGCAAGCTACCACCTTACCCCTCACAAGGGGCTAATCTTTGCTACTGGACCAAGGCAAATACAAGGGTCTTTTTTTGTTAAAAGTGCTTACTCCCTTGTTTTGGACCATTCTTGAGTAATCCTGCGCATCACTAGCATCTAATTTGGAAGCTACGGGTGCCTGAGCGAGTGATTTGTTTCCTTTGTCTTGTCATGAGAGATAAGCTTCTCTCTAATGAGATAAGCTTTTTGTCTTGCGCGTGCACACTCTACTGAGTCTCTTCTACACATTCTCTTATTTGAGTGGTTAGTTATGAATCTTGGCCATGATGAACCTTTCTATGCTGACTGTCCTTAAAATATTATCTTTGCTTCATTTGCCGCATTTCTATTTGGAAAAAAAATTGTATAACAACTCATTTAATTTTAATTATATATTTTATATTAGATCAATTTGATCAATACATGTTTAATTATATATTTTATATTAGATCAATTTGATCAATACATGTACTTGTTTCCCTACCGGCTACCCCTACAGAAGAACTTGGAAAACATTACTCCCTTGGAGCTCGATTCAGAACCGAGAAGTTGAACCTTGAGTTTGGGATATCCCAGTAAAGCCCGATCTCATCGTTAAGCTTAAGATCCCTCCTGCTCACAAAGTTTGGAATCCAATTCTGGATGAAGACGTAGGCTCCATTCTTCCATCTCTTGAACACCAAAGCATGATCATTGTTTGTATCGCAGTCCAAAACCGAAACCCCCAACCCTGTGTCTTTATAGATCTGTTGTTTCCGTTGGGCGTCCCAGTGTGGCAAGATATGAGATTCCACCATTTTCTTTGACAAAAGCAGCCTCGACATGTCGCTGAGATCGCTCGTGGTAAGCTTCTTCTTGATGCACCATGGATCATGCTCCTGTCCAGCCCTCAGTACCTCAGCTTCTGCTAATCTCCTTCTCTTGTTTCTGTTGCTCGAAAGGTTCGGACTCTCCACCCTTTTTCTCTTCTTGTTGCATGTAAAGTTAAACCCATCATTCAGAGCCAAAGTAAGGCCGCCGTTGTTGTTCCGATTACGGTGATTGCCGGCTTCAACCCCCAAACTATTTCTCAGTGCAAGACATAATTCCAACGATATATCACTCGCTTCCGGCGACGGAGCTCCGCTCCTCTTCTCCATGCACGTCATATCACGTACATCCAAGCTTTCTTTGTACTGAATTAGTTGTTTCTCCTCATCGGTTCTGGTGGAAATACAACCACAGGAAAGAGACAATTCTAAACAGATTCCGGCATCAGTACCGGCTTTCTTTGATTCCGACGGAAAGGCTCCGCTGCTCTTCTCCATATCCATAGGTTCTGGTTTCTTGGCTTGTTTCACCTTATCAGTTGCTGCAGGAGATGGCGTACAACCGAGTGAAAGAGACAAGTCCACCCCCGAAGCATGGCTCTCTTCACGATCTGGGCTTCCTTCTTTTGCACTAATGTCGCCGCCGTCGTCCATGAAATTGAAAAAGATGAGTTTCCTGCCTGGCATTGCTGAACCAGTAGAGCTCCGGCTGATGAATTCTGTTTGTTTCAGGTGTAACTCTAAAACCCTTCTCGAGCGTATCTGTGTTTCAACCATACTAGGGTTTATATAGTTAGACGATTTGAATCTTTTTCCTCAAGTAATACTCCTTAGGGTAGGTTTACTAAACCGACATTGTCACATTTATTTATCTTAAAAAAAAAGGCTAACGGCTAATGGTGTTTTTTAATAGTTTATAATTTATTATTTTGTAGGTTTTATTTTTTATATAATTTTTAAAAATTGCGATGATAAGTACTCCATATGTTTTATTGGATGGAAATCTTTTACCCTTTTCGGTGCGCTCACTTATGTCCCATACTCAAAATTAGGTTTAAAGTTTAAAGGTTAGGGTTTAAAGAATTAGGGTAGAGTGTATTTTTTTTAGGATATAGGGTATATGCTTTAAGATTTAAAATTTAGGGTTAAAGTTTATAATTTAATTTTATTGTATTTTTTTAGTGTTGAGACATAAGTAAAAGCACCGAAAAAGGTACTGTTTTATCCCTTTCTTTTTTATAATAAGCCTAGTACACCGCCATTGTTAATCTTTAAGAAATTTCATTCCCCCTAGAATTACAAAAATGGGTTTTTTATTAATTATTAGAGTAAATTTTTTGAACATCTTTGGGAGTTAATTTTAAATAAATAATTTTTGGATTAGCAATGAGTAAATATAAGAAAGGTTGAAAGTTTATTAAGTCTTTAAATTTAAATTTTGGAAGGGTAAAAAATTTTGAGTTTTAAAATTTCGATCTTGACATGAATGGTAGTCTTCAAATATGTTAAGTAAAATTTTGTTTTTAGCCCATTTGTTATACATAAGTTGCATATTTGATTTTTGTTTTTTTTATTTCATCAGTTTTAGTCATTATAATTTATTCATATTGTCGTTGTCCCATTGGGATTAGGGTTAAAATTTTAAAATTTGAAAAATATAGGGACTAAAATTGATCAAAATAGAATGACTAAAACAACAATTTACACATAGTATAGAGACTAATAGAATTATTTTGCCTTTTGACAAACTAATTTATGGTAACTTCAAATTTTTTATAATTGTTATTATTAGTATTATTATAAAAATAAATTTATTATTGTGACAATATCTAATTTGTCATTAATTTTATTTTTCATTGGTGACAAAATTTATCGCAAAAAAAACTAAAATTTTATGTGACAAACAATTTTATTGTCACAATAAATATCAAATAATAGTGACCACTTATATATCACCACTATTATGGGTCAAAATTTTAGTGACAATAAAATTTGTGTCACAATTATAGACTTATAATAATAATTTAATTGTGAAAAATATAATCGTCACAATTACTACTATAATAGTAACCAAATTAAAATATATCACAATTACTAATACTAATAGTGTCGCACAAAAAATTTGTCACAAAAATTTAATATTTGTGACAAAATTACTCTTAGTCACTGGCAATTTGTCACTAAAAGTCTATATTGTTGTAGTGATTCTTCCCAAGTCCGGTGTTCTAAAATTTAACATCGAAGGTGTAGCTAGGGAAAATGAGGATGGCTGTGGAGGCGTATTAAGGACTGAAGAAGGTCCAGTAGGGGGTATGGGCGAGGATTTTGTGATTCTTGCTGCCTGAAAAATTGCGTTGGAAATTTTTATAGAGGCCAATGTTTTCCAAAGACCGTGAAATAGGTGGCAGGCGTTTCTGGAAGTGAACAATCTTCTGAAGAAGGGTAAGGTTGTTCAATTGGTGTACATCGACCGGGATAGTAATCACATGACTCGGTGTTTAGCGATTGATGGTATGCATCGGAACCACACTTTTAAGGTCTGGTGGTGAAAAGCTCTACTGTAAGTAACAGATTGGTACTATGGGTGATGAATTTTGTTTGCTGGCTGTGTCAATCCTCATTTGGTTGATGAAATTGTTTGCTGGATGCGTATATCTTCCTTTAGTTTTGCTTTGTTTTTATTTTGGTTTTTTTTTTTCCTAGGCGGTAGTGTTCTCTTAAGTTTGGAATGGTTAGGGTTGCAAGTTGTAGCAGGCATGGTTGTGTGTTTCAATCCAGGGGTGGTGTCTTTCGGAGTGGGATGTCTGATCCGTGTTTGTACTGGGCTGTTGTGCTTGTAAATCCTGTATGCGGTGTACTCTTTTCTTCCAAATAAATTTAGGGAGATTTTTAATGAGGCACGCATACAGGGGATGTCATTATTTTGATTAATAAAATCATTATGTCGAGCAAAAATATATATATATTTTTGAACAATTTCTATCTAAGGGAAGGAGAATTTACTCCTAATAGGTTATTCTAGTATAAGTTCAAATATATATGGGAAGTTGTAGAGTTTGAAGGTCCCACCAAAGGTAAAGTTGTTCCTTCTGATGTTAAAGCTTGAGAAGATTTCAACAAAAAAGTTCCTAAAGTTGCGTGGGGTTCGTTTGGAGGATCAACAGACTCTATGTAGTTGGTGTGGTGAATTCCAAAAGGATGTTGAACATATTTTTGTTAGTTGCGGTTACATTGAATGCTTCTAAAGCCTATTTTGAGCTTGGTGAAAAGTTCAGAGGAGAAATCAAACTAGCAGCGAAGGTATTCTTGATTTTTTTTAACAATATTTTTTCAGGCACTTTGAGAAACTTCTAGCAGGTGACAGTAGGATCTGTACTATAGAGTATTTGGCTAGTTAGAAACGAGCTGGTGTTTCACGAAAAAACAAATCTTCCCTAAAGAGCTCCTTTTGTACACAAAGTTGAGAGCACTGTTCTGGTTCAATGAAACGCAGGATTTGTAACACCTGAGTTTTGGGGTCGGGAGTTGAGTGTGTGAGTTGGGTTCGAGTCGTTGGACTCGTTTTGATTAAAATAAACTTTGACTTTATTTTAAAAGGATTTGAATTTCATTAATGACAATTTTATAAATTTGTAGACAAATGAAATAAGATGAGAAAAAGAGTCTTTTTGACAAAAAAGAGGTCTTCATCTTCTTCCTTGGTTTCATTTCCACGACCTAAAAACTCTCTAAAACCCCAATTACTAATCCATTTATTTCATTCATCATTTCAAGTGATTTCAACAAGGTAAGATCATTTTTGACTTGTCTTCTTCATTCCTAGCACATTGATGGTTTTAGTTTTTGGAAAACACCATTGTTGAGAATTTCAAGTTTTCAAAGTTTTGAAAGAAAATGATGAAACTTTAATGGCTTTTCGTTTTGCTTTTGATTTGTAGAGTTAAGTTATGAACTAATCTTGCCCTAAGGTACATTATATCTTAAAATGGTAGGTTTTTATCAAAAATCCTGAAATGGGTTTTTGGGATATTTTAAAAAAAGTGAAAATATGAGTTTTTGGTGTGGTTTTATGTTGGAGAGTGGGGCTGATGTTATAGCAATGTTGAAGAGGTGTTTTGAAGGTGTTTAATGGTGTTTTGGGTGTTGAAATCATTGGTTTTCTGCTCGGTTGTTGGGGAGTACGAAAATGAGATTTTTGGTGTTGGCCTTGGTTTTAAATTGTAAGAATTTGGCTTGTGTTAGTAGTTTAGGGTTGTGACAGTGTTTGGTGATGATTTGGTTGAGTAATATATTGTTTTTTATTGGTTAGAATCAAGGGGAACTATTGGAGAAGCTTCGAGCACGATTCCGGAAAGTGTGGAGGCTTGATTTGGCTTTTCTCGGTTTGCTTAAGGAAGTTCGATGAGTGGAATCATTTAAATTGGTTAAAGTGTACGGTTGTGGAGTTGGATTGTGCTTGGTAGGCCAATCCAAAGTAGAGGTTAAGTTGGTAGCTTAATCTCTTGTGTGTTTATGAGTTTTGCTTAATATGCATGGTGTAGACTTGAAAAGCATGTGTTGATTATGTATGTTGTTGTATACATTGATGTATGTGGTATTTGATATGTTGAAATGCATGATGGATTGTCATGGTGTGACTTGAAAGTATGATTGGCACTAGTTAAATTACCGGGTATAAATGATCGATCATTAGGATAAGAGTGTGCACACGGTTGAGTCAAATTCGCGTGTGACCTTGGTGGCGTAAAGTCATCAAGGAGGAGTACGATGATGTAATATTCCACCGAAAATTATATATTATTACGTGATGATGAGTGGAATCCCATCCGTAGGGCATGTGATGATGAGTGTAATCACATCCATGCAATGACCGGTGATGAGTGTAATCCCATCGAAGGTAACGTTGTTGTTGAGTACGTTGGAGGTGAAAACCCCAACGAAAGTTATCCGTGTATCCGAGTAAACTAATAGTTTCCAATATACTTGTTCATGTGTGGTTATTGTTAAGATAATTGTTATATCTTGTTGGGCATAACATGAGGTAAGATTTCATGTTAATGCATTCATGTGATGTTAGCTATGATGCTATGTTGATGCTTATGTATGCTTGTGAGTTGTCTTAAGGATGGTATGCTTGAACCCTGCATTGTCGTTATTTTTGTTTTAGAGCACCCTCATTAAGCTTCTAGCTTATGCTCTCATTTTCGACAATGCAGATCATTAGCGTGGAGTTAGCTAGGAGCAAGGAGAAAGAGGCATCCAAGCTTTAGTAGTTGCTCAAGTATGGTTTAGTAAATAAAGTGGTAGTTTAGAAATGGGGATGTTATGTGTTTTGTGTGAGCGTTGTTAGACTCATATGTGTTGGTTTTTGATGTTATTGCCTTTGTTGTGGATTGTAAATCATGCTTATGTTGTTGCCTAAATGCTTTGTGTTTTGAAGGCTTATGACCATGTTCCATGTTTGCTTATGTGCTATGTTTTAAGGCATGTAAACCTTGATATGCAATGTTTATATAAGTGTTTGCTTCCTATGAATGAAATGGTTTAGTTATGTATGCCTTTATGCAAGTTTCCTATCTAAGTGCTTATCTTGTGTGAGATGCCATGTTAGTTGGGTTGAGTAGCATCGTATGTTTAGCTTTGGTTGCTAAATGTTGTACGAGGGTTTTTTTGTTGCTAGACGAGTCGTAAATTGCATCTAGAGTTGAGTCTTGGTGCGTTTTGCAGCTAAAATGCAGTTTGCAGTGCAGGGCGTATCGGTACGTCTAAGGGCTGTATCGATACGATCCTACCTTTTGGACTTTATTTTAGGCTTAACGTACCGATACACGAGGGTGTATCGATACGCCAAAAGCTCTCTGGAAATCTGAGAAATTGACGAGATTTTGGCGTACCGGTACAAGTCTTAGGTGTATCGGTACGATCTTTGTTGTTTTACCATGAGAAGTTGATCGTTGAGGGCATATCGATAAGGTCAACCAATGTACCGATACGGTCTCCTTAGGTTGACTTTGCGCAGTTGACCAAGTCAAGGCGTATCGATACGATCTTCTAGCGTATCGATACGACCTATTGTAAAGGCTAAAATGGGTTGTTTAAATTGCTTGTTTTGTATGTTTTGTATTGTTTCGTTGTCTTTATGATGTCATATCTCACATATTTTTATTAGTTGCGGTTACATTGAATGCTTCTAAAGCCTATTTTGTGCTTGGTGAAAAGTTCAGAGGAGAAATCAAACTAGCAGCGAAGGTATTCTTGATTTTTTCTTTAACAATATTTTTTCAGGCACTTTGAGAAACTTCTAGCAGGTGACAGTAGGATCTGTACTATGGAGTATTTGGCTAGTTAGAAACGAGCTGGTGTTTCGCGAAAAACAAATCTTCCCTAAATAGCTCCTTTTGTACACAAAGTTGAGAGCATGAAATTCTAACCATTGCCTACATTCGTTCTGAAATCTAATTTTCTGTAGTCTTCAAATGGCAATAGCATGAAATTCTAACCATTGCCTACATTCATTCTGAAATCTTATATCTTCTCATTTTGGAAGTCTACCCTAATCTTATATCTTATATCTTTTCAAATTTCGTTTGAATTTGTTAGGGTTTAGGTTTAGGAGATTTGGGTATATTTGATTCGAATCTATTAAAAAAATTATAAACTGATTTCTATTTTTTTAAGAGATTGATTTTGTTAGGGTTTAGGAAAATTGGGTATATTTTTTTAAGAGATTGATTTTATTAGGGTTTAGGAGAATTGGGTATATTTTTTTAAGAGATTGATTTTGTTAGGGTTTAGGAGAATTGAGTATATTTGATTCTAACCTATTAAAAAAATATTATAAAGTAATTATTAAATTTATTTTTTATTTTTTAAGAGATAATTTTAATTATAATTTTAGTCCTTTAGATTTTTAAAATTTAAAAAAAAATTAATGGTGTTCATCGATGTTCATCGGTAGTGGTGTTCAGCAATGTTCGTCGCACGTGGTAGACTCATCCATTGTTGAAAAACAATTAATAAATTGTTGAAAAATCCTTAGTGGTAGCTAAGGTAGTGTATGTAGAGTTCATTTGGAACTTGAACCACTCTAAATTGCTTTGTTCTTCAATTTTAGTCATTCCACTTTCTCCAACAAAATTTTAAAAATTCAATTACCCCCTCTCTTGACTTTATCAATCCATTGATTCACTCAACAGTTTGTAACAGCCTCGTCACTTCTACTAATGCCTTATGGATTACTCTATTGCATGAGAAGTATAGAGTGACTGATATCCGTCCTAGCTCGATCGGGCGTGCCAATTGTTCATCCTTGTGGCGTTCTCTGTCTAGCATTTGGCCATAGTTTTACACTTTAATTGGATGGTCTATTGAGGATGGTTCTGTGATTAACTTTTGGACTGATAATTGGTTGTCAAGTTTGGGTCCGCTAACTAATTGGCGAAGCTTTAACGTTGATGTTGATTTGTCTATGAAGTTATCGTCCTGCATTTTATCGGATGGCACATGAAATACGAGTTTTCTTCATCACTTCCTCCAGCTTCATGCCATCGACTTCATCACCGGCAAGCTACCACCTTACCCCTCACAAGGGGCTAATCTTTGCTACTGGACCAAGGCAAATACAAGGGTCTTTTTTTGTTAAAAGTGCTTACTCCCTTGTTTTGGACCATTCTTGAGTAATCCTGCGCATCACTAGCATCTAATTTGGAAGCTACGGGTGCCTGAGCGAGTGATTTGTTTCCTTTGTCTTGCCATGAGAGATAAGCTTCTCTCTAATGAGATAAGCTTCTTGTCTTGCGCGTGCACACTCTACTGAGTCTCTTCTACACATTCTCTTATTTGAGTGGTTAGTTATGAATCTTGGCCATGATGAACCTTTCTATGCTGACTGTCCTTAAAATATTATCTTTGCTTCATTTGCCGCATTTCTATTTGGAAAAAAAATTGTATAACAACTCATTTAATTTTAATTATATATTTTATATTAGATCAATTTGATCAATACATGTTTAATTATATATTTTATATTAGATCAATTTGATCAATACATGTACTTGTTTCCCTACCGGCTACCCCTACAGAAGAACTTGGAAAACATTACTCCCTTGGAGCTCGATTCAGAACCGAGAAGTTGAACCTTGAGTTTGGGATATCCCAGTAAAGCCCGATCTCATCGTTAAGCTTAAGATCCCTCCTGCTCACAAAGTTTGGAATCCAATTCTGGATGAAGACGTAGGCTCCATTCTTCCATCTCTTGAACACCAAAGCATGATCATTGTTTGTATCGCAGTCCAAAACCGAAACCCCCAACCCTGTGTCTTTATGGATCTGTTGTTTCCGTTGGGCGTCCCAGTGTGGCAAGATATGAGATTCCACCATTTTCTTCGGCAAAAGCAGCCTCGACATGTCGCTGAGATCGCTCGTGCTAAGCTTCTTCTTGATGCACCATGGATCATGCTCCTGTCCAGCCCTCACCTCAGCTTCTGCTAATCTCCTTCTCTTGTTTCTTTTTTTTTTGCTCGGCAAATTAGTTTTATTGAAAAGGTTAAACCATACATGTGAGCCTCATTAAAAACCCCCCTAAACCTAAATGGGGGAAAAGAGTACTGCACATGTATGGGGAACAAAGGACCAAAGCTGAATCAAACTATGACTCCAAAGTCTCGAACATTACACAACTAATTAAAATCAAAAACCACTAAAACTGGAACATCTCTTTTCTTTTGCCACCATTCACACTTTACTTCACTCCCAATTAGTCTTTGAATGTTGCATAACGCCTGCTCTCTGACTACTCTCACCACCAAGCTTTGAAAATTTCCTGCCTTCTTAACCCTTCCTTTGCAAACCAGCCCGCCAAATCTTTGGAGCTACTATAACCATGAACAAACTGAACCAGACCAGTCTTGCTGCATAGCTTATCCACTTCAGCGAAAATCGACCACCATCTCCACGGTCTCATAGAAGGGTTGTTCACCCAATTAATCGCAACATTCGAGCTAGATTCAATGATTAAACCTGCTCTACCGTTCCAACCAGCTTCACAAAAAACTTCAAGAGCAGTTTTCATCGCAATTATTTCCGATAATTCAACACCTATCCCATCCTCTTTTCCTGAGAACAATGCTCGAATTGTCCCCTCGATCGTATATAGCACACCACCGAAGCCAATTAAACCATTTGTTGCACATCCATTCACATAGAATTTCATAATCCCATTCAACAGAGGTGCCCTGTTGGGTTTTAATTTTCCACTAGCCAGCAAGCACTTCAAAGGATTCTCCCACCATTCTTCAGTATATGTTACAATGTCATTTTTGGCAACTTTCACCCAAATTAAAGCCCTCAGTTTTGAGTTGAAGAGGAGATCCTTTAAGGTTACCGTCTTCTTGTTGAATACCATGTCATTTCGAGCCATCCATATGCTCCAAATCGCTGCTGCAACCGTAATCAACCAAACGCTTCGATGTAAACCTGTGTAAGGCATTGAATAACAAAAGTGGAAAAAATTTGTTAAATCAGTTCCCTCATTCCATCTAACCTTCCACCACTGACAAAATTTGTCCCAAAAACCACCAATAAAATTACACCCAATAAATAAATGATTAGCATCCTCTGTTACTGCTTCACACCAACAACACCGAGCATCGGCTACCTCCACTCCCCTTTTCCTCAAGAAGTCTTTGGTTGGAATACGATCCAGCTTTAATATCCACAAAAAGCTTTTAACCTTCGGTGGGACTTTGAGTTTCCAAATTCTTCCAAAATCGAAGTCTGGATCTTCAATCTCCGCATTCACCATTAATTGCGAAAGTTTTTTAACTGAGAATGATCCCATCTTATCATGTATCCATAAAAGTTTATCCGGGACATCCACCTCTAGTTTGATATTGGATATGAGCTTCCTAAGGTCTCCTAGTATCTTCTTCTCTCGATCCAGCAAAGGTCTTGAAAATTCAAAAATCCACGACATTTGATTTAGATTCCCTACCCTATCAGCCACTATGCACCCTTTGAACTTCGCAAGTCTAAACACTCTAGGAAATAGGTTTCGTAGAGGCTTGTCTCCGACCCAGACATCTTCCCAAAATAAGGCAGTTTTACCATCCCCCAATTGCCACCTAAATGCTTCAAAGTCCATCCATTTACTTGTGTCTTCTTTCTTCCAATTATTCACTATCCCTTTCCACATTACCGACATATGTTTCATTTTTTTAGTGCTCAAGAACCATTCCAAACGCGAGCTGCCGTATTTTGATTTTATAACCTGTCTCCATAAAGCAGATTTTTCTTTTGCAAAACGCCAGCCCCATTTAGCCAAAAGAGCCATGTTCTTCACTTGCAAATTCACCACGCCTGGTCCGCCCTTACACTTTGGTAAGCAAACTCTACTCCAACACACTCTAGCTATCTTTTTGTTGCCATTAGAGCTTCCCCATAAGAAAGCTCTTCTTATGCCTTCAATCTTTTTTATCACCGAAGAAGGAATTTGAAACAACGACATATAATAGAGTGGTAGAGAAGACAATACTGAATTGATAAGAACGACTCTTCCTGCGAATGACAACGACCTGCTCTTCCATCCTAAAAGTTTAGTACGGAATTTCTCCACTATGGGCTCCCATGTTATCACCCTCCTGGGATCAGCTCTGATAGGAATGCCTAAATAACAAAAAAGAAGATCCCCCACTTTACAGCCACAATTCTGTGCCAGCATACCCGCCTTGTCCTCTTCAACACATACGCCAACCAAACAAGATTTTTCAAAATTAATCTTCAGCTCTGAACTAATTTCAAAGCATCTCAATAAACGCCTCACATTCTTCAAGATATTCACCTCCGGTTTCAAGAAGAGGATTGTATCGTCCGCGAATTGTAAATGGGAGATAGATTGATTAGGCAAAATGTCCGTAATTCCCCCGATGAAACCTTTCTCCTCTGCCACTTCCAGCATTAAGTGTAGCGCTTCCGTTACCATTATAAACAAGAACGGGGACAAGGGGTCACCTTGTCGTAAGCCCTTCCCCATACAAAATTCTCTCGACGGAGAACAATTAATCAAAACCGACACCCTCGCCGTAGAGATGCACTCCCAAATCCACTCCCTCCATTTTCTTCCGAATCCCATCTTCCGTAGAACCATATCTAAAAACTCCCAGCGGACACAGTCATACGCTTTTGAAAAGTCCAATTTTAACACCACCCCTCCTTTATCAGCCCCACTTTCTTCCATCGAATGAATCACTTCGTTTGCAATGAGAATACCGTCAAAAATTTGCCTCCCTTTTACAAACGCACACTGAGTCTCGCTGATTATTTTATCCATTACACCACTCAGCCGTCTCGATAATACCTTCGCTACAATTTTGTATAGAGAACCAATTAAACTAATCGGCCTGTAATCTGCAATGTCCACAGGGTTGCTGTTTTTTGGTATGAGAGCTATAAAGGAAGAATTAAAATTTGAAGGGAATTTTCCTGTGTGAAAGAAACTTTCAAATAAATTGCACAGCTCTCCTTTTACATCATCCCAAAAGCTTTTATAAAACTTCATGTTAAAACCATCCGGGCCCGGTGCTTTAGAATCATCACAAGACCATATTGCATCTCTAATCTCCTCCATAGAAAATGGTTCTTCAATTGATCGGGCTTCCATACCTGAGATCTTCTTGAATTTAAGGTTTAGAACAATCCTCCAGCTTCGGCTCTTACACGAGAAAATTTTTCTGAAGTGTTCATAAATAGCGCATTTCAAACCTCTTGGATCCGAGTAGCATTTGTTACCAACTTTAATCCCTTGAATTACCTTTCTCTTAGCTCGAAACTTCACTGCTCGGTGAAAGAAGGCCGTATTTGAATCCCCAAGGGCTAACCATTTTTCCCTTGTTTTCTGCTTCCACAATTCTTCTTGGATTTTTAAGTAATCCCATAATTCCAGTTTATGTTGTTTTAGTTCACGTTGCTTCTCCTCATCCAGATTGTTACTGTTCCCCAACTCTTCTAATTTATTTATTTTGCCTTCCAACTCCTTGACTTTCGCATCAAAATTTTCACAACACGATGAATTCCATGATTTCAAAGCTCCCTTCAATCTTTTGAGTCTATCTGGTAAGCTGCGATTATTGCTTTGATGACTTCTAAAAACATTCCTCACAATGTCCCGACAATCTTTCTTTTGCAACCAGCCGTTTATAAATTTGAAGGGTCTCGGACCCCAATCCACATTGGAATTTGACAAAACTACTGGGGCATGATCCGAAACAGCTCTTGGCAGCCCCAATTGCTCGAGGTCACCAAGCCATGACAGCCACTGTTCATCAATTAAAAACCTATCCAATCTGCTTCTTTTGTTCTGAGGTCCAAACCAAGTGAATTTTTTTCCCTTCATTGGTAAATCAACAAGCTTACAATTAGATATGAAATAATTGAACTCATCAGACCCTCCATACAGCCCCACACATCCACTTCTTTCACTACGGCATCTCACAGCGTTGAAATCTCCTCCCACAATCCACATCGAATTATCTCCATTACGCAAACAACACAATTCTTTCCAAACCTCTACTTGGTCTCCCATTACACACGGAGCATAGATGTTTACCAATACAGAGGGTGTATTATTCTCTAGCCAAACCCCCTTTAAAGCAATAAACCTTTGAGTTACGGTAGAAGTATCTAACCTGAATTTTGTCTTGTCCCAAATGGATAAAATCCCTCCTGACCTTCCATCCGAGGCGGAAAAACTAAAGCTGAATTCATCATCATACCATACTTTTCGAATCTCTTCTTCTACAAAGCTTTCCTTCTTTGTCTCTTGCAAGAAAACCATTTCGAATCTTTGCCTTCTTATCAAACGACCCACCTCTGATGCTTTAAACTCAGCCCCCAACCCTCGCACGTTCCAAGTGAGCAGCTTCATTTCCACACTAAGTCCGCTAAGACCAACTTCACCACGGACTAGTACCTTCCTTTCTTTTGCTAGTGATGCTCTAAATTCATAGCTTCGTCCACTACTTCTTGTTCATTGCCAATAATCTGCATACCAATCCTCTTACCCAACTTAATAGTCTTTCTTGCCTCTTTTGTAGCTGCTTTCCACCTAGCGGCCAAATCTGAATCTGACAAGGATCTCTCGGACAGCTCCGACGACACCAAATTCTGTTTGTTTAATTTGTTTTTTCTTAAAGCCCTATCTCTCTTCTTCCTTTCAGCCACTGTTAGGGCTTTATTTTGGTACTCCAGCAAAGAGCCATATCTTCGTTCCTTCTTTGATAATTTGAGTGAATGCATTTCTTGAAAAAATGCTTCCGGTTCCTCTTCACGGTGGGCCCCCTCTAGTTCAGGCTCACTCATGTATTTAACATTTTTGGGCTGGCCTGCTTTACACTTAATTCCTACTTTATTATTGGTGTTGGTAGAACCAACAATAATTTCCTTGCCCGGGTTGGTGTCAATATTTGAGTTTTGCATCACCATCTTTGGGCTTAGACCCATGTTCATTACATCTTTTAGGACCCTAGAAGATATTTGGTCCAAGTTCTCCACCGGGGAAGCTCCCCCCAAGTCAAACTCTGGATTACGATCAGTTATATTTGGCTCAACTCCACGATCCTCTGAGATAACCTCTTGCGTATTTTTCAAAACAATTCCAGTTAAGGCTTGCTCTTTTACCCTGATGTGGCATGGATCATTAACTCCGCCGCCCATAAACTCTTCCTCTCCCAAACGCCTTGAAAAATCTGTATTGGAAATATGCTCGTTATCATTTGAATCATTCCCGAAACAATTAATGTTACAAGCTTCATCCACCAGCTTTCCGGAGCTCTGAGATCCTACCGGCGATGGCTTTGCAGTTTCCTCCGTCGAAGATTCAGACTGACTTTCATTTTCTTGATACCCCTTGCTTCCTTCCATAGTCTTTTTCTTTGACTGTAAAAGATCTACTGAAGTATCGCTAAACCCAATCTCCACAACACGAATGTTATACGTAGAACTCCCAACCTGAATTTCGACCACCTCTTCAATTTTATTTACTTGACTTGTCGACACCAGCAATCGAACCTTTTCGCAGTCAAACGAATGTTTCACGTTCTCACCAAAAGCTTCTAACTTCCCCCACAATTCAGCCACTCGTTTGAGCGTAATATGGTTCCAACAGTGTAGTGGCAATCCAGAAACTTCAATCCACGCCGCCCGATCCTTATACCTCCAAGATTCTACCCAAGGGCCAACCACCATGAAAATCTCTTTCAGATACGACCAGTCTAGTTCTTCCAGCATTAAAAATAGTTCATCATCATCAAACGACAACAGGTAAGATTTGCCATCCATCCTCTGGACCTTGATGTCTCCCAGACCCCATTTTTGCAATCTATCAGTTATGCTTTTTACACTACACACAGACGCCATCTCCCCCACCAAACTTCTCTTCAGTTTCCACAATTCCTCCTCTTCCACGTGACCCTCAATTCTCCTTCTACCTGCGACCACTTTTTCACTAAACTCCCCCACTTCCTTTACAAATCCTTTAGCCTTAACTGTATTTACTCCGTCTGGATGAACCTTTGGTAATGTCGACCTCTCGGCCTCGCCATTGAGTGGGACTCCTTGTTCCTGCACTTGCTTCCTTGCAGAAGCAACAAAGTTCTCTCTATTTTCTCTATTTTCATTCATTACCTTTCCTCTGATTCTGGCCAGTGCCACTTTTAATCTGTAACCATACAACCTGAAGCCATTCAACCTGTGAAGAGCTCTTAATGCATCCGTTCGATTGCCAAACCTCACAAATCCAAACTTTTTTTCACCCCTACTCGGTCTGTTGGCTATGAACGCGTTGAGGACATTCCCGTGTCTTGCAAAAGCGAACCACAAACCTTGCCACTGCATTGCCTTTGGAATATTTTCCACGTACAAAGTGACTGCTAGTTGCCCTCCCCTGCAGTCTCCTTGAAGATGTTGCAAAGACATGGTCTTTTTCTGCTAGTTGCCCTCCCCTGCACAAAAAAATTATTATTCTCTTGGAGTTACGACATAATTCCAACGATATATCACTCGCTTCCGGCGACGGAGCTCCGCCGCTCTTCTCCATGCACATCATATCACGTACATCCAAGTCTGCTGTATATTCATCATCACTGCTTTCTTTGTACTGAATTAGTTGTTTCTCCTCATCGGTTCTGGTGGAAATACAACCACAGGAAAGAGACAATTCTAAACAGATTCCGGCATCAGTACCGGCTTTCTTTGATTCCGACGGAAAGGCTCCGCTGCTCTTCTCCATAGGTTCTGGTTTCTTGGCTTGTTTCACCTTATCAGTTGCTGCAGGAGATGGCGTACAACCGAGTGAAAGAGACAAGTCCACCGAAGCATGGCTCTCTTCACGATCTGGGCTTCCTTCTTTTTCCCTAATGTCGCCGCCGTCGTCGTCCATGAAATTGAAAAAGATGAGTTTCCTGTCCGGCATTGCTGAATCAGTAGAGCTCCGGCTGATAGTGTTTACTAGGGTTTATATAGTTAGACGATTTGAATCTTTTTCCTCAAGTAATCCTCCTTGGGGAAGGTTTACTAAACCGACATTGTCACATTTATTTATCTTAAGGAAAAAAAAGGCTAACGGCTAATAGTGCTTTTTAATAGTTTATAATTTATTATTTTGTAGGTTTTATTTTTATATATAATTTTAAAATTTTGCGATGTTAAGTACTCCCTATGTTTTATTATTGTTAAAGTTAAGATAAAAATCGTCTTGTCTCTTAACATGCCTTCTTTTATGCTCTCACTTTAAAATAGTAGGTTTAGAGTTTAATGTTAAGAATTATAGTTAGGGTTTAGAAAATTAGGGATAGCGTGTATTTTTTAGGGTGTAGAATTTTGAGTTTAAGACTTAGAATTTGAAAATTAAAATTAAGATTTATAATTTAATTTTTAATTAATTTTTAATATCGGGCATAAAAAAAAACATGATTAGTGGCCGAGTATTTTTACCCGTTGAGTTAGTCAATCAGCACTGTTTTATCCCTTTCTTTTTTATAATAAGCCTAGTACACCGCCACTGTTAATCTTTAAGAAATTTCATTCCCCCTAGAATTACAAAAAGGGGCTTTTATTAATTATTAGAGTTAATTTTTTTGAACATCTTTTGATTTAATTTTAAATAAATAATTTTTGGATTAGCATAAATATAAAAAAAGTAAAAAAAAATTATTAAGTCTTTAAATTTAAATTTTGGAATGGACAAAAATCTTATTTGACTAATATCTAAACTAAAAATAACCTAAAATGTTATTATACTGAAAATTTTGAAAGGAACAACGATCCCTCTCATTTATAGGGGTGAGCGTTCGATCAAGTCGAGTCAAAACTTTTTGACTTATACGAGTTAACACGTCATATTTTTCAACTCAAACTTTATTTGATTTTTTTTATTCAAGTCAAGTTTTGAAATTCGAGTCGAATCGAATTTTCAAGTTCTTATATAAATTTAATTATAATTATTTATCATGTTATAATACAATTTGATTCCAATTTAAACGACTTTCTCTAATCATATATATAAGATATACATGCATATTTGTTCATATTTTTTTTTCATAAGTGGCATATATTTTTTATAAAAAATTGAGGAACTCGACTTGAACTTAAAAATCCATCCACTAATAACTAAAAATTTTGAGTTATTTAAGTTACTCGGATTTTTATTTTACAACCCAAACTTTATTTAAATTTTTTTAAGTCGAGTCGAATTAAAACAAGTCGAATTTTTCGCCTCGAGTCTAGTTCTGCTCATCCCTAGTCATTCACGTATTGGCTTTGTCCATGGCTAACAGTGGGGTAGATATCTATAAATTTTAAATTAACCAAATTTGAATCTAGAAACCTACCTAAATATTTGAATACATTTTTACACGCAAATTATTTGAGTATTACTATCTAAATTTAAATTAAATATTATTATTCACATTTAGTCCCGAAAGAAGGTTTAAGTCCACTTTAGTCTCAGAACTTGAGAACTTTTTTCCACTTGATACTTGAACTTAGATTCTAGTCAAGAATAAAATGTATGACAGAGTCCAAGTTTGGAAAAATTGTCAGGTTTTGGGACTAAAATGTACTAAAGGGACCAACATATAAGAAGTTTAAAGTTCAAGGATTAAAGTGGACAAAAAAGTTTGAAGATCAAGTTGAGAAAATGTGTCAAATTCAGCGACTAAAAATTGTTTTATCCCATTGGTTTAATATTTGTTTCTTTTCCTGGGCTTGTGTTTTAGGTAACATAAGAGGTCGTTTGGTTCACATAATGTAAAATTACCTTTGGTAATATGATTCTTAGAATGTAATATGACTTGACATATTACTAGAAATATTGCAATACCTTGTTTGGTTTATTTGGTAGGAATATAAGATAACAGTGTTTGGTTGAGGGATTATAAGATTACATGATAACAAATTTGATCATATTGTCCTTATGATATATATTTTTGTAACAAGTTAAACTTCTAATTTTAATTAAAAAAAATATTTGAATGACACTATCTAATTTTAATATATATATATATATATATATTTCATGCATTGTTAATTTAATTTGTATTTTAAACTTATATTTTTAAATAATTTTCATAATTATTAATTTTAAAAATATTTGAATGACACTATCATAGTTTTCAAGGGGAACTACCTGTATTCTTACAACTTTGGTACTTCATCCAATCTATTTTTTAATCTCAAATTCTCATTTATTAGCTTTCATGAACAGGGTAATTATTGAATTATATAAAAACAAATCATACTTTTGCAAAGAAAAGTAAAATTTGTATATTATATATATATATAAAACATTTACACCGGTATAAATTCTTTTTTAATCTCAGTTTTTTCAGTATCACATTTACACATTTACAACTAACTAAGTAACTATGGTTAACTTACACCGGCGTAAATTCTACTGATTTAACTGGTTTTTGAAAATTTTCTAATATATATTATAATGAAAATGTATAATATCAATACAACAGATTAAAAGAAATGAATTGTGTCACCGTAAAGCAAAAACAAGTAGGAAATTAACATATATCCAACAACAATTATGTTTAGGTTTACAAAAATCAATAACCATGGCATTCTTCTAAGATAATACACTACACAATTATATTTAAGCAAATTTTTAACATCGAAGATGGCGGTCCTCTTTGAGTCCCATGACTCTGGAAGAGAATAGATAAGCTTTCGTACAAGCTTTTCTTCAGGAATGAATTCTCCATAACCCTTGAGTCCATTAGTGATGGTGAAGAATCGGTGAAACATCATCTCAATGTCCTCTTCCGGATTCATTTTGAAGTTTTCATACTCTAGGTTGAGGAGGCCGATCTTGGTCTCCTTTGCTTCGTTTGTCCCCTCGTATGTAACCTCGAGCTTGTCCCAAACTTCCTTGGCACTCTCGCAAGAATACATCTTCTCGTATATGTTGAGGCTAAGTGCACAAAAGATGAAATGCAAAGCCTTGCAATTTAGCTACATCTTCTTGCGGTCGTCGGCACTCCACTCTGCCTTGCTTCTTTGTGGTACGAACGAGTCATATTCTATGATATCCCAAAGCTTGTAGTCTTTGGATTTGACAAAGAACATCATCATCGTCTTCCAATAAGCATAATTGGTCTCGTCGAAGAAGGGAGGTTTGTCGATGGATTGCGCCATTGAGTCGGTTGTATGAAAAGTTGATCGAGCTTCTCGGATCACCTCAATAGGATGTTAATTCTCTTCGATTGAGCCTTGCTCTGATACCAATTTTTGAGTTTTTAGGTGCTCGATTCCTTCAACCGTTCTTACTCGCCAAGTGGTAGAGAAGTGGAATATTGAGTGATAGAGGTGTGAAAGCTAAAAATGATAAAGACAAGATGATTTATAGTGATCCAACCTTCTAACCAAGGTCTACATCCACTACCTTAGCTTCCCACTAAGGATTTCCAATCAATCCACTATTGATTCATCCCCTTTTCTAGGCTTAGGAGGAAACCCTTACAAAACCGATCAAGCTATCTACCCAAAGCTTTGATCAAGCCATCTTTACAAAGAGATTAAAAATAAGCAAACTCAAATCCCTCTAATAGCTATTTGTTTGCACAATTAAGCTCTCACCCTCTAAAACACTTGAGTAAATATAAAATTTTTGGCTTACTAGTGTTTGTCTATACAATAAATTTGACAATTAGGCATTAAGACACATTTTGATCATATGTTGTTTTACAATTGAAGCATTAACCATTTCTTGATGCTTAGAGGTCCCTTTTATACTTCTAATTGAGTTTGTAGCTGTTGAGGACCGTTGGGGTTAGATTAGAGCCGTTGGAGCCTTTATTTCCTACCATAAATGCAGTTCTGCAGCTTGGCGTATCGATACCCTTCAAATCGTATCGATACGGTCCCGATAAGGAAGTAGTCGTTGTAACACCCCTAACCTAGGCCGAGAGTTAGGAGCGTTACTGGAGATTGGAAAACGGAATATCGGAAACAAGAAACCATTCTTAATTAAGTTATTCATTTTAATACGCACGCGGAAAGTGGGCTAACAAAAATTTTCTTCTGAACATACATAAACTAAACACAATCTCTTTTAATCTTGCCTACCAATTTACAAGCCAATTTAAATTTTTCCTGTTACCATTATCGAATTCCAATTCCAGATTTATAACTTAACCATTCGGTCACAATGCTTCTATTTAGCCAATTAATTCTAATTGTTATCTAATAAATTACCAAATTACTATCTTGAATATAATTGGATCAAACATGCCGAATACTTAAACTATTCAATATCGTGCCATTCGAAACTTTAATTAAGTAGTCTAGGTGATTTTCGCATTAATCTCATTTACCAATAATTAATTGCATCAATTTTTCATACAAGACATAATAGATTTCAATACCATGGCATTCGATTTCCTTTAATTAGATCATTACAAAATATCATGTTTTTATATGCCCCTAAACCATGTCAAGCTATAGACTATGAACAAAAAAAAAGAATCGGCAAGACCACTAGCTCGACTTACGTTTATATACGACAAAATAATGAGGCTACCTACTTAAATACAAAACATGGTTCTAGCCCCTTAATAAAACATCATGGAGCATATAACTTCAAACAACATCGCAGACTTAAGTTACGACCAAATAAAACAAAACGAATCCTTAAATAGACTTCGAAGCCACCATCTAGGAGTCTAAAGATAAGACTAAGATCATACATATTTCCGAACTTGTAACTTGATCCAATCGAATGCTAGCTTTAAAGTCCAAGCGATCCTGCTAAGGTTGAGAAGAAGAAAACAACAGAGCGATAAGTACAAATAGTACTTAGCGAGGTAATGCTAAATTTAATTCATTCTTGAGCTTTTAATGTGATCAAACATTGAATTTACTAAGCTAGGTTTATTAACATCCAAATTATACCCAACTAAGCTTATGAAATCAAATACACATAGCATCAGGTGTAACACCCTGGGTTTTGGCGGAAAAAAATGATGAAAATGAAATGAATTGAAAATGATATATGTGTTGCCATGGGATATTGAACCTCTAACCTTGGGTATGTAAACCAAACGCTTTAACCAACTGAGCTAAACCGTCTTTTAGTCCTTGTTTCCACCAGTTTTTTATTTAGATTGTGATTAAGTGGGTATACAAAAATAAAATAAACCTAACCAACCCCCAACTCATCATTAATGTTTCAGATCTAAGGAAACATCAGAGATATTTTTCCCAAACCCTTTGAACTTTGGTTGCCGGCCACCGCCCAGATCTCCTCCACCGCTCGTCGGTGTTGTGCACCGCCACCGGCAACTTGGCCGTCTCCCCCTCGCGACCACACCCATTGCCACCACTCGCCATAGTTCATCGCCGTCTATCGTAAAAGTGGCGATAAAGGTTCGACGAGAACCCTCACACCGCATCACTGTTTTCGTCCGATTCCAGCCGTCCGTTCGCGATGTCGCCGCCAGATACGGGCTCCCGACGCGACGACGAACAAAACCCAATCGGCCGATCATTTGTCCGACGCCGGGAAGGGCTTCATCGGAGCTTCGTCGATTCCGGCCTCATCGGTTTTATTTAAGGTAAAATCTGGTAAGATTCCGGCTTGATTTTGTGTTTTTAACGAATGGGTTATTTTGGTGAGCTGACGGGCTTTCAAAATCTGGCAGAACCGACTATTTTGGGGCATTCCGGCGACATTCCGGTGAGCTCTTTAGGGTAAGTGAACCGGTCTGAACCGACTGGACCGGTTGGACCTGTCAACTCAGTCAAACCCGTTGGACTGACCCGACCCAGGCCCAAACCCGTCCGACCCGACCCGTCTGATCCGGCTGGGTTAACTCGTTGAGTCAACTCGGTGAGTTAACTCGTTGAGTCAACTCGGTGAGTTAACTCGTCCGAGTCAACTCAGTGAGTTAACTCGTCCGAGTCAACCCAGTGAGTCAACTCGCTGAGTCAGCCTTGGACCAGTGATGTCAGCATGACGTCAGCGTTGACTTTGACCGCTGACGTCAGCGTTGACTTTGACTGTTGACCAAAAAGTCAAATTTTCTGAAAACTCCTATTTTATGTTTTTCGACGTTCTGAGTCCGATTTTGAAGCCCGTTTTGTAAAATTTCAACTCGAAAGCCTCCGAATCTGACCTCGAACCCAAACTTGTATATGTATTTAATTATTCAGTTAAGAACTTTGTGAATAAGGTCTGATCTTGGAGTTTGTGTATTTAAAGGTGTTCAAAGTTCCTTGTATCCGAGATATGAGAGACGTCAAATTTGGGTTCGAGTGTGATCGAATGAAGTATCATGAATCGACCGATGTAGCTCGGAGTTGAGGTAATACATTACTACCTCTTGTATGCTTTATGATACATAGTGGTACCCGGTAAACACATGCATGATGGTGTTTAAGCGTATGATTAATTCTTTTAATGCCTAATTGAATATGAAAAAGGGTAGTAAACTAGTTGAGACTAGTGCTCGGTTAGAAAGATAAGTGACTTAAAAGAACTTTCGAGATCTAAGAATGATTGATAAGACTGTGATGCTCTAAATTTGGGTTTTGCTTGTTAATGGTTTAAATTTCTGAAATGCTAAGTTAAGAGATGATGAAAATACCATGAGAGTAATGTGATATGAGATTTTACGCTTTATCTGATAAACAACTGATTCATCGGAAATTCTCGTTATATTGGGAATGACCTAGTAATAAGATTTGCATCTCCGGGAATGTAAACATTTAAGCTATTCCTGAATTCTGAATAATCTTCGAAGACAAATTTACAAGAATTTTTCACATGTTCAGAGCTACCAATGGTGTGATTATCAAACAGACTAAAGCTTCTGAAACGACAAAGAGGATTGAAAATATTAATAAGGCAGAATTAATCGGAACAATGTGATGACAAAAAAGGGGGGACTGAATTACCCTCGGGCACTAGATGCCAAAAATTAACTGAAATGATGATTATACCCTCGAGATCATAAATGAATGAGTAGTTGGAACAACCGAAAGGCTCAGAATTATTGTAACACCCTCGGATATGAAGCATCTGAAATACTTGCGAATGCTGAAAGTGACTGAAGGTACCTCTAAGACTGGAATAAGGAAGACCAATAAAGCTAGACAATATAATGACTCTAAAGTGGAAATTCACGGCCTGTGTTTGTAGGTCGTTTCTGATACTATCGTAATTTTGGGAAGATACCATGTGGTGACATGTTCAGGCTATTTGGAGAATGTACTCAGCTATTGGTAGAGCAACATGTTTCCTCAAAAAGATAAATTTGATGCTATGGAACGAGTTCGGGTGTTATATGCATGTTCATGAATTTGGAAAATTACCGCTTGGATACATGTTTGATCTATTGTAGTAAGTTCAGTGGATGTAAGATGAAGATGATCTACTCTGTTGTTACGCTGTAATCAGTTCTGGAAATGAATGCTTAAGAAGTACTTATCCGATTATATTTCAATCTCTGTGTTAATGGTTTCAATTAGTTCAGAGGGACTCGAAAGCTGGATGAGCAGCTAGAATTCTTGAATTCGGTACATCACTGTTTATACCTTGTTGGTTCAGTTTACCAAATTACCCCCGAAGGTCAAAATGACCAACAATACCCTTGTAAGCGTTAGCGATCAAATCACTCTCGATATATCCAAAATCCCAATGATTTTTGATGCATCAACTTCTGATGTTGATTTGACCCGTCTTGTCGAACTCCCCTATTCGTAGGGACCTCGTTCTAAATTCAGTCTAATTGTCAAATGTCATTTTTCTGATATCTATCTAGTACCTCTAAGAAATAAATTGTGACATAAAGTGCGTACCATGTATCTGTAAATAATTTATGTTCTAAATCAATACCGTATGCTTAAAATTTAAAAGTATGATAATGTAGTTCGAAAGGAAGCAAACCTCTGACTTCTGACCTATGATATGAAAAATATATCTGATATATGACATTGAATACGAAGTAATAACAATGATAATAAAATAAATTTGATATATGTCTTCTGGTATAAAAATAGATTTGATATCTATTTTCTGTAATATTGTCTTCTGAATATAAACTGAAATCATTTGGGGTATATTATCTGGGATATGAAATCCTTCTGGACCTAAGCTCCTACGCCCAACGGGCCTAGGGTAAGTCTTTCTGGACCTAAGGCATCCCCTTAGGTAGGCTCCTACACCTCAGGCCTAGGGTAAGACCTTTTGTATGCAGTTCAGGGGATTGCATTCTGTAGTTCGGTTGGAGGGTAGTTAAGTAAATTAATAAAATTTTCTGACATCTTTTGAAACATACCCTACTAAATTAATGCATCAAAATGAACTTTCAGTAAACTTACAATCTATGCCTAATGAACCACTCTGAACTTCTTGATTCAATTTTTGAAATCTGAATCTCTTTGAATCTCCAGCTTTAGACTCATCTCATATGATTCGAGTGAGTGAATGAAGAGCAACTCTGTTATCTTCTAATACGAAACTCAATTAAATAATTTTAAAATAATTAAAATAATTAAATTAATCTAAATTGAAACTCAATTAAATCAAGAAAAATAGAAAGACAATCGGTAAAAATAGAGAGGAAAAAATAAAATTTTGGAGGGAAATAAGCCACCAATTTTTATGCTAGATTGAAAAAAAAGAAAAAGACAATTGGAAAAAATAGAGAGAGAAAAGACAAAATTTTGGAGGGAAATAAGCCACCAATTTTTTAAGCTAGAGATTAATTACTTTTTAGGTCATGTTGCATTTAAAATGTTACATTTTAGTCAACTTTAAGTTTTAGTTTAATTTAATTTAGTCACAAGTATTCCCACGGTTTAGACTTCGGATATAGAAATCCTCTCCCCGTAGTAATATTTAGTCTCTAAAAATTTACTTTTAGTTGAAATTGACTAATCTTTGTAATTTAGTCTATTAATTTAATATATTGATATTTTCGTTCATTTTAATTTCAAAGATTTAATTTTTAGCCAAAATTGACCCCTATTTATTTATATGGTATAATTACAAAATTGATCATTGGACTCTCAAATTTCTCCACTTCCAAATTGTCAATTTAGTATACAATTTCAATTTTATGCTATATTTTATGATGAAATTATAAAATTGGTCACCAAGATCTCAAATTTCTATACTTCATTTTATTATTTATTATATTGTTAACAATAGATATTCGGGTTAAAATCGGGTTAAAATCAGGTCGATATTCGGTTCAACTTTCGGTTCGGGTAGCATTCGGTTCGAGTCCATTCGATTCGGGTCTATTTCGGTTCGGGTCCATTTCGGTTCAACAAAAAATTTCGGTTCGGTTCGGGTTTCGGGTCAACTTCGAATCATCATGTTCGGGTCAAAATCGGGTTTCGGTTCGGGTAATTCAGTTCGGGTTTCGGGTCTCGGGTCAAGTTTGCCAGGTCTAGTTGGATGACTAGTTAGTGTTTTAATCATATCTTTTTAATTACTAATCCAAAATTCACTTATCATATACTGTTAGAAAGGTATTAAACTCAATTTTCTACTCATGTAAACCTCATATTTTTATCTTATTCGAGTAAATACAGTTTATTACTTAAATATACCTTTTTCGATAAATCTAGACAGCTTGTACTGTCCAACTTTAAAAATTAATATCTCATAATTTACATACTGAAATTGAGTTACGTTTTCTCTCAATGATCCTAGACATACCAAAGTGTATACAGTAAAAATTTCAATTCGAAATAACTTATATCCATATTTTGGTGAATTTCCAAAGTTACTACTTATGATTTGTATTCCACTGGACAGCTTACTTATTTATCACCTTTAGCTTAATATTCATCTAATTACATCATTCAAAGTCTAAATTTACTTATGGCATGACTTATACTATTCTTCTATGATATTTTACAGTCCACATTAACTTTTAGTTTCAACGATCAAGTACTCAGTTTTACCAATTTTCCAGTTCAGCCCCTAATCTCCATTATTTTCGAATACATGTCCACTTTTAGTTCTAATCGAATTTTTTCCCTTTTAATTTGTTTTTCCAGCAAACCAAAATTAATTTCTCATAAAATCCTTAGTTCTAATCGAATACATGGCCCTATTTATGCCTCCACACTTAAAATTAAATTTAAGATTTAGGTTTTATAGTTTTAGTTTAGGGTTTAAAGAATTTAGGGTAGGGTATATTTTTTAGGGTGTAGAGTTTAGAATTTAAGGTTAGGGCTTGGAATTCAATTTTATAATATTTTTTAGTGTTGTGGCATAAATATGAACATCGAAAAGGGACAGAGGATTTTTATCCTCGCCATTGGCACTATGACACTTCTTTTTCGTATCATTGTTCTATCATTTAATTTTTTTTTTGAAAAGAATCTAAAAATCTTAATAAATTTGTATAATAATACATTTTGTTCTCATTATTTATATATTTGATCCTAATACTCGAATGATTTAAAGAAATCAATCCCATTTTTTAAAGATTCAAACTACCCGCTAAAACGAAACGTCAATCACTACTTGGTCATTGACCCATCTTTATATTCTGTCGATTAACGGAAACTGTTAGTTTCTCTAAAAATGATAAATATCACTCTCAACTGCATTCCCCGCCCCAACTCTCCATTTCTTTCTCGAGAAGGTGAGAGAAAATCATCCATATTTAAGGTAGCCAATGTGACAATCAATCAGAGGCAAGTTCTAAAAGTCATTTGTGCTCCAATTGAAAACGAATCAAGTTTGGCCGCTTTGTTTCGCGATCGATCTTGTGACGGATCTAGAAACTGGTACAATGGATGGCGTAAGAATTAAGATCCGGTCCTTACGAATCGAAGGAACTTAGCTCATTGATTCTGTTTCTCGACATCTTCAGAAAAGAAATGAGAACTGTGATTGCTTGATCAGGTAAATTTGCATTTCCTTTTGCTTTTATAATTTGAAGTTTCCTTTGGTTTTTAAGCGTTTAGGTTCATCTTAAATAGGTATTGATATTAAGCATTACAATGAAACACTCTGAGTTTCTTAACTGGTGGAAAAAGCCAATACTTTTTCTCGAGAATGAAACTCTAACTGTTAGAATTCTTGGTTCGAGAACGAAACTTGAGTTTATTAACTAGTGGAAAATGCTAGTTTATTAATATCTATTCATACAAACTCTTAACTCTTTAACAATGCGCATGCACACAAAGCAATTCGTACCCGTATTTTCTAAGATAAATATCATTCGTTTTTCCGCTAAATACATGTACTTGTTTCCCTACCGGCTACCCCTACAGAAGAACTTGGAAAACATTACTCCCTTGGAGCTCGATTCAGAACCGAGAAGTTGAACCTTGAGTTTGGGATATCCCAGTAAAGCCCGGTCTCATCGTTAAGCTTAAGATCCCTCCTGCTCACAAAGTTTGGAATCCAATTCTGGATGAAGACGTAGGCTCCATTCTTCCATCTCTTGAACACCAAAGCATGATCATTGTTTGTATCGCTGAGATCGCTCGTGCTAAGCTTCTTCTTGATGCACAATGGATGGCGTAAGAATTAAGATCCGGTCCTTACGAATCGAAGGAACTTAGCTCATTGATTCTGTTTCTCGACATCTTCAGAAAAGAAACCGAGAACTGTGATTGCTTGATCAGGTAAATTTGCTTTTCCTTTTGCTTTTATAATTTGAAGTTTCCTTTGGTTTTTAAGCGTTTAGGTTCATCTTAAATAGGTATTGATATTAAGCATTACAATGAAACACTCTGAGTTTCTTAACTGGTGGAAAAAGCCAATACTTTTTCTCGAGAATGAAACTCTAACTGTTAGAATTCTTGGTTCGAGAACGAAACTTGAGTTTATTAACTAGTGGAAAATGCTAGTTTATTAATATCTATTCATACAAACTCTTAACTCTTTAACAATGCGCATGCACACAAAGCAATTCGTACCCGTATTTTCTAAGATAAATATCATTCGTTTTTCCGCTAAATACATGTACTTGTTTCCCTACCGGCTACCCCTACAGAAGAACTTGGAAAACATTACTCCCTTGGAGCTCGATTCAGAACCGAGAAGTTGAACCTTGAGTTTGGGATATCCCAGTAAAGCCCGGTCTCATCGTTAAGCTTAAGATCCCTCCTGCTCACAAAGTTTGGAATCCAATTCTGGATGAAGACGTAGGCTCCATTCTTCCATCTCTTGAACACCAAAGCATGATCATTGTTTGTATCGCTGAGATCGCTCGTGCTAAGCTTCTTCTTGATGCACAATGGATGGCGTAAGAATTAATATTTTTAAAAATTTTTAAAATCTAAAGGACTAAAATTATAATTAAAATTATCTCTTAAAAAATAAAAATCAAATTTAATAATTACTTTATAATATTTTTAATAAGTTAGAATCAAAGTTTGGATCGCTCGTACTAACGATGAACATCGATGAACATTATTAATATTTTTAAAAATTTTAAAAATCTAAAGGACTAAAATTATAATTAAAATTATCTCTTAAAAAATAAAAATCAAATTTAATAATTACTTTATAATATTTTTAATAAGTTAGAATCAAATATACTCAATTCTCCTAAACCCTAACAAAATTAATATCTTAAAAAATATACTCAATTCTCCTAAACCCTAACAAAATCAATCTCTTCAAAAAATAGAAATCAATTTATAATTTTTTAATAGATTCGAATCAAATATACTCAAATCTCCTAAATCTAAACCCTAACAAATTTCGTTTTGAAACATTATTGTAATAAAAGAAGAAACTTGTAGAAAATTTTCTGTAGTCTTCAAATGGCAATAGCAGGAAATTCTAACCATTGCCTACATTCGTTCTGAAATCTAATTTTCTGTAGTCTTCAAATGGCAATAGCATGAAATTCTAACCATTGCCTACATTCATTCTGAAATCTTATATCTTCTCATTTTGGAAGTCTACCCTAATCTTATATCTTATATCTTTTCAAATTTCGTTTGAATTTGTTAGGGTTTAGGTTTAGGAGATTTGGGTATATTTGATTCGAATCTATTAAAAAAATTATAAACTGATTTCTATTTTTTTAAGAGATTGATTTTGTTAGGGTTTAGGAAAATTGGGTATATTTTTTTAAGAGATTGATTTTATTAGGGTTTAGGAGAATTGGGTATATTTTTTTAAGAGATTGATTTTGTTAGGGTTTAGGAGAATTGAGTATATTTGATTCTAACCTATTAAAAAAATATTATAAAGTAATTATTAAATTTATTTTTTATTTTTTAAGAGATAATTTTAATTATAATTTTAGTCCTTTAGATTTTTAAAATTTAAAAAAAAATTAATGGTGTTCATCGATGTTCATCGGTAGTGGTGTTCAGCAATGTTCGTCGCACGTGGTAGACTCATCCATTGTTGAAAAACAATTAATAAATTGTTGAAAAATCCTTAGTGGTAGCTAAGGTAGTGTATGTAGAGTTCATTTGGAACTTGAACCACTCTAAATTGCTTTGTTCTTCAATTTTAGTCATTCCACTTTCTCCAACAAAATTTTAAAAATTCAATTACCCCCTCTCTTGACTTTATCAATCCATTGATTCACTCAACAGTTTGTAACAGCCTCGTCACTTCTACTAATGCCTTATGGATTACTCTATTGCATGAGAAGTATAGAGTGACTGATATCTGTCCTAGCTCGATCGGGCGTGCCAATTGTTCATCCTTGTGGCGTTCTCTGTCTAGCATTTGGCCATAGTTTTACACTTTAATTGGATGGTCTATTGAGGATGGTTCTGTGATTAACTTTTGGACTGATAATTGGTTGTCAAGTTTGGGTCCGCTAACTAATTGGCGAAGCTTTAACGTTGATGTTGATTTGTCTATGAAGTTATCGTCCTGCATTTTATCGGATGGCACATGAAATACGAGTTTTCTTCATCACTTCCTCCAGCTTCATGCCATCGACTTCATCACCGGCAAGCTACCACCTTACCCCTCACAAGGGGCTAATCTTTGCTACTGGACCAAGGCAAATACAAGGGTCTTTTTTTGTTAAAAGTGCTTACTCCCTTGTTTTGGACCATTCTTGAGTAATCCTGCGCATCACTAGCATCTAATTTGGAAGCTACGGGTGCCTGAGCGAGTGATTTGTTTCCTTTGTCTTGCCATGAGAGATAAGCTTCTCTCTAATGAGATAAGCTTCTTGTCTTGCGCGTGCACACTCTACTGAGTCTCTTCTACACATTCTCTTATTTGAGTGGTTAGTTATGAATCTTGGCCATGATGAACCTTTCTATGCTGACTGTCCTTAAAATATTATCTTTGCTTCATTTGCCGCATTTCTATTTGGAAAAAAAATTGTATAACAACTCATTTAATTTTAATTATATATTTTATATTAGATCAATTTGATCAATACATGTTTAATTATATATTTTATATTAGATCAATTTGATCAATACATGTACTTGTTTCCCTACCGGCTACCCCTACAGAAGAACTTGGAAAACATTACTCCCTTGGAGCTCGATTCAGAACCGAGAAGTTGAACCTTGAGTTTGGGATATCCCAGTAAAGCCCGATCTCATCGTTAAGCTTAAGATCCCTCCTGCTCACAAAGTTTGGAATCCAATTCTGGATGAAGACGTAGGCTCCATTCTTCCATCTCTTGAACACCAAAGCATGATCATTGTTTGTATCGCTGAGATCGCTCCGGCTGATAGTGTTTACTAGGGTTTATATAGTTAGACGATTTGAATCTTTTTCCTCAAGTAATCCTCCTTAGGGTAGGTTTACTAAACCGACATTGTCACATTTATTTATCTTAAGGAAATAAAAAGGCTAACGGCTAATGGTGTTTTTTAATAGTTTATAATTTATTATTTTTTAAAAAATCGCTTGATAAGTACTCCATATGTTTTATTATTGTTCAGTTAGTCTATCAGCACTGTTTCATTCCCCCTAGAATTACAAAAAGGGGCTTTTTATTAATTATTAGAGTTAATTTTTTTTTTAACATCTTTTGGAGTTAATTTTAAATAAATAATTTTTGGATTAGCAATAAGTAAATATCAGAAAGTTTGAAAGTTTTTTAAGTCTTTAAATTTAAATTTTGGAATAGACAAAAATTTTATTTGACTAATATATAAATTAAAAATTACCTAAATGATATTATACCAAAAATTTTGAGTTATTCGAGATAACACGTCATATTTTACAACTCAAACTTTATTTGAAATTTTTTTTGGGTCGAGTCGAGTTTTCGAGTTACTATATAAATTTAATTGTAATTGTTTATCATGTTATAGTACAATTTGATTCCAATTTAAACGGCTTTCTCTAATCATATAAGATATGCATGCATATTTGTTAATATTTTTTTCATAAGTGGCATATATTTCTTCATATTTTTATATCGGTATATTTTTTTTGATCAATCATATGATTTTATTGAGAAGAAATCATACAAAACATCCAAACTCGGGCCTCATTAAAAACCTCCCTACACCTAAATGGAGGAAAAGAGTACCCAAGTTGGATCCGGAAATACACTCAATGACCCGAAAATTCACCCCATATCAAATACACGACACCCCACCCTCGAAACGAAACACCATATACACACCCCAGCGAACCTGCTGTCCTCCCCCGCACCCCGCACGAATACATCGCCCCTAAAGCCCAGATGCAGTGCCATGCCATCGCGCCCCTGCCCAACAGCCGGTCATAGGTGCTCGTCGCCCAAGAGGCGACTAAAATCCCACACGCAACCAGTCCTGCCGATCAACTCCTCCCTTGGCTAGCGTATCCGCAATCCCATTAGCTTCCCGATGCGCATGTTGGAAAGTGCAATTCACAACTCGACATACTCGATCAATCCTCCGAAACAACCAATCATATTTCCAAAGTCTACTCTCCTTATTCATTACCCACGAAAGAGCTACTAACGAATCAGATTCAAGAACACAAGGCCATGCACGCCATTGCGAACCGTTAAACGCCTCAAGTGCGTAGCAAATCGCAGTAAGTTCAGCTTCGTTCGAATCAATAATGCCCAACGGACCAGCAAACATAGCCAACAATCTACCCCCTGCATCACGTAACACCCTGCATCGGTATATATATATCAGGAAAATTTGAGGGACTCAACTTGAACTTAAAAATCCATCCACTAATTACTAAAAAATTTGAGATATTCAAGTTACTCGTATTTCTATTTTACAACTCAAATTTTATTTGAAATTTTTTCGAGTCGAGTTTTTTCGCCTCAAGTTGTTGAAACCTTAGGGTTTCTTGATTTTAGAATTGGGAAGCGTGAAGAACGCGAGAGGGAGAGAGAGAGAAAATTGGGAGAGTTTTTATTAGTATTGGGAAAATTAAAAGTCAAAACCAGCTTATACAATATAAACAACACTTATATAATACTAACTAAAACATTAAACCGTTTCTTTAACTTCTTTAATAACTAACTAAGCTAAGCTCTATTAGCCTCCCTCAAGTTGGAGTATATATATCATGTATGCCCAACTTGGATATGGCATGATTAAAAGGAGAATGTTGCAACGCCTTTGTGAAGCAATCTGCCAACTGATAATGTGTAGAAACAAGAAGTGGAGTGATCAACCCTTGATGAAGCTTTTCCCGAATGAGATGTCAGTCAATCTCAATGTGTTTGGTCCGTTCTTGTTGAACCAGGTTTTCTGCAATGCGAATAGCAAACATATTATCACAATAAAGGTTTGTGGGAGTAATTACATTAAGCTGTAAATCAGAAAGCAAATAGCTCAGCCATTGAATCTCGCAAGAGACAGATGCTAGTGATGTGTATTCAGACTCACTAGACGAATGAGAGATTGTTTGATGTTTCTTTGAGCGCCAAGATACGAGAGCTGAACCAAAAAAAACACAAATGCCAGTAAATGATTTCCTTGAATCAGGGCAGGAAGCCCAATCAGAATCACAAAAGACATTAATTTTTATAGGGTTATTAGCAGAAAAGAAAATCTATTGTCCAGTGGTGCCCTTAAGATATCTAAGAATTCTATGGGCAGCTTGCATATAAATATCAGTATGGGCTGAAATAAATTGAAAGAGTTGATGGAAAACAAAGTAAATATCAGGTCTTGTGTTTGTCAAATACAATAACTTTCATATTAATCTCCTATAAGAAGTAATGTCTGATAAAGCAATTCCTTCATGTTTAAAAAGTTTAGCCTTAGCAAGTAAAAGAGTCGAAACAAGTTTGAATTTAAAAAATTAGTTTCTCCAAGTAAGTCTAGAGTATACTTTCTTTGGCACAAATTAATACCCTTTTCAGACCTAGCTACCTCAAGCCCCAGAAAGTACTTTAACTTACCTAAATCTTTAATTTTAAAACAATCATGCAAATAATCTTTAATAGAAGCTATTTCAGGCTCATTGGGACTAGCTAAGACTATGTCATCAACATAAACTGCAAGAGCAATGAAAGTGTTACTTGATCCTTTTACAAAAAGAGAAGTTGTTACTCCCTTAGCCCGGCCTAGACGCTTAACCCGAACTACGAAGATTACACGGGGAAAACCAAAGTCAACCCGAAAGTCAACCTTGATTAACGACCCTTTTTTTTCTTTTTAATCTTTTCTAGATCCATATTAAGCCTATGTGATTACTCGAGATTCATTTCAGAGAAGGGCACAGCGATCGAAAAACATTTAGGGACTCAATTGCATAAATTACACTTTTAGAGACCAAAATGTAATTTTTTAGAAATTATAAAAACATTTAGGGACTCAATTGCATAAATTACACTTTTAAGGATCTTAAGCTAGAGCATGGCATCAAACACATAATTACCCAATCTATATGCATGCTTCCTAGCCAAAAAACCAATAAAAGCTATCAAACCTCAAACCAAACCTTTAGGACCATTTACAACTCATAAAAGCCATCATAAACATGACACAAACTTAAGGAGTTCAAAACACATCTCCCAAATACAAGCTTGGTGTCCCATTTCCAAATATCAAAACTAAAGTGTATAAAAACATCACCATACATGAGCTTTGCACTTCCTTGGATGTTCTTAACCTTCTTGCTGCCCCAAAACACTTCAATTATCTGCATTATTGGTAAAAGAGAGAGTAAGCATATTTGCTTAGTGAGGCATGCTCTAAAGAAAACCAACACAATAATGTATTAATCAAAACACTTTCTCAAAAGCCTTTTCTACAACATGCTCATTCTATCTCATGCTTGAAAACCATTTCAAAGCAACTCTTCATTGAAAACACATGTACCTCAATTTCTATCTCATGCATTTAAACCAATGCAAATCTCATGGCAAGGCCATACACATGCTTGTGAAAACCAAAGCATTTCATATACAAATCTCATATGCATTTTTCATAGCATAAATCATCTCATCACTAGGCACATGTAAATCAAAAGCATTTTCATACAATATATTGGCATTTCACATCTCGTTACTACTCGAATATGCAGAAAACATTCTCAAACCACTAGACGCTTCCGGTGGAATCTCACATCACCGTACTCACATGGCGGAATCTCTCATCGCCACAAAGCTAGGGTATTTCACCAAGTCCTACTCGATGGAATGCCCATCATCGGTCTCTCCCTTTGGATTAAACCAAAGAGCACGTACGAATTTTTAGTTTATAGTGCACTCTCATCCTATTGATCGATCAATTATATCGTGTAAGTATCTCATCTTCTATGCCAATATATTATGTCAAAATATCATCTCACCTAATGTTTTTCATGCAATATTTCTCAAATCTCTCTCATCTCATTTCAAAACCATAACATTTATCATGCTTTAAAACAAAAACACAAAACTCATCAATGCAACGTGTTATTTCATGAAATCAATTCAAGCATCATCTCATGCTACAAAACATGCATAAAAACAGTAGGAATTTATCTATCTCAAACCATGAGCATGTAAAAGCATTTTAGGGGCAACCACCACATATAAGAAAGCAATCTAGCCAATACTTACTTCCGGACTTAGGAAAGGTTTGAAACATTTCCTAAATCCTCAAACCTTGTTTCTTTGTCCCTCAAGGACTTCTAAAACCATTCACACTCACCGATTACGTTTTGTTTGCTCGCCGAAATGCTATCTAAGCTCCCAGATCAACACCAAAGGCGTCTGAAGTTGTCTCTCCTATTTATAACACATAAGATCATAGGATTAATGCATCATCATGCATTGAAATCATCAGCCACACATCTAAACTCGCTGCTCTACTCTAGAACCTCATTTCGGCTACCAAAAACAACCGAAATCATCCCCAAACTCTTCCAAAACAAAGCACAGCTAAGATCCACCACTTCTAATCATTTCTAAACATCAATCAACATCAATAACCACCAAAAACTCGTCCTTATACCTCCAGCTATAACAGAACACCAAAACCACCCCGAAAACCACCATTCTAGCATACAAAACTTAGGAATCCAAGCCTATTCGGGATTTGTTTGATAAAACATCATTTATAACATCAATTAACATCCAAAAAATACATTAGAAAACAACCTCAAAACAGAGTCTAACCATCAACCACGAAAATCACCAAGATCTCTCTAAAAACCTTGAGTTTAAATACAATTTCTTGTTTCTAACATTAAATCAACTCAAAAATCATTAACAAAGGATTGATAAATTGGGAATTTCAGTAAAGAACTGATCATTAGAGGAGAAGGATGAAGCTTACCTTTAACGGCTGATTTCTCCTTGATTTGGGCAAGTTTTCTTGAAAATCCAATGTGAAAACAATAGGGTTTGGTGAGGAAAAGATTAAGAATCAAAAGGAGATTGAAATCTCATCAAAAGGAATGAAAATCAGAGGCTAATTGATGGAGGAAATGTGTTTGGCTGAAAAGAAATTGAGAGAAAATGAAATGAGAGAAAGTTGACGTAAGGTAGTTATGAAAAGTCAAAGATAGTTTTTCCTTTAATCAATCTTTATTTCCTTTAATTAAAACATTATTAAAATCACCGAAAATAAGGAGAAATCTGATTAAAAACATTTTGGTAAAATTAGCTCCTTAAAGATTCAATGTTTCAATCCTTTACAAAACAATCACTATTTAACTTTTGCAAAAACTGTGATTTGATCACTACACCGAAATGTAGTATTTCCAAACCTTATTTTGTAAAATTGATTTCATCATGATCATTCATATAATAAGTGATGATTTTTAAGTATTTTCCATATTTTTAAAACATCCCGAACTAGGTGTTCCCTAAATCTCCCTTTAAGATTCGAACCGTTCTCGACCGGTCCAATTCGAACTCTAAAACATCTAGGCCCAAAATCGGGGCGTTACAGAAGTATCTGCAGAAGCTTGCTTAAAACCTTGGTGAATCAGAGCTTTTTGTTAATTTGCAAACAAGACCAGGTTTATCATGTTTAAAACTAGGAGGTAAGTCCATATAGACTTCCTCATCCAAAAAATCATGCAAGAATGCATTATTAATGTTCAACTGATGCAGAAACCAATTTTAAGAAGATGCAACAATAAGTAATGTCCTAATAGTTGTTATTCGAGCAACTTGACTAAAAGTATCTAAAAAATCTACCCCAGATTATTATGAGTAGCCTTATGCTACAAGACGAGCTTTGTATCTTTCTAAAGTGCCATCAGACTTCAATTTGGTCTTAAAAACCCATTTACAGCCTATTACTTTCTTTCCTGGAGGGAGAGGGACAAGTTCCCATGTTTTGTTAATTTTTAAAGCTTTAATTTCACTAGTCATTGTATTTCTCCAACACTCATGTTTTATAGCTTGAGTATAAGAGTTAGGTTCAACAAGAATATCAATGTTATTAACATATGCATTATAAATGTTAGATAAAGCATTATAGCAAAAACAATTATTAATGTTATGTGGTGATGTTCTAGATCCTGAAATAGTAACCTCATAATCTCTAAACTTAGAAGGTAAACAAGCAGTCTTGCGTGGCCTTGAAACAGAAGAAATAATAGGCTGCTGAGAATGACCATGTTGTTAAACCTATTGCAAATCTGAATCCTGGTTAACAAATTCAGGAGAATTTGCAGCTTGAACAGGTTCAGAACTAAAAGAAGTATTGTGAATGGGATGAGAAACAGAATTGTCTAGAATAATATCAAAATGAGTATCAATCATGAACACTTCATGAGTAGAAATATCATTATCATAGGTGAGAAGAACAATTTTATTGATAGTTTTGATAGAGTTAAAAGAAAAGTCAGATTCTGAAAAAACAACATCTCTAGATATGAAAACGGACTTGGTATTAATATCACAGAGTTTATAACCTTTTATATGTTTAGGAAAACTTATAAAAACACATTTAACAGCTCTTGAATCCATTTTGGTTCTAGGCTTAGGCAACACTGAAGCAAAAGCGGTGCATCCAAAACCCCAAAATGAATTCTTTATTTTCTTTAAAAACCCTAATCTTTGATGCTCAGTACTACCGCTAATCAGTGCCGTGTCTTCTTCGATCGCCATTGGGGATGGAAATTTAATTTTTGTAGTATTTTTAATGTTAGGGCATAAATATGGACACCGAAAAGGGACAGGGAATTTTTATTCTCGCCATTGGCACTATGCCACTTCTTTTTTGTACCATTCTTCTATCATTTAATTTAAAAAAAAAAACTAAAAATCTTAGTAAATTTGTATAATAATACAATTGATTATCATTATTTATATATTTGATCCTAATACTCGAATGATTTAAAGAAATCAATCTCATTTTTTAAAGATTCAAACTACCCGCTAAAACGAAACGTCGGTCACTACTTGGGCATTGACCCATCTTTATATTCTGTCGATTAACGGAAACGGTTAGTTTCTCTAAAAATGATAAATCTCACTCTCAACCGCATTCCCCGCCCCAACTCTCCATTTCTTTCTCTAGAAAGTGAGAGAAAATCATATCCATATTTAAGGTAGCCAATGTGACAATCAATCAGAGGCAAGTTCTAAAAGTCATTTGTGCTCCAATTAAAAACGAATCAAGTTTTGGCCGCTTTGTTTCGCGATCGATCTTGTGATGGATCTGGAAATTGATACAATGGATGTCGTAAGAATTAAGATTCAGTCCTTACGAATAGAAGGAACTCAGCGCATTGATTCTGTTTCTCGACATCTTCAGAAAAGAAATCGAGAACTGTGATTGCTTGATCAGGTAAATTTGCATTTCCTTTTGCTTTTATAATTTGAAGTTTCCTTTGGTTTTTAAGCGTTTAAGTTCATCTTAAATAGGGATTGATATTAAGCATTACAATGAAACACTCTGAATTTCTTAACTAGTGGAAAAAGCCAATACGAGAATAAAACTCTAACTGTTAGAATTCTTGGTTCGAGAACGAAACTTGAGTTTATTAACTAGTGGAAAATGCTAGTTTATTAATATCTATTCATACAAATTTTTAACTCTTTGACAATGCGCATGCACCTTATAGACAAAACGATTCGTATCTATGTCTCCTAAGATAAATATCATTCGCTTTTCGGCTGAATACATGTACTTGTTTCCCTACCCATACAGAAGAACTTGGAAAACATTACTCCCTTGGAGCTCGATTCAGAACCGAGAAGTTGAACCTTAAGTTTGGGATATCCCAGTAAAGCCCGATCTCATCGTTAAGCTTAAGATCCCTCCTGCTCACAAAGTTTGGAATCCAATTCTGGATGAAGACGTAGGCTCCATTCTTCCATCTCTTGAACACCAAAGCATGATCATTGTTTGTATCGCTGAGATCGCTCGTGCTAAGCTTCTTCTTGATGCACAATGGATGGCGTAAGAATTAAGATCCGGTCCTTACGAATCGAAGGAACTTAGCTCATTGATTCTGTTTCTCGACATCTTCAGAAAAGAAACCGAGAACTGTGATTGCTTGATCAGGTAAATTTGCTTTTCCTTTTGCTTTTATAATTTGAAGTTTCCTTTGGTTTTTAAGCGTTTAGGTTCATCTTAAATAGGTATTGATATTAAGCATTACAATGAAACACTCTGAGTTTCTTAACTGGTGGAAAAAGCCAATACTTTTTCTCGAGAATGAAACTCTAACTGTTAGAATTCTTGGTTCGAGAACGAAACTTGAGTTTATTAACTAGTGGAAAATGCTAGTTTATTAATATCTATTCATACAAACTCTTAACTCTTTAACAATGCGCATGCACACAAAGCAATTCGTACCCGTATTTTCTAAGATAAATATCATTCGTTTTTCCGCTAAATACATGTACTTGTTTCCCTACCGGCTACCCCTACAGAAGAACTTGGAAAACATTACTCCCTTGGAGCTCGATTCAGAACCGAGAAGTTGAACCTTGAGTTTGGGATATCCCAGTAAAGCCCGATCTCATCGTTAAGCTTAAGATCCCTCCTGCTCACAAAGTTTGGAATCCAATTCTGGATGAAGACGTAGGCTCCATTCTTCCATCTCTTGAACACCAAAGCATGATCATTGTTTGTATCGCTGAGATCGCTCGTGCTAAGCTTCTTCTTGATGCACAATGGATGGCGTAAGAATTAATATTTTTAAAAATTTTTAAAATCTAAAGGACTAAAATTATAATTAAAATTATCTCTTAAAAAATAAAAATCAAATTTAATAATTACTTTATAATATTTTTAATAAGTTAGAATCAAAGTTTGGATCGCTCGTACTAACGATGAACATCGATGAACATTATTAATATTTTTAAAAATTTTAAAAATCTAAAGGACTAAAATTATAATTAAAATTATCTCTTAAAAAATAAAAATCAAATTTAATAATTACTTTATAATATTTTTAATAAGTTAGAATCAAATATACTCAATTCTCCTAAACCCTAACAAAATTAATATCTTAAAAAATATACTCAATTCTCCTAAACCCTAACAAAATCAATCTCTTCAAAAAATAGAAATCAATTTATAATTTTTTAATAGATTCGAATCAAATATACTCAAATCTCCTAAATCTAAACCCTAACAAATTTCGTTTTGAAACATTATTGTAATAAAAGAAGAAACTTGTAGAAAATTTTCTGTAGTCTTCAAATGGCAATAGCAGGAAATTCTAACCATTGCCTACATTCGTTCTGAAATCTAATTTTCTGTAGTCTTCAAATGGCAATAGCATGAAATTCTAACCATTGCCTACATTCATTCTGAAATCTTATATCTTCTCATTTTGGAAGTCTACCCTAATCTTATATCTTATATCTTTTCAAATTTCGTTTGAATTTGTTAGGGTTTAGGTTTAGGAGATTTGGGTATATTTGATTCGAATCTATTAAAAAAATTATAAACTGATTTCTATTTTTTTAAGAGATTGATTTTGTTAGGGTTTAGGAAAATTGGGTATATTTTTTTAAGAGATTGATTTTATTAGGGTTTAGGAGAATTGGGTATATTTTTTTAAGAGATTGATTTTGTTAGAGTTTAGGAGAATTGAGTATATTTGATTCTAACCTATTAAAAAAATATTATAAAGTAATTATTAAATTTATTTTTTATTTTTTAAGAGATAATTTTAATTATAATTTTAGTCCTTTAGATTTTTAAAATTTAAAAAAAAATTAATGGTGTTCATCGATGTTCATCGGTAGTGGTGTTCAGCAATGTTCGTCGCACGTGGTAGACTCATCCATTGTTGAAAAACAATTAATAAATTGTTGAAAAATCCTTAGTGGTAGCTAAGGTAGTGTATGTAGAGTTCATTTGGAACTTGAACCACTCTAAATTGCTTTGTTCTTCAATTTTAGTCATTCCACTTTCTCCAACAAAATTTTAAAAATTCAATTACCCCCTCTCTTGACTTTATCAATCCATTGATTCACTCAACAGTTTGTAACAGCCTCGTCACTTCTACTAATGCCTTATGGATTACTCTATTGCATGAGAAGTATAGAGTGACTGATATCTGTCCTAGCTCGATCGGGCGTGCCAATTGTTCATCCTTGTGGCGTTCTCTGTCTAGCATTTGGCCATAGTTTTACACTTTAATTGGATGGTCTATTGAGGATGGTTCTGTGATTAACTTTTGGACTGATAATTGGTTGTCAAGTTTGGGTCCGCTAACTAATTGGCGAAGCTTTAACGTTGATGTTGATTTGTCTATGAAGTTATCGTCCTGCATTTTATCGGATGGCACATGAAATACGAGTTTTCTTCATCACTTCCTCCAGCTTCATGCCATCGACTTCATCACCGGCAAGCTACCACCTTACCCCTCACAAGGGGCTAATCTTTGCTACTGGACCAAGGCAAATACAAGGGTCTTTTTTTGTTAAAAGTGCTTACTCCCTTGTTTTGGACCATTCTTGAGTAATCCTGCGCATCACTAGCATCTAATTTGGAAGCTACGGGTGCCTGAGCGAGTGATTTGTTTCCTTTGTCTTGCCATGAGAGATAAGCTTCTCTCTAATGAGATAAGCTTCTTGTCTTGCGCGTGCACACTCTACTGAGTCTCTTCTACACATTCTCTTATTTGAGTGGTTAGTTATGAATCTTGGCCATGATGAACCTTTCTATGCTGACTGTCCTTAAAATATTATCTTTGCTTCATTTGCCGCATTTCTATTTGGAAAAAAAATTGTATAACAACTCATTTAATTTTAATTATATATTTTATATTAGATCAATTTGATCAATACATGTTTAATTATATATTTTATATTAGATCAATTTGATCAATACATGTACTTGTTTCCCTACCGGCTACCCCTACAGAAGAACTTGGAAAACATTACTCCCTTGGAGCTCGATTCAGAACCGAGAAGTTGAACCTTGAGTTTGGGATATCCCAGTAAAGCCCGATCTCATCGTTAAGCTTAAGATCCCTCCTGCTCACAAAGTTTGGAATCCAATTCTGGATGAAGACGTAGGCTCCATTCTTCCATCTCTTGAACACCAAAGCATGATCATTGTTTGTATCGCTGAGATCGCTCGTGCTAAGCTTCTTCTTGATGCACAATGGATGGCGTAAGAATTAAGATCCGGTCCTTACGAATCGAAGGAACTTAGCTCATTGATTCTGTTTCTCGACATCTTCAGAAAAGAAATGAGAACTGTGATTGCTTGATCAGGTAAATTTGCATTTCCTTTTGCTTTTATAATTTGATCAATACATGTACTTGTTTCCCTACCGGCTACCCCTACAGAAGAACTTGGAAAACATTACTCCCTTGGAGCTCGATTCAGAACCGAGAAGTTGAACCTTGAGTTTGGGATATCCCAGTAAAGCCCGATCTCTTCGTTAAGCTTAAGATCCCTCCTGCTCACAAAGTTTGGAATCCAATTCTGGATGAAGACGTAGGCTCCATTCTTCCATCTCTTGAACACCAAAGCATGATCATTGTTTGTATCGCTGAGATCGCTCGTGCTAAGCTTCTTCTTGATGCACCATGGATCATGCTCCTGTCCAGCCCTCACCTCAGCTTCTGCTAATCTCCTTCTCTTGTTTCTGTTGCTGGAAAGGTTCGGACTCTCCACCCTTTTTCTCTTCTTGTTGCATGTAAAGTTAAACCCATCATTCATAGCCAAAGTAAGGCCGCCGTTGTTGTTCCGACGGCATAATTCCAACGATATATCACTCGCTTCCGGCGACGAAGCTCCGCTGCTCTTCTCCATGCACGTCATATCACGTACATCCAAGTCTGTTGTATATTCATCGTCACTGCTTTCCTCATCGGTTCTGGTGGAAATACAACCACAAGAAAGAGACAATTCTAAACAGATTCCGGCATCAGTACCGGTTTTCTTTGATTCCGACGGAAAGGCTCCGCCGCTCTTCTCCATAGGTTCTGATTTCTTGTCTTGTTTCACCTTATCAGTTGCTGCAGGAGATGGCGTACAACCGAGTGAAAGAGACAAGTCCACCGAAGCATGGCTCTCTTCACGATCTGGGCTTCCTTCTTTTTCCTTAATGTCGCCGCCGTCGTCCATGAAATTGAAAAAGATGAGTTTCCTGTCCGGCATTGCTGAATCAGTAGAGCTCCGGCTGATGAATTCTGTTTGTTTCAGGTTTAACTCTAAAACCCTTCTCAAGCGTATCTGTGTTTCAACCATACTAGGGTTTATATAGTTAGACGATTTGAATCTTTTTCCTCAAGTAATCCTCCTTAGGGTAGGTTTACTAAACCGACATTGTCACAATTATTTATCTTAAGGAAATAAAAAGGCTAACGGCTAATAGTGTTTTTAATAGTTTATAATTTATTATTTTGTAGGTTTTATTTTTATATATAATTTTAAAAAATTGCGATGATAAGTACTCCATATGTTTTATTTTTGATAATAAGCCTAGTACACCGCCATTGTTAATCTTTAAGAAATTTCATTCCCTCTAGAATTACAAAAAGGGGCTTTTATTAATTATTAGAGTTAATTTTTTGAACATCTTTTGGAGTTAATTTTAAATAAATAATTTTTGGATTAGCAATAAGTAAATATCAGAGAGGTTAAAAGTTTATTAAGTCTTTAAATTTAAATTTTCGAAGGGTCAAAAATTTTATTTGACTAATATCTAATTTAAAAATGACCTAAGATATTATTATACCAAAATTTTTGAGTTATTCGAGTTAACGCGTCATATTTTACAACTCAAACTTTATTTGAAATTTTTTCGGTTCGAGTCGAGTTTTCGTGTTACTATATAAATTTAATTGTAATTATTTATCATGTTATAGTACAATTTGATTCCAATTTAAACGACTTTCTCTAATCATATAAGATATGCATGCATATTTGTTCATATTTTTTTCATAAGTGACATATATTTCTTCATATTTTTCGGTATATATATATATATATATATATATATATATATATATATATATATATATATATATATATATATATATATATATATATATATATATCAGGAAAATTTGAGGGACTCGACTTGAACTTAAAAATTCATCCACTAATTACTAAAAAATTTGAGTTATTCAAGTTACTCGTATTTCTATTTTACAACTCAAACTTTATTTAATTATTTTTCGAGTCGAATTTTTTCGCCTCGAGTCTAGTCGAAAATTTCAGTTTTTCGAGTCGAATTGAGTTCTGCTTATCCCTACTCATTCACGTATTGGCTTTGTCCATGGCTAACAGTGGGTTAGATATCTATAAATTTTAAATTTACCAAATTTGAATCTAGAAATCTACCTAAATATTTGAATACATTTTTACACGAAAATAATTTGAGTATTACTATCTAAATTTAAATTAAATATTAGTATTCACCCTTAGTCCCGAAAGAAGGTTTAAGTCCACTTTAGTCTCAGAACTTGACAACTTTTTTCGACTTGATACTTGAACTTTTCTAGTCAAGAATAAAATGTATGACAGAGTCCAAGTTTAGGGGCCAAGTCTGAAAAAATTGTCAAGTTTTGGGACTAAAATGCACTAAAGGGACCAACATATAAGAAATTTAAAGTTCAAGGACTAAAGTGGACAAAAAGTTTGAAGATCAAGTTGAGAAAATGTGTCAAATTCAGGGACTAAAAATTGGTTTATCCCATTACTTCAATATTTGTTTCTTTTCTTGTGCTTGGGTTTTAACCATGGATGTAAATGAGACGAGACAAATCGCGAGCTATTCGAGCCAGATTCAGTCAAAGCTTGACTCGATTAGACTCGACTAGAGCTCGAACTCGACTCGAGTTCTTAACGAGACGAACCGAGCTACTTAATACCCGACTCGAAAAGCTCGTGAGCTACTAGAAAATATAATATACTATTTTTTATTTTTTTTTATTTAAAATCTAAATTCTCAAACTTAAAATCATAAAATATAAACCCTAAACACAAGTCTTAAACCCTAAAATATAAATCTTAAATTCTAAACCCAACAACCTAAACCATAAACTAACATCCTAAAACGTAAAATTAACAAGCTTGAGTTTACACAACTTGTGCATCAAAGTTTTTTCTTGATAGAGCTTTAAATGAGACATCACAGATGGCGAGCTACTCGAGTCCGACACGGTTAACGATCGGTCAACACTTGACTCGATTGGGCTCGAATTAAGCTCGAACTCGACTCGAGCTCAAATTTTTCAAGCTCATTAAAAATTACTTGAACTCGAACTCGACTCGAAATCTTAACGAGCAGAGTCGAGCTCAGCACTAAAGGGACCAACATATAAGAAATTTAAAGTTCAAGGACTAAAGTGGACCAAAAAGTTTGAAGATCAAGTTGAGAAAACGTGTCAAATTCCGGGACTAAAAATTGTTTTATCCCATTAGTTTAATATTTGTTTCTTTTCTTGGGTTTGTATTTTAACTTAAGAGGACGTTTGGTTCACGAAATGTAAGATTACTTTTGGGGATATAATTTCAAGGACACCGTTGAATACCACTAATGATGAACACCGTTGAACACCATTAAATTAATTAATAAAGATTTAAAATTTCAAGGACCCATCATACAATTAATAATTATTTTTAAAAATTCAATTAAATTATTTTTTATATATATTAAAATTTTATTTTTTAATAAGGGTAAACTATATATTTAGTACCTCAGCTATTTCCATATTTCTATTGAACTCTCATTATTTAAATATTTTTTCAATTTGAAACCTATTCTTTATAAAAAAATAATTTAACCCTCAACCTAAAACCCTAAACTATTAAACCTTAAACCCTTAAACTCTTAAATCTATACCCTAAACCATATACCATTAAAAATAATTTCACCATCATCGATTCAATTCAATTAATTGTTGAATTCTCCTAAAAAATTCAATTAAATTATTTTTTATATATATCAAAATTAATTAAACTCGAATCTTCTAAAATTAACATTATCATCTTATTTGAGATGAAGAGGCCATCACAATTAATCATAAGATAATTTGGATATGGGTATGCTTTGGATTTTGATGGCCTCATCGTCATTTGTTACAGAGATTTTGTGAAGTAAACATATTTTAAGTTTTCAAATTTTGTCATCCAATATGTGACAGAAAAAAGATTCCAGTTTTTATTCCGATCTTATTGAGTTCTGAATGTCTCACATGAAAAAGTGAGAGACAATAAAATGTTTACTATGTTTGGTATACATAACTTTCAAACTAGATTTGGAACCGATGGCTTTCTTATTCGATTAAAAGATCGTTCGTTTGGAAAGGAAGCTCCTGACTTTATTATTGTTGTAATAGCAAGGGATGAACAGTCGTATTTTTAATAAAAATTGTGTAAAGTTCTATGTTTGTTTGTCAAGATACACCGATGCATTTCCACTTACATTTATTTTTGTTGTCGGTCGAACTGTCATCAGGAAATCTTTTGTTGTATTTCCACTTACATTTATTTCCACTTACATGTTTGTTTGTTTGGATTCATCACAATTAATCCAACATTTCTCTAATTCAATGAATTGAATTAATTATAACTAATTGTAATGGACTCTTCATCTCAAATAAGATGATAATGTTAATTTTAGGAGATTCAAGTTTAATTAATTTTGATATATATAAAAAAATTAATTGAATTTTTTAGGAGAATTCAACAATTCATCGAATTGAATCGATGATGGTGAAATTATTTTTAATGGTATATGGTTTAGAGTATAGGTTTAAGAGTTTAAGGTTTAATAGTTTAGTGTCTTAGGTTGAGGGTTAAGGGTTAAATTATTTTTTATAAATAATAGTGTCAAATTGAAATAATATTTAATAATGAGAGTTCAATAAAAATACGAAAATAGGTGAGTTACTAAATATATAGTTTACCCTTATTAAAAAAATAAAATTTTAATATATATATATAATAATTTAATTGAATTTTTAAAAATAATTATTAATTGTATGATGGGTCCTTGAAATTTTAAATCTTTATTAATTAATTTAATGGTGTTCACCGGTGTTCATCATTAGTGGTGTTCAGCGGTGTTCGTCGCACGTGGTAGACTCATCCATATATAAAACACATTTACACCGGTATAAATTTATTTTAACTACAACTAATTAACTATGACTAACTTACATCGCTATAAATTGTACTGATTTAATTGGTTTTTAATTTTTTTAATATGTATTACAATAAAACTGTATAATATCAATACAACAGATTAATAGAAATAAATTGTGTCACCATAAAATAAAAACAAATAGTAAATTAACATATGTCCAACAGTTATGTTTAGGCTTACAAAAATCAATAATCACGATATTTTCCTAAGATAATACACTACACAATTATATTTAAGCATACAAAAATCAATATCCACTAAAAGCTGAAGGCAATCTTCCAATTTACCCAATATGAATAAACAAAAGAAAGCAATATTGTTCTTCCCTTGCTCTTTGGAAATCGATGCATGTATTGATATTCCTTCGACATTATTCAGGTCCAAAACATGCTTCATACAGCTTTCTAGGGATTAGGATGAAATATATAAAAAAATTATTTTTGGGTATTTTTGTCCAGGCGAGTCAAGAATAATATGTTGGTGTGATGCAAGAGTAGTATATGTTCAACTTTTTTGGTATTTTCAAAGACAACACACACAACATGCATTATTGGTTCTCGAACTCGGGTCCCAAAGGATGATTAACACCAAGACACAAGAGGGTGAGCGTGAGGCAAGAATACTTAAATATCTAAGAAACCAAAGAAATTCATATTCCCACCGTTTAAACAAAAATATTTGGGTCACCCAATTATTAAAAGTTACATTTGGGTCACTCAATTATGGGTAAGGTTATGTTTGGGTCACCCTTCATATTTAAAAAATTACATGAATTTAGTCATTTTTTCTTCCAAATCACTTGTATATCCTCGTTAACATTAAATTACTTCATTTGAAATCATTAATTAATCTAATACACAAATTGATATACTTTTTTTAAATATGAAGGGTGACCCAAACGTAACATTACCCATAATTGAGTGATTCAAATATAACCTTTCATAATTGGGTTACCCAAATATAACATTACCCATAATTGAGTGACCCAAATATAACTTTTAATAATTGAGTGACCCAAACGTAATCTTACCCATAATTAAGTGAACTCGTTGTAGTGTACACTAAAGTTCTAGTTCAAGTAAATTTTTACAAATTAAAAAATATCGTAATCAACAAATCAACATTTTATGTTTTCGTATATACAAAATATAAATATTTATCAATTATGAAAATAAACAGATGTCAAATATAAAATGTCTATCAAATTTTTTTTTTTACAATATGCTGGTGTGATGTAAGGGTAGCATCTGTTCAACTTTCTTTTACCCTTTTATCAACGAAGGCACATACGACATGCAATACTGGTGCTCGATCCCGGGTCCCAAGAGATGATGAACATCAACCTTTGCCACCAGGACACAAGAGGATGAGCATCTATCAAAGTTTTTATGTAACCCCCTCGTCCCAGTCTGGTCGGATGACCGGTCCGAGTGAGCCACACGGGAAAAACCGAAGCAAAACCCGCTAAGGTTCCCCCTCGGTTAGCAACCCTATTTTTTTCTTTCATTTTAATCTTGTCTAGAGGATTGTTAAGTCCTAAGTGATCACGACAGCGGAAAACAATCAAAGGAAATCACATTCGAACCACGGCCATGCACAAACAGTCCATTTTAAGCTTACAGGGCAGGTCGTATCGATACACCAATCAAGGGTATCGATACGCCTTGGATTGGTCAACCCAACCAGTCAACTCGAAGAAGACCGTATCGATACAGCCCCAACACCGTATTGATACACCCTCTTCGGTCAACATCTCGTGGTCAACGAGATAAATCTGTACCGATACGCCCCAACACCGTATCGATACGCCAAAAACTCCCCAATTTCTCAAAATTCTAGTGACCAAAAACCGTATCGATACGCCCCCGCGTATCGATACGCCCCCGCGTATCGATACGCCCAGCCAAAACTGAGCTCTACAGGCAAGATCGTATCGATACGGCCCTTAGGCGTACCGATACGCCCTACACTGCAACACCAGAATTTCCAACTTTAACGACCCCAAACACGACTCTAAATGCATTTCTCGACTCACCTAAGCGTATACAAACATGTAAGCAAACATACATGAGCCATAGGTAACAATCAAACATGAGACAAGTCATCCACACATGGCATTCATACAAAGACCATAACTTAGCATAATAGGCATTCATAAAGGCTCAAGAGGCCTTAAAAAGCACAAGACAACATGAGAGGTTTGCACTCACACATAAGGCAACCTAAACATCTAAAACATGCCATCACACACCAACATTCATCATAGTATCTCATGCTTTACAAACCATAATCAAACTCAAAACATCCACATTTAAATGAGTCATATAAAGCTCATACAAAACCCTTGGCACATTGCTAACTAATACAAAATTTACCACCATACTTGAGCCACAAACTTGGAAAGCTCTTCTTGCCTTGCCTCGAGCTAACACCACGCTAATGATCTGCATTGTTGAACATTGAGAGCGTAAGCTATAAGCTTAGTGAGTGTGCTCTAAAACGAAAAACATCAACAATGCAGGGTTCAAGCATGTAAATCCTAATCTCACATACTTCATGCATTGGCATATAATCAAGTAGACCTAGCTAGTCTTTCAAGTGGCATAATATGGTTTCTCATAATCTACCAAGCTCAATCATCAATATCAACATCATGTAACAACACCATATACCACAATCATATATCACAACACATGAACAAGTTTAATTGGCCACTATTAATTACCCCGATTGTGCGGATTTAAACCTCAACAACACTTTACCTCGGTGGGATTACACTCATCACCGGACCTTGCATGTGCGGGATTCCACTCATCGCCACATGCCCTACGGATGGGATTCCACTCATCATCCCGTAGAAATATATAAAAAGCTTCTGGTGGAATATTACATCATCGTACTCCTCCTTGATGACTTAACGCCATCAAGGCCACGTACGTTTTGACTCAATTTGTGTGCACACTAATCCTAATGATCGATCATTTACAACCGATAATTTATTTAGTGCCAATTTTCATTATCACATCACATATCATCAACCACAATTCTTGCTCATCACATATATACATATCATGATATACATGCACCAATTAACCATAATCACAAGAGCATAGCTCAGTAAGCACAATAGCATTTATGGATAACAATGGCCAAATTAACAACACGAATTAAATAGAAGTGGTCTACCAAGTACACTTTACACACACACACTACACATACTCGAACCAAACTTTAAAACAAGTTTGAAACCACTCACCGTCCTTCCTTAGCAATCGAAACAATCCTCCTACGAACCCGGATTCGGTCCCAATGCTCCTTCAACGACTCCTCTTGCTTCTAGCCAAGCAAAACACATTCATTACTTCACAATTCAATGCTAAAACTCAACCATCAACTCACTTTACAAACACAAGCCAATTTCCACAAATTCCCAATCCACATAATCACCCAAAATACCAATTTTCGTGCTCCCCTAAAACCTTGCTGAAATTTCCATTTCCAAACACCCAAATGACCCCCAAAAGGTCCCAAATCACCCTCCTAACATACCTAAACCATCAGCCCTTTGTTTCCAACCTAAAACCCACCAAAAATGGAGTTTTTGACATCTCAAAAATGGGTCTAAGAACCCACTTCGAGTTTTCATCAAAATTCAACCAAATTAACATATAATGTGTATTTTAACATGAGTAAACAAAGCCCCAACTCAATTTATCAAAACAAGATGAAAAACCTCTTAAAAACTCAAACTTTAAATCAAACCCTAATTTTCAAAACTTCATATCTTTAAAATCTAAGACCATGTGTTGATAGGGAATAAAGAGTAGAGTAAGAAAATAATTTTACCTTTCAAAAACACCTTGAAATGAAGTTGTAATCAAATGGAATAGTAACTAGCTTGAGAGGTTTTGGAGATGGGGTTTTTGACGTTGGGAGGGAAATTGGGGGAGAGGGAAGACAACTTTTCTATAAAGTTCATCACAAGTTGTCTTGCTTTTTAAATCTTTTGGATCAAATTACAACATATGTCCCTCCCCTTTTTACTAAAGCTCAATTAGGTCTCATTTAAGATTGAATTGATTTTAATTAATTTTTATTGACTCGGACTATAAACCCGACTAACTCCTAACCCCAAAACACGGGTGTTACATTTTATATGTATAATTAAACTAGAATTAAAGTTTCATGCATATAGTTACTCAAATATAAAAAAAAAACATGTATCATATTGATTGACTAAAAGTCATCACTTTCGTTTTAATTTTGTTTAATTTTAGTTGTCAATTTTGAAAAAAATGACATTTTGATCACTTACGTTATTAATTTATTAATTTTTTATCGCTGAATCGTTAATTTATATTAGTTCGATGACATAACATGTTAATAAAATAACTTTAATTTAAATTTAATCACCAAATTTTTAAAATTTCATTTTTCACCCCATTAAAAAATGTCTCAATCCTTTCTTTCATCTAAAGAATACACTATTTTCCCCCTCTTTCATTTCCATTCTCTTATTTTTCTTTCATCCAAAACCTCAAAATAAATTCTTTATTTTCTTTAAAAACCCCAATCTTTGATGCTCAGTACTATCGCTCATCAGTGCCGTGTCTTCTTGATCGCCATTGGAATGGAAATTCTCTGTCTTTTTTGGTGCCCCTATTTATGCCTTCACACTTAAAATTAGATTTAAGATTTCGGTTTTAGGTTAGGATTTATGGTTAGGGTTTAAAGAATTTAGGATATGGTGTATTTTTTAGGATGTAGAGTTTAAAATTTAGAATTTAAGGTTAGGAGTTGAAATTTAATTTTGTAGTATTTTTTAGTGTTGTGGCATAAATATGGACACCGAAAAAGGGCAGAAGATTTTTATCCTCGCCATTGGTACTATGCCACTTCTTTTTCGTACCATTCTTCTATCATTTAATTTTTTTTGAAAAGAACCTCAAAATCTTAGTAAATTTGTATAATAATACATTTGATTCTCATTATTTATATATTTGATCCTAATACTCGAATGATTTAAAGAAATCAATCCCATTTTTTAAAGATTCAAACTACCCGCTAAAACGAAACGTCGGTCACTACTTGGGAATTGACCCATCTTTATATTCTGTCGATTAACGAAAACTGTTAGTTTCTCTAAAAATGATAACCGCATTCCCCGCCCCAACTCTCCATTTCTTTCTCGAGAAAGTGAGAGAAAATCATATCCATATTTAAGGTAGCCAATGTGACAATCAATCAGAGGCAAGTTATAAAAGTCATTTGTGCTCCAATTAAAAACGAATCAAGTTTTGGCCGCTTTGTTTCGCGATCGATCTTGTGATGGATCTGGAAATTGATACAATGGATGTCGTAAGAATTAAGATTCAGTCCTTACGAATAGAAGGAACTCAGCGCATTGATTCTGTTTCTCGACATCTTCAGAAAAGAAATCGAGAACTGTGATTGCTTGATCAGGTAAATTTGCATTTCCTTTTGCTTTTATAATTTGAAGTTTCCTTTGGTTTTTAAGCGTTTAAGTTCATCTTAAATAGGGATTGATATTAAGCATTACAATGAAACACTCTGAATTTCTTAACTAGTGGAAAAAGCTAATACTTTTTCTCGAGAATGAAACTCTAACTGTTATAATTCTTGGTTCGAGAACGAAACTTGAGTTTATTAACTAGTGGAAAATGTTAATTTATTAATATCTATTCATACAAATTTTTAACTCTTTGACAATGCGCATGCACCTTATAGACAAAACGATTCGTACTCGTGTCTCCTAAGATAAATATCATTCGCTTTTCGGCTGAATACATGTACTTGTTTCCCTACCCATACAGAAGAACTTGGAAAACATTACTCCCTTGGAGCTCGATTCAGAACCGAGAAGTTGAACCTTGAGTTTGGGATATCCCAGTAAAGCCCGATCTCATCGTTAAGCTTAAGATCCCTCCTGCTCACAAAGTTTGGAATCCAATTCTGGATGAAGACGTAGGCTCCATTCTTCCATCTCTTGAACACCAAAGCATGATCATTGTTTGTATCGCTGAGATCGCTCGTGCTAAGCTTCTTCTTGATGCACAATGGATGGCGTAAGAATTAAGATCCGGTCCTTACGAATCGAAGGAACTTAGCTCATTGATTCTGTTTCTCGACATCTTCAGAAAAGAAACCGAGAACTGTGATTGCTTGATCAGGTAAATTTGCTTTTCCTTTTGCTTTTATAATTTGAAGTTTCCTTTGGTTTTTAAGCGTTTAGGTTCATCTTAAATAGGTATTGATATTAAGCATTACAATGAAACACTCTGAGTTTCTTAACTGGTGGAAAAAGCCAATACTTTTTCTCGAGAATGAAACTCTAACTGTTAGAATTCTTGGTTCGAGAACGAAACTTGAGTTTATTAACTAGTGGAAAATGCTAGTTTATTAATATCTATTCATACAAACTCTTAACTCTTTAACAATGCGCATGCACACAAAGCAATTCGTACCCGTATTTTCTAAGATAAATATCATTCGTTTTTCCGCTAAATACATGTACTTGTTTCCCTACCGGCTACCCCTACAGAAGAACTTGGAAAACATTACTCCCTTGGAGCTCGATTCAGAACCGAGAAGTTGAACCTTGAGTTTGGGATATCCCAGTAAAGCCCGGTCTCATCGTTAAGCTTAAGATCCCTCCTGCTCACAAAGTTTGGAATCCAATTCTGGATGAAGACGTAGGCTCCATTCTTCCATCTCTTGAACACCAAAGCATGATCATTGTTTGTATCGCTGAGATCGCTCGTGCTAAGCTTCTTCTTGATGCACAATGGATGGCGTAAGAATTAAGATCCGGTCCTTACGAATCGAAGGAACTTAGCTCATTGATTCTGTTTCTCGACATCTTCAGAAAAGAAATGAGAACTGTGATTGCTTGATCAGGTAAATTTGCATTTCCTTTTGCTTTTATAATTGACTGAGAATGTTGTAGTACCTTGTTTGGTTTATTTGGCAGGAATATAAGATGACAGTGTTTGGTTGAGGAAATATAAGATTACCTGAAAGCAAATTTGACCATATTATCGTTATGATATATATTTTTGTAACAAGTTAAACTTTTAATTAACTAAAAAATATTTGAATGACACTATCTAATTTATTTATTTATTTTGAAAATTGGTAACTTTTATTAAAAAAACGACACTACTTCCGACCTCATTAAAAAATTTCCTTACGCTTAAAATGGAGGAAAAAGAGTGTCCCGAAGTAATGTAGTACAACCATTCACTATAAGAACCAAAATGCATAACCAAAAAAATTTGGCCTGCCCGACTACCACAGTGTACAAACACGAGTATCATAAACATAAAGGAATCAATCAACAGCAGAGGAGCAAGCCAATTTTAAAATAGAGAGAGGTGAGCAGGTCATTCCCGCACCCAAACTAAATCTCGGAACAACACTGCAGCAGGGCCGAAAACACGTGCAGGCAGAAAACACCAAGCCTACCTTCCCCTAATTCTTCAACTCTGCCTCTCGCCTGCTCGATTTTGCACCCAAAGCAGCGGCGACGATCTGGAAATCCCAGATTTAGCCAGCCTGTCCGCCGTAGCATTCAACTCACGGAGAATCCTATGGATGCTCCAACCAAACTGTGAACAAAATACAGCGCACTCATCAACCAAAGATCTGAAAACAACCGGAGCTAGAGTAGGCTTATTGATCCATTCAACAACACTACTACAATCAGATTCAATAATCAGCTTGATTTTACCAAACCAAGGGGAGATCCGAAACACTCGACAAGCTTCTAAAACAACTAAAAGTTCAGCGGTAGAAGCATCGATCAGACCTGCATATTTCGAAAATTGGATTAAAATTACATTAACATGATTCAAACAAACACCGCCTATACCAGCCTTTCCAACGCTGCCTGCCACCGCCCCATCAACCTGAAATTTTAGGGACCCGGCCTCCGGAGCAAGCCATTTTGAATGCCCTAATTTGTTGCTAATAACAGCAACGCCTTTGAAGAGAGAAGGATTCTGGATTAAGTCCGAATGAGCAAGGGAATTCAACGGCCATTTTGCCTTGCACCAAAGAGACATGCGCACAAAACAAGTTTCAATCAGGGTGTTCACCGAAACAGAAGAACCATTGAAAACAACGTCATTTCGATAAAGTCATATTGACCATACTAAGCACTAAAAGGCCAGCAGCCAGACTTCATTACTCTTGAAACGATGTCCCAATGCTAACCAGCAAGCCATTAAGTCCTTGAAGTTACTTGGGCAAACAAAATTATTATCCCACAAGGCGCACCAACTCTGCCAGATCAACCAAGAAAAGTAGCATTTGCAAAAAAGGTGGTTTATAGACTCCTCCGAAATATTGCAAAACGGACAGAGCAAGAGCCCCGAAATATTTACGCCCCGTTTCACTAAAAGGTCTTTAGTCGGAATTTTTCCGTGCATAACACTCCATATAAAAACCTCAACCTTAGGTGGGGCTAAGTTAACCCAAACCTTTTTCCATACATCATCCTGAGCAAAGTTTTCACTCCCTGAAAGCTCACAAAAGGATTTGGTCGAATATAAACCATTAGCCGATCCAGTCCATCGAATACTATCGCTATGAATCCTACCAGGGCGCACGCTGTTTATACACTGCAATAATTCAGCCCACACATCCTTCTCCCAATCAAACAGCCTTCGACGAAGAGGGATGTTCCAAGTCCAGCAACCATTGTCGAAAGCACCAAAGTCAGCTACAGGCCCAAACTGCTTTTCTGCTAAAGAATAGATTCGAGGAAAAGCCAGCTTCAAAGGACCACATCCAGACCAATTATCCAACCAAAAAGCAACATTCTTCCCATCACCAACAATCATCTTTATATTACTAAGAAAGATATTGTTGGGGTCCGAGAGAGGAGCAATGATGTGTGTTAGAAGGCCTAGTCCATTACATTTAGGGTGTATTTGGTTTTGAGGGAAAAATTATTATTCATTTAAAAATGATGAAAATTTAATTAAAAAGTGTAGATGTAAAATTATTTTTTTCATATTTTGTTTAATAAAGCGAGTTTAAATATAAAAAAAATAGAATGGATATCCTAATCTATTAAATACTTGCATTTGGTAAGTATAAAAAATGTTAAACTAATTTTTTTAAAAAAATAACAAGAGTAAAGTAAATTCGGTACCAACAACCAGTTAGTCTGGTGGGATGGGACACTAGATCTTTTAAGCAAGATCAAAGGTTATATTTTCAAATCTAAAGAGTAGAGAAAGTACCCCAATCTAAATGACTCGAAGTAAATTAGAATATATTGAAAATCTGATCCAAACGAATCTAATAAATTTAATTTATTTTTGATACACCTCAAATACATTAATGAGGGCTCAAGTTTCTCTGTCATTCTCCTAACGCCTTGAATGCTTTCACCTAATTCACCAACGCAACAAATCTTATTATTTCCAAATCTGAAGAAGGCAACTATATGCATTGTGTTTCATGCATGTTGAATTCACGTACGAAAATTTATTACCTCCATTGTATCTATTGAAATTCACACATGATAATTATGTATTTTTATCACATTAAGTTTAAATAATCTTTTTAATATTACAAGATTAGAATATGGATAATTATTCTATTAATTATTCTATTAAAAAGTTTAAAACTGAAGAAGAAGCTGCCACGCAGATGTTGGACTTGAAAATCAAGGAGATGGAAGCAAAATTGCTGGAGGATCCTGCAAAATCCAGTTTTGGCATCGGAAATTAGAGGTTTTAAAGCTAGATTATGGGAAAAAATCAGAAGAGAAGAAAGGGAATGGCTACAAAAATTCAGATTGAAATGGTTCCAAGAAGGCGATAAAAACACGAAATTTTTTCATTTCTCGGCTTCAATCCGAAATCGGAAAAATCAGATATCAGCAATACAAGTGGGTAATCTGAAATATGAAGAGCAGGGGGACATTGAGAAGCAGTTTATTGAATATTTTCACAAGTCTTTCAACAAAGTTTCGACACTCCCAGTGAAAAAGTTTCCAGGGAATTTCAACAAATTAAGCTCTGAGGCAAAAGCAATGCTTCAAGGCCTTTTTTTTTATAGAAAAAGTAAGCTTTGCTATTCAATCTACTGAGGGGAATAAGGCCCCGGGGCCGGACGGGTTCAATTTTGATTTTTTTTAAAAAATTCTGGGATGTTTTAAAGGAGAAAATAATGGCCTTCTTTCGGGATTTTCATGCGGGTAAAATGAAGGATCGGACAATAAACCACTTTTTTATAGCTTTAATACCAAAGAAAAGCTCTCCTTTGTCGATCGAAGATTATCGTTCCATATCTCTGGTGAGCAGTTTGTACAAGCTATTGGCAAAAGTTCTGTCCAGAAGACTGACGAGATGCATTGGTGAAGTAGTGGGGGATAACCAGTTTGCATTCATTCAGGGTAAACAAATTTCGGATTGTAGCTTGATCGCAAATGAGGTAGTTAATGAAATTCGAAAGCGCAACAAAAAAGCCATTATCTTAAAGGCAGACTTCAGGAAAGCATATGACTCGGTCGACTAAATTTTTTTAGACTTTATAATGCAGCAAATGGAATTCAGTTCGAAGTGGCGCAGCTGGATTCGATTATGCATATCCACAGTGTCTATGTTAGTGTTGATTAACGGATATCCGACTAAAACGTTTACCATCAAAAGAGGTTTACGACAAAGTTGTCCTCTCTTCTCGCTTCTATTCAACCTGGTGGGAGAAACTTTAAGTAATCTCATTCACAGAGCAACTCAGTTGAATTTATTTGAAGGAATAAGGATGGGGCAAGGATCGTTCTCTATTTCGCACCCCCAATTTGTTGATGACCTCATAATTTTCAGCAAAGCAAGTTTGGGAGGTGTTCAAAACATTGTGAGATTGCTGAAATTTTTTGAAGTGGCCTCTGGTCAGCTCAATATGAAAAAGACAAACCTCTTTGAAGTCAATATGGATGAAATTACGATTGATGAGTGGGCAAGGGTATCAAAGTGTAGCAGTGGAAGCTTTCCCACTACATACCATGGTCGCTGAGATCGCTCGTGCTAAGCTTCTTCTTTATGCACCATGGATCATGCTCCTGTCCAACCCTAACCTCAGCTTCTGCTAATCTCCTTCTCTTGTTTGAGTTGTTTCTGTTGCTGGAAAGGTTCGGACTCTCCACCCTTTTTCTCTTCTTGTTGCATGTAAAGTTAAACCCATCATTCAGAGCCAAAGTAAGCCCGCCGGAAAGAGACAATTCTAAACAGATTCCGGCATCAGTACCGGTTTTCTTTGATTCCGACGGAAAGGCTCCGCCGCTCATCTCCATAGGTTCTGATTTCTTGTCTTGTTTCACCTTATCAGTTGCTGCAGGAGATGGCGTACAACCGAGTGAAAGAGACAAGTCCACCGAAGCATGGCTCTCTTCACGATCTGGGCTTCCTTCTTTTTCCCTAATGTCGCCGCCGTCGTCCATGAAATTGAAAAAGATGAGTTTCCTGTCCGGCATTGCTGAATCAGTAGAGCTCCGGCTGATGAATTCTGTTTGTTTCAGGTTTAACTCTAAAACCCTTCTCAAGCGTATCTGTGTTTCAACCATACTAGGGTTTATATAGTTAGACGATTTGAATCTTTTTCCTCAAGTAATCCTCCTTAGTGTAGGTTTACTAAACCGACATTGTCACAATTATTTATCTTAAGAAAAAAGGCTAACACGTACGGCTAATAGTGTTTTTTAATAGTTTATAATTTATTATTTTGTAGGTTTTATTTTTTGAACATCTTTTTGGAGTTAATTTTAAATAAATAATTTTTGGATTAGCAATGAGTAAATATTAGAAAGGTCAACAGTTTATTAAGTCTTTAAATTTAAATTTTAGAAGAGACAAAAATTTTATTTGACTAATATTTAAATTAAAAATAACCTAAAATGCTATTATACTAAAAATTTTGAAAGGAACAACCATCCCTCTAATTCATAGGGGTAAGCCTTTGATCCCCTCTAATTTTGAAAGGAACAACGATCCCTCTAAAATGCTATTATACCTAAAATGTTATTATACTAAAAAATTGAGTTACTCGAGTTAACGCGTCATATTTTGCAACTCAAACTTTATTTGAATTTTTTCAATTTGAGTTGAGTTTATGAAATTCGAGTCGAGTTTTTGAGTTCCTATATAAATTTAATTGTAATTATTTATCATGTTATAGTACAATTTGATTCCAATTTAAACGACTTTCTCTAATCATATTCATATTTTTTTCATAAGTGGCATATTTTTTTTATATCGGTATATATATATATCAGGAAAATTTGAGGGACTCGACTTGAACTTAAAAATTCATCCACTAATTACTAAAAAAATTGTGAGTTGTTTGAGGGACATGCGAGTTGGGAGGGTTTCTTTTCACGACGATTGCGCGTGTTTGAGGAGGCACAATTGTGTGAATTGCAAAGTGTGGTGGGAGCGTTACAACTTGTTGAGGAGGTGGTGGACAAATGGGTTTGGAAACATACCCCGACTGGTACATTCTCGGTGGCAAAGTTGTCGCGCTTAATGGCGACATTTGGATTGGAAGGGGAAGCCGAATGGGATAATGTAGATATTTGGTCGTTGTTAACACCGCCAAAGGTACAATGCTTTATGTGGTTTGTCCTCCTTGACCGATTACCAACTTTATGCTTGCTGCGAGACCGTGGAGTGCATTTAGAGGTACATGATTTTTCTTGTAGATGGTGTGGGGAGGGGGAGGATGAGGCGAATCATATTTTGCTTCATTGCCAATGGATGTGGCAGGTATGGTCATTGTTTTTTGATTGGTGGAAGGTGGAGCTGGTTCGGCCGGCGTCGGTAGTGGCATTTGTGCATATGATCCTTGATGGACCTTTTCGAGGAATGGTTAGACATTGGTGGATGTCGAGCTGTGCAGCGGCATTGTGGTCGGTGTGGCTCGCTCGCAACGACTTATTGTTCAATGGTGAGAGGGTTTCGTCGTCGGATTTATTTTTTACCATTAAATTGCGAGCATTCTCTTGGGTGAATGTGCTGGACCACACCGCAATGCTTGTGGAATCGGTGTGGTGGGACTGTCCTTGGTGGTGTGAGAATAGGGGACGGGTCAATGGCCCTCGGGTAGGGGTGATGTGGGTGCCGCCATTAGCAAATATGGTCAAGCTTAATGTTGATGGTTCAGCTAGAGGAAAACCGGGACTAGCGGGATGTGGTGGGGTGTTACGCGATGCAGGGGGTAAGCTGTTGGCGATGTTTGTTGGTCCTTTGGGGATTCTTGATTCGAACGAAGCTGAACTTCATGCGATTTGCTATGCCCTTGAGGCATTTAGCGGATCGCAATGGCGTGCATGGCCTTGCGTCCCTGAATCTGATTCGTTAGTAGCTCTTTCTTAGGTTTTAAATACGGAGAGTAGACCATGGAAATATAATTGGTTGTTTCGGAAGATTGATAGAGCATGTCGTGAATTGAATTGCACTTTTCAACATGCGAATCGTGGAGCTAATGGTATTGCGGATACGCTAGCCAAGGGAGGTGTCGATCGGCGGGATTGGTTGTGTTGGAAAAATGTGAGAATTTGGAAACTTTGAGCCATATTTACTAGTGGTAAAGGTGGATGTTCGAATGATAAATTTATCAATTTATATTCTACTCCATGAGACCTTTACAACGATATCTCATATGCTCAAAACGGTTGAGAAATGAATGAGAAATTGATGCTCAAAGTGAGGTTGTTATGAATTGTGTTAAGGAAAATATGAACCCCTTATCCCACATGGGTTGGATAACAAACTTGGGAATGGTTTAAATACACCAACCCACTTGGGAGTCATTGAATGACTTGAATGAATACTATGCCTCGCGCGCAGGCGCATGGGGGGTGCAAATCGAAGCTCGTCGAACCCATTCGGGTTGGGGCGCGCTCGCACGTCGTGGGCGACGTGAATGTCCGGACCGGTCGGGTTCCACTTAGAACCTGCGGATATTTTACCCACTTCGAATTAAATATTTTCCTTATATAAAACATATCTTTTTGAATATTCCGAATTTAATAGAATAATTTGTGACTTTCATTAAATCGGATATTAAAAGGTATTAAATCAATTCATAAGGAATATATCCGTTTAAATAAGGTATTAATTGATTATTTCCGATTTTCCTCGGATATAAAGTCAATGACCTAATTCGGAATATTTACCTTCCATATTTTTCCTCCTCCACTCCCCTATATAAAGAATGCTTCTCTTCAGTTTCAAATCACTCCAAAAACGTTTTTCTCTCTCGTTTTTCTTTTAACCGGTGATAGGCTAAGACAAGGCTCTAAGTTCGAGATCTCTTCAGTTCGTGCTTCTGTCGAAGATCTTCTTGTTGTTGTATCCTGGGAGACGAACGACCAACCAAACTCAAGCACCGCGGAGTGGTCGAAATTTGTCTTAAGGAAACTGCTCTTCGCAGGCCTCAACTTTAATCTGGTTTTAGAATTCTTCTCTTCTTATTTGATTAAAGTTATTTTCTTTATTTTATTTTCTTTTATTATCGTCTTGGATTGTATACTTTGTAACAATCTTAAGACAAACCTCTTCTTCTACCTTTCTTATAAATCCGAGACGATATAATCGTGATAGAGATAGCAAATAAATTGGTTTCAGGATTTATCCTGCCGTTTTAACGGATTTGCTAAAATCTCAAAGTTGGACAAATCTGTTTACAAAAATTGTCGGTAATAAACGAGAAATTAATTTTCTGTTTATTGGAATTTATTTTAATTCCTCTTTGTTTCTTTTGAACAGAAACGATGACTATTGGAGATTCTGTTGATTCTACTGCTAAGGTCCTTGCACCTGCACAGACTCCGAAACAACAGATACCGAATCTGAATGCAACGGCAGTGGCAATGAGTCACAATGAGAAGCCGTCGAAATTTTGCGGACAGAATTTTAAGACATGGCAACAGAAGATGTTGTTTTATCTGACCATGCTGAATCTGGAAAAGTATCTAAAGGAAGATCCCCCAGTTGTTGCCGTAGGGGATGGAGAAGGAGAGGTGGATGATCTCACCGCCTTCAGTATCATAGAGTCTTGGAACAATGCTGATTTTCTGTGTCGAAACTACATCCTCAACGGACTGCAAGACTCGTTGTATCTGGTATATGATGTGTACAAAACAGCAAAACAGCTGTGGGCAGCACTGGATAATAAGTACAAAGCAGAGGATGCTGGGGCTAAAAAGTTTTTAGTAGCCAAATTTTTGAACTTTACTATGGTTGATTCAAAACCAGTAGTAAATCAAGTTGAAGAATTCCAACTAATCATTCATGGAATTATTGCAGAAGGGATGACTATCAGTGAATCTTTTCAAGTAGCTGCCATCACGGAAAAGCTGCCTCCCGGATGGAATGACTTCAAAAATTATTTGAAGCATAAGAGAAAGGAAATGTCAGTGGAAGAACTGATTACCAGCCTTCGAATTGAAGAGGACAACAGAGGTAATGCCAGGAAACTTGCTTTCAAAGAGGCCAAGGAAAATGTTGTCGAAGTCAAGAAGGGTAAGCAAACCCAACATCACCAGGCCAAGCCAAATCTGAGGCCTAATGGCGGAGTCTCCAAAAAGGAGAAATTCAAAGGGTCGTGCTTCAAATGTGGCAAGATGGGGCACAGGTCCTCTGAATGCAGACATCCGAAAAGAGCTAGAGCTAAGGAGGCCAATGCTATGGAGGATGAAGATCTATGCGCGGTGATTTCTGAAGTCAACCTGGTTGACTCTAACCCGAGGGAATGGTGGCTTGACACTGGAGCCACTCGCCATATATGTTGTGACAAAAATTCTTTCTCTGAGCTGATACCTTGCGACAATGGGGAGAAGCTCTACATGGGAAATGCTGCGACTTCCAAGATCAAAGGGGAGGGAACAATGGTCTTGAAGATGACTTCTGGAAAAGAACTCAAGCTGCAGAATGTATTGTACGTGCCTGACGTACGCAAAAACCTTGTTTCTGGAACACTTTTAAGTGTTCATGGTTTTAGAATGGTTTTTGAGTCCCAGAAGTTAATTCTGTCAAAGGGGGGGATGTTTGTGGGTAGGGGATATGTATTGAATGGAATGTGGAAACTCAATGCTATCTCTGTAAAATCCAAAATAATGAATAAGAATGCAGCTTCTTCTGCTTACATGCTCGAATCATTTAATTTATGGCATGGTAGACTTGGACATGTTAATTATGATACCTTACGTAGGTTAATTAACTTGGAACACATCCCTTCATTTCACATTAATTATAACCATAAATGTGAAACGTGTGTAGAAGCAAAATTAACAAGGTCTTCTTTTCAAACAATTGAAAGAAGTAAAGAACCACTTGATCTAATACATAGCGATGTATGTGATTTGAAATTTGTTCAAACTAAAGGAGGAAATAAATATTTTATTACCTTCATCGATGATAGCACAAAGTATTGCTATGTATATTTGCTTAAAAGCAAAGACGAAGCTATAGAGAAATTTATACTCTATAAGCAAGAAGTTGAAAACCAACTTAATAAAAAGATTAAGGTGGTAAGAAGTGATCGTGGTGGTGAATATGTTAATCCATTTGGTGAATATTGTTCACAACATGGAATTATTCATGAAGTAACACCACCATATTCTCCCCAATCTAATGGAGTAGTCGAACGTAAAAATCGGACTCTAAAAGAAATGATGAATGCTTTGTTAGGAAGCTCTGGGTTACCACAGAACATGTGGGGGGAAGCAGTTCTTTCGGCTAATTACCTTTTGAATAAGGTTCCTCGAAAGGAAAAGGATAAGACACCATATGAGTTGTGGAAAGGTCGAAAGCCTTCCTACAAACACTTGAAAATGTGGGGGTGTCTTGCCAAGGTAATGGCTCCATTACCAAAACAAATGAAAATAGGTCCAAAAACTGTGGATTGTATTTTTATTGGCTATGCTGAACATAGCAATGCTTATTGATTTCTTGTGTATGAATCAAAAAATCCTGACATTCACAAGAACACGATAATGGAATCAAAGAATGCATCATTCTTTGAAAATACATTCCCTTATAAATCTAGGGAACTTGATCAAAGTTCAACAGAACAAACTTTGGATGAAATGATTCCAAGTAATCAACAAGAGGTTGAAAATGAGATAGAGCCAAGAAGGAGCAAACGAGCAAGGGTAGAAAAATCCTTTGGATCTGATTTCTTAACCTTTATGCTGGAGGCTGAACCTCTAACGTATAGTGATGCTATACGCTCCTCTGAAGGCACCTTATGGAAAGATGTCATTAAGAGCGAAATTGATTCTATCATGCAAAACCATACATGGGAATTAGTGGACCTTCCTCCTGGAATTAAACCACTAAATTCAAAATGGATTTTTAAAAGGAAAATAAAAGCAGATGGAACAATTGATAAGTACAAGGCAAGGTTGGTAATCAAAGGATACCGACAAAAAGAAGGCCTTGATTACTTCGATACATTTTCCCCTGTATCAAGAATAACATCCATAAGGATGATACTCGCAATAGCTGCTCTGCGAAATCTAGAAGTACATCAAATGGATGTTAAAACAGCTTTCCTAAATGGAGATCTTGATGAAGAAATTTACATGGAACAACCTGAGGGTTATGTAGTTTCAGGTCAAGAAAGGAAAGTATGCAGATTGGTTAAGTCTCTTTATGGACTTAAACAAGCGCCAAAACAATGGCATGAGAAATTCGATAATGTCATGATGACTAATGGTTTCAAAATAAATGAGTGTGACAAATGTATATATGTCAAAACTATAGACATTGGATATGTCATCCTATGTTTATATGTTGATGACATACTTATTGTTGGAAGCAACAATGAAATGGTAAAACGTACCAAAAACATGTTAAATTCGAAATTTGACATGAAAGATATGGGACTGGCCGATACGATTTTGGGCATCCAAATCAAAAGGTCACCGGAGGGTCTCATATTAAGTCAGTCACACTATGTGGACAAGATTCTTGAGAAATTTAATAAGGAGGATTCTGGCATAGCCTTAACTCCGTTAGATCCTTGTTCACATCTATCAAAGAATCGTGGGGAAAGTATCCACCAAGTGGAATATGCAAGAGTCATAGGCAGCTTAATGTATCTCATGAGCTGCACTAGACCAGATATCGTTTTTACTGTGAGTAGTTTAAGCAGATTCACAAGCAATCCAGGGAAAGATCACTGGAAAGCAATTGTGAGAATACTGAGATATCTAAGATATACTCGGGACTACGGACTGCATTATTCCAGAGACCCCGCTGTCTTAGAAGGATACTCTGATGCCAGTTGGATATCTGATATTCAAGATACCAAAGGCACAAGTGGATATGTATTCACTTTGGGGGGAGGAGTCGTGTCATGGAAATCCTCAAGACAAACTATTATAACCAGATCCACAATGGAATCTGAGTTTGTCGCTCTAGACAAATCTGGAGAAGAAGCAGAATGGCTTCGTCAATTCCTTGAGGATATCCCTGAATGGTCGAAACCTGTGCCCACAGTATGTATACACTGTGACAATCAAGCAACAATTGCTAGGGCACAGAGTTTCATGTATAACGGTAAGTCAAGGCATATGCGCCGTCGACATAACACCGTCAGACAACTGATCTCAAATGGAGTTATCTCTATTGACTTTGTAAGATCAAAAGATAACATTGCTGATCCACTAACCAAAGGATTGAATCGAGATCAAGTTGAGAAAACATCTAAAGGAATGGGACTAAAGCCCATGAGAATTAAAGGCACTATGTGAAGGAAAACCCTACCTAGCTGACTGGAGATCCCAAGATCTAGGTTCAAAGGGACAACCTAATTACATAGACTTGTGCGATCACTGTGGGGATTTTTTCCCAAGTCCATTCCTATGATGCAAACAGTGATAAAAAGCGTTATAGGTTAAGCAAAGCTTTTAATGACCATTGCATGCTTCGGTGAGCCGAGCAACATAAGTCACCTATGTAAGAGTGAAGTGGGGCCGCTTCAAGGAGACTATTGGGCATAGTTCTTTTAAACTCTTGCAGAACCAGGCGATGTCCACGGCCACATGGACATAACCATGAGAACTAATAATCTTGTCAGAAAGATAGTTGTGTGAAGTATATCATCGTTTACACAAACAGCTGAACAGTTCAAGGACATCACGTCTACTGATTAGCTAGTAAAGTAAATATACTTTCACAAGGGAAGGTTCAAAGGAGGAAACCTACCTATCCTATGCAACTATTAATCGTAGATCCTATCACCACATCGAGTCAAAATATTTTGATAAAAACATCAATTTCATTCATGTGGGGGATTGTTGGAAAAATGTGAGAATTTGGAAACTTTGAGCCATATTTACTAGTGGTAAAGGTGGATGTTCGAATGATAAATTTATCAATTTATATTCTACTCCATGAGACATTTACAATGATATCTCATATGCTCAAAACGGTTGAGAAATGAATGAGAAATTGATGCTCAAAGTGAGGTTGTTATGAATTGTGTTAAGGAAAATATGAACCCCTTATCCCACATGGGTTGGATAACAAACTTGGGAATGGTTTAAATACACCAACCCACTTGGGAGTCATTGAATGACATGAATGAATACTATGCCTCGCGCGCAGGCGCAGGGGGGGTGCAAATCGAAGCTCGTCGAACCCATTCGGGTTAGGGCGCGCTTGCACGTCGTGGGCGACGCGAATGTCCGGACCGGTCGGGTTCCACTTAGAACCTGCGGATATTTTACCCACTTCGAATTAAATATTTTCCTTATATAAAACATATCTTTTTGAATATTCCGAATTTAATAGAATAATTTGTGACTTTCATTAAATCGGATATTAAAAGGTATTAAATCAATTCATAAGGAATATATCCGTTTAAATAAGGCATTAATTGATTATTTCCGATTTTCCTCGGATATAAAGTCAATGACCTAATTCGGAATATTTACCTTCCATATTTTTCCTCCTCCACTCCCCTATATAAAGAATGCTTCTCTTCAGTTTCAAATCACTCCAAAAACGTTTTTCTCTCTCGTTTTTCTTTTAACCGGTGATAGGCTAAGACAAGGCTCTAAGTTCGAGATCTCTTCAGTTCGTGCTTCTGTCGAAGATCTTCTTTTTGTTGTATCCTGGGAGACGAACGACCAACCAAACTCAAGCACCGCGGAGTGGTCGAAATTTGTCTTAGGAAACTGCTCTTCGTAGGCCTCAACTTTAATCTGGTTTTAGAATTCTTCTCTTCTTATTTGATTAAAGTTATTTTCTTTATTTTATTTTCTTTTATTATCGTCTTGGATTGTATACTTTGTAACAGGTTGCGTGTGGGATTTTAGTCGACTGCTGGAGGAGCAGTACATGTGATAGGCAATTGGGCAGGGGGTCGACGATAAGGCAATGCGCCTGGGAGTTGGGTGCGATATAGCAGGAGGGGGTGCGGGGGAGTACAGCAGGGTAGCTGGGCTGCAATCGGGAGAGTGGGTGGGTGGTGTGCATTTTTCATTTTTCTTTTCGAGGGAGGGGTGTCGCTTACTTGCTATCGAGTGTATTTCCGGGTCCAACTTGGGTACTCTTTTCCTCCATTTAGGTGTAGGGAGGTTTTTAATGAGGCCCGAGTTTGGACTTTTTTGTATGATTTCTTTCTTAATAAAATCATACGATTGAGCAAAAAAAAATTACTAAAAATTTTGAGTTATTCGAGTTACTCAGATTTTTATTTTACAACTCAAACTTTATTTGAATTTTTTTTGAGTCGAGTCGAATTTATAAAATTTTGAATTAACTCAAAACAAGTCGAATTTTTTTGCCACGAGTCTAGTTCTGCACATCCATACTCATTCACGTATTGGCTTTGTCCATGGCTAACAGTGGGTTAGATATCTATAAATTTTAAATTAACCAAATTTGAATCTAGAAATCTACCTAAATATTTGAATACATTTTTACACGCAAATTATTTGAGTATTACTATCTAAATTTAAATTAAATATTATTATTCACCCTTAGTCCCGAAAGAAGGTTTAAGTCCACTTTAGTCTCAGAACTTGACAATTTTTTTTTGACTTGATACTTGAACTTAGATTCTAGTCAAGAATAAAATGTATGACAGAGTCCAAGTTTAGGGGCCAAGTTTGGAAAAATTGTCAGGTTTTGGGACTAAAATGCACTAAAGGGACCAACATATAAGAAATTTAAAGTTCAAGGATTAAAGTGGACCAAAAAGTTTGAAGATCAAGTTGAGAAAATGTGTCAAATTCAGGGACTAAAAATTGTTTTATCCCATTAGTTTAATATTTATTTCTTTTCTTGGGCTTGGGTTTTAACTTAAGAGGGCGTTTGGTTCACGGAATGTAATATTACTTTTGGGAATATGTGAAACCGATATTTTAATTTTGATATAACTAAAAACCTAAGGACTAAATTGAAAATGTCAAAACGAATTTTTAAGTCCTCAAACATCCCCATATGATTTTAAGAATATGCCAAAGTTAAAAACCAAAGTTTTCAAATATTTTTCTAAGTGTTTTAAAGCTGAAACAGTGTTTTTCAAGTCCCTGTTTCGAAACGGCCTAAGGCGTTTTGAAACGGTTTCAACACTGTCAACCCCTGTTCCGAAACGCGTATCGAAACGGCTTTAGAACATATGAACCCGTATCAAACGACTTCAAGCGTTTCGAAACGGTTCTTCATTTTATTTGAAAATTATGATCGTTGTAATAATTTTTAACTGAATTTGCATAAGTCGTTAGGGTGTTTCGAAACGGGCTCAAGCTGTTTCGAAACGACCCTTGACAGTGGCAAAAGTGTTTCGAAACGGTTTTAATACGTTTCGAAACGGGCTCTTAAATGCACCCCAACGGCTCTTTCTATTTTGGTCCGTTTCGAAACAGGTACCCCGCGTTCCGAAACGGGTGGTTGCAGACTGCATTTATGGAGGTGAGATAACACCCCCAACGGCTCTATTAATGAATGCAACAACCACAACGGCTAAAAATCAATGAGAATGTATAAAAGGGACCTCTAAAAGCTCCAATAAAAGGGACCTCTAAAAGCTCCAGCAACAACTATTGATCCAAAAGCAAATATCTATACATCAAATCCAAGCATTTTGTGCTAAAATCCCATATTGTCTAGAAACTCCAATTGTAATTTTCATTCTTATCCTTTTTAATTGGGTTGAGTGATTGTAATTGGGCTACAATTTGTATTGAGAGATACTATCTTAGCCATCAAATTCTTTGTTACCTTTGTGTGAGGATTGGGTTAAATTTTGGGTAGAAAATTTAACCGAAAATTGTAAGGGTTGCCTCCTTAGCCTAGAAAAGGGGAAGAGCAATTAGTGGAATTGTTGCAAATCCTTAGTGTAGCTAAGGTAGTGGATGTAGAGTTCATTTGAAACTTGAACCACTCTAAAATTCCTTGTCAATCTATTTAATTTGCAATTTACACCACACAAACCTTAAAAATCCAATTCACCCCCTCTTGATTCATATCGATCTTTCGATCCACTCAACAGAATAAGATTCTCGAAATGTAATATGACTTGACATATTACTGGGAATGTTGCAATACCTTGTTTGGTTTATTTGACAAGAATATAAGATAACAATATTTGGTAGAGGGAATATAAAATTACCTAATAGTAAATTTGACCATATTAACCTTATTATATATATTTTTGTAACAAGTTAAACTTTTAATTTTAATTAAAAAATATTTGAATGGCACTATCTAATTTTAATATATATATATATATATCATGTATTGTTAACTTAATTAGTATTTTAAACTTATATATTTAAATAATTTTCATAATTATTAATTTTGAAAATATTTTAATGACACTGTCAAAGTTTATTCTTTCAAGCAGAACTACCTATATTCTTACAACTTTGGTACTTCATTCAATTCCATCTTTTTCGAATCTTAAATTCTCATTTATTGACTTTCATGAACAAGGTAATAATCAAATTATATAAAACAAATCATACTTTTGTAAAGAAGAGTAAAATCTTGCATATTTTATTTATGTATAGGTGCATATATATATATAACACATTTACACCGGTATAATTTTTTTTAACTATGACTAGCTTACACCGGTGTAAATTTTACTGAACTACAACTAACTAAATAACTATGATTAACTTACATCAGCGTAAATTCTATTGATTTAACTGGTTTTTGAATTTTTTTTAATATATATTATAATGAAACTGTATAATATCAATACAACAGATTAAAAGAAATTAAAAGAAATAAATTCAGTCACCATAAAGCAAAAACAAGTAGGAAATTAACGTATGTCCAATAACAATTATGTTTAGGTTTACAAAAATTTATAACTAGGACATTCTCCCAAGAAACCAAAGGAATACTTAAATACCTAAGAAACCAAAGGAATTCATATTCTCACCGTTTAAACAAAAACACGCTACTGTAGGTAAAATCATACTACGTAATAGTGGGAATTCTTCTTAATCAAACATGGCCACATGGGCACAAGGTTTCAGAAAAGATTATAAATAATCTTTTTCGTAAATCAAACACACTTTAAATATAATGGACCAGGCCTTCTAACACACATCTCCTTGTATTCCGCTAGATTAATTTTTTTTTCTTTTTTTTATTTGGACCAGTGAACTGAAATTCAATTCGCGATCTAAATTATTATTCATTTAAAAAATGATGTAAATTCAATTAAAAAGTATAGCTGTAAAATTATTTTTTCATATTTTGTTTAATAAAGCGAGTTTAAATACAAAAAATAGACTAGATGTCCTAATCTATTAAATACTTGCATTTGGTAAATATAAAAAAAAAAAAGTTAAATAATTTTTTTAAAATAACACATGCTGGATTTAGATAATAGTGAATTGTTGAAGGAAAATTCTACAACGAGCGACGAACATTGATGAACACCATTAACGATGAACACCGATGAACACCATTAATTTTTTTAAATTTTAAAAACCTAAAGGACTAAAATTATAATTAAAATTATCTCTTAAAAAATAAAAATCAAATTTAATAGTTACTTTAAAAATCAAATTTAATAGTTACTCAATTAAAATTGTCCATGTCATCTTTTTTCCATGTCATATGTACACTTGGATTAAACCTGGAAATCATCATCTTCTTTCTTTTTATCTCAAACAATTTGCCCAAATTAAAAAAATTAGAGTTTGTTTGTCGGCTTCTCCATTGTATTGCGAATAGAATTATCGCCAACAAAAAATTAATTTCATACTCAGAGCAATAATCTTGTAAACCTAGTGAGTAGTCGAGTACAATAGAAATTAAGGTTTATTATCAACAATCAACATCAACAAAAGAATTTGACAATTTAATTGTGAATCTCTTTAGTCTCCATATGTCATCCATACCTGACCAAGGGATAGCCATTGATACATTTTTACAGCGAAAATGTTCATAAGAACATGTTGCACTGACTTCTTTGCTTCTGTTATGTTGTGATTTTGTTTATTGTTTTCACACATAAACATAAGATTCCTGTCTAGCAGAGAAATATATTTTTCTCTTGTTATAACATAAACTGAGATTTGGTTGTTTTTGTGTCAAAATCCTTTAAATTTGTAAATATTTACATAAAAAATAATACAACTTTGATAACTTTGTTGGTGCCTCTGGCGGTAAGAGTTAATGCTACCAAAAATTCTTGGTCTTGATTTTGCCATAGAATCTTTATTTTTACAGTAAAAGTCAAATATTAATTTTTAAATTTAGGTAAATTGTTTAGGAGAGAAAGAAGGAAGATCATGATTTGAAAGGATTAGTCCAAGTGTACATATGACATGGAAAAAAAGATGACGTGGGTAATTTTAATTGGGTAAGGACCATGAATGAGGTGGTGTGAAGGGTTCATGTAATAATTTCTCGTATATTTGATTCTAACCTATTAAAAAATATTTTAAAGTAACTATTAAATTTGATTTTTATTTTTTAAGAGATAATTTTAATTATAATTTTAGTCCTTTAGATTTTTAATTTTTTTTAAAAAAATTAATAGTGTTCATCGATATTCGTCGCACGTGGTAAACTCATCCAAAAGATAATTATCCATACGTCAAATATTAGCCATCATTAAGCTCGCCACATGAGAAGACAAACTTAAAAGATTATAAAATATTTAATGTCGTCATCTGCAGACAACGACATCATCTAACAACATAACATTTATAGTAGAAACTAAATAAAAGTTCCATAAACCCCATTTCTCTAAATATCATTTTAAATGGGTAATCTTCACATGTGATCCCTTTTGTTTAAGATTTGTTCTATTTTGGTCACTTGAATTTAAAAAAAATCATTCTTACCACTTACGTTTTAAATCGTGTCTGTTTTGGTCTCCTAGCCGTTAACTTCCGTTAATAAAAAATAATAATATCTAATTTAACCCCCAAACTTTCAAAACTTTATTTTTCACCATCTTCCCTAAAAATTATATATTTCAAACACTTGAACACCTATTTATCAAACACTTAGAATGAACTTCTTTGCCCCCTTAAAGCTCTTGTTTTTAGTTCTTAATAATAACCCAATGTTTCATTTGTAGACTCCTCAAAAATTGGGTGATCATAATCTATTCAGCACCTCGTTAATTTTGTTTTTCTCGATATTTGATTACTTTCTTCTTCCTTTTATTTTTCGTTAATGAAAGTTTTAAAAGTTTGGTGACTTTATTAAAAGCGTCCTAAAAGTTTGGTGACTACCAGTGTAGTTTACCTTTTTTTTCCAAGTATTACGTAACAAATACGTGCAAAAAGAAGCTGAATGTCTGACGTGTCAATAGCGGACCATAAAGGAGGATTATGGTGCCGCAGTATTTAATCCCCACCTCCCCAACACAAAATACAAAAAAAAAAGAAAAAGATAAAAGGGTAAACTACACAGTTGACCACCAAACTATAGGGTTGGTGTCAATCTTACCACTATATTATTTTTCGTCTCAAATACACCACACAACTATTTAAATGGTGCCACGTTTGCCACAAGCCGTTAAAAAGTAACGGCGTGTCTGATGTGGCTGTTAAATGCTGTTAAATGTCTAACGTTTTTGCCACGCAGAATATCTATATGGCCACGTCAGATTTCCAGGTAAAAAAAAACACATGCTCATTTGCCTATTTAACTTAACGTGAAACCCTAAATTCATAAACATCTCATTCCTTTTTAAGATTTCAAAGAAAGAAGGTGTTCTTGGAGGAGGCTGAAGTTTGATATGGATGCAGAAATGTATCGAGTTTGCTACTGTGGAGCTCGTTCGATGATGAAAATAGGATGGAGCGATGAAAATCCAGGTAGGAGATTTTGGGGTTGTGGAAATTATGGAAAAGGGGTAAGGGGATGCAAATTTTTTTACTGGTATGATCCACCAGTGAGCCCTAGGTCGAAAGCTATTATTGTTGGTCTTCGAAGAAGGGCTGCTGTTATGGAGAAACAAAGGAAGAAAGAAAGAATTTGAGGAATTTTGGTTCTTGGTGTGGTGTTTGTCACTGGGTTTTATTTGGAAACAATGTTCTCCTAATTGTAAGGGTTTAATGGGTGTTATGGGAATTTTATTTTGTGGGTTTTAGGTATTATGTATGGATTTAGGGTATTTGTGATGTAATAGAATCATGTTTTACCAGTTTGTGTATGAAGAAATGGGATATGTTAGGGTTTAATATGTAAGGGATCAATGTAAGCAAATGGGATATGGGATTTGTGTAACTCTGTTACACACATTTTGTAATGTAATAGAATGAAAAAATCAGTTTTATAAAGTTGTGTTTGAACAATGTTTGATCAATTGAAATACTAACAGATAATGTAAATATTTGGTACAATGTAAATAAGAATACATAACTTTATAATGCCATTAAGATTGGAATGTTATCCATACATTGCATACTGTTTGAGTCAAACTACATTACATACTGTTTGACCACTTTAACCAATACACATCAAAAAGTATTGACCTATTACAAAAGGTCAATCAAAAATATTAAACTGTGTGATACTTGTTTTCACAACAACATAACATTGTTTGGTCAAATGTAGGTCTATGTTTCAACAAAATAACAAAAAAGAAGTTGCTTCCTTCCAACAGATTTAAGGATCAACCCGACACAACTCTCTTGACTTATATGGATAGAAGGGGTGGGCATCCATCTTACAGTATGGACTTGTGAAGGTGGAGTTGGCCTTGGACTTGACCTTGGATTTGTAGTAGGGGTAGTTTGAGCATGGCTTGTAGTTGGGGTGGGCATCCATCTTACAGTTTGAGCTTGACTTGTAGTAGGGGTAGTTTGAGCATGGCTTGTAGTTGGGGTAGTTTGAGCATGGCTTGTAGTTGGGGCATTTCCATGTCTTCTAATCTGCACAACAAAAGAAAGTCAATTAATCAAGTGAGAAAAGAATGTTAATATACATTTATTAAAAAATTTCAAAACTTACTGGCAGTTTTGAAACTCTGGGAGCTCTTGCATTTGCAGAAGATGTGGATGTTTATCTAGGTGCAGGTCTTTTGACATTGCCACCAACTTTTCCCTTACATGTCCTAATATTGTGTCCACTTCCCTCACATTTTTTGTAGTAAATTTTGACACCCTTTTTTGAAACTTTACCAGATTGAGGTATTGTCTCATCAGCCTCTCTTCTTCGTTTCTTGTGTGGTCTTCCTGGAGGCCTTCTAAATATAGGTGGTAGGACAGGCTCAGGTGTTTCTTCAACAGTCCATTGGTTTTCACCCCTCACTGGACTGATCAAATGTGAATAAATTTGCCTTTGAGTTGAGACATGATAGCAAGGGGCCACATATTTTTCTGGCCTATCTGGAAGTGATAAAATAACAGAAATAGCATGCACACAAGGGATGCCTGTATAAAAGAAAGTAAACAGTAAAAACTTATACTAAACAATAATCAAACATATATACATTAAACCAAACACATGTATCCAACAACATTATAAATCAACCTAAACTAAACAGATTAAACCAAACAACTATATAAACATAAACTAAACATATGTATACAAATTAAACATGTATCCACCAGCATTAAACCTAAATTAAACCAAAACATTATAAATATGCATCTAACAACATTATAAATCAACCTAAACTAAACAGATTAAACCAAACAACTATATAAACATAAACTAAACATATATATACAAATTAAACATGTATCCACCAGCATTAAACCTAAATTAAACCAAAACATTATAAATATGCATCCAACAACATTATAAATCCACCTAAACTAAACAGATTAAACCAAACAACTATATAAACATAAACTAAACATATATATACAAATTAAACATGTATCCACCAGCATTAAACCTAAATTAAACCAAAACATTATAAATATGCATCCAACAACATTATAAATCAACCTAAACTAAACAGATTAAACCAAACAACTATATAAACATAAACTAAACATATATATACAAATTAAACATGTATCCACCAGCATTAAACCTAAATTAAACCAAAACATTATAAATATGTATCCACCAGCATTAAACCTAAATCAACCTAAACTAAACAGATTAAACCAAACCTGTCAGTTCCCATTTTCTGCAGGAGCATGTCCAGGCTTGGATATTAACTGCATGCTGATTTGAAGGACCACAAGACACTTGGTACATGTGTCCACCAGCATAAATAGGCCAACAACTGCATAATAAAACAAACAAATAATTCAGCCAACTTTAACAGAAAAAAATAACTGATTTAATAATTAGTCATACCTATGTGCTAGTGAAGTTGCATGGTCGAGTTTCTTTTGAATTTTAGGGCATAGAAGTCTGTTCCACTTTTCAGCAAGTTCTTTTCTTTTTGCAAGCCTTTGCATCAATTTTGTCCTAACTAACTCCAACAATGTGATGATTGGCTTGTCTCTAGCTTCGAGTATTAACTGACCATATAAAAACAGTAAAAGTTAGTACAATTAGACAAACAAACAAATTAAAGGTTGGTGATCAATTTACCTTATTAAAACATTCACAGTTATTGTTCAGAAGCATATCTGACTTGCAATTGATGGAAAAGTGTGACTTTGACCACATCCTTGGGTCTTTAGGTGCCAACCACTTCCAAGCAATTTCTGATAAATCCTACAAAGATTAAAAGATGGTGGTCAATTTTAAAATACAAATTTATGAAACTAATTTTAAAATACAGTACCATACCTTCAAGTTTGACATTGCAGATTCAAACTCCCTTACATATGTTGCCCTGGCAGTTTTCCACAACTGATCTTTTAGTGCTTTTCCAACAAAACCATTGGTTTTAGAATTAGAGTACAAGTGCCTCACACGTGTTTTGTGTTCAGCATAAGGGAACAATTCTGGCACAGCATCCATTAGTCCCTGCATCCAACAAATAAAGCACAAAATTAGAAAATTAAATTATAAATAAACAAAAATAAAATTAGCAAATAAAAGCATGCATACCTTCTGTCTATCAGTCATGAAGGTGAACATGTGAGAGTTGTTTATCTCTAAATCAGCAGCTAAGATTTCCAGAAACCAACACCAAGCTGATTCACACTCACTCTCTACTACTACAAAAGTTATTGGGTAAATTGAGTCATCTGTATCTATCCCAACTGCTGCTAGAAGATGACCCAGATAATACCCCTTCAAGTGACATCCATCCAAACCAATAATAGGCCTACACCCTGCCTTAAACCCTTCTTTCATTGCTTGCATACAAATATAAACCCTCTCAAACTTCCTCTCATATAACTTACATATTGTTGTTGTCCCTGGATCTGAGTACCTTAGTTCACCTAGGTAACCATTTAATTTTGCATACTGCTCATTCTGGTTCCCATGCATCATTTCAAGGGCAAAATTTTTGGCCCTAATACACTTACCCTTGGCTACTGTTAGACCCCAATCTTTGTGTACATCATGTTTTAGAGAAGTACTAGAGAATGTTGGATCAACATAGAAATTGTTTAAGTACTTCCTAGCAAGCCACCTTGAAGTTACATTAGCATTCACAAACTCCCTAAGGCAATTATGTTCACCCTTAATTGACCTAATCTGCCAAGTACCTCTAGAAGGATCCTCACCATTAATAGGAGTTGCCCATAACACCCATGGACACCCTTCCTTGCATGTCACTTGAATCTTTTTGTTGTCATTTTTTTTAACTTGACATTGTACCTACTCTTAACACTATACATCCTAATTGCCTCTTTCAATATATCCTTACTTGCAAATATTAAACGAACTTTTAGTATAGGGTTTAACATGTCTGTGTCAGCATTAAACTCAGAAAATCTAAGTTTATGTTGTGGACCATCTGAATCTGACTCATCTACACTGTGTAGTGAGTCAGAATGTTCACCATCACTCTCAACCTCTACTTCTTCACTGCCCAACCCTACATTCACATTATTAATTTCATCATCTGAGCTGAAAAATTCATCCTCACTATTAGAAAACCTAGACACATCAGTGGTTGACTCAGATTGAGCACCATAATCTTCATCTTCTGAGTCAGACTCAGAATCTACCCTACCCTCAGCCTCAGAAGCAACATTATCATCACCAGAATTCAGTTCAGGTTGAGGTTTAGGTTCAGGTTGAGGTTCAAGTTCAGGTACTACAAACCCTACAATTTCTTTTAAAAAAAGGTGAACATAATGATCAAGAGGTATATTTCTAACCATTTCAAGAACATCACTATCATTCACCAGTAGTTTTACTTCTAAGGGATTAGATGCCACTTTCCAGAAAACCCTAACCCCATAAGTGATTTTTAACTTCTCAACTATACCAATAATTTCAAACATTGACATGGTGTCAACATCTAGATAATCAAAAAAGCTGACTAATCTTCCACTATATTTCACCCTAGGTTTCCTAACAATAAAACCACCATGATGTACAACACAGATGAATTTATCTGAATTAACTCCTGTTAAAATAAAACAAACATTGTTCAGTATATGTATAAACTAAACCTAAACACAATATAAAAATTAGAGACACGTGCAAACCATTTAAAAACAGTATAAAATAGTACATTAATAAAGACCCCACCGTCAATGGAACATTCCATATAGAAACATATGCATAAAAAGTTAGTAAATGGTTTGAAGTAGGACCACATAAAAAGTTAGTAAAAGTTTGGTGTCATTTAAAAAGTAGGACTACATAACATTATTCTATTCTATTAATCCTAAAACATGTGCACCCCACAAAATCTCAGTATTGTATTAATCCTAAAACAGTACATTATACTATATTAATCCCAAAACAATGATAACATGAACCTTAAACCAATGTAACAGTACTTTACACTGTATTAATTCAAAATAAAGTGCTTGTATTAACCCTAAACTAACATACTGTTAATCCCAATCAATCACCCCAACTACCTTAATCTCAGTATTATATCTCAAGTATCAACCCAAATATAAACCCCAACTACCTTAATCTCAGTATTATATATCAAGTATCAACCCAAATATAAACCCAAAATCTAACTAGTATCGTTAATCGTAATCAATCACTCCAAAATAGTAACCCTAATCTCAGTATAAACGATGACCCAAATCATTAACCCTAATATCATTATTAGCGTTAATCGAATTCATTAACCCTAATATCAATTTTATCGCTAATCGAAATCATTAACCCTAATCCTAATTTCAGTATTAACGATAAACCCTAATCCAAAAACAAGCAAAATACACTACAAAATTAAGATAACTAACCGTATTTTGGACTGTGATCTCCTTTTTGCCGAAGAAATCCACTCATCTTCAATCTCTCTCAAGATTTTTTCCTACTTGAATCGTCAATGTCCTTGAGTCGTTGAGAGAGTTTTGGGTGATTTTAAATTGGGTTTAGGGTAACAGAGATAGATGGTGTCGTTTTACTTTTTTTTAACCTTTTACTTCTTTTTTTTTCCACGGTGAAAAATGTTTTTTATTTAATTTACACATCGGACTTCCGTTAGACATTTAACAGCCACATCAGACACGCCGTTAGTTTTTTAATGGCTTGTGGCAAACGTGGCACCATTTAAATAGTTGTGTGGTGTATTTGAGACGAAAAATAATATAATGGTAAGATTGACACCAACCCCATAGTTCGGTGGTCAACTGTGTAATTTACCCAAGATAAAATAACAAAAAAGGACACTATCGTTCGAATCTTTCATTTCTTTGTCCTTTTCCAGTTCAGAAGTTATATATACGTTTTTTTGTAGTCATCCTTTCCGTCTGTATCTATCTTTTTTCCATTTCACTGAAAATTAAACCCTAGATTTTGATTTTGAATCTGTCGAAAACAGCCAAGGTGATCATCTCAACTCCTTAGAATCTCATATTTGTTCTTTTAAACTTGGCTTAGATTTGTATTTGACTTAAAATTAGACCTTCGCTTCGAAAGGCTTGCTGAAATCTGTTTCGTTCTTCTTTTTTATTCTTTTGTTGTTTTAATTTGCAGTGAATTTCACTCGGAATTGAAGCTGCATTAGTTTTTTTTGTCTGTGCTTGCGTGTTTGTTATTATTAGATTATTGAATTGAGGGAAAAAAATTAGCGGTTAGTTAGTTTGTTAGTTGATACTATGTGATGCAAGTTTTAATGGAGGAATTTCAGTTTAGGTTTTTTACTTATTGAATTCTGATATTGTTTTTGTTCTTTAGAAGATTTCTTGGATGATAGGCTGGGTAGTTTTGAAATTAGGCTTGTTAGTTGATTAAGACTTTAATGGAGGAATTTCAGTTTAGTTAGTTTGTTAGTTGATACTATGTGATGCAAGTTTTAATGGAGGAATTTCAGTTTAGGTCTTTTACTTATTGAATTCTGATATTGTTTTTGTTCTTTAGAAGATTACTTGGATGATAGGCTGGTTAGTTTTGAAATTAGGCTTGTTAGTTGATTAAGACTTTGAATTTCTGTGCGAAGCAATGTTCAATGCTTAACTATCTTGTGGATGTTGGTAATGGAAAATTTTGGTTCTATAGCTTGTGATATGTAACTGAGAGGCTTCTGTTGTTGTGTGTTTTAAAGGGGTGGATTGATGGCGCTTGTTTCTAAGGCAGGCTCATCATATTGTATCCGTAGTGATATAACGCGGGGTAGAACCGGGAAGAATGTGGCCTTTTGTGTGGTGAACAATGTTGAGGCTCCTACAATGAAGGAAAAATCTGTCGGTTTTTCTTCTTTATCATGCAACAATGAGAAGATAGCACGGAAGTTCCCTTTAGAAACTCTGGGATTTCGAGGCAAAAGAAGGAATAGTGTGATTGTTGCAGCAAGCCCTCCCACAGAGGATGCTGTGGTTGCTACGGAACCATTGAGGAAAGAGGATCTTGTTGGATACCTTGCATCTGGATGCAAACCCAAGGAAAATTGGAGGCAAGAGTTCCCCTTCTTTGTTTTGTTTGGATTATAGTACTTTTTAAGTTCTTTTATTCTTCTCCGAGATGAAGTTATCTTGACCACTTTATGCTTTTAAATTTGTATATTATCAGTCTTACACATGATATTTTAGGAACCTTTTGTTGCCTTTATAAGTTGTTGATATCAATAGCTAGATTTTATTTGGCCCTTGATATGTATTTTAGTATTTATATTGGATCCGGTTATAGTTTAAATCTTTCCATTAGCAATTTGGTCTTCTTTTTATAGTTATACATGTTCGCTGATGCAAGTATTTGGTTTACTCAGGATAGGTACAGAACATGAAAAGTTTGGTTTCGAGATCAAAACTCTCCGACCTATGAAATATGAACAAATAGCAGAATTGCTAAATGGTATTTCAGAGAGATTTGATTGGGATAAAGTAATGGAAGGTGATAAAATTATTGGTCTTAAACAGGTAAACTGATTCTCTTTACTTATGGTGGTTCATTATGCTATTAATGGCAATGCTTAGCAATTCTATTTAGGAAGAGACTTTGCATTACAGGCTACCTGCATTCTTTTTTTTATTCTTCTTATTTGCATATGGAAGTTTTACAAAACCTTAATTTTTTGTGGTTAGGGGAAGCAAAGCATATCATTGGAACCTGGGGGGCAGTTTGAGCTCAGTGGTGCACCTGTCGAAACTTTGCATCAAACATGTGCCGAGGTCAATTCACACCTCTATCAGGTTTGTTAAAGAGAAAAGAATAGTCTAATGCATGCAACCTTTTAACTAAGTTCTACATTCTTAAGAAATTGCATGCAGAAGTATCGTCTATCAAGATTTTGGACTATGTATAAGGTCAAGACTCATACTGTCTAAAGAGAATTGCTTTTGCAATAACTTCTAAATCGTCTAAATTACAGAGTGGAAAACACTTCAAACTTGTCAGGATGTAATCACTTCCAAAAGTATTATCTAGTTATCCACTTTTTTTTTGTTAATTTCTTTGTTCAAGTCTCTTAACCTTTCCAGTCTCACTTCAGAATATATCATGCCTCTGTTATTCTGTTACTAGGTTAAAGCTGTTGCAGAAGAAATGGGAATTGGATTTTTAGGGATTGGCTTCCAGCCCAAATTGGGAATAAAGGACATTCCTGTCATGCCTAAGGTATAACTGACTACTTTTTATGGTTTTAAATTGAATAAAAAGTAGAAACCACATTGTTTTATGGATGTAGTAACATCGTGTTTTTTCTCATCTTTTTTCACATTTGTGATACCTGATCTTTGCTATTGAATTTTTATCATCCTATCATTTTATTATATTCTGACATAGTACTTCTGTTCAGGGAAGATATGAGATAATGAGAAATTACATGCCTAAAGTTGGCTCACTTGGTCTTGATATGATGTTTAGGACATGCACGGTTCAGGTACGCTAATTTTACATTTCCAATTATCCAGCCTTTCTGAAGAAGATCCTTCTAACTTTTTTCCACCTCCATTATTTTCTATAATAGGTTAATCTGGACTTCTGTTCAGAAGCTGACATGATTAGGAAATTTTGTGCTGGTCTTGCTTTGCAACCTGTGAGAACATTAATACTTTGTCTTCCTCTGAAAATCTCTGCTTTGCTTTTCTTCTAACTAGTGAAGCAAATGAAACAGATAGCAACAGCTTTATTTGCAAACTCTCCCTTTACAGAAGGAAAGCCAAATGGTTATCTTAGCATGAGAAGGTTTTGAAATCTTTTGCTATAATCTCATATTTCCTTATTCTCCGTGTTCACCATTTTACTGATTTTTCTATAAAAAATGAATCTGAACAGTCAAATCTGGACTGATACCGATAAGGACCGAACAGGCATGCTTCCATTTGTTTTTGACGACTCCTTTGGGTAAGCTTTCTTCATATTGCAATACTGTTAAAATTTGGATCCATTTGTAATAAATCATCCCTTGTGTTTAGAGAATTTAATGATGGTATTTTATTTTTGACTGCAGGTTTGAGCAGTATGTTGACTATGCTCTTGATGTTCCAATGTATTTTGTTTATCGGAAAAAGAAGTACATTGACTGCACTGGAATGACATTCAGGGTTTCCTTCTATCCTTGATATAGTTTTGTAAATTGAAGCTTTCTTCGGTTGCCATTCTTTTTCACTCATGTATTCACGTGGCTATATTGCCCCACATTATTTTCCATAAAATCTTGATAATTCTTTTACCTCAATTTTTTCTGTCATAATAACACTGTTCATGTTTTAGGATTTTATGGCCGGAAATCTTCCATGTATACCTGGTGAACTGCCAAACCTTAATGACTGGGAAAATCATTTGACAACTATATTTCCAGAGGTAACTGCTTAATTCAAAATTGATCTTCTTAAACTTCATATTTTCCCTATGATTTTATGTTATTTAAGCCATGTGATTCTTTCCATTCAGGTTCGACTGAAGAGGTACTTGGAGATGAGGGGAGCTGATGGAGGGCCTTGGAGGAGGTTGTGTGCTCTGCCAGCATTTTGGGTAATTGACCTTTTTTACGTGCTTATGCAGAATCCTTTGTTTGTGAATTATTTACTGATATTTTGTATTGAAAATCAGTATTTTGACAACATTGTACAAGTTAAAAATACAATCAAGGCTAGGAGGCATGGCTGAACTTGAATAACATTATTCGGCGTGTCCAGCTTCTGTTGGTCCACATTGACAAAGCTGTTGAGTGGACATGTGATATACTCCTTTTATTTTTCGGGGTTAGGTGTATTTAGTAAACTGTTTCACAAGTTCTCGAGCGCCACTTTTTCAACATTGCTATTACATCCATGTAGCTAAACATTAAGGTCTAAGTTTCTTGTTACATAATTTTCATTCAACAGTGCATGCTTGTACCTGTATTAATGACTTTGTACATTTTCTTCTTTCTCTTGATCCGTTATCTTCTTATTCTGGTTCTGTGAATGCTTGCTATCTTGCTTGTTGAAATTACAATACAAATTTTCCTTTCTTTCGGTTTTCAGGTAGGTTTGTTATACGATGAGGTCTCGCTCCAGAGTATCCTGGACATGACTTCCGATTGGACTCCCGAAGAAAGACAAATGTTGAGAAACAAGGTAATTAAAACACTTCCATAGCAAATATATTTACTCGTCCCTTTTGTAGGTGAAGAGTATTCTAAATTGTGTTCCATTTATAATGTTGAGATACATGTATAAAGCACTTGATTTGTCCTTCTGTAGTGCTAAGACTGCAAGTCTAAGTTAAAGATCTGTTTATTAGGTTCCAAAGACTGGTCTTAAGACACCATTTCGAGACGGGCTTCTGTGGCACGTTGCAGAAGACATTCTCAAGTTGGCCAAGGTATCATAGGACACGCGTCTTTCTCGTTTTTTTTCTTTCACGTTTACTTAAATCCTAAATCGGGCATCAACTTTTCTGCTGCCGCTTTGATAGATTTCATTTTAATGCTGTTTTAAACTCGATTAATTACCCATGTAGGATGGCTTGGAAAGAAGAGGCTTCAAGGAATCCGGGTTCTTGAATGAGGTGGCAGAGGTGGTTCGAACAGGTACGCAAAGCTTAAAACAAACAGAAATATAAAGATCTTAGAGTTGAATCAAGAGAAGAAAAGAACCAAATTTAAACTACCTACCTTCCCCATGTTGTTTTCATAGCTATGGGGATATAATCCTCCAAATATATAAGAAAAGAAAGTTTTTAAAAATTGCAAATACTTTGTATACAACACCTACCTATCCCAAAACACCCGTATTCAATACTCGTATCTTCACCCGGCTATTGTGAGATACGTACTTATATCGAAAATTCACACTAGAGTTACTAATGTGATTTTATCTAAGCATCTTCACCCGGCTATATTCGAATGCAAAGTTGAATGAGATTTATTGCAGGTGTAACACCAGCTGAGAAGCTTTTGGAATTGTATCACGGGAAATGGGGACAATCTGTTGAACCTGTTTTCGAAGAACTGCTTTACTGAGATGAAAATTGGGAATCGGATTCTTAGAACGCTATGCTTTTTCATGCATCGTCTTTCGTCGGAATTCGCCAAGTGAACTTTGGATGATCGTTACAGTTAATGTGATCTTTATAGAGGAATAAATGATGCTATTGCTAAGAAGGCTTTCATCATAATGTGTGGCAATGTCATAATTTGTATTATCGAAAACATTTATTGGTGGACTAATTCAGATTGATTACCGTAAGGATTGTTATAATATAATCTTTCTAATCTAATTTGTTCTATTCACAATATTATAATTTTAACTTAAAAAATTAAAATTTGGTCCTGGTCCTCAAGTTTCAAAAAACTTAAACTAACTCCAATTTTTTGAATATTTTTAATTAAAACTAGTATCATAGTTTCAAAGAGCTCTCAATAGCACTATTGAAAATTTTAGTTTTTTTTAATATGCTGATTTGATGTAAGGATAGCATTCGTTCAACTTTCTTAGTCTTTTCAAAGACGGCACACACATGCATTACTAGTACTCAAACTTGAGCCACCAAGACCCAAAGGATAAGCAAATTTTAGTTAAACTCTAATTTGTTTTAAAAAAACGTAAATTAAATGAAAACTTTAGTCAAACTTTCATGTAATCCAAAATATAAAATAGGCACCGCCAGAAAGTAATCCAATATTTAAATAACAATAATAAATATAGAAACAAAAAAACAACCAGTTTCATCTCCAGATGAGCAACCATAATCATCGGTACTGAACTGTACATACTGACAAATATTCTATTCACGCTTTTCTCTACAAAATATATTAATGCGTTCCCTATTTATTCCTCCAAAGATCATTTGCATTTCGGAAAGAGTGAAAAACAATTGACCAAAACAACCCGCATCCAGGATCTTCGAGCGGACCATGAACCGAACCTAATCAATCCCGAACGAAACTGGTCGTGCACGGACTTGGTCGACATTATATGTGTTCATCGTATCGCATGGTTTCTTTTGAGGTTTAAGATGGTTCTCTTACCTGGAAACTGAGAGCTTTGTCAATGGATGGATCATCTTCAGGTTGATTGGAGAGGCGACTTATTTGAGCTTCGATTTTTGTCAAGAAGTTGCCTTCTTTTTATTTTCGAACTCGGTACCCTCCTTGAGAGCGGCTTGTGCCTCGTCCTCCTTTCCTAGAGCGAATAGAGCCGCAGCTTGCAAGTAGGATGCAATATGCCAAACAGGAGATACTATTTGTGCTTGCATAGCATCATTGAGGGCTTCTTGGGGCATGTCACTCATGAGGTACGACAAACTACGCCGAGCATAAACCGTTGGGGAAACCATGGTTCCAACATCAATGAACTGTGACATGAATGTACAAATTTTCGGGTCAAAGATTTACTTTTAAATGTCATTGGAAAAACATTTACCTCCTTTAGGATCAACAACCATGGCACAAAAAGTACCAAACTAGACAATTTCCGATAATTAACTTAAGTTTCGGGACACAAATAACACTAATATGATCCTGGACACTTTTTATGGTCTGGATGATGACAGTAAAAGATATACTTCAATAAAGAAGCAGCAGGAAAGTTGCAAGGTTGTACGAAGTACTAGGGAAAAACAATTCTGGCTACCTCGATAGTCGATATGCCTCCTAAAAAGGTCCGACTTAGCAAGAAGACGTGAGTAAAATATTTGACATTCAGAGGAGAATTGTAAATAAAATCTAACCTGGGTATAGCATTCAATGGCAGCTGTAAAATCTTTATGCCTAAAAGCAGCATCACCCTTTTTCTTCGACGTCAATGTTTCCTGCATCTGGTTTGTCCACATCTGGAATGAAAGCTGCAAACCATAAAACTAGCAGTGAGAAAAGCACTCAAGCAAGCTAACTACGAATTCTATGCCATTGATGATAATGACTCTCAGCCTAACAACCAGCACCATAAACAGGTGTAAACCCATCTCAGTTTAATATTGTGCATTGACCACCCCCAAACCCGCAAAAGAGAAGGATCAAAATATTCAAACTCAAATAATGTTAAAACATGGTTATGTAGACAATTTAAATCGTATCAGTAAAAATGATATAGAAGAACCAATATACTTGCCACATCAACCACAAATTAACATAAAGAAATCAGAACTAAATTCTGACGACTAATTAGAAACAGGCTCGAAGGTCTTTTTTTGGTTTGGGGATGGACATATATGAATAAGCCCAAGGGTGAATAGGGATTTTAATCACCACTCAGCTAAAGCTTGATTAGGCAAGTCTGAAGGGAAATAATATAAGGGGGAAATAGTTTACTTGTCAGACAAGAAACAAACCTCAGTAGCAGCACCCTCATCATCTTTATATCCAAGGTTTTCTAAAACCTCATGAATGGCAGTCAAATCCATTCTTAAGCAGGATTCCCCAAGCGGCGACAGAGGTACGGCATCAGCACCATTACGTATGCCCATTAATACATGAGAAGGAACCTTCAAATTAATTGAAAAAAGGAACTTCTCGTTAATGGAAAAGCATTATTCAGCCTTGAAACAGATGCTTGTATGGAATGAACAATGTAAAACAAAAAGACAAAAATTATAGAATGAGGATTTGCCTCTAAGGACCAAACAGACAAATCAAAAGAAACTATAATTCCTATTAAGAAAAGAAAAGTTTGAGAACAGAATATGACTTTCTACGGCAGAAATATATGGACAATGAATTTAGAGAGTTCAAATTTTGGAAATAATAAAATGAAGTTACTAGAGAAATAAAAGACAAACAACCTCGGCATCCCTCTGAAGAGGAATTATTGCAGAAACTAATGACTTTGGATTTGGCCGTTCACGGGGCTCATATTGCAGACATCGTGATGCTAAACGTATTAACTCAGTCCCATCGTCATTTGAAAACTGCCCTTCCAAACAAGAATCTATGAGCATCTGAATGTTCCTGTCACGTATAAGGTCCAGTGCCTGAACAAAGTGATACAAGTAAATGTTAGGTGCACCACAGTTGGCATAACTACACCGTCCTAATATTAAAAAAACATGCAACAAATTATTTTGACAGGCACAAAGTGCCATTCCCATAATTCCGATACGAATGAACTCTTAGAACAATAATAATAACAATGACAAAGAATAGCTTATGAAGTTCTATTCCATCAAAAAATATATTAATATTGACAAGAAACAGCTTAAGTGGTGCCATTAATAGGTTCCATCTTAAATCTTAACAATGGTCCAGAGAAACCAGAAACCAGAACCGCTGTTCAAAGTTAAATTGTATATCTGAATGAAAACCATAAAAAACATTACCTTGCAATCCTAAAATTAACAAGCACAGTCCTTCATCACAAATCGTGTTTCAAACAAGTACAATATAAAAGACATGATACCTTCTACATGTCGGACAAATGACAACTTCATAGATAGATAGTACAAGGAAACTGATATTTTTCAAGAAATCTGTTGCATCAAATGTCTTTAGTATACTTACGTGACTTGGAGGAATATGTTTTCCACTGAGAAGATCAAGCAGAAGGGTGCCAAAACTATAAATTACACTTTCTGGTGTTACTCTTCCTGCAGACACGAACAATTTAGAATACTGAACTCCAAAAGGATAAGTGACTGATATTGATATTCCTATCATAAAACTGGATGCAAATACAGTGTTACGACAAAGTCCAGGGAGCACACAACTTCAGAGGAGAGAGTTAAAAGCGTCTATAGGTATTAACACATCTAGAATCTAATATAAATATCATTTCTATTTTCTAAGCAGAATTTAGCCACAAAATGGTATTACGCAGTATCTCCTTAGTCCTTAAAAATGATGCATTCTTCAAATCTGCTTGTTATATAAATCAACGTATAATCCCACAAATGAAAAATTAATAGCATGAAAAATTGAAACGAAAGTGATGGTAGATTACACAACTAGAAAAAACCAAATAAGAACAAAAAAGGTCAGGCAAAAATCGTATTTAACAGCTTGATTAACAAAGCCCTAATTGGGTTTACTTCATGGATATTCAACAGCCAAGTCCATAAAAAAGGATTAGAATGCATGTAAAGAAGCTTATGGTTTTATTAAAGAGGATAAGCACCTGTCCTCAAATACTCTGGAGGAGTAAATGCCAAGTTTGTGCTGTAACTTTTCCCATCTCTACTGTTCTTCATTAGTCCAAAGCATGAAAGTCTAGGGTTGCCCTCCTGAAATTATCATGAATAATAACCAATGAAGTGATTAACTTCCAACAAAGTGGCTGTAGTTTAGTGGTAAGAATTCCACGTTGTGGCCGTGGAGACCTGGGCTCGAATCCCAGCAGCCACATAATATAAGTTTTTCCTTCAGTTTTTTTAATAGAAGTCTTGGCTGAGCAAAAGAAAACCATAGAAGGGGAAAAGGGAATGTTAAGTAACATACGTCATCAAAAACAATTCGATATGCATTTAGGTCATGATACAGGGCACGTCCTTTGCTGGTGCAGTATTCTAGAGCTTCTGCAAGATGCAAGGCAACCCTTAGTCGCATTGCCCATTTCATCGGTTGTGCTTCCCCTGAAAATCCATAAGTTCAGCATGAATGTGAGTCTGAAATAACCATTCCTTTTACAATGATCCAGCTATAAAAAAGACAATAGAAGTAAAAACTAACGACTTGAAAAAGAAGAGAACCATATTACAACTGATATGAACAAGTCAGATTTATATCAACCTAACAAGACAGTCGGCTGAATGGAGACAGAAAAACAAAATATAAACCAAATGCCAAAGCTGAAGCAAGGGAACCAAACATGAACTTACAATGGAATAAGTGTTTTGCCAATGTGTCATTGGTCATAAATTCTGCGACGAGTAACCTTTCCTCACCTTCACAGCAACAACCAAGTAAATTTGCCAATCTGTGGTTCCGAAGCTGACCAACAGCTCCTGCCTCTTCCTAAAGTTATAGAAGCTGAAGTCAGATGCCATGAGTTTTATATTGTAATCTAGAATGTTACTACATTAACAGAAATTTCACACTATAAATATAATGATAGCAGGAAGATATAGACTCTTGTTAGAATAGGTAGTCACGAAGGTTACAAATAAGAGTCATTATGCAAAACATGCATACATGATACAACACATCAGCATCGGAACTTAAAGAAACAAATCCCTTCAAGATGACAAAAATTCTTTCTCAATGAACTTAACTTCATAAGTTCAATGTCTAATGCTATAGAGAGACATTTTCTTTTCCTCTGAAGAGATGACTGACGAACACTTTGGGAATGACTGACATGAAATCTTGAAAAGAACATACTACATATCTAGCATTTTCTTACCAAGAACTGCCGGGAATCAGGCCATGCAGACCTATTAAATCGTTTAACAGCAATCAGCCTTTGATTTTCCAACTTGCCCTTGTAAACTACATTAGGAGCCTTCTCACCATGTTCTGAAACTATATTCTCCACGGCGAATCCAGATGTAGCCATCTTGAGTGTTTCAATCGAGTATTCACGGAATGCAGGTAAACCGTCAACTTCACCCTTTTCCTCACTTTCTATAAAACATAATTTAGTATCAAAAGCAGCCTCTATTAGCATAATTATAATAAAAAACGAAACTCGCTATTCATACTTACCAACATTAGCAGCTTCAGGAATTGATCCATTCTGATCCAATCTCCAACAACACGCTAATTTCGAACACCCACAGCCCATCCTAATGGGATCTCTTCAAACAGTAGAAAATCAATGGAGGTTCCAAAGGTGTACAAACTTTTTGTTTGCTTTTAATATTTACACTCAGCTTCATAAAGTAATTTTCACCGACTTTTACCAATATTGACCAGACATCCTTTTATTTTTTAAAAATTCTGTTTAAATCAAAACCTCAATTGACCTGCAGCATAACAATTTGAATTCAAATACACCACTTACGAAACAATCCATAGAAAAAGAAAAAGAAAAGGAAGCTAAGCTAAGCTAAGAACTCGAATCTTATATATGGCATTCAATTTTATTCTTCCACTGAAATCTAAAACCTAGAACCAAATCATTGATCCTATTTGAAACCTCGCCGTTTTACGTGGCGAAATTTCCGTTCCATTTCAACTAAAACGGAAACAGGAAAATCATTTCGTTTAATTCAACACTTTTCTCTCCAGTAACTTTCTCAACAACCGAAGAACCAAAAAAGAAAGAGAAAGAAACAGAATAACAGATACCTTTAGCGGCACCGAGTTCCAACCGCTGAGTCAACTCACTTTCCCCTTCTTTAGTCAATTAAAGCTTAGCTTCATCAAAACTTCAACTCCTCTGTAACTTCAAAACAAATCCTCTAATCAAATCAAAGCTTAAAAAAACAAGTTAAAATTTTAGAAGAACCTGAATCAGCAGCCGATGAGATTCTCGATTCTTCCAAAAGAAGAAAAGAAAACTCAAATTTATTTTTTCCTTGTTTACGTTTATCGAATTTTAATTTCAGAAAATGAAATCTGTCTAAGAATCGGCGATCGTTCGAGCTATTTTCAGTGTTGAGAACGAGAGCTCTATCTCTCTCTTTCTATGGATATATAAATATTTATCGAATTTTAAGAAAATAAAATAAAAATGAGAAGCAAGCGTTTTATTTTTTTATTTATTTTCCACCGACATGGCCTATTCTTTATTCTATTTATTTTCCACGCCTAAGTTCCCATAATCAATTGCCTACCCTTTGTCTTCCCTTTTTTTTCTAAAATAATAATAATAACTCGAATTATTAAATTTTTTTAAGGTTAAAGGATAAATTATGGGTGGATATTAAAATTTTTTTTAATATGCTTGTGTGATGCAAGGGTAGCATCTGTTCAACTTAGTCTTTTCAAAGACGACACACATAGTATGGATTACTGGTGCTCGAACCCGAGTCTCAAGAGATGATAAACATTTGTCTTTTCAATCACCATGCTTTGTATTAATTTAAGGTTTAAGTGGCAAATAGGTGTGCAAATTATATATTTTTTAATTAAGTGTCTAAATTATTTTTCTAGCTAAACATGTGTTTAACGTTTTTAACGTTACTCAAATAGGTGCCCGCCGTGACTGACTATTAAAAAAATTCCGTTATCCAATAAAAACATGACATGTAGCAATATTAAATATTTTTTGAATTTTTTTATTAAAAAATCAGAATTTTTAAAAATATACTGAAATTTTTAAATAATTTCAAAATAGTCCCTAAATCCCTAAGCCTCCCAAATATGGCCACTACTATCAGCGTTGGTCGCGTTTCCGATGACGAACTGAAGCATCCTCCCCTCGCCGAACGACTCACGCATTGTTCATCGTTTGTTATGTCGCCGTTTGTCGTAAACTATTCGAATAAATTATTCGAAGATTTCGACATTTTGCACGGCGCCGATCAGTTTTCGGTGACGAAGTGGTGGGGTAAATGGCCATGATGGTCCATTGACGGATGTAGTAGGCGGCGACATGGCAATCGGCGGCGAAATTAGGTTAAATCGAGAACTGGGATTTGGGGTGTTAGAGATTTCAAATTTTGGGCTATTTTGTGAAATAAAGAAAATATTTTTATTTAATTAATTTTTATTTATTTTTAAATATAATTCAGATATTTAAGAAACTGACACGTGTCAGTTAACGGTGAAAATTAACAGATGTTGATGGCGGGCACTTATTTGAGTAACGTTGAAAACGTTAGGCACTTGTTTGACCCGAAAATACTTTAAGCACCTATCTGAAAAAATGTATAATTAGAGCACTTATTTACCACTTAAGCCTTAATTTAATTTTTTTTTATTTTATTATCTCGAATCTGTCAGTATAATACAGAATTTTAACCACTTGTCCTTACGTTAGAATATACTAATAAAAATATTCCGTGCTTAAAAAGTTATTATATATTTCTTTTTTATTAGAATTTCTATTTAAATAAATAATTTCCAAATATTTAATATATTTATTTTATAATACTCTTATTCAATCTATGGTCAACTAATTCGGATCATATATTGTAGAGACTCATTATAGGATGACCCTCCTAACCCAAATTATTTTATTCACAACGTCAAGGTTTAAATTAAAACCTTGCTTAAGGGATCTAATGTTTTATCCCGCTAAACTAGGGTGGTTATTGCTCGGGTCGGATTTTTGGCCATACCTCATCTGACCCGTAAATTCAAAGTATTCACTTGAACTTGACCTAACATATGATAATGCTCCACTTGACCCGAACATGACCTAAATTTTAGGGTACAAATCTGACTTCACCACAATTTAACACAATAATAAATTATTTTTCTATTTTTATTCGACAAAATAAAGAGCTAATTAAAAATATATAGATATTATAATAATTATTTCATTTTTATTCAACAAAATAAGGTAATAATTAACAAAATATATAAAAAAAAGTTATTGTAGCAATTATTTATAAATATTTAAAATAAAAGTATATTATCATATTAAGTCAGATTTGATTGAATATTTTTCATCGTAAACCCAACTTGACTAGACTAAACTTTGTTTTTAAAATCTAAAATATAAAGTTGAATCGGATCAGGATCAAATGATATTGTTATTAATTTTCTTCTTCCTCTTTTATTACTAGTAATAATCGTTTAAACATTACCAAAATTTTAAAAAATAAAAATGTATTAAATTATGTGATATTTTATTTTAATTTTTTATTTAACTTTAATATCTAACTCACTGATCGATTAATCTTGATAGGATATCACATAGGCCAATTATAAGAACCATCTTCCTAACTCAATTTACTTCATTCATAATTAAAAGGATTAATATCCTATATACTGGTGGTGGAAACTGAAAGTTTCCACAAGCGCCTTAGTTTTAGGGTATAGAGAGTTAGTTTAGGGGTTTAGAATTTAGGGATAGTTGTTTCAATTTAAGGTTTAGGGTTATAATTTAGGGTTTATAGGCAAGGGTTTAATTTTTAGGGTAATATGGTGAGGATTTAGGTTTTTACCTATAAACCCTAAATTATAACCCTAAACCTTAAATTGAAACAATTATTTCTAAGTTGTAACCCCTACACCTAAACCCCTAAATCATATACCCTAAATTAACTCCCTATACCCTAAAACTAAAGTGCTTGTGGAAACTTTTAGTTTCCACTGCCTGTGTATAAAATATTTATCTTAATTAAAATTTAAACATCTCACTAGACTAACTGTAGGTAGATATGTGATATTTTATTGTTTTTTTTTTTTGCATGAATTTTCTATGCTTTTATTACACTAAAAGTTTCTTACACTTTAAGTTCTTGTCTCTTTTCTTTGGTTTCTTTTTTTTTTCCAAATGATCTCCTTCACATTGACGTGTGTCAAACTATCGTTTTTTTCTTTGAAAATTAACTCATTCTTTTAATTATCCTATGTTTATTTTGATTAGGTTGAAAATGACTTTCGAAAAGTTTATTATAAATAGCGATGAATCGTGACACGTAGTTTTAAAAGATAACTAATTTTTAACTATTATTTCTTTTCGATGTTTATACAATAGAAATTTTTAAAAGAAAAATTGAACATACCAATATGAATTTACATTTATTTATAGTAGAAATGAACCTAAAGACTATGACCTTGTTTCGAAATTAGCGGATAGTTGATAGCTGATAGCGGATTATATTACCTGATAGCGAATTGTATTAGTTGATTGTATAAAAGTATGGTAAAATTAACCGATAGCTAATAGTTGTTAGATTATTTAAACAAGCAAAATGACATATAAGGACATGATTATATTCGATAATTGTTTGAATAGTTTATTGGTTATCAATATTTTGTATCTAATTAATATTAATTAGATTTATAAAAATTGTTTTTTTAACATAACTTTACTAAACATATTCAAAGAATTTATATATTAATTTATTATTTGTATAATTATTTTAATATAATTTAATTAATTATTAAATTTAAACACACCTATAAATATGTGATAATAAAACGAAAAAACCAAGACACCTACCACTTCCAGACCTCAATCATCGCAGCCACAAACATGCAAAATCAAACAAATATTTTCCCACTACTCTTAATTAAACTAAATAATTAAATATAAAACAAGAAGTGGAAAATTGCAAACAACACACGAAAGAAAAAATAGAAGAAAATAATCAAAAAATAAGAAAATATTTAATGTAGGTTATCTAGAGATTTTTGGTAATTGTTAAGGGTAAAAGAGTCTTTACAACTCTAATATCAAACATCTAATTTCAAAAAGCTCATATTAGCAACTTTTTTCTAAATTAGAAGTTTAAGCCTAATTCGCTATTTCAATCCACTATTCACCAAACATCAATATTAGCGAATTTGACTAGTCAAACCTCTAACTTTAGCTCAAACCGCTATTTACCAAACATGACTATAGATTGTTAGATTTTTTTTATTAATAAGGGGGAGTAACGCCACATGCCTCGTTAAAAATCCCCCTAAACCTAAATGGGGAAAAAGAGTACATGTGGTGTTACATACAAATCATAAAGAGAAAACTCGGCAAACATGCTAAGCTGAAAGAGTAATATCATCTAGGACCAAAACCTCCACTTCCGGGGAGGGCGAGTCCAAGTCTTTCCACTAAAGGACCAATCATACGCTAAGGATGCCATCTTGTCCGCAACCCTATTAGCAACCCGAGGAACGTATCGTACAGATAAATCCCAATCATGCCCAATAAGCTCCCTAATCCGTTGCACTAAGCCATGCCCACTAAGCACATCCGTTTTCACATTCAAAATATCCGCAGCCATGGTACTATCTGTCTCAAAATCCACAAATCTACAACCATAATCCCATGCATGCTTAAGGGCCTCGTATGCCGCCCAAAGCTCACCCATGAGAACCGAACAACGTCAAACACACCTCCCAAAACCATATAACCAAGCCCCCGTACCGTCCCTAAGCACCCCACCAATCACCGCAACATGCAACGGCCCCCTAACCGACCCATCTGCATTAATCTTTACCCGCCCCCTTGCCGGACGCTGCCAATGCACCTGCCCAGCACGTCTCGCACCTACGCTACCCCCACGGCAGTACTCGTAACTGCCATGGCTGCACATTCATCACGCAACTGAGTTGCAGCTGCAACCAAATCCCGTGGCCCAGCAGCGGTGGTGCCAAAGACCCTGCTACACCGATCCTTCCAAACCAGCCAAATAAGTGCAGCAAACAAGAAAGGCCATTCAAGCTCCGGCGACCATCCACGAATTGTGCCGGCGATATTACCATAGAACCAATTATCAAACGACAATGCAAAAAACTCATGCACACGATACGGGTAAAGAATTTTGGTCCAACAACTCCTCGCCCACGGACAAGAACGCAGGACATGCTCCAAATCTTCGGCAGTTGCGTCGCACACGTCGCAATTGCTATTGTTCGTCAAATGACGCCGACACCTCTCCACATTCGTCAAAACCTTACCATGAGCCACTAACCACAGAAATGTACGGATGCGCTGCGACACCTTAAGCTTCCAAATGCAAGACCATAACCTTGCATTACCCATCTCGACCCTACTACTCAGCGCATTATAAGCAGATGCGGTGGTGAAACGTCTCGATGACTCCCACTTCCACGCTGGTTGATCTGGACCCAAAGAAGCATGTGGTGGGGCGACTGCCCGGATCTGCTGCAATGCTGATGGTGGCAACAACCCCGCAAGTTTACCTCAGTCCCAATCACCATTCACGCCTAACAATGCCGCTACCGGCGTGTTCCGGGGTGGGTTCCCAACTATGCAACTCTTGGCTAGCACTCCATCCCCTTCTAACCATTGATCATACCAAAAATTTGTATTCCACCCATCACAGATATTCCAACAAATGCCACTACAAACCGCTTCCCAAATTTGGCTCAACCCTCTCCACAACCGTGAGCACCCCATACGATAAATATTCTGAGGGATAGATCCTTCCCATTTATACTTATGGCGAAGCACCTGAACCCACAGCTTATTTTGATCAGTAATTAAATGGTACCCCACCTTCATGAGAAGAGCTTGATTTTGGCGCCCAAGCTGTTGCAAACCAAGCCCACCCTTCTTAATACCCGTCGAAATAACTTTCCATCGTACAAGCGGAACGCCCTTAGAACCACTGGAAGAGCCCCAGATGAAACGTCGAATGATGCGTTCAATAGCATCACAAACGCCCTTCGGAAGCCAAGCCTTTTGCATAACATAGGTGGGAATGGCTTGGAGAACAGCCTTCGCCAATGTAATTCGCTCGGCTAACGACAAAGTACGTGCCGCCCATCCAGTTAATCTGCTTTCAACTTTATCAATGAGGAACATGTAGGTAGCAAACGTGACCCGCTTATGCAGTAACGGTACCCCTAAGTACAGACCCAAATCAGCGACGAGCTTAAAGCCCCCATACCCTGCCAACGCCATACCCCTTTCCGTATTGCAATTCTTGGAGAAATACACAGTAGTCTTTGCTGTACTCACACGATGCCCCGAACAAGCACAAAACATATTTAAAGTCTCCTTCAAAACCCTCATCTGACCCATATTCGCCCCAGCAAAGAGTACCAAGTCATCAACAAAAAAGAGGTGAGATATGTCAGGCCTATGTTTCGACAAAACAATACTCTTCCAAGTTCCCTCAGCAACCTTCCTATTAATCACATGGGATAGCCGTTACATACATAGCACAAAGAGATAAGGGGAGAAGGGGTCCCCCTGCCGGATTCCACGCGAATACCAAAAGCTAGAAGTAAGCTCCCCATTCATTAATAATTCTAGTCTGAACAGAGCGGACATAATGCATGATCCAACCCACAAACTTAGCCGGTAGTCCAATGTCGTTAAGCGTGGATTCAATAAAACCCCACTCTAATCGGCCGTAAGCTTTCTCCAGGTCCACCTTAACCGTCATCCAAGCTTTCGCCCCTTTCTTTTTTGACATCGAATGAACAATTTCCTGGGCCAGAATGATGTTATCTGTAATTTGACGGCCAGGTACAAAGCTCACCTGATTCTGACCCACCCAATCTGCCAAAAATGGTTTTAGTCTGTTAACCAATATTTTTGTGATAACTTTATATAGAACAGTACAGAGGCTAATGGGGCGAAATTGACTTATCTTAGTCGGAGTCTGCACTTTCGGGATTAGCACCAAAAGAGTTTGATTAGCATCGACGGGGAGGGTCTCATTCTCAAAGAAATCCACCACAAACCTGAAAACCGAATCACCCATTGTACTCCAATTCTTTTGGAAGAAAACTGCTTGGAACCCATCGGCACCAGGAGCTTTGAACGGATCCATGCTGAAAATAACCTCTGTAACCTCTTCAAAAGACACCTTCCGCACCAAACCATCCAACTTCACCCTACTCAACCGTGGGAAACCGTTAGAAAGCAGCCCGGGCGGTTCCCTGCACGGCTTCGACGTGAACAGCGTTGAGAAGAAATCAACGGCATGACCTTGCAAGGTCGACTGATCATCACACCAATCCCCATTATCCAACTTAAGCATGCGAATCGAGTTCTTGCGTCGACGATTTAAAGTCGTCGCATGAAAATATTTTGTGTTCCGGTCCCCCTGCTGGATCCATTTACTACGAGATTTCTGAAACCAGAGGCTCTCCTCTTGCTTAAGGACCTCAAAAAGTTCCCCTTTCAAACCCTTCTCCAGCTCTATCGGAAAAGGCATTGCATGTCGTTCAATAGCTAACTCCACCCTACGGATACGGGCTAGCAACTGCTTTTTCCGTTGCCCAATGTGCCTAAACGTCTCCCTATTCCACCTTCTACTATTAGTCTGGAACACAGCTAAGTTTTCGAATACAGCTCTCTCCTTATTCCAACTGTCATTTAACAAAGTCGCAAACTTCGGATGCTCATTCCAAGCCGCGATAAACCGAAACGGCCGAGATCCGTGGGGGTTATGTATACGATCAGTGGTTAGCATGATAGGTCTATGGTCCGAACCCAACCGTTGAAGATGTATCACTTCCGTCAAGGGGAATGTGTTATACCACGCGCCCGAACAGATCCATCTATCCAGACGCTGACTGAGATCCCCCCTTTTCCAAGTAAACCGAGGGCCATTGAAACCCATATCATGCAACCCAGAGTGGAACATGAAATCACTAAACAAACGGCAGATACTCGTTCTCCGTTGTGAACCCCCTGTCTGTCATCCAGTGAATAGATGGCATTGAAATCCCCACCTAACACCTACGGAATATCCCCACCAACATCCAACGCGCGAAGTTGATCCCATAGCAACCGTCTCCTGCTATGATTTGGGCTTGCATACACAAAGGTTAGAAAGAAATTGACATTCGAATCTGAGTCCCCACAAAAACCATGCACAAACTGATTAGATAAAGCCAACACATCAAAACGAACCGTATTCCTCCAAAGGACCCAAATACCACCTGATAGCCCATTCGCCTCAACCCTAAACGAGAAATCGTAACATGCACGACGAATAAACGAGTCCGCCGCTACGCCACTAATACGTGGCTCTACAATAGCAAACACATCAGGGCAATACATCCTATCCACCACTCTAAAATAACGGTTAAAATCAAGGCCAAGAGCGCCTTGAGCATTCCAAACAATAAACTTAACCATAAAAATAATAAAGTAGGATAGGAAAGACTCACTGAGGCGTACCAGTCGACGTTCCCTCAAAGGTTGCATTCCTGATCCATTGAACCGATCCCTTACTCTCACCTAGACTATCTGTCATGCCCTTATTAGTGTGATGTTTCACTTTCTTCGCCACCGATAAAGAATTCGACAAATCGGATGCCCAATCCTTCACCGCCACTTGCGCCAAAATAACGATGTCCGATTTCCTGGCCTTGATGCCTTTCAACGCCATTCCCTTAAGAGCCAACCGATTACGACTCGCTCTTTTATTTCCACTCCCACGATTAGTTCACACACTATGTCGACCATTAGATTCTTGCAGAGGTTTTCGCCCACCATCATCCACTACTCTTACTGTCGTATGATTAGAGGATGGGAGAGAAGATGTCTCCATTATGATCATATCCGACGAGGCCACTGGTACATACGTACTCCCTCCTACGGTTACTTCCCTCACTTCGACAGCTTCATTATTTCTAGCAGCAGCCCAGTGCTGCAAAACCATACCTCCATTAACCGCAAGATCCGTTCCAGCACCCGTAGCCACCCTACTGTCCAAACTATTATCCGCGCGCTCACGCTCTCCCATTGTTACTCCCTCTATCACCTCCTTCTCCAGTCGATCCCCACTTTTCGAACCAGCATTTGTCTCCTCTAGAAACCCCGCGTCTGCCACGATACCATTCCCACCTTCACTCTCCACCATCAATGGGCTAAAGCGCGATCCAGGTTGTTGTTTCGGTGCCGCTCTCATAGGTGGATTTTTCTTCATCAAAGGCGGCCGACGCCGACGGCTTGGTGCTTGCATCCATGGTCCAAATCGATCAGTCTTCTCCAGGACAACACTCTCAACCACCTTCGATTTCCCCTTACTTGTCGTTACACTCTCACACACCTCCTTCAAATGGCCATACTTGCCGCAAGCAAAACAAATGTGTGAAAGGCCTTCATACTCGATCAATTGGTGCCGTCCATCTATAATAATAGCCGGAATCAACGGTCTCTCCAAATCCACAACCACCGCAAGGCGAGCGAATTTACCACGAGAGCCCTCCATTGTATTGAAATCCACACGTACCACCGGTTTCCACATCATATGCACCCTATTATGTAACGCACGGTAACCAATTGGCCTTCCTAGGAGCCTCACAACCAACGACTTTGCCAGCTTATCATCAATGGTACGATGGACTCTCTCGGAGAATTTAATTTCCGGCACCTCACCAACGTTCCCGATCATCACATCCTCGTCTTCAAGGTTAACATCAAGATCGCATATGAAATTGTCCTTTTGTCCCTCCGATCGTTGCCCAACGACCATGTCACCGAAAGACAGTTTCCCTTTCGCGCCATTCTTACCATCACACTTCGTATCCGTTGGTCCAGACCCCGATCTGCCACTAGCACCATCCGTGCCATTGCTCACTGGAGGTGCATCCTCCACCTCCATTTGTTGTCTCGTCGCCCGGCGCTCCACATCAGGGGTGACACTGCTGTCCAACGACGTGCCGCCTGCCCCAGTCGTTTCCTGAGCTGATAGGTCGGGGGGGCACCCCACCGACGCTAAACCACGATCACCCACAGAGTGTCCGAGAAAATCGGAGGATATCACCATTAGGGTTTTTATTACTAATTAAAGTTTTTAATTGTGAGATTCAAGAACAAATTGATTGTTAGATTTTTTAATAATTAAAAGTAGAGCTCAAATATTTTTTTTATTTGAAAATACTATGAAAACAAGATGAAAGCAAAAAGAAAATCTTAATCTGAAAAATAACTTATAGAAAGATAATACAAAAATAAAACAAAACTTTAAAAAATAGCTTGCGGGATAAGTCAATATTTAAAAAATGTTATATATATATTACTTATCTTTAATACAATTTAAGTTAATATATAAAATTAATTTTTAGAGGTATCAATATAGTTGATTGTAAATATATATTATTTTAGATTTATTTTAAAATAAGGTAAAATAAAAAACTTACAAATATTAAAAAAGTAAAAATTTCAAGGTATATTAATAATTTTTCAAAATCTTGGGGACATGCCCCCACTTCATTCTCTCTTACGTTACACTGTGTAACGACTTTCTAGCTCAATTTTCTATATTCATAATATTAAAATTTAAATTTCTGACAGTGTTTAAAATTTTTGATATTTTTTCTTGCTAAACCATTAACAAAAAAAACATTTTTATATTAGAGAAAGCTGGAAAATAAATCAAATTATTATACAAATCAATCCTCAACATATTAGGGGTCAGTCTTTTCTTGAAACAAAGAAGGAACAAAAATATCTTCCCAACCTATAAAGACCAATAATTGAAACGAAGGCAAAATACACAAATCAATCTGATAATCAAAACAAAACTATCAAAATTATTTTTCTCAAAACAAACTATTAACAAAAAAATATGAATAATATATAGGATTAATATTATATATACTGGCGGTGAAAATTGAAAGTTTCTACAAGCGTCTTAGTTTTAGGGTAAAAGGAGTTAGTTTAGGGTATAGGGTTTAGGGGTTTAGGTGTAGGGGGTTTAGAATTTAGGGATAGTTGTTTTAATTTAAGGTTTATGATTATAATTTAAGGTTTATAGGTCAGGGTTTAGTTTTTAGGGTAATATGGCGAGGATTTATGTTTTAACCTATAAAGCCTAAATTATAACCCTGAACCTTAAATTGAAACAACTATCCCTAAATTCTAACCCCCTATACCCTAAACTAACTCCTTATACCCTAAAACTAAGGCACTTGTGAAAACTTTCAATTTTCACCGCCTGTGTATAGAATATTTATCCTAATATATATTCGAACAAATTATAATCAAAATTAATTATTATATAATATAATCGAATTGATAATTAAAATATATTAATTTGCAAAATAGAATTATTAATAATAGAAAGAGTAGTGGGATTGATCATAATGAGAATTGAGAGGCAAAAAAGCACAGGAACAGAGAAAGGGGTGATTCGTTGGATTACATTTATAGATAACGACGAATGAGCCAATCAAAGGGACCCCTTTTCAATTAAACCTCCACGGTTCCTTGTCTTTACTCTTGTCCTCTTGTTTTTTTTTTTAATTTAATCATCGATATTCGATTCATTAATGGATTAATCAAATTTAATTTTTTCTATTTACAATGTTAAAATTCGAATTCCGAACCTTAAAATTTAAAGACTTTTGAGGTACTAACATACAACTAGGGGTATAACGAGCCGAGTTGAGCTCGAGTTGTGGTGAGCTCGACTCGGCTCGTTACGAGTCGAGTTCGAGCTCGATTAACTTTTAACGAGCTTGAGAAATCTGAGCTCGACTCGGCTCGTTAAGAATTCGAGCTTTATTCGAGCCTAATCGAGTCAAGTGTTGACCGATCTTTGATCGTGTCGAACTCGAGTATCTCGCCATCTGTCATGTCTCATTTAAAGCTCTATCAAGAAAAAAATTTGATACACAAGTTGTATAAACTCAAGCTTGTTAATTTCAGGGTTTAGGACATTAGTTGTATAAACTTTGATACACAATCGAGTCGAGCTTTGACCGAATTTTGATCGAGCCGAGCTCGAGTAGCTCGCGATCTATCTCGTCTTATTTACAGCCCTACATACAACTACTTAAGATTTAATTGTTTGTCTTTACTCTTGTTCTCTTATTTTTTAATTTAACTACCAGTATTCGACTCATTAATCAATTAATTTAGATAAAATTTTATAAAAGTATAATATGAGATAACATTCTCAATTTAATTTTTTTCCATTCACAATGTTAAAATTTTTTAACTTCACTTTAAAATTTAAAGAGTATTGAAGTATTAACATATAACTACTTAAGATTTAATTATTTGTTTTTGTTTATTAAAAATAGGATCGAATAATAGTAATATTGTGCTTTGCTTGATAATATACTAATATAATTGTGCTCCTAATCTATTAGATTCGGGGTTGTTTGTGATTTTATATTCTAATCAAAACCCTTTGTTTTACAATCTATTATTTTTAATTAAAATAAAAATTGCTCCATATTACTATTAAAATATTTTTAGTTTAACGTCATAAAATTATTTTTACTTTATTTATGAACCTGAATCCAGTATGTATTATATTTTAATACACAAGTTGTGTAAAAAATTTACACAATCCATCATATTTAAGCTATAAAATCTAAAATTTAAATTTCTAACCCTAACACCCTAAACCTTACCCCTACCCCTAAACTCTAAATTCTAACCATAAATCTTAAATTCTATACCTTACGACTTAAACCCCTAAACCCTAAACCATAATCTAAATCTCTAAACCCTAAAATATAAATTTATACATAACATATTCATACATGTATGATTTCAATATAAATTTATACATAACATATTCAGTGGTTAAGGGAACGGTTGTTGTTTCTAGAGGTCACGGGTTCGAGCACCAACAGCTGCAGCATGATGATTGAGCGTTCATTGTCAAATGGTTGAGAGTATATTTAGAACAGATACTACTTGTAATCACCTTAGCTTTCATAAAAAAAATGATAATTTTAAAAGTCAAACGGACAAAACATAACAAACACTTATCACACATATATCGTAATATAGTTCAAGACAAAATCTGTAAAGAGATTTGGGTTTTAATTATCTCTAGATTTTAAAATTGGACCACATAAAGGCTTTACAACTCAAAAATCATTTTCTCCTTTTTATGACTTTTTGATAGTACTATATATATATTATGAGTTAAGATCAACTTACACAGTGTAAAATTTTTTAAATTTTACACGTTTTATGAATCGTTGGATGATGAAAATGGATGACTGAGATTAACTACTTACTTTTTTCTCAAGTGATAATCTTCTCATATTCTATTGTTAATCTCATTCATCCGTTTTACTCATCCAACGATCCAAAAAACGTATAAAACTTAAAGAGTTTTACACTGTATAACTGGATTCTATCCCTATATATTGCTTAACATAATGTATATGATCTTTGGTATCTCCAGCTAACATTGCTAGATTGTTTGTCATACACATTAAATTATTGAAAATGACATGAATTGTATTGATGTCAGGGTGCTACCAAGCATGTTCTCATCTAAAAAAATAAACATTTCAATAATGTTACACAAATAAATTAGACATGTTGATGAACTTGATTAGTTATTCGTGTAAGTTTTCAAACTCGAGTTACTACGCTCCTAATGAAATAATTATATTGGAACTCTGGAAACGATATTGTTTTAATTTTGTAAAATTAAAAACTCTACCACTTATTAATAGAATAATTATCCATATTTTGATCTTGTAATATTAAAAAGATTATTTAAACTTAATGTGATAAAAATACATAATTATCATGTGTGAATTTCAATAGATACAATGGAGGTAATAAATTTTCGTACGTGAATTCAACATGCATGAAACACAAAGCATATAGTTGCCTTCTTCAGATTTGGAAATAATAAGATTTGTTGCGTTGGTGAATTAGGTGAAAGCATTCAAGGCGTTAGGAGAATGACAGAGAAACTTGAGCCCTCATTAATGTATTTGAGGTGTATCAAAAATAAATTAAATTTATTAGATTCGTTTGGATCAGATTTTCAATATATTCTAATTTACTTCGAGTCATTTAAATTGGGGTACTTTCTCTACTCTTTAGATTTGAAAATATAACTTTTGATCTTACTTAAAAGATCTAGTGTCCCATCCCACCAGACTAACTGGTTGTTGGTACCGAATTTACTTTACTCCTGTCGATAACTATTATCTAAATCCAGCATGTGTTATTTAAAAAAAAATAATTTAACTTTTTTTATACTTACCAAATGCAAGTATTTAACAGATTAGGATATATATCCAGTCTATTTTTTTATTTAAACTCGCTTTATTAAACAAAATATGAAAAAAATAATTTTACATCTATACTTTTTAATTAAATTTACATTATTTTTAAATGAATAATAATTTGGATCGCGAATTGAATTTCAATTCACTAGTCCAAATAAAAAAGAAGAAAAAAATTGGTTTAGCATAATTTCATAAACTCGACTCAAAAATTCAAAATAAAGTTTGAATTATAAAATAGAAATTCTAATAACTCGACTTGACTCGAAAAAAATTAAATTTTTTGGTTTGATGTGAAAATACTCGACTCATAATTTCATAAACTCGACTCAAACATTCAAAATAAAGTTTGAATTATAAAATAGAAATTCCAATAACTCGAATTTTTTAGTAGTTAGTGGACTAAATTTTTAAGTTTGAGTTATTAAATAGGAGCAATTTGGGCACCTAAGTTTCAAAGGGTATACTTTGGACACCTATTTTTCATCTAAGCATTTATAATATTATTGTACTAATTGATTGTAAAGTTTTAGGATTGAAAAATGAATTTTTTGAAATTTAAGGGTGAAATTATAAAGAAGCATTTTTATTAGTGACTATAATATTTACTTTTTTTAAATTGAGGAGAAAAAATGTACATGAGATAAATTTTAATGGCTATTGCAGTAATTTATCCTTATTTTTTCGTTAATTAATTCCGCCACATCAGCAATCTGTTAGGGGACTAACGGACTATAACGTCGGAGTGACCAAGTCTTTACACATCGAAAACGTAGATGACCACTTATTGGCACTTTTTAAAAGTGGTGACTAAATCTGTGCAAACGGGAAATGAAAGTGACCCCTGCAGTAGTTTACTCTTTTTTTAATTCTAAGGGCATTGTGCATCAAAATTCATGTACATATATTCCATAACAAAATAGTGTTGTGGAGAGAAAACATCAACATCTTTTGTCAGTTGCTCGAACATTAAGAATACAAGTTAATTTACCTTTATTCTTCTGTATTGATTGTGTTGTTCATGCTGCATATTTGATAAATGTTACACCCACCCCAATTTTACATAACAAAACTCCTCATGAGATTGTATATAATACACCTCCTAAATTAGGATATTTAAAGATTTTTGGATACACTGCTTTTGATTCAGTGTTGCCTAAGCCTAGAACCAAAATGGATTCAAGAGCTGTTAAATGTGTTTTTATAGGTTTTCCTAAACATATAAAAGGTTATAAACTCTATGATATTAATACCAAGTTTGTTTTCATATTTAGAGATGTTGTTTTTTCAAAATCTGACTTTCCTTTTAAATCTACCAAAACTATCAATAAAATTGTTCTTCCCACCTATGATAATGATATTTCTATTGATGAAGTGTTCATGGATGATACTCGTTTTGATATTATTCCAGACAATTATGTTTCTCATCCCATTCAGAATACTTCTGTTATTTCTTAACTTGTTCAAGCTGCAAATTCTCTTGAATTTGTTAACCAGGATTCAGATTTGCAACAGGTTCAACAACCTGTTCATTCTTAATTAGATCATCAGCCTATTATTCTTTTTGTTTCAAGGCCACACAGGACTGGTTGTTTACCTTCTAAGTTTAGAGATTATGAGGTTACTATTTCAGGATCTAGAACATCACCACATAACATTAATAATGGTTTTTGCTATAATGCTTTATCTAACATTCATAATGCATATGTTAATAACATTGATATTCTTGCTGAACCTAACTCTTATAATCAAGTTATAAAACATGAGTGTTAGAGAAATGCAATGAATGATGAAATTAAAGCTTTGAAAATAAACAAAACATGGGAACTTGTCCCTCTCCCTCCAGGAAAGAAAGTAATAGGCTGTAAATGGGTTTTTAAGACCAAATTGAAGTATGATGGCACTTTAGAAAGATACAAAGCTCGTCTTGTAGCAAAAAGGCTACACACAACAATCTGGGGTAGACTTTTTAGATACGTTTAGTCTAGTTGCTCGAATAACAACTATTAGGACATTACTTGTTGTTGCATCTTCTAAAAATTGGTTTCTGCATCAGTTGAACATTAATAATGCATTCTTGCATGATTTTTTGGATGAGGAAGTCTATATGGACTTACCTTCTGGTTTTAAACATGATAAACCTGGTCTTGTTTGCAAATTAACAAAAAGCTCTGATTCACCAAGGTTTTAAGCAAGCTTCTGCAGATACTTCTGTAACGTCCCAATTTTGGGCCTAGATGTTTTAGAGTTCGAATCAGACCGGTCGAGAACGGTTCGAATCTTAAAGGGAGATTTAGGGAACACCTAGTTCGAGATGTTTTAAAAATATGAAAAATACTTAAAAATCCTCACTTATAATATGAATGATTATGGTGAAATCAATTTTACAAAATAAGGTTTGGAAATACTACATTTCGGTGTAGTGACCAAATCGCAGTTTTTGCAAAAGTTAAATAGTGACTGTTTTGTAAAGGATTGAAACATTGAATCTTTAAGGAGCTAATTTTACCAAAATGTTTTTAATCAGATTTCTCCTTATTTTCGGTGATTTTAATAATATTTTAATTAAAGGAAATAAAGATTGGTTAAAGGAAAAACTATCTTTGACTTTTCATAACTACCTTACGGCAATTTTCTCTCATTTCATTTTCTCTCAATTTCTTTTCAGCCAAACACATTTCCTCCATCAATTAGCCTCTGATTTTCATTTCTCTTGATGAGATTTCAATCTCCTTTTGATTCTTAATCTTTTCCTCACCAAACCCTCTAGTTTTCAAATTGGATTTTCAAGAAAACTTGCCCAAATCAAGGAGAAATCAGCCGTTAAAGGTAAGCTTCGTCCTTCTCCTCTAATGATTAGTTATTTACTGAAATTCCCAATTTATCAATCCTTTGTTAATGATTTTTGAGTTGCTTTAATGTTAGAAACAAGAAATTGTATTTAAACTCAAGGTTTTTGGAGAGATCTTGGTGATATTCGTGGTTGATGGTTAGGCTCTGTTTTGAGGTTATTTTCTAATGTATTTTGGATGTTAATTGATGTTATAAATGATGTTTTATCAAACAAATCCCGGATAGGCTTGGATTCCTAAGTTTTGTATGCTAGAATGGTGGTTTTCGGGGTGGTTTTGGTGTTCTGTTATAGTTGGAGGTATAAGGACGAGTTTGTGGTGGTTATTGATGTTGATTGATGTTTAGAAATGATTAGAAGTGGTGGATCTTGGTTGGGCTTTGTTTTGGAAGAGTTTGGGGATGATTTCGGTTGTTTTTGGTAGCCGAAATGAGGTTCTAGAGTAGAGCAGCGAGTTTAGATGTGTGGCTGATGATTTCAATGCATGATGATGCATTAATCCTATGCTCTTATGTGTTATAAACAGGAGAGACATCTTTAGGCGCCTTTGGTGTTGATCCGGGAGCTTAGATAGCATTTCGGCGAGCAAACGAAACGTAATCGGTGAGTGCGAATGGTTTTAGAGGTCCTTGAGGGACAAAGAAACAAGGTTTGAGGATTTAGGAAATGTTTCAAACCTTTCCTAAGTCCGGAAGTAAGTATTGGCTAGATTGCTCTCTTATATGTGGTGGTTGCCCGTAAAATGCTTTTACATGCTCATGGTTTGAGATAGATAAATTCCTACTGTTTTATGCATGTTTTGTAGCATGAGATGATGCTTGAATTGATTTCATGAAATAACATGTTGCATTGATGAGTTTTGAGTTTTTGTTTTAAAGCATGATAAATGTTATGGTTTTGAAATGAGATGAGAGAGATTTGAGAAATATTGCATGAAAAACATTAGGTGAGATGATTTTTGACATAATATATTGGCATAGAAGATGAGATACTTACCAGATATAATTGATCGATCAATAGGATGAGAGTGCACTATAAACTAAAAATTCGTACGTGCTCTTTGGTTTAATCCAAAGGGAGAGACCGATGATGGGCATTCCATCGGGTAGGACTTGGTGAAATACCCAAGCTTTGTGGCGATGAGAGATTCCGCCATGTGACTACGGTGATGTGAGATTCCACTGGAAGCGTCTAGTGGTTTGAGAATGTTTTCTGCATATCCGAGTAGTAACGAGATGTGAAATGCCAATATATTATATGAAAATGCTTTTGATTTACATGTGCCTAGTGATGAGATGATTTATGCTATGAAAAATGCATATGAGATTTGTATATGAAATGCTTTGGTTTTCACAAGCATGTGTATGGCCTTGCCATGAGATTTGCATTGGTTTAAATGCATGAGATAGAAATTGAGGTACATGTGTTTTCAATGAAGAGTTGCTTTGAAATGGTTTTCAAGCATGAGATAGAATGAGCATGTTGTAAAAAAGGCTTTTGAAAAAGTGTTTTGATTAATACATTATTGTGTTGGTTTTCTTTAGAGCATGCCTCACTAAGCAAATATGCTTACGCTCTCTTTTACCAATAATACAGATAATTGAAGTGTTTTTGGGTAGCAAGAAGGTTAAGAACATCCAAGGAAGTGCAAAGCTCATGTATGGTGATGTTTTTATACACTTTAGTTCTGATATTTGGCAATGGGACACCAAGTTTGTATTTGGGAGATGTGTTTTGAACTCCCTAAGTTTGTGTCATGTTTATGATGGCTTTTATGAGTTGTAAATGGTCCTAAAGGTTTGGTTTAAGGTTTGATAGCTTTTATTGGTTTTTTGGCTAGAAAGCATGCATATAGATTGGGTAATTATGTGTTTGATGTCATGCTCTAGCTTAAGATCCTTAAATATGATCTTTAGTGTCAAAATAGGTTGCTGGTATGTTATGATGCTTTTTGAAGCATGTTTGAGTGGTTTAAAAGGTGAAAAACCAGCAATCTCTGCTGTCACAGGACAAGGTGTATCGAAACACCCTTAACTGTTTCAGAACGGGGGCCTGTAATGGCCATAGCATTTCGGAACGGCTGAAGGTGTTTCGGAACATTTTGGCTACTAGAGAGGCCTGTTTCGATACCGGTCTCGGAACGCACCCGAGTATCGAAACAGTCAACTCCATTTCGATACTGACGTTCGGTACAAAGGTGGGTGTTTCGAAACGGATGACCGTTGGATGATGATTTTGAATTGTTTTAAGTTTCCATGTTTTACATTTTAGTCCTAAATGTTGTGGATGCAATTGCTTGAGATTGGGTTGTCCTTTTAAGATGAATTTTGACCGAGGAGCATGTTATATGACTAATTTTATATTGGTAAACCTAAAATCTGCAAAGTCTATAATTTCTAAAAAATTACATTTTGGTCCCTAAAAGTGTAATTTATGCAATTGAGTCCCTAAATGTTTTCTGATCGTTGTGCCCTTATCTGAAATGAATCTTGAGTAATCACATAGGCTTAATGTGCATCTAGAAAAGATTAAAAAGAAAAAATGGTCGTTAATCAAGGTTGACTTTCGGGTTGACTTTGGTTTTCCCTGTGTAATCTTCGTAGTTAGGGTTAAGCGTCTAGGCCAGGCTAAGGGAGTAACAACTTCTCTTTTTGTAAAAGGACCAGGTAACACTTTCATTGCTCTTGCAGTTTATGTTGATGACATAGTCTTAGCTAGTCCCAATGAGCATGAAGTAGCTTCTATTAAAGATTATTTGCATGATTGTTTTAAAATTAAAGATTTAGGTAAGTTAAAGTACTTTCTGGGGCTTGAGGTAGCTAGGTCTGAAAAGGGTATTAATTTGTGCCAAAGAAAGTATACTCTAGACTTACTTGGGGAAACTAATTTATTAAATTCAAAACTTGTTTCGACTCCTTTACTTGCTAAGGCTAAACTTTTTAAACATGAAGGAATTGCTTTATCAGACATTACTTCTTATAGGAGATTAATATGAAAGTTATTGTATTTGACAAACACAAGACCTGATATTTACTTTGTTTTCCATAAACTCTTTTAATTTATTTCAGCCCATATTGATATTTATATGCAAGCTGCCCATAGAATTCTTAGATATCTTAAAGGCACCACTGGACAAGAGATTTTCTTTTCTACTAATAACCTTATAAAAATTAATTCCTTTTGTGATTCTAATTAGGCTTCCTGCCCTGATTCAAGGAAACCAGTTACTGGCTTTTGTGTTTTTTTTTGGTTCAGCTCTCGTATCTTGGCGCTCAAAGAAATATCAAACAATATCTCATTCGTCTAGTGAGTCTGTAACCCCCTTAACCCAGCCCAGACGGTTGGACCGAATTAAGAAGTTTACACGGGGAAAACCAAAGTCAACCCGAAAGTCAACCTTGATTAGCGACCCTTTTTTTTCTTTTTAAACTTATCTAAATTCACATTAACCCTAGATATGTTCATGCAATCAGCATACTCAAAGATCAGCACGATCAGAAAACATTTAGGGACTCGATTGCACAAAATATGAATTTAGGGACCAAAACGTAAATTTTGGAAATTATAAGGACTTAACCCATTTTTGTGTTACCATTATGAAATTAGTCATGTTTCATGCTTCTCTGCCAAATTTCAACTCAAACGGACATCTCAAACTCATTCAATTGCATAAACAAGGTTCAGGACTAAAACGCAAAGATTTCAAAACACATAACCGTCAATTTCAGTGCCCAACGGTCGAGTGTTTCGGAACAGGGATGATCCGTTCCGAAACGCGGGACCATTCCGAAACCAGTTCCGAAACAGGGCTTGGCAGTGGCCAAACCGTTCCGGAACAGTTCCACCCGTTTCGGAACGCCAAGGCCATTTCAGGCCCCCGTTCCGATACGGTAGCACCTGTTCCGAAACAGGCTGCCCAGATTGCAGAAATTTTGCTGGTTTATCACACAAATGACCCATCAAACATGCTCCAAAGGCAACCAAATTATACCAGCAAGACATTACACGCATAAGGAACATAATTGCATCAACCATACTCAAACTTGGCATCAATTAAGCAAATCTCCAATTCTATAGGCATGCATCCTATTTAGAAAACCATTCAAGCATCAATATACCAAACCAACTTCACAAAGGCCAATTACATGTTCCATCATCAACAACAACATAAAACCAACTTAGGGAGTCCAAAACATCTCCCAAATCAACAACATAGGTTCCCCATTGCCAAATGCCAAAAGCTAATAGTGTTAAGAAACTTTCACCATACATGAGCTTAGTTCTTCACTTGGATTCTTGACCTCTTGCTGCCCTTATAAGCACTTCAATGCTCTGCATTATTGGTTCAAGAAAAGAGAGAGCGTAAGCAAATAGCTTAGTGAGGAATGCTCATTTAAAACAACTCAATAATGCATTTATAAAAGGGTAAATTATACTAATGACCACCGAACTATGAGGTTGGTGTCGATTTGACCACTATATTTTCAATTGTGTTAAATATACCACATAACTATTTAATTGGTTCCAATGTAGCCATCTGCCGTTAAAAAAACGAAAAAGTTAATGGAACTGTTAAAATAATTAGTATAATTACACATTTAGTCCCATTTATTTATACAATCATTCAATTTAGTCCTAATTTTAATCTAATAAAATAAATTAATTATTCAATAAGGTGGTGACACGTGTCACCACCTTATTTGAGAGATTTATCTATTTTTATTAAATTTATTTTCCTTCCCCAGGTGGTGACACGTGTCACCACCAATCGGAGTAAAAATGAAATGGTAAAAATTGGCCCCAAGGGGAATCGAACCCGAGTTCTTAGGTTGAGAAAGCAAGGCTCTTGCCATTGTGCTAAGCGTTTTCCTGGTACTTGGAATACCAAATATATTATATATCGTATATTGGGTTGGGTGAGGTGTTGAAGTGTTGCAGATCATTTGCAACTGCAGTGACCACCCTAAATCATTACCACTATATTGAATAATCAACTCGAATTGCCAATGCTAGTATGCCATTTGACTGGCTGAAAATATTTCGGAAGATCAAATATACGAATCTTCGAATAAAAAACATCCAACATTCTGATTTGTGAACAGAAGTTTCATGGAACACGAGAATTGGTGCAAATTCTTCTAGAATGCTTAAACTTTTCGATCTCTGAATATTATGCACTGCTACATTACCTTCAATATACACACACACTGATGTATTTCTTTTGTTTTTGTATGTGGTTTTATCTGGTCTCATCGTTTATACATCTTGCTTATTCGTACGTGACAGGGCTTTAAATTGACCAAGCAAAGTATGTGGAGATCTACACTGTGTTGGCAAGCTGTTTCGGCTAATCGGCATCCTTCTAAGGCTGCACATTTCATGCCTAATCAACAAAGCATCGGGATTCAACTTGCACAGCTTGGTCGTGATGCATCTGCTGCCGTAAGTTCTTCCTTGTTATTCTCATTTAAAGGAATTGCATCATTTACTCCTCAATACTCACCCCGCTTTTTCGTGTGTATATATATACATATATTCATTTCTTTATATTAATCGTGCAAATTGAGTAGTCATTATATTTGTAACTATTCACTCCCGATAATGTATGTATTTTCCGTTAGGGTGCTGCTCGCCGCGGGACCGCACAAAGTAAGAATGAGGAGGTGGAGTCTGTTGGGGCTGCTAAATCTGATACAAGAGTGAAAAAGTACTTTCGACTGGAGGTATGTAAAATTCCAACTAAGAAAATCTGAAAGTTTGCGCTTGTAGTCGTAAAGCCGAGAATGACAACGCTTTTCATATTTCCCGACTAAAGTAATATATTCGAACATTTACAGAATCTGAATTTGTGTACTTTAGAAATCTCTTCAAAACGGAAAACTGGTTATGTCATAGAGGTTGCATATTCTAATTTTGTTTATACAGCTTTTCTCTTATATCGTAAACTGGTTATGTACGTATTTTGCAGTTTGTAGATAAAGAAACGGAAGCTACGGATGAAGATTTGGATTTCAAGGCACTCAACGATGGATTTGTAAGTTAAAATCTTATTGTAATTTTCCAGAAAAATTGGTGTTACGTTAACTTGACCTTGTGAAAATGCAATATGGTTAGATTGCGGTAACTGCAGTTGCAGATGATCTGCAACACTCCAACACCTCACCCAACCCAATATACGATATATAATATATTTGGTATTCCATGTACCAGAAAAACGCTTAGCACAATGGCAAGAGCCTTGCTTTCTTAACCTAAGAACCCGGGTTTGATTCCCCTTAGGGCCAATTTCAATAATTAATTTATTTTATTAGATTAAAATTAGGACTAAATTGAATGATTGTATAAATAAATGGGACTAAATGTGTAATTATACCAATTATTTTAACAGTTCCGTTAACTTTTTCGTTTTTTTAACGGCAGGTGGCTACATTGGAATCAATTAAATAGTTATGTGGTATATTTAACACAATTAAAAATATTGTGGTCAAATCGACACCAACCCCATAGTTCGGTGGTCATTAGTATAGTTTACCCTTTATAAAACACCTTTATAAACCTTAGTTCAAAACAACATTTATACATCCACATAAGCATTTGGAACAAGCATCTCATGCTTCAAATTATTAACATGTCATATGGGCCACAAGTGATAATCATAATCTTTTTCCATCTCGAAATACAATCAGCACAAGATCCACACATGGACTTTTAACCACCATTGTGATCTTACAATTCACAAGGACCACACATGGACTTTTAACCACCATTGTGTCCTTAGCACAAGAATCACCCATGGACTTTTAACCACCATGGTGTTCTTACAATCCACAAGGTCCACACAAGCACTTTTAACCACCTTTGTGACCTTAACACAAGAATCACCCATGGACTTTTAACCACCATGGTGTTCTTACAATACACAAGGTCCACACAAGGACTTTTAACCACCTTTGTGACCTTACAATACACAAGGCTCACACAAGGACTTTTAACCACCTTTGTGACCTTAGTACAAGAACCAACCATGGACTTTTAACCACCATGTTGTTCTTAATACAAGAACCACCTATGGACTTTTAACCACCATAGTGTTCTTAACCATTCTCAAGACATCACTTGCCAATATGCATCATTTAACAACAATAATCCACTGTTTTAAAGCATTTAACAAAGCCATTAATCATCATGCACCATTATACATAAAAACCACATTTTATCAAATGTTCAAAACAAGGATCTCTTACCTTGAGCATCCTTCAACACATGGCTTATAAAATCAGCAAATAAACATGCTAAAATATGCTTTCAAAACAGAATTTAAAACATGCAAACAATCACATTGCATTCAACCAACTCATGGTTCATCAACAAGAGAGTTTTTCCGAAAACTTACTCTTGAGCTTAGCAAAGTTGTTTAGACTTAAACTAAGCTCCCAAACCTTCAAAACATTGGTTTCAAAGCTGAAAACCAAAATCCACTCACCGATTCCGTTTCTCAACTTGCCGAAACACCGATCAAGCTTCCGGATCACCACCACAAAGATCCGAAGATGTCTCCCCTCTAAACTTGAGTTTCTCCCTTTTTGGAACCAAAATTCTTGAAAAACCAATAAGCAAATGCTAAGGTTTTGTTGTAGAATTGATTAGAGATCAAATGAGGATTGAAATCTCATCTTTAGTTGTTAAAACCAGAGGGAATTTTGCTGGAGAAATGTGTTTGGGTTGAGAGAAAAGAAAATGGAAATTTAGAGAAAAGTTAGTTAAAATACCAAAATATCTTTTCCCTCCTTTCACACTTAATTAAAAACCATTAATTAAATTGATTAATATTCAGAAAAATCTGGAGAAACTCTTATTGGGTAAATAGCTCCTTAAAGATTCAAAGTTTCAATCCTTTTTAAAACAGTCACCCAGTTTTCGAAAATTACATTTTAGTCACTAACCCAAAATGTCACACTTCCAAACCTCATTTTGTAAAATTGATTTCACCATTCTCCTATATATAATAAAAGAGGATTTTAAGACATTTTTCCATATTTTTAATGCAACCCGAACTAGGCTTTCCTAAATTCACCCTTTATATTCGAACCGCAACCCGACCGGCCCGGTCCAAACCCAAAACTTCTAAGCCCAAAATTGGGGTGTTACAACTCTCCCCCCTTAAGAAATTTCGTCCTCGAAATTTACCTGAAGGAAAGAGGTACGGAAACTGCTTCAGCATGTCATCCTTCCGTTCCCACGTGGCTTCTTCAACACCACGATGCTTCCACAACACCTTTACCAACTCAATGGTCTTGCCTCGAAGAACTTTACTATCTGAATCCAGAATCTTCATCGGTTCCTCATCATAGGTCAAATCCGGATTCAATTCCACTTCTTCCACAGGCATCACATGTGAAGGATCAGATCTATACTTCCGAAGCATAGAAACATGAAACACATCATGAATCTTTTCCAACTCTTGAGGTAACCTCAACTTGTACGCAACAGGACCCACACGCTCAACCACCTCGTATGGTCCAATGTACCTAGGGCTCAACTTACCCTTCCGACCAAACCTCATCACCTTTTACCAAGGCGAAACCTTCAAAAACACACGGTCACCCACCGCATACTCAATCTCCTTACGCTTCAAATCCGCGTAAGACTTTTGCCGATCAGAAGCCGCCTTCAAACGCTCACAAATGAGCTTCACCTTCTCGGTGGTTCCTTTCAACAAAGCTTGCATCGAAACCAACTTCTGACCCGTTTCAGCCCAACAAAGAGGAGTCCTACACTTCCTTCCGTACAAAGCTTCATAAGGTGCCATTTGAATACTTGCCTGATAACTATTATTATAGGCAAACTCCACCAAAGGCAAATGTTTCTCCCAAGATCCCTGAAACTCAATCATGCAGCACCTCAACATATCCTCCAAAACCTGAATAACACGCTCGGACTGACCATCCGACTAAGGATGATAAGATGTACTGAAATTCAACCGTGTACCCAAAGACTGATGCAAACACTTCTAGAAACGCGATGTAAACCTCGGATCCCTATCCGACACAATCGACTTAGGCACACCATGCAGCCGTACAATCTCAGCAATGTACAGCTCCGCAAGCTTATCCAAAGAGTACGTAGTATGCACAGGCAAGAAATGCGCACACTTCGTCAAGCGATCCACAACCACCCACACCGAATTCTTCTTCGATGGTGACAAAGGTAAACCAGACACAAAATCCATGGTAATCCTTTCCCACTTCCATTCAGGAATTCTCAACGGTTGCAACAACCCTGAAGGAAACTGATGCTCAGCCTTAACTCGCTGACACACCATGCACTTCCTCACAAACTCAGCAACATCCTTCTTTAAACCCACCCAATAGTACTCATCACGAAGATCACGATACATCTTAGTACTACCAGGGTGCATAGCAAAAGGACTACTATGACCTTCAGTCAGAATAGCACGCCTTAATTCAGCATCATTGGGCACCACTATCCGACTCCCAAAACACAACACTCCATCATCGTTAAAATAGAAATCTAAAGGCCTGTCCTCCGCAATATCCTGAACATGTGGTACCAAGGAATCATCCAACAACTGCTTTTCCTTGATCAACTGAACCAATGATGGTTTCACTTGCAACTCAGCCACAAGACCACCATCACGCGAAATACTCAAACTGGCAAACATAGCCCTCAACTCAACAGCTACCTTTCTACTCAAGGCATCCGCTACAACATTAGCTTTTCCAGGGTGATACTCAATCGTCAAATCATAATCCTTGAGCAACTCCACCCAACGTCGTTGTCTAAGATTCAACTCCTTCTGAGACATTAGATACTTCAAACTCTTGTGATCCGTGTACACAGTACACTTCTCACCATACAAATAATGTCTCCAGATCTTCAAAGCAAAAACCACCGCAGCCAACTCGATGTCATGCGTAGGATAATTGCGCTCATGCACCTTCAATTGCCGTGAAGCATAAGCCACCACCTTACCCTCTTGCATCAACACACATCCCAAACCAACATAGGACGCATCGCTATACACCACAAACTCTTTCCCTGATTCAAGTTGAATCAAGATAGGAGCTTGCGTCAAGGCTGCCTTAAGCTTCTCAAAAGCCTGTTGTCTCGCTTCCGTCCACTCATACTTAACATCCTTCTGCAACAACTTTGTCAAAGGTGCAGCAATCTTCGAAAACCCATCCACAAACCTTCGGTAGTATCCCGCCAAACCAAGGAAACTATGAACCTCATGAACAGACTTAGGAACCTTCCAATTCATCACTGCCTCAATCTTCTGAGGATCAACACGAATCCCCTCAGCAGAAACCACATGACCAAGAAACACCACTTCCCTAAGCCAGAACTAACACTTGCTCAGCTTGGCATAAAGCTGATTCTCCAACAAAGCTTGCAACACAATTCTCAAATGCTCTTCATGCTCCTCCTCAGTACGCGAGTACACGAGGATATCATCAATGAACACCACAACAAACTTATCCAGGTATTCATGAAATACACGATTCATCATGTCCATGAAAGCTGCAGGAGCATTTGTCAAACCAAACGACATCAAAAGGAACTCATAATGCCCATACCTCGTCCTAAAAGCTGTCTTTGGAACATCTACATCCTTCACCTTCAACTGGTAATACCCTGACCTTAAGTCAATCTTAGAGAACACAGCTGCTCCCCGAAATTGATCAAAAAGATCATCAATTCTCGGAAATGGATACCGATTCTTGATAGTCAACTTATTAAGCTGAAGATAATCAATGCACGTCCTCATAGTGCCATCCTTCTTCTTCACAAACAAGACCGGTGCACCCCAAGGTGACACACTCGGCCGGATGAACCCACGATCAAGCAATTCTTGCAACTGCGTCTTCAGCTCCTTCAACTCTTTAGGTGCCATTCTATAAGGGGTAATGGACACTGGAGTTGTGTTCTCATACAGCTCAATCCCAAACTCCACTTCGCGATTAGGAGGCAATCCAGGCAACTCCTCAGGAAACACACCAGGGAACTCTCGCACAGTCCTGATATCTTGCACACGCAACTCCTTAGAGCTAGGATTCATCACAAAAGCTAGGTAAGCTTCACAACCTTGCCTCAGCATCCGGCTCGCCTCCAATGTACACACCACATTGGCAAGAAACTTCACATTCTCACCAACCACAACAACCTCATAATCATCCGCAAGCTTCAACGAAACTCGCTTATTCTCACAATCCACTACAGCTCGATGCTCAACAAGCCAATCCATACCAAGGATTACATCAAAACCATAGAAAGGCAACTCCATAAGATCAACAGGAAAAACATGATCTTGCACAACCAAGGGACATCTTCTAAAAAGCTTTCGAGTCACAACAGTCTCACCAAAAGAACTAGTGACACACATACCAACATCCAAAGACTCAACAGGCAAACCAAGCAATTCAGCATGCTCACGCAATATGTATGAGTGTGTAGATCCAGAATCAATCAAGGAAAGTAATGACAAGGATTGCAAAGTAAAAGTACCTGCGATCACATCCGTGTCATTTCTCCCCTCCCTCTGAGCATACACTCTCGCCTGGCCACCACCCTCAGGCTGAACAGCTACAACATGAGCCACATTCCGTCCACCCTCTTCTCTCCGCTGGAAATTACCACGGCCGCGCCCACGACCTCTTTGTGGTGCAACAACTACAGGAGCACGCCCTTGGCCACCAGCCAACATAGGACACTCTCTCCTCATGTGATCCGTAGATCCACAGCTCCAGCACGAAATACCAGCCGCCACAACAGGAGCTTGCACCTCCCTCACAGCTCGAGGACAATCACGCTTCATATGGCCACGCGGTCCACATGTCCAACATGCGTTCGGATCAGCTCTTACCTTGCCTCCCTGAGCAGGCGCACCACCACCTCGCTTAGCTGAAGACTGATACTTCTGATCACGTCCCCTCTTGTTCCGTCCACCACCGGAACTATACTCAGCAACTCGCTTACCAGCACTAGAAACAGCACTTCTAGAAGATAAACCCAAATTCATCTCAATGTCCTTTGCTCTCCCAACCAGCACATCAAAATCATTATACTCAGCAGCCAGCATATACGTCTTTACCTCCGTCACCAAACCATAACGGAACCTTTCACACCTCTCCCGCTCATCCGGGACAAGCTCAGGTGCGTACTGACTGAGTCGGAAAAACTGAACTTCGTACTCAGCTATAGACATGCTCCCTTGGGTAAAAGACATGAATTCCCTTTTCTTTTCATCTAGGTACCTCACACCCAGATACCTTCTCTTGAACACATTCTGAAAGAACGTCCATGTCACATCAGCATCCGCCATCCCAGAGATAGTGGTTGTCCACCAAGTGTAAGCATCGTCTTGCAACAACGATACCACACAGCCCAGTTTCTGCACATCAGTGCAATTCATTTGCCCCAAGATTCTCTTAGTACTTTCCAGCCAAGACTAAGAACCTTCAGCAGACAAACTTCTGAACTCAGTCCCTCCCAGACTGTGCAAACGTTCCAAAGGTAGTCTAACTCCAGCATCTCCCTGATGCCCAGCTCCTTGAGCTCCAGCCACCGCTGCTCGAAAGGCACCAGCAATGGCTTGAACCAACATTGACATGTCAGGAACAGCTTGCCCCTGACCAGCTTCAGGTCCAGCGACCCCAGCTCCAGCTGCAACATCAGCTCCTTCACCCCCAGCACCACCACCACCAGGCGAAGGAGGTAAATCCACCACATTTTCAGCGTTCTCCTCATTCTCATTTTGAGCCATAGCTCGCGTATTAACCCTCAATTCTCTACGAGGTGCCATTCACTAACAATGCAATCACAATGCAAATAAACAAAGTCAGGCTCAGCAAGGTAAGCAATCCAAGTACTCAAGCTCATTTCCACTTAAAAACAAATCTTTACATTAGCTTTGATTTGGCAATGGGTCCCCCTAACATGCTTTCACCACAGCATACACCACAATTGTAACATGCTTACAATTCACACATCATGCTTTCACTCAACAAGCATACAAAGTATTCAAGCACTTAACACTCATTCATCAGTTCCCAATTACTCGAGAACTCAGCTCTGATACCGCCAAATGTAACCCCCTTAACCCGGCCCAGACGGTTGGACCGAATTAAGAAGTTTACACGGGGAAAACCAAAGTCAACCCGAAAGTCAACCTTGATTAACGACCCTTTTTTTTCTTTTTAAACTTATTTAAATGCACATTAACCCTAGATATGTTCATGCAATCAGCATACTCAAAGATCAGCACGATCAGAAAACATTTAGGGACTCGATTGCACAAAACATGAATTTAGGGACCAAAACGTAAATTCTGGAAATTATAAGAACTTAACCCATTTTTGTGTTACCATTATGAAATTAGTCATGTTTCATGCTTCTCTGGCAAATTTCAACTCAAACGGACATCTCAAACTCATTCAATTGCATAAACAAGGTTCAGGACTAAAACGCAAAGATTTCAAAACACATAACCATCAATTTCAGTGCCCAACGGTCGAGTGTTTCGGAACATGGATGACCCGTTCCGAAATGTGGGACCATTTCGAAACCAGTTCCGGAACAGGGCTTGGCAGTGGCCAAACCGTTCCGGAACAGTTCCACCCGTTTCGGAACGCCAAGGCCATTTCAGGCCCCCGTTCCGATACGGTAGCACCTGTTCCGAAACAGGCTTCCCAGATTGCAGAAATTTTGCTGGTTTATCACACAAATGACCCATCAAACATGCTCCAAAGGCAACCAAATTATACCAGCAAGACATTACACGCATAAGGAACATAATTGCATCAACCATACTCAAACTTGGCATCAATTAAGCAAATCCCCAATTCTATAGGCATGCATCCTATTTAGAAAACCATTCAAGCATCAATATACCAAACCAACTTCACAAAGGCCAATTACATGTTCCATCATCAACAACAACATAAAACCAACTTAGGGAGTTCAAAACATCTCCCAAATCAACAACATAGGTTCCCCATTGCCAAATGTCAAAAGCTAATAGTGTTAAGAAACTTTCACCATACATGAGCTTAGTTCTTCACTTGGATTCTTGACCTCTTGCTGCCCTTATAAGCACTTCAATGTTCTGCATTATTGGTTCAAGAAAAGAGAGAGCGTAAGCAAATAGCTTAGTGAGGAATGCTCATTTAAAACAACTCAATAATGCATTTATAAAACACCTTTATAAACCTTAGTTCAAAACAACATTTATACATCCACATAAGCATTTGAAACAAGCATCTCATGCTTCAAATTATTAACATGTCATATTGGCCACAAGTGATAATCATAATCTTTTTCCATCTCGAAATACAATCAACACAAGATCCACACATGGACTTTTAACCACCATTGTGATCTTACAATTCACAAGGACCACACATGGACTTTTAACCACCATTGTGTCTTTAGCACAAGAATCACCCATGGACTTTTAACCACCATGGTGTTCTTACAATCCACAAGGTCCACACAAGGACTTTTAACCACCTTTGTGACCTTAACACAAGAATCACCCATGGACTTTTAACCACCATGGTGTTCTTACAATACACAAGGTCCACACAAGGACTTTTAACCACCTTTGTGACCTTACAATACACAAGGCTCACACAAGGACTTTTAACCACCTTTGTGACCTTAGTACAAGAACCAACCATGGACTTTTAACCACCATGTTGTTCTTAATACAAGAACCACCTATGGACTTTTAACCACCATAGTGTTCTTAACCATTCTCAAGACATCACTTGCCAATATGTATCATTTAACAACAATAATTCACTGTTTTAAAGCATTTAACAAAGTCATTAATCATCATGCACCATTATGCATCAAAACCACATTTTATCAAATGTTCAAAACAAAGATCTCTTACCTTGAGCATCCTTCAACACATGGCTTATAAAATCAGCAAATAAACATGCTAAAATATGCTTTCAAAACAGAATTTAAAACATGCAAACAATCACATTGCATTCAACCAACTCATGGTTCATCAACAAGAGAGTTTTTCCGAAAACTTACTCTTGAGCTTAGCAAAGTTGTTTAGACTTAAACTAAGCTCCCAAACCTTCAAAACATTGGTTTCAAAGCTGAAAACCAAAATCCACTCACCGATTCCGTTTCGCAACTTGCCGAAACACCGATCAAGCTTCCGGATCATCACCACAAAGATCCGAAGATGTATCCCCCTCTAAACTTGAGTTTATCCCTTTTTGGAACCAAAATTCTTGAAAAACCAATAAGCAAATGCTAAGGTTTTGTTGTAGAATTGATTAGAGATCAAATGAGGATTGAAATCTCATCTTTAGTTGTTAAAATCAGAGAGAATTTTGCTGGAGAAATGTGTTTGGGTTGAGAGAAAAGAAAATGGAAATTTAGAGAAAAGTTAATTAAAATACCAAAATATCTTTTCCCTCCTTTCACACTTAATTAAAAACCATTAATTAAATTGATTAATATTCAAAAAAATCTGGAGAAACTCTTATTGGGTAAATAGCTCCTTAAAGATTCAAAGTTTCAATCCTTTTTAAAACAGTCACCCAGTTTTCGAAAATTACATTTTAGTCACTAACCCAAAATGTCACACTTCCAAACCTCATTTTGTAAAATTGATTTCACCATTCTCCTATATATAATAAAAGAGGATTTTAAGACATTTTTCCATATTTTTAATGCAACCCGAACTAGGCTTTCCTAAATTCACCCTTTATATTCGAACCGCAACCCGACCGGCCCGGTCCAAACCCAAAACTTCTAAGCCCCAAATTGGGGTGTTACAGAGTCTGAATACACAACACTAGCATCTGTCTCTTGCGAGATTCAATGGCTGAGCTATTTGCTTTCTGATTTACAGCTTAATGTAATTACTCCCACAAACCTTTATTGTGATAATATGTTTGCTATTCGCATTGCAGAAAACCTGGTTCAACAAGAACGGACCAAACACATTGAGATTGACTGCCATCTCATTCGGGAAAAGCTTCATCAAGGGTTGATCACTCTACTTCTTGTTTCTACACATTATCAGTTGGCAGATTGCTTCACAAAGGCGTTGCAACATTCTCCTTTTAATCATGTCATATCCAAGTTGGGCATACATGATATATATGCTCCAACTTGAGGGAGGCTAATAGAGCTTAGCTTAGTTAGTTATTAAAGAAGTTAAAGAAACGGTTTAATGTTTTAGTTAGTATTATATAAGTGTTGTTTTATATTGTATAAGCTGGTTTTGACTTTTAATTTTCCCAATACTAATAAAAACTCTCCTAATTTTCTCTCTCTCCCTCTCGCGTTCTCTCACGCTTCCCAATTCTAAAATCAAGAAACCCTAAGGTTTCAACAACTTGAGGCGAAAAAATTCGACTCGAAAAAATTTCAAACAAAGTTTGAATTGTAAAATAGAAATACGAGTAACTTGAATATCTCAAATTTTTTAGTAATTAGTGGATGGATTTTTAAGTTCAAGTCGAGTCCCTCAAAATTTCCTAATATATATATATATATATATATTTGAACTCTACAACTTCCCATATATATTTGAACTTATACTAGAATAACTCATTACGAGTAAATTCTCCCTCCCATAGGTAGAAATTGTTCAAATATATATATATATATATATATACTTGACAGAATGATTTTGTTAATCAAAATAACGACATCCCCTGTATGCGTGCCTCATTAAAAACCTCCATAAATTTATTTGGAAGAAAAGAGTACACCGCATACAGGATTTACAAGCACAACAGCAACGTACCTTCGATGGGATTACACTCATCACCGGTCGTTGCATGGATGTGATTACACTCATCATCACATGCCCTACGGATGAGATTCCACTCATCATCACGTAATAATATATAATTTGCGGTGGAATATTACATCACCATACTCCTCCTTGATGACTTTAAGCCACCAAGGTCACACGCGAATTTGACTCAACCGTGTGCACACTCTTATTCTAATGATCGATCATTTATACCCGGTAATTTAACTAGTGCCAATCATACTTTCAAGTCACACCATGACAATCCATCATGCATTTCAACATATCAAACACCACATACATCAATGTATATAACAACATACATAATCAACACATGCTTTTCATGTCTACACCATGCATATTAAGCAAAACTCATAAAACACACAAGAGATTAAGCTACCAACTTAACCTCTACCTTGGATTGGCCTACCAAGCACAATCCAACTCCACAACCATACACTTTAACCAATTTAAAACCAATTTAAATGATTTCACTCATCGAACTTCCTTAAGCAAACCGAGAAAAGCCGAATCAAGCCTCCACACTTTCCGGAATCGTGCCCGAAGCTTCTCCAACAGTTCCCCTTGATTCTAACCAATCAAAAATAATATATTACTCAACCAAATCATCACCAAACACTGTCACAACTCTAAACTACTAGCACAAGCCAAATTCTTACAATTTAAAACCAAGGCCAACACCAAAAATCTCATTTTCGTACTCCCCAACAACCGAGCAGAAAACCAATGATTCCAACACCTAAAACATCATTAAACACCTTCAAAACACCTCTCCAACATTGCTATAACATCAGCCCCACTCTCCAACATAAAACCACACCAAAATCCCATATTTTCACCTTTTTAAAATACCTCAAAAACCCATTTCAAGATTTTTGATAAAAACCTACCATTTTAAGATATAATGTACCTTAGGGCAAGATTAGTTCATAACTTAACTCTACAAATCAAAAGCAAAACGAAAAGCCATTAAAGTTTCATCATTTTCTTTCAAAATTTTGAAAACTTGAAATTCTCAACAATGGTGTTTTTCAAAAGCTAAAACCATCAATGTGCTAGGAATGAAGAAGACAAGTCAAAAATGGTCTTACCTTGTTGAAATCACTTTAAATGATGAAGGAAATGAATGGATTAGTAATTGGGGTTTTAGAGAGTTTTTAGGTCGTGGAAATGAAACCAAGGAAGAAGATGAAGACCTCTTTTTTGTCAAAAAGTCTCTTTTTCTCATCTTATTTCCTCTGTCTACAAATTTACGAAATTGCCATTAGTGAAATTCAAATCCTTTTAAAATAAAGCCAAAGTTTATTTTAATCAAAACGAGTCCAGCGACTCGAACCCAACTCACACACTCAACTCCTGACCCCAAAACTCGAGTGTTACAAATCCTGCGTTTCATTGAACCAGAACAATGCTCTCAACTTTGTGTACAAAAGGAGCTATTTAGGGAAGATTTGTTTTTCGCGAAACACCAGCTCGTTTCTAACTAGCCAAATACTCCATAGTACAGATCCTACTGTCACCTGCTAGAAGTTTCTCAAAGTGCCTGAAAAAATATTGTTAAAGAAAAAATCAAGAATACCTTCGCTGCTAGTTTGATTTCTCCTCTGAACTTTTCACCAAGCACAAAATAGGCTTTAGAAGCATTCAATGTAACCGCAACTAATAAAAATATGTGAGATATGACATCATAAAGACAACGAAACAATACAAAACATACAAAACAAGCAATTTAAACAACCCATTTTAGCCTTTACAATAGGTCGTATCGATACGCTAGAAGATCGTATCGATACGCCTTGACTTGGTCAACTGCGCAAAGTCAACCTAAGGAGACCGTATCGGTACATTGGTTGACCTTATCGATATGCCCTCAACGATCAACTTCTCATGGTAAAACAACAAAGATCGTACCGATACACCTAAGACTTGTACCGGTACGCCAAAATCTCGTCAATTTCTCAGATTTCCAGAGAGCTTTTGGCGTATCGATACACCCTCGTGTATCGGTACGTTAAGCCTAAAATAAAGTCCAAAAGGTAGGATCGTATCGATACAGCCCTTAGACGTACCGATACGCCCTGCACTGCAAACTGCATTTTAGCTGCAAAACGCACCAAGACTCAACTCTAGATGCAATTTACGACTCGTCTAGCAACAAACAAACCCTCGTACAACATTTAGCAACCAAAGCTAAACATACGATGCTACTCAACCCAACTAACATGGCATCTCACACAAGATAAGCACTTAGATAGGAAACTTGCATAAAGGCATACATAACTAAACCATTTCATTCATAGGAAGCAAACACTTATATAAACATTGCATATCAAGGTTTACATGCCTTAAAACATAGCACATAAGCAAACATGGAACATGGTCATAAGCCTTCAAAACACAAAGCATTTAGGCAACAACATAAGCATGATTTACAATCCACAACAAAGGCAATAACATCAAAAACCAACACATATGAGTCTAACAACGCTCACACAAAACACATAACATCCCCATTTCTAAACTACCACTTTATTTACTAAACCATACTTGAGCAACTACTAAAGCTTGGATGCCTCTTTCTCCTTGCTCCTAGCTAACTCCACGCTAATGATCTGCATTGTCGAAAATGAGAGCATAAGCTAGAAGCTTAATGAGGGTGCTCTAAAACAAAAATAACGACAATGCAGGGTTCAAGCATACCATCCTTAAGACAACTCACAAGCATACATAAGCATCAACATAGCATCATAGCTAACATCACATGAATGCATTAACATGAAATCTTACCTCATGTTATGCCCAACAAGATATAACAATTATCTTAACAATAACCACACATGAACAAGTATATTGGAAACTATTAGTTTACTCGGATACACGGATAACTTTCGTTGGGGTTTTCACCTCCAACGTACTCAACAACAACGTTACCTTCGATGGGATTACACTCATCACCGGTCATTGCATGGATGTGATTACACTCATCATCACATGCCCTACGGATGGGATTCCACTCATCATCACGTAATAATATATAATTTTCGGTGGAATATTACATCATCGTACTCCTCCTTGATGACTTTACGCCACCAAGGTCACACGCGAATTTGACTCAACCGTGTGCACACTCTTATCCTAATGATCGATCATTTATACCCGGTAATTTAACTAGTGCCAATCATACTTTCAAGTCACACCATGACAATCCATCATGCATTTCAACATATCAAATACCACATACATCAATGTATACAACAACATACATAATCAACACATGCTTTTCAAGTCTACACCATGCATATTAAGCAAAACTCATAAACACACAAGAGATTAAGCTACCAACTTAACCTCTACTTTGGATTGGCCTACCAAGCACAATCCAACTCCACAACCGTACACTTTAACCAATTTAAATGATTCCACTCATCGAACTTCCTTAAGCAAACCGAGAAAAGCCAAATCAAGCCTCCACACTTTCCGGAATCGTGCTCGAAGCTTCTCCAATAGTTCCCCTTGATTCTAACCAATAAAAAACAATATATTACTCAACCAAATCATCACCAAACACTGTCACAACCCTAAACTACTAACACAAGCCAAATTCTTACAATTTAAAACCAAGGCCAACACCAAAAATCTCATTTTCGTACTCCCCAACAACCGAGCAGAAAACCAATGATTTCAACACCCAAAACACCATTAAACACCTTCAAAACACCTCTTCAACATTGCTATAACATCAGCCCCACTCTCCAACATAAAACCACACCAAAAACTCATATTTTCACTTTTTTTAAAATATCCCAAAAACCCATTTCAGGATTTTTGATAAAAACCTACCATTTTAAGATATAATGTACCTTAGGGCAAGATTAGTTCATAACTTAACTCTACAAATCAAAAGCAAAACGAAAAGCCATTAAAGTTTCATCATTTTCTTTCAAAACTTTGAAAACTTGAAATTCTCAACAATGGTGTTTTCCAAAAACTAAAACCATCAATGTGCTAGGAATGAAGAAGACAAGTCAAAAATGATCTTACCTTGTTGAAATCACTTGAAATGATGAATGAAATAAATGGATTAGTAATTGGGGTTTTAGAGAGTTTTTAGGTCGTGGAAATGAAACCAAGGAAGAAGATGAAGACCTCTTTTTTGTCAAAAAGACTCTTTTTCTCATCTTATTTCATTTGTCTACAAATTTATAAAATTGTCATTAATGAAATTCAAATCCTTTTAAAATAAAGCCAAAGTTTATTTTAATCAAAACGAGTCCAACGACTCGAACCCAACTCACACACTCAACTCCCGACCCCAAAACTCAGGTGTTACAAATCCTGCGTTTCATTGAACCAGAACAGTGCTCTCAACTTTGTGTACAAAAGGAGCTCTTTAGGGAAGATTTGTTTTTTCGTGAAACACCAGCTCGTTTCTAACTAGCCAAATACTCTATAGTACAGATCCTACTGTCACCTGCTAGAAGTTTCTCAAAGTGCCTGAAAAAATATTGTTAAAAAAAATCAAGAATACCTTCGCTGCTAGTTTGATTTCTCCTCTGAACTTTTCACCAAGCTCAAAATAGGCTTTAGAAGCATTCAATGTAACCGCAACTAACAAAAATATGTTCAACATCCTTTTGGAATTCACCACACCAACTACATAGAGTCTGTTGATCCTCCAAACGAACCCCACGCAACTTTAGGAACTTTTTTGTTGAAATCTTCTCAAGCTTTAACATCAGAAGGAACAACTTTACCTTTGGTGGGACCTTCAAACTCTACAACTTCCCATATATATTTGAACTTATACTAGAATAACCTATTAGGAGTAAATTCTCCTTCCCTTAGATAGAAATTGTTCAAAAATATATATATATTTTTGCTCGACATAATGATTTTATTAATCAAAATAATGACATCCCCTGTATGCGTGCCTCATTAAAAATCTCCCTAAATTTATTTGGAAGAAAAGAGTACACCGCATACAGGATTTACAAGCACAACAGCCCAGTACAAACACGGATCAGACATCCCACTCCGAAAGACACCACCCCTGGATTGAAACACACAACCATGCCTGCTACAACTTGCAACCCTAACCATTCCAAACTTAAGAGAACACTACCGCCTAGGAAAAAAAAAACCAAAATAAAAACAAAGCAAAACTAAAGGAAGATATACGCATCCAGCAAACAATTTCATCAACCAAATGAGGATTGACACAGCCAGCAAACAAAATTCATCACCCATAGTACCAATCTGTTACTTACAGTAGAGCTTTTCACCACCAGACCTTAAAAGTGTGGTTCCGATGCATACCATCAATCGCTAAACACCGAGTCATGTGATTACTATCCCGGTCGATGTACACCAATTGAACAACCTTACCCTTCTTCAGAAGATTGTTCACTTCCAGAAACGCCTGCCACCTATTTCACGGTCTTTGGAAAACATTGGCCTCTATAAAAATTTCCAACGCAATTTTTCAGGCAGCAAGAATCACAAAATCCTCGCCCATACCCCCTACTGGACCTTCTTCAGTCCTTAATACGCCTCCACAGCCATCCTCATTTTCCCTAGCTACACCTTCGATGTTAAATTTTAGAACACCGGACTTGGGAAGAATCACTACAACAATATAGACTTTTAGTGACAAATTGCCAGTGACTAAGAGTAATTTTGTCACAAATATTAAATTTTTGTGACAAATTTTTTGTGCGACACTATTAGTATTAGTAATTGTGATATATTTTAATTTGGTTACTATTATAGTAGTAATTGTGACGATTATATTTTTCACAATTAAATTATTATTATAAGTCTATAATTGTGACACAAATTTTATTGTCACTAAAATTTTGACCCATAATAGTGGTGATATATAAGTGGTCACTATTATTTGATATTTATTGTGACAATAAAATTGTTTGTCACATAAAATTTTAGTTTTTTTTGCGATAAATTTTGTCACCAATGAAAAATAAAATTAATGACAAATTAGATATTGTCACAATAATAAATTTATTTTTATAATAATACTAATAATAACAATTATAAAAAATTTGAAGTTACCATAAATTAGTTTGTCAAAAGGCAAAATAATTCTATTAGTCTCTATACTATGTGTAAATTGTTGTTTTAGTCATTCTATTTTGATCAATTTTAGTCCCTATATTTTTCAAATTTTAAAATTTTAACCCTAATCCCAATGGGACAACGACAATATGAATAAATTATAATGACTAAAACTGATGAAATAAAAAAAACAAAAATCAAATATGCAACTTATGTATAACAAATGGGCTAAAAACAAAATTTTACTTAACATATTTGAAGACTACCATTCATGTCAAGATCGAAATTTCAAAACTCAAAATTTTTTACCCTTCCAAAATTTAAATTTAAAGACTTAATAAACTTTCAACCTTTCTTATATTTACTCATTGCTAATCCAAAAATTATTTATTTAAAATTAACTCCCAAAGATGTTCAAAAAATTTACTCTAATAATTAATAAAAAACCCATTTTTGTAATTCTAGGGGGAATGAAATTTCTTAAAGATTAACAATGGCGGTGTACTAGGCTTATTATAAAAAAGAAAGGGATAAAACAGTACCTTTTTCGGTGCTTTTACTTATGTCTCAACACTAAAAAAATACAATAAAATTAAATTATAAACTTTAACCCTAAATTTTAAATCTTAAAGCATATACCCTATATCCTAAAAAAAATACACTCTACCCTAATTCTTTAAACCCTAACCTCTAAACTTTAAACCTAATTTTGAGTATGGGACATAAGTGAGCGCACCGAAAAGGGTAAAAGATTTCCATCCAATAAAACATATGGAGTACTTATCATCGCAATTTTTAAAAATTATATAAAAAATAAAACCTACAAAATAATAAATTATAAACTATTAAAAAACACCATTAGCCGTTAGCCTTTTTTTTTTAAGATAAATAAATGTGACAATGTCGGTTTAGTAAACCTACCCTAAGGAGTATTACTTGAGGAAAAAGATTCAAATCGTCTAACTATATAAACCCTAGTATGGTTGAAACACAGATACGCTCGAGAAGGGTTTTAGAGTTACACCTGAAACAAACAGAATTCAAGAGTCGGAGCTCTACTGTTTCAGCAATGCCAGGCAGGAAACTCATCTTTTTCAATTTCATGGACGACGGCGGCGACATTAGTGCAAAAGAAGGAAGCCCAGATCGTGAAGAGAGCCATGCTTCGGGGGTGGACTTGTCTCTTTCACTCGGTTGTACGCCATCTCCTGCAGCAACTGATAAGGTGAAACAAGCCAAGAAACCAGAACCTATGGATATGGAGAAGAGCAGCGGAGCCTTTCCGTCGGAATCAAAGAAAGCCGGTACTGATGCCGGAATCTGTTTAGAATTGTCTCTTTCCTGTGGTTGTATTTCCACCAGAACCGATGAGGAGAAACAACTAATTCAGTACAAAGAAAGCTTGGATGTACGTGATATGACGTGCATGGAGAAGAGGAGCGGAGCTCCGTCGCCGGAAGCGAGTGATATATCGTTGGAATTATGTCTTGCACTGAGAAATAGTTTGGGGGTTGAAGCCGGCAATCACCGTAATCGGAACAACAACGGCGGCCTTACTTTGGCTCTGAATGATGGGTTTAACTTTACATGCAACAAGAAGAGAAAAAGGGTGGAGAGTCCGAACCTTTCGAGCAACAGAAACAAGAGAAGGAGATTAGCAGAAGCTGAGGTACTGAGGGCTGGACAGGAGCATGATCCATGGTGCATCAAGAAGAAGCTTACCACGAGCGATCTCAGCGACATGTCGAGGCTGCTTTTGTCAAAGAAAATGGTGGAATCTCATATCTTGCCACACTGGGACGCCCAACGGAAACAACAGATCTATAAAGACACAGGGTTGGGGGTTTCGGTTTTGGACTGCGATACAAACAATGATCATGCTTTGGTGTTCAAGAGATGGAAGAATGGAGCCTACGTCTTCATCCAGAATTGGATTCCAAACTTTGTGAGCAGGAGGGATCTTAAGCTTAACGATGAGATCGGGCTTTACTGGGATATCCCAAACTCAAGGTTCAACTTCTCGGTTCTGAATCGAGCTCCAAGGGAGTAATGTTTTCCAAGTTCTTCTGTAGGGGTAGCCGGTAGGGAAACAAGTACATGTATTGATCAAATTGATCTAATATAAAATATATAATTAAACATGTATTGATCAAATTGATCTAATATAAAATATATAATTAAAATTAAATGAGTTGTTATACAATTTTTTTTCCAAATAGAAATGCGGCAAATGAAGCAAAGATAATATTTTAAGGACAGTCAGCATAGAAAGGTTCATCATGGCCAAGATTCATAACTAACCACTCAAATAAGAGAATGTGTAGAAGAGACTCAGTAGAGTGTGCACGCGCAAGACAAGAAGCTTATCTCATTAGAGAGAAGCTTATCTCTCATGACAAGACAAAGGAAACAAATCACTCGCTCAGGCACCCGTAGCTTCCAAATTAGATGCTAGTGATGCGCAGGATTACTCAAGAATGGTCCAAAACAAGGGAGTAAGCACTTTTAACAAAAAAAGACCCTTGTATTTGCCTTGGTCCAGTAGCAAAGATTAGCCCCTTGTGAGGGGTAAGGTGGTAGCTTGCCGGTGATGAAGTCGATGGCATGAAGCTGGAGGAAGTGATGAAGAAAACTCGTATTTCATGTGCCATCCGATAAAATGCAGGACGATAACTTCATAGACAAATCAACATCAACGTTAAAGCTTCGCCAATTAGTTAGCGGACCCAAACTTGACAACCAATTATCAGTCCAAAAGTTAATCACAGAACCATCCTCAATAGACCATCCAATTAAAGTGTAAAACTATGGCCAAATGCTAGACAGAGAACGCCACAAGGATGAACAATTGGCACGCCCGATCGAGCTAGGACAGATATCAGTCACTCTATACTTCTCATGCAATAGAGTAATCCATAAGGCATTAGTAGAAGTGACGAGGCTGTTACAAACTGTTGAGTGAATCAATGGATTGATAAAGTCAAGAGAGGGGGTAATTGAATTTTTAAAATTTTGTTGGAGAAAGTGGAATGACTAAAATTGAAGAACAAAGCAATTTAGAGTGGTTCAAGTTCCAAATGAACTCTACATACACTACCTTAGCTACCACTAAGGATTTTTCAACAATTTATTAATTGTTTTTCAACAATGGATGAGTCTACCACGTGCGACGAACATTGCTGAACACCACTACCGATGAACATCGATGAACACCATTAATTTTTTTTTAAATTTTAAAAATCTAAAGGACTAAAATTATAATTAAAATTATCTCTTAAAAAATAAAAAATAAATTTAATAATTACTTTATAATATTTTTTTAATAGGTTAGAATCAAATATACTCAATTCTCCTAAACCCTAACAAAATCAATCTCTTAAAAAAATATACCCAATTCTCCTAAACCCTAATAAAATCAATCTCTTAAAAAAATATAGCCAATTTTCCTAAACCCTAACAAAATCAATCTCTTAAAAAAATAGAAATCAGTTTATAATTTTTTTAATAGATTCGAATCAAATATACCCAAATCTCCTAAACCTAAACCCTAACAAATTCAAACGAAATTTGAAAAGATATAAGATATAAGATTAGGGTAGACTTCCAAAATGAGAAGATATAAGATTTCAGAATGAATGTAGGCAATGGTTAGAATTTCATGCTATTGCCATTTGAAGACTACAGAAAATTAGATTTCAGAACGAATGTAGGCAATGGTTAGAATTTCCTGCTATTGCCATTTGAAGACTACAGAAAATTTTCTACAAGTTTCTTCTTTTATTACAATAATGTTTCAAAACGAAATTTGTTAGGGTTTAGATTTAGGAGATTTGAGTATATTTGATTCGAATCTATTAAAAAATTATAAATTGATTTCTATTTTTTGAAGAGATTGATTTTGTTAGGGTTTAGGAGAATTGAGTATATTTTTTAAGATATTAATTTTGTTAGGGTTTAGGAGAATTGAGTATATTTGATTCTAACTTATTAAAAATATTATAAAGTAATTATTAAATTTGATTTTTATTTTTTAAGAGATAATTTTAATTATAATTTTAGTCCTTTAGATTTTTAAAATTTTTAAAAATATTAATAATGTTCATCGATGTTCATCGTTAGTGATGTTCATCAATGTTCGTCGCCCGTTGTAGAATTTTCTTTCCTTAAATATCATTTTTAAATGCCCCACTTCCCAAAGGTGCCGAATTTTTCACCCTAAAATCTAGGCTATATTTTTAATTTTTAACATACAATTTAATTAAATGTTCACAAGATTCGGATTTTTTATCTATAAATTAAAAATTATTAAGTATTTAAACATATTCATCCTAAGAGATACGAGTTCAAATTGCTTTGTCTCAAGGTATATGCGCATTGTTAAAGAGTTTAAAAATTAAAGATTATGTATGCACATACAGGGGCGGAGTTAGAAATTTATTTAAGGGGTGTCATTTTTACAACGAAATTTAAGAAGGGTTAATTATTTATAAAGTGGTGTCGTTTTATTTATAAAGAGATGTCATTTTATTCATAAAAGGGGTGTCATTTGTCTATATTTTAATTTTTTATAAACAAATTGTATAGAAAAAATAAATTTCTAAAAAAATTTGGGGTGTCATGAGACACCCCAAATCAAAGTGTGGCTTCGTCCATGTGCACATATACTATCTTAAAATCACCTTAGACCTTTAAAAAAAATATTTAAACATATTCAAATTCACATTCTTTTTTACATTATATCATAAACATACCAACACGATTAAACTACATTTAGATTAAGGATAATTATTTAATACACTGGTGGTGGAAATTAAAAGTTTCCACAAGTGTCTTAATTTTAGGGTTTAGAGACTCAATTTAGGGTGTAGGATTTGGGAGTTTAAGTTTAGTAGTTTAGAATTTAAGGATTGTGAATAGAATTTAGGGTTTATGGTTAGAATTGAGGGTTTATACGTTAAAACTTAAACATTAACCTTTAAACCCTAAATCCTAACCCTAAACTCTAAATTTTAAACCTCTACACCCAAACCCTTAAACCCTACACACTAAACTAAGTCTCTAAACACTAAAAGTAAGACGCTTGTGAAAATTAAAAGTTTCAACCGCCAGTATATTGGATATAAATCCATTATATTAAAAGTATGAAAGTGAAGTTTTGGTATTTATGTCTGAATGTATGGAATACTAAAGTTGAGCATAAGATATTTCCAAATAGTTAAAAGAATTGGAATAGCAAAGATACAGAAAGAGATGAAACAACAACTGAACAATCATATTGCTCTCAAGAAATTTCAAAATCAAATGGAACCCAAACCACAAGGACTGCAACTCATTATTTTCTTATACATATCCTGGTATGGGAATGATCTTATACAGGAATGATCCTCTAATGACTCCCCAAATTCATGGAATCCGAGTAAAATCGAATGTTTTCGAGTCGAGCACATACCAGTGTCCAAGCAAGCAATAATAAGCGGTCAGCTTGCACCAACCGTCCCTGATTAATGCTAACAATGCCTCCATGTATGTGCTTTTCTAACTACTACGAATGTCAACCGTGCAACCTTGATGGCGACGACGATAGTGTTCTTGCGGTTGATGTCGACGTTGATGATAGTAACTGTAATGAAGCATCGTCTTCGTTTTCATTTTCCTGTTTGCGAGTGATTAATAGCGGTGCCTCCGAACATAATAACTGCTTGAAGAACTCATACGATGCAAAGAAAAGTGCTCCTTGTGTCGTATACATAACTAACCGAGGAACCAATCCCCTAATGGCATTTTAAGAAACAAAATCATCCAGTTTGTAAAAGAACAAAAGCTAAAGTTCATAACAAATGGCTGAAAGAGTATGTGCTTGTGCCAAGTTGATCTAAATGGAATTTCAATACTAACTGAATATTAAAGACAATATATCGACTCGGATATTACCTATATACGCCTTTCAAACCTTCATGCATCCATATATCTTGAAGGGCATGGTACACGTTATTGTATCGGCTCAAAGACCCGGGTATCTGCATGAAAACCTTCATGTAAGAAACACAAATAATCCAGTAAACCAGAACAAACACATATATAGAACACGACACGAAAGATATAAAGATTCTGATACGATCTAATCACATTTATGTGTATAAATTGCTCAAAAGACCGAAACTGACAAGATATAGGTCTAAATTATGTGTTTAAAGTGCATTGGTCTTTTGAGCAATTTTACACCATATGGAAACGTACACAGTTCAAATTTATGTCAAATATTGATAGTGTCCCCTTGAAAGAAAAAAATAGACCTAAGTAAACATGCTTGCAAGCAGAGAACTGCATGCAAAAGTGGAACATACAGTTTTTAAGCCTGTTGACAAGAATACCGGGCCAAGGGTTTCCGGCCTGCCGAAAACAGGGGCTATAATGGAATAATACAAAGAGATTGCAGACCTGTGTCTGTAATCTTGTCTTAACCACATCAAAGGGAGTTGTGAAGAAAGCTGCAGTTGAACCAGCTAGGGCTCCACAAACTAGCTGCAGCGTAAGAAGATCATATCATCACCTATGTAAGTGCAATTTCGGAAGGTTGAAACCAGAATACTAAGATTGAATTGCCGAAACATCAAAGAAGGATGCGGAAGACAAACTGTCTGTAATGTGTTCGGTTGAGCAGGGGATTGTGATGATGTCAACATGACTTGCTTCAAGTTTTCGTATGTGTAGAACTGCATATAAGCAATTATGGCATCATAAATTACACATCAAAGGAATTATGGATGATACATAGAACATAGGTAGGATGGTTGGCACTATGGGAGGAATTACAAACAAAATTGTACTTAATGGAGTTATATTTTTGTTATGTTAACCCTTTCCACTCTCTCCTAGAACTTGCAACATTCCACTTCATGGGAGAACCATTTCTTTAGCCTCTACTTTGATGGCTACATGGCATAAAACACAATTAAACTAAGAATTTAACAAGACAAAACCTTGATGATTGAGTGCGGAACGTTCCTGCAGAGTACAGCCCCCCACCCGGTGTAGAGTGAAGGCAGACCCCCCTTTTTGATAATTTCAACTAAGGCCTTCCTGAAGAAACATATTTTGGGTATCATTGAGAGATGAATACATGAAACACACCAGAAGAAAAAATTATAGTATTTGCGGATAGAAATGAACTTGTTGAATGAAAATATAACGAGCAGAAAACAAACACAAACATGTTAAACATATTAATCTTCTGATCTAGACAAATATTGTACAAGAGCTTGGAGGTATACCAGCAGTTTTGATAGTGTACACCAACTTGCATCTGCTGCTTTATACGCTCACTAGGTGTAAAAATAAAAGAAGTAGCAATACTTGCACAACCACCAGCCATGCAATGAGCCAAAGAATGGTGTTCCTGCAAGAAATAAGAAATACAGGTGAGCTAGAGTCATACTTAAGGAGTTAGCAAGTACTAGACGGTTACAACTCGGTGTGTCAGGATATGTGATCCACACCACATTACACAATGTAAGTTACCTTAGGGAGGAGAGGAAGCAAAGCCCCTTTGACTGATTCATATGAGAAAGTATAAAGGGCAGATATTGGAGCTGAAGATGCAATATTGCTAGCAATGCCACGATATAATCCAGTTAAACCTGTAGATATCAAATAAGTAAAATGTTGAAAACAAGTAGGCCAGTATAATTCACAATAAAAATGAGCACAATCATAGTCATCTCTATTCTATAGAAAGAATATACCACTTTCAGAAACTATTGATCGTCCAATATAAAAGATCGAATTCTGCTCTGCATTGCAAGATTGAATGACTGTCTTAATTGTATCAATTGGATGTAGGCAAAGGCTAACAACTATTCCAGCAAAAGCCCCAGCAAAAGCATGCTCATGTTTAGCAAGAGCATACTGAGGTTTTTCACTTGCTGCTGAGTGACTTTCTGTTCTACTGTCATCTCTGGAAAATAGTTCCGGTTGTTTTCGTTGATTGTTAAGGTATTCATTGTCATTGTTAAGATGTTGCCACTCTTTGTATGTACTATAATGGGAAGCAAAAGAGTTGATATGATAATCTTCACAAAAATCGGAATCCGGAGTCCTCAAAACACTACAATCTGCCTTGGTTTCTTGAACATCAGAGACAAAATGATCCGAGCATAGGGAGGAGGTTCCTCTTGTATTAAAAACCAACTTTGCATCATGAGATGAGGACGGATCTTCAGATTTGACATGCTGAGAGTAAGGTTCAGCATCTTCAACAGGCACGTTATCCGTCGAACTAGTTACACCTGATGAAATGCCTATGCAACAACTTGCAGCAGTGCAATATTCACCAATTTTCTTATTCACAATCTCTGGGACATTGGCAAAATACTGAAGTCCAGCAGGAGGAATCATCTTTCTCATCCATTTGTTGATATTTCCAACTTCATATGTGAATCCAACAGCCACAAGCCCATTTCCTTTCCAACTCTCATTACAGAAGTCAGAGCATGAATGGTTAATATTTCCAATACAAGAATCAATCTTGGACATCTTCTTGGTAATTTTGACAAAATCAAAACTTGGCTTCTTTTGTTGAGGAATAGCAAGACAACTTGCAGAGCTCCATATCCGGTTTAACGACGAGATAAACTCAGCAGTGCTCAGTATTTGAGGTTGCTTAGCATCAGATTTTATTTGGGTTTTCCTATTATTATTATCAGGCAGGGAAGGGGCATATTCTTCAGGAACAAGCTCACCAATCTCAAAGAAAGCTCCCTCAGCTGGGCTCACCCTGTACTTGATTGAAGGTTGACCACTTCTATATGGCTTTCTAGAGGCAGACATTTTCTCAAAATCTTTCAAGAATTCCTCAAAAAGCAGATATCACAACATAATCTCATATAAAAAGCAACTGCAACATGGATTGGAAAAACACATCAGCAGCCATAAACTTTTTTTTTTTGATCAAAAGGGAACTGATTCGATTCAATAAAGGGGGCCCGACCCCATGCACATGGAGTGCAGGAAACAGAGAGATAATAACAGACAATAACCAAGAGGTAGTCAAGTAGCGGTACACGGTATCCATGCAAAGTCGAGAAAGCAGAGAGAATACAAATCACCTGAGGCAAAAAGGCCCGAAGTGAAAAACCAGCGCCAATCATGGCAAAAGAAAAATCCGCCACAAGATGACTTCGGATCAAAAAGGGCGTAAACATAATTCTTATTCGTCTGTAGAGCTCCATCCGGAGGCAGGCTCTCAATTCCATAAAAAAATTGTGCCTTGTCACCAAAACCGCAAGAATGCATAACCCTTTCTAATCTGATTTCGCTAACCCGATAACTAAGCTTAAACCCGACAACCTTAACAAGAAAACCTGAGCAGCCATAAACTAATTACATGAACTAACAAAAGACACATTAAGGTTAGAGTATCAAGACGGTAACTGTCTATAGTCAAAACTCAAAAGTACAATTTAGTCATGTTAGTGTTTAAAATGGTGCTATTTTGGTGATAATACATATTTAAGGGGAGAGAGAAAGATGCTTATTTTCAGATTTTGTGCTTACTTTTTTTCTCTCTATTCTCTCTACTCCGAAAAATTTTAAAAAACGGCTACTTAAAAAGTAGCTGTACACAATTCTTTACAAAAATTATAATGTAAGAATTTATGTATAATATACACAAATACTTATTAATTTTGTAAAAATTTATGTATGTATATAAAAATGGTAAGAATTTGTGTATGTATAAAAATACTTAGCACTTTTGTAAAAAGTTTGATATATATACACAAATCTTTACAATTTTTTTATAAAAAATTGTGTACATACAATTTTTATAGCCGCTTTTTAAGTCGCAGTTCCCTAGAACTTTCCCCTCTACTCCCTCTCACTCAAAGCCGTCTATTTTGTAGAAGACAGTGAAAGAGGAGAGTAATGGGAAATGTGCTGCATTTATACCCACGTTTGCATCAAAAAGAGAGCTTTTTGATCATTAACCAACACCATTGCTATTACTAAAATATTGCAAAACCCCCTCCCTCTTCTGTCTTCTTTTCCTTAAAAAAACTTTAAATCACTTTGGGGTTATTTTTTAAAGTTTGTTTTCATTGTTTTTAACATGTATATTTAAGTTATAATTATACCCATTTCATGTGCAAAAAGAAAATTATTATACCCATTTGAGGTACAAACTGACACTGCCAACTCCCATTGGATGATATTTTTTTTCTGTTTTTCTTACTGCATTTGTCCTTCTGATTAAAAAAAGAGCCTTCGAAAGATCTTTAATGGACGTTTTTTTTTGGGTCAAGAAGCTGACTAGAGATGGGCCGACTTGAGTTTTATCCGAAAATAATTACTTTAAACTCGAATCCAATTCAATCTGACCGCATTCTTAAGAAACTTGATCCAACCCAATCTGAATATTATATACTTCAACCCAAACCCAACTTAATTTATCTATAAAAAATAATTTTAGGAACTTAATTGTAAAAATAATAATTTTAAAAACTCAGTTGTAATTTGTAAAAATTCAATTTTAAAGATCTAATAATAAAAAATATAAACATGAGATATTATTACAAATATCTCTAAAAACAATTTAAGGAAATACTACACTATTGATTAGGGATGGCAATTTAATCCTAATCTAATTCAAATTCGATCTGAAGGAAAAAAATTCGATCCAAATCCAATTGGAAAAAGTTCGAATCCGAATCCAAAAAAGGTCTAAGTACTAATAGGAGACGTATCGGATATAAATATTGTCAAGATTCGATCCAAGTCCATCTCTGATCCATATTCGAGTTCAGATAAAAACATTTATGACTTTTAATTTTTTAAAACAAAATATAATTTATAATATTTACATTAAAACAATATGACAACATATATAAAGTAAAAAAGATTAACTTAAATACATTAAAACAAACAAATATTAATTAACTTAAAATAATAGTAAAAACAAAATTATCTCGTGTATATATATATATATATATATATATATATATATATATTAAAAGTGATAATAAAAATATAAATGTACTAAAAATGCAAGTTAAATAATAATAATAATAATAATAATAATAATAATTACTCTGATTTATATCTATTAACTAAACTTAATATAGTGTAATATATCTATGTATATCATATGCAATTATACATATATACATAAATATGAGAGAATAAATAAATATAAGATAAAATCGTAGACAAACAAACAATAAAATAAATACAATAAAAAAATAAATAAATATAAAATATTAATGAATTAACAAAATTTAAGGAAATTAGTTAATAAAATAGTAAATGATGTGAAATTGCAAGATAAAATTAAGATATATTAAGTTAAAATTATGAATTAAAATAGGAAGTAAATTAAAAGCATAAATAATAAACACAAAAATTTAAATGTAGACAACAAACAAGGGATGAAGATTAATAAATACAAATTAAATGGCATAAATTAAAAACGTAAGAAATTAAATACACAAAATTATGGACTGTTTTACATTAAAATAAAAAAAATTAAAGGGTCGAAACATAATATACCCTAAAGACACTAAAATTATGGACGAATCTACTCTTCATATTCCGATCAACACTAAAAATTACAATTTAATCCGAATCAGATCCGAAAAAAATTGAATCCAAATCGGATCTAGCTAATAAACCATGATCTTGCCTATTAGTTCATCAATTTAACTGATTCTGGGCAAAAAAAAATGCGAATCAATAAAAAAAAATTCCACACAATAAATAGTCTTAAAATATAGATAAAACAACAAGCATTAAGAAGCAGTGATTAAAAGAATGAAGTAAATTAAAAGCAAACTTACCAGATAATCGGCTCCGATCTTCTATTCCCGGCAATTTGAGCAAACAAAGCGATTCCATATCGGATTACTGATCAAGCTCAACAGCAAAACAACTTCCCTGAGATGATTAGAACTTTTTTCATTAGAAAAAAATTCGAATTTTTAACCAATAAAGCGGTCAACAAGAGATATACAAAATCTGCAGAGGATTAGACCTCAGTGAACGTGGCTGATTACGAGAGAGAATGAGAGGCACTTGAACGAAGTGGACCATTTTCTCGAGAAAAATGAATGGGGGTGTTTGTTTCCTGAGAAAAACAGGCTTTAAGGCAGGTTTTATAAATGTAGTAAACAACCGGGTCCACTGGTAATGCGGCATGTTTTATATTTTGAGATTTTTTTTATCAAAATGGAAACGGAATTCGATTAAAATAAAAAAGGTCCGACGCCATGCACCAAGTGTGCATTAAATAAAAAGACAATAGCAAATATAAAGAGCGAGGCAAACAAGCGGCAAAATACGGTATTCATACAAAGTTGAGCAATGCAGATAGAGTACAAATCAACATAGGCAATGAGCCTATCTATAACTGGGGCACCGAGGCCCTTAAGGCCAAGAAAACGCCTATCAAGGCAAAGGAAACACCCGCCACAAGACGACTTCGGATCAGAAAGGGCATAAATGAAATTCATGTTCTTCTGGGAGAGCTCCATTCAGAGGCAAGCTCTCAATCTCATAGTGAGATTGGGCCTTATCACCAAAATCGCGGAAAAACGAAATCTTAACTGATCTGGCTGCACTAAAATGTCAGACAAGATTGAAACCGATAAGCTTGAAAAGAAATCATGACCTTCCGAAGACAGAATCCGCAACAACCGAATCTCAATTTAATGGGTAGAACTACCCAAGTCCCATCCAAAAGTAAAAACCTTCGAATATTGGATTTCAACAAATTGCCAAGTCCCACCAGATTTCCAAATCTCATGAATCAAGGGATTGTTTGGCCATTTATGGAAAATTTTGGAAGAAACAACCGAAAAAAAAATTATGTGGTGAGATATTAAATGAAGGACGAAAATGTCATCATCCCTAAGCTTCACCTTGAGTAAGCTAACTAGCATGGCTTCTTCACCGCCCGGCACCGACCGGCGAAAAAACGCTACCCTTGTGCAAACCAACGAGTGTTTGTAGGGGAAATTACCGAAGACAGGGAACAACTGACTACCCCTCAGCATCCATCCATGTTGAATGCACTCATATATCATAATTCACATTATATTTCTAAAAATGGAATCTAAAATCAAGTCTCGATAATATTACTAAGAATAATAACCATGCACATTATATATATAGAGCATAAAATGAACAGTGGCGGATCCATACTTAAGTTTGGTTGGGTCTATATTCACCCTAAATTTTTTAAAATTTTTACATTTAGTTTTAATTTTCTTAATTGTTATGAATTAGTTTTAAAATTTTATAATTTGTGCTCACCTTAAATTTTTAAATTTTTTATGACTTTTGTCTACCTCAAAAATATTTTAGTTTGTGTCCGCTCTCAATTTTTTTTTAATCCGCCACCGAAAACAAAGATATATATTAAAAATTTGAAATGATAATATTAAATTTAGAAATATGTTCACCTACTCTCAAATTTTTTTTAACGGTGAAATTTGTGTTTATGTATTATATTATATGATATTTTAGAATTAAATTATATTATTTAAAACAATAATGTTGAATTTATAAGTATTCAAAATATTATAATAATTAATATGTTCACCTGCTCTGTCAGATATGGATACATGGTCCATAAGCTTCGGTAATGTTGTATACATTTATGTTAATTTTGTTATCAGATAAAAAATATTTTAATACTTTTTTATTCAGTTATGTTTTGTTTAATTAATAAAATTAAGTTTAAAATATTTATAATTAAGAGTTTTTTTAATTGAGATGATTATAAGATAGTATTTGTTTATATATTTTAATCATTTTGATAATACATATTTTGTCGACAGAACTACTTGATTTTAGATTTTTCAAAATGAATATTATCATTTTCCCACTAGAACCATTCGTTGAGCTCAATCGAATGTTTTATATAAGTAAACATTACGTGAAAGTAATATCCTTTTACAACCAACAACTAGTTGGTCTAGTGGGAGAATAAAAATGGCGCCCCTTTTACTGTGTATATTAAATAATTAGGTTTAAGGTTTATAGTTAAAATTTAAGGTATGATTAGGGTTTATGGAAGTATGGATTTGGTGTATTTTTTAAGTTTTAGAGCTTAAGATTTATAATTTAGGGTCATGACTTAAAATTTAATTTGTTAGTATTGAAGCATAGAAATGGGAATAAGATTTTTGTCCCTAGGGGGATGAGGTGCTAGTCCCCTTGAGCAAGATCAGAGATTCGAATCCTAACATTGTGAATGAAAAATTGAGTTGAGAAAGTTCTCCATACTGGACATATGTAAAATTCGATCCAAATTAATTGGTCAATAATTCTAATATTAATAATTAAACCAAAAAAATAGTTATCCTTTGCGTCTCCTTCCTTTTCCTGTACCAGTTGCTGGTCCAGCGTAGTAAAGATGCACCACCGGCTCCCTATATTTAAACAATTTTAATGCTGTGGGACATGTGAACCGACGACTTGAGTGGACCGTGGCGATTTAATTTCTAATCTTGTAAAGTCTTGGGTCTATATATATTTAATTCGAATTTTAAATACGATATTACTAGAAGCCATGATTATGATCCTGTAAATTATGGATTTTTATTCTCTCACAAAAATATTAATTTTTTGTTATTCCATCATCAACTCCACTTCTTCATTTTCTCTGAGGCGGTTACAAAACTTCTCTAAATCTTTCTTCTTCATCTTCATCGTTTTCTTTACCGGTGGCGACCTTTGGCCGTTCTGCTGGTTTTGTACATAAATAAAATTCATCTTTTTCGATGAATATTTCGTTTTTCAAGTTTGTTTTTTGTTTTTCTTCTACTTTGCCGGATTCTTATTCAAATCCGCTTTTATGGCAGTTCTTTTGTCTGCCTTGTGGCAGTTATTTCGTCTGCCTTGTGGCAGTTCTTTCGTCTGCTTTTTAGCAGTTTTTGTCTGTCTTCATGACAATAGTCTGTCTTTTGACAGTTACGCGTTCGAGTGACGAGTATCAACGAGCGCTTTTCAACGAAGGAGGCCGTTCTATACATGCTATGATTCCCTTTTGTGGTTGTGCCGACATGCCAAGAACAAGCAACAGAAGAATTTTTGCTATATTCAAAGAGCACTCAAGGCAAAGTTATAGTTTTTCTGGATTTTTATCAGAAGATTTTTTCTGACAGTGTTAGATATGGTATTTTAACGTTTTTCACACCTTTAAAATTTATTATTTTGTTCTGCATTGTATTTATCTTGTAAAAGGTGTGATTCCTTTGTATTCCTTTCACTGTTGAATATAATCCAGATTCAAAAAAAAAATATTAATTTTTAATGTCGAATTTTGAATACGATATTACTTTCATGATATAAGTAACATTACGTGAAAGTAATATCCTGTGTTTTTTTAATGATATTTCCAGTTTCAGAAAAAGAATATATTCATTTTTCATATGCTATAAGATACACCTATATAATATCTTGATTCACACATGATATTATTTGATATTATAATATATATATATTAAAAAATATGTGTACGGTATCAAAGTATTTTATTATATGTTAACAATGTAATTTGTATTGTTTGTTAGTAGGTTAGTTAGTTTGTTCAAATGTTAGTTAGTTTTGACGGTACTTATCTTAGCTATTTAATAGCTTGTTTTGCTTGTATCACATATCGAGGGTATGAATAAAATTCTCTCCTTCCACTCACTGTTATATGGTATCAGATGATTTCTTGAGCTTCCCTGAGCTTTCTTCTTCTTTTATCACTGTTCTTTCTCGAGCTTTTTCTTAGCTTTTGTCAAGCTTTTTCTATTTTCTTTCTTGTTTTCATGGCTGTCAATCCTAATGATGATTTCAACAATGGTAATAATCCCTATTACCTTCATCAATCTGACAACCCTGGTATGAGTTTGGTGACACAACTTTTGTCTAATGACAATTGCAATTCTTGGAAGCGTTCTATGGCGATGGCCCTCTCTGCCAAAAACAAACTTGGGTTTGTGGATGGCTCAATCACTGCTCCTGCAGTTACTGATCAAGTACGATATGATTCTTGAAAACGTGCCAATAATCTTGTTAATTCTTGGCTTCTTAACTTTGTATCAAAAGACATTGCTGCAAGCTTAATCTTCCATTTTTGTGATGTTGATATCTGGAAAGACCTTGAAGACAGATTTCAACAAAATAATGCTCCTCGTGTTTTTCATCTGAAAAAAAAATTACATGAATTGGTCCAAGGTTCTTTGACAGTCAGTGCTTACTATACACAACTTAAAATAGTTTGGGATGAACTTGCTTCATTAAAATCAGTTTGTACTTGCTCGGCTTGTACTTGTGAGGGTGTACGCAAGATGATTGACGAGCAGCAAAGGGAGTTGACAATGCAGTTTCTCATGGGTTTGAATGAATCCTTTGCCCATGTTCGTGGCCAGATCTTGCTTCTTGATCCATTACCTTCAATCACAAAGGTTTTTTCTTTAGTGGCACAGGAAGAGAGTCAAAGATCGATTCGATTGTCCAATCCTATTGTTGAAGCAACTTTTGCTGTAAAGACTTATAATGGTGCTAAGAAGGGTCGACCTCAGCGCATCCATTGTGGTTTATTGAGCCATATTAAGGATAAGTGTTATCGATTTCATGGTTTCCCTCCAGGTTATACAGTTCGTTCTAAACAATCTCATGTGAATGTTGCTCTTGTTGTTTCTGAAGTGTTATCTTCTGATTCTCGTCCGAGTTCTACTTTTGGCAATGATTCGTTGACTACACAGCAGTGTCACCAGCTTATTTCCATGCTGACCAATCAGCTTCAGGCAGCCTCAGTAGTTGATGCTCCTTCTGCTTCCATTAACCTCGCGATGCAAGGCAAGATTCATTCCTTTGTTAATCACTTTAGTTCTTTTAATGATGTGAACTGTTGGGTTATTGACTCTGGAGCTTCCAGACATGTTTGTTCTTCCAAGAACATGTTTGAGTCTTTGCGGTCTATTGATGAGAGTGATATTTTGTTGCCTAACAATTCTATTGTCAAAGTACAGTTTTGTGGAACTGTTTGCCTTTCTTCTCGTATAGTTCTCCAGGATGTTCTCTACGTGTCAGAATTTCATTTTAATCTTCTGGCTGTTAGCTGTTTGGTTCGAGATTCAAGCCTTAATGTTTTGTTTTCTCCTACTGCTTGCTTAATCTAGGACCGTTGCAGTGTGATTGGGAAGAGTAACTTGCATATGGGACTGTACTTGTTAAGTTTGCCAGATCTTTTACATGTTAAGGATGATAGATGTTTTGTTCAAAATCATGTAAATAACATCTCATGGCACAATAGGCTTGGCCACCCTAGTGTTCCTGTATTGCATTCTTTGAAAGATGTATTGCCTTCTTTGCAAATCAATAAAGATGATGTTTGTTCCATTTGCCCTTTAGCAAAGCAACATCGTCTTCCCTTTGTTTCATCCTCAACACGAGTTGCTCTTCCTTTTGACTTAATTCTTTGTGATGTCTGGGGTCCATTTAAAGAAGCTACCTATGCGAACCAACGTTATTTCTTAACTTTGGTCGATGATCATACACGTTCTACATGGACTTATCTTATGCAACATAAATCTGATGTGTCTACTATAATTCCTCATTTCATTTCCATGGTTAAGCGGTAGTTCGCGTTTGATATCAAGATGTTTCGGTCTGATAATGCTCCAGATTTAAAGTTCACTGAGTTGTTTGGCAAATTGGGAATAGTGCATCGGTTCTCTTGTGTTAAGACTCCTCAACAAAATTCAGTTGTAGAGCGCAAACACCAGCACCTACTCAGTGTTGCTCGAGCTTTATTTTTTCAATCCAGGGTTCCTCTTCGTTTTTTGGGGTGAATGTGTGCTCACTGCCACCTTTTTGATCAATCGTTTGCCATCTCCTATTTTGGGGAATCAGTCTCCTTATGAACTACTTCACAAGTCTGGTCCCAATTACTTGTCTCTCAAGGTTTTTGGGTGTCTTTGCTTCGTTTCAACTTTGCAAGCTCATAGGGACAAATTTTCTGAGTGTGCCTTGCCTGGTGTATTTCTTGGCTATTCTTCGGGCATTAAGGGCTACAGAGTTTATGTTTTAAAGACTCGTTCTTTTGTTGTCTCCAGGAACGTTGTTTTTCATGAGAACATCTTCCCATTCCAGTCAATTTCTTCTTCGAATGTTGATGTGAATTTGTTTCTTGATATTGTATTGCCACGTACCATACCTGAGGTTGTGCATGGTCATGCTCAATCTGTCCCAACTACTACTTCTTCAGCTTCAACAAGTCAGCCTATTGTTCATATTAGACGTTCCTCTCGTGTTGTTCAACTGCCCCATTATTTTCAGGAATATCATTTGAATAACATTGCTCCATGTTCTTATCTCATTGAAGATTGTGTCTCTAGCGTGCGTTTATCCACAAAATTCAATAGTTTTATTGCTAACATTTCTGCTATTAAGGAACCTGTGTTTTATCATCAAGCTCTTACTTCCCCCGATTGGAGACATGACATGCATGAAAAACTGCAGGCCATGCATTCCAACAATACTTGGACGGTCGTTTCTTTACCTACTAGCAAGCACCCCATTGATTGTAAGTGGGTGTATCGTGTCAAGTACAACGCCGATGGCTCCGTTGATCATTACAAGGCCCGTTTGGTGGCAAAGGGCTTCACTCAGATTGAAGGGATTGACTACGTGGACACCTTCTCTCCTGTTGCAAAGTTAAATTCATTTAAAGTCCTCTTAGCTCTTGCGGCAGTTCATGGTTGGCATCTATTGCAGCTCGATGTTAATAACGCTTTCCTCAACGGCTCCCTTGATGAGGAGGTTTACATGCGTCTTCCTCTCGGTTACACTCCTCCTATTGAAGGTCAAAATTTAGTTTGCAAGTTGAATAAATCCATTTACGGGCTTAGGCAGGCTTCTCGTCAGTGGTTTGCTGCTTTTTCAAGTGTTGTTCTTCAGTTTGGCTTCACCCAATCACCTTTTGATCATTCCTTATTTGTTAAGGGTTGTGGTGATAACATGATTGTCCTCTTAGTCTATGTCGACGACATTATCCTTGCAGGTAAGTGTCTTGAGCATTTAGAGGATGTAAAGACTTTTCTTCAGAAACATTTTAAACTCAAGGACCTTGGCACATTGCGTTATTTCCTAGGATTCGAGATTGCTCGAAATCCTTCTGGTATTTCAGTTTCCCAGAGAAGATATGTGTTGCAACTTTTGGAGGACACAGGGTCCTTGGCCAAAAAGCCTGCTGACTTGCCCATGGTCCCTTCTCATAAGCTGATTGCAGCTGATGGTGACTTGCTTCCTAATCCTCAGGGTTATCGCAGGCTTATTGGGAGGTTATTATACCTTACTCATAGCAGGCCTGATATCGCATTCTCGGTTCATCACCTAAGCCAATTTGTTGCTTCTCCACGATCCTCTCATCTAGCAGTTGTGCATCATCTCCTTGCCTATGTTAAGCGTAATCCTGCTCTTGGTTTATTTTTCTCATCCACTTTCACATTGCAGCTAAGTGGGTTTGTGGATGCTGATTACGGGGCTTGTCCGGACACCAGATGATCGGTCACCGGTTTTTGTATTTTTCTTGGTGATAATTTAGTGTTTTGGAAAGCCAAAAAGCAGCAAATTGTAAGCTGGTCTTCCTGCGAGGCTGAGTATCGTGCCATGGCTGCAACCGTTTGTGAATTGGTTTGGCTTCGATCGTTGCTGTCTTCCTTCCAGATTGAAGTCACCACTGCTGCACTTTATTGTGATAATCAATCCGCCATACATCTTGCTTCCAACTAGGTCTTTCACGAACGCACCAAACACGTTGAGGTTGATTGTCATTTCATCTGAGACAAGGTTCGAGATGGTTTTATCAAGCTCTTCCATGTTCGTTCTGCTGACCAACTTGCTGACATTTTCACGAAAGCTCTTCATTCACCAGCTTTCAACTCTCTTCTTCTCAAGATGGGTCTCTTGAACATTCATTCGCCTCCATCTTGAGGGGGCTATTATATGTTAACAATGTAATTTGTATTGTTTGTTAGTAGGTTAGTTAGTTTGTTCAAATGTTAATTAATTTTGGCGGTACTTTTTTTAACTATTTAATAGCTTGTTTTGCTTGTAACACATATCGAGGGTATAAATAAAATTCTCTCCTTGCACTCACTATTATATATTTCATTATAAAAAAAATGACTCAGTTTGGCCAGTTTAGCAGAAGTTTAAGCGATCCTTGAAATTTGCTGTAGAATACGGTTTTCATTAATACATAATTTTATATTAAAAAAACACTCTTGTGGAGGCTTGACCATGATTGAAAAAGACATAATTTTATCTTGTTCTTTTTGAGGAAATTTACTTCTATATGATCGTGCAGAGATTATTACATGAACCTGGTTCATCACGTTATTTATGGTCCTTATTTATAAGAATCAATTAATTAATTTGTTTTATGTCATTTTTTATTTATAAATAATTTATATGTAACCTCTCACTATTTACAGGGAAATTATATCGTAAGTTTGTTCTGCCACGTCATTTATGGTCACAACTAATAAAAACTATCAATTTCATTAATTTTTTTTAGGTTTAATACACTTTCCCCTAAACTTTACTTATTTTCTCAACTTGCCCCCTAAAATTTGTTGTGAAACTATTGCCCCCTCAACATTAAAAAATGTTTTGACCAATCAAAACACGCCATATTATTTTTTAATCTTTTTTAAATTTTAAAATAAAATAAATATATTAAAATATTTATTAATTTATCTATATTCCCAAAACATCTTCATCTCCATCTTCTCCAATCTCCCATTTCCCCTAACCCATATGGAAAACGAGTAGTTTTCCATGGCTGCAAATGGCCAAAACAAATCATCTCCACAACCCCTTTTGAAAATCATACCAATCACATATAATTTGTTTTCAACTAAAAATCAGAAAAATAAAATTAATAAGGCCAAATAAAGATTAGTCCCAAATTACCTCATTTCTTCATTTTCATACTCTACAAGCCATGGCTTCAGCTTCCTCCATTACACTATCACTCTCTTTCTCCTCTACCTGTGTGGATGCTAAAGCTTTAGCTAGTCAAAAAGCCGTTGTTTCATCACTATCAGGGGTAGAGCCAGAAATTTTTTTTAAGGGTATTATTTTTTTAACGATATTTAAGATTGATTAATTATATATAAAGAGATGTCATTTTATTTATAAATATGTGTCAATTATATATTTTTCATCTTTTTTATAAACAAATTATATAAAAAAATATGATTTCTAAAAAATTTTGAGTGTTATCAGACACCTCAATGGCCTTAGTAGCTCCGCTCATGATCACCACAATATGTCACTCTTTCGTCCCAGATTTGTCTCTCCAACACTCCTGTTTATTGTGAGTTCAATAGTGTGGGATCTTTTTGAAACTGTGAGAGAGAACACTGAATGAAGACAATTCAAGATCAAATCATCAGTACCTACAACTAGATCACTAAGAAAAGAATCCTCGAAAACAGTTTTCAAGGGATTCAAGAACTAAAATGACTCGAATTTGTCAAGATCTTCATGCAATATGATGAAATGCAAACGATTATATTTGGAATGGAGAGAAGGGATTTTCTCGATGTATTTTTGGGCAAATGATTCGATTTCCAGTTCTTTGCAAGAGAATTCTACAAGTATGCTGGGTCCTTTTGCAATGCAAGCATGTCATATTTGGACCTGAATTGATGGGTTGTTTTTGAAACACTGGGCTAGCTTTCCTTAGTTTCTGTTTATAGATTTTGTACGGTGTTTTTGATAGATTTTTTTTTTGGAGTGTGAGAGTGAGATAATGGTTGAATGTTGATAAAGATGGGTGCTTTGCAAGTAAACGTGTGATATTGTGGCCATTTGATGTTTGGAAGACGAGACAGTGAGAAAATTAGAGAGAAAGATGATAAGGATGAAGATGAGGTGTTTCGAGTGTTTTGAAAAATATAATTAAATTAATAAATATTTTAATATATTTATTTTATTTTAAAAATAAATAAAGAAAATGACATGACACATTTTAATTTGTCAAGACAGATTTTTTTAATGTTAGTAGGCACTATGGGTAATGACAAAAACGTTAGGGGCAAAAGTGGTTAAAATAAATTTTAGGGAGTAAGTTGGGAAAACAGATAAAGTTTAGGAGGGAGTGTATTAAGCCATCTTTTTACCGAGTGAATGTTCACTCATTTTTACTGTAAATCAAATTTAAAAAACAGTTTTTAACATGTGAATATTCACTTGGTAAAAGATGTCATGAAAAAAAAATTAATGAAATTGATGGTTTTTATTGGTCGAGACCATAAATGACGTAGAGGGACAGACCTATGATATAATTTTTCGAAAAAAATTACATAGAAAAAGATCAATTGACTGATTTTTTGTAAATAAAACCATAAATAACATGGTGAACCAGGACTATAAAATAATAATTTTTCGTGCTGCAAACTGAGTTACGAAATAGTTTCATCTACTAAAATTATTTATAGTCTTAACTCAGTTTTGAGGGGGAAATATTGAATATCTCGTAATATATTTTTAATGTATTAAAATTTCAAAGTATTTACATTCATTCTCCAAGTAGCAAAAAGCACGTCTAAAGGATTAAAGGATCGAGTGCCTAACGGGCAAAAAATTCGCTTCTAAAACTGATGTTTTATTTAGAGAAGCACATAAAATTTTATGTAAAGAAGGTAAATTTATCAACAGATTTCACTCTCATCTAAAAAATATATTAAAGTAAATGAAAAAGATTGTTTAAATTAAATTAAAGGTCAAGTTCGTTCAATGAAAAATTAAAAAATTAATTAAGTTCTTATAAAAAAATTTATATCTAATTGAGCCTTCATAATTTAAATTACAATCAATTAGGCCCTCAAACTCAAAATTTAAATTGCGATTAATTTAACTATCTTAGAGTTTTTTTTAGAAAATGTTATTATTTTATGTTTTATAAAAAAATAGTTTACGATTTTATACTTTATTATAATTTTTTAGAAATTTTAGAAAATTTTTAATTTTTTGCGATTTAATGACGTGGAATTCCCAGAGTTTGTCACATGTCCTTCTATCTTTGACCGTTAGAGGGCACTAACGGTCAACACAATCATTGTAAAGGAAGGGTTAAATTGGATGTAATTTAAATTTTAAGGGCTAAATTAACTGAATTTTTTTCATAAAAACTTAATTAGATTTTTACATTTTCGTCGAGAGCGATTCGAAATTTAAACCATTAATAAAACTTCAAATAAAAAAATCATCAAAAGAGAGCTCAATAACAATTTACCAAAAAGTCAACATATTTCACCCCCCAAAAAAATACGAACCTATTGAGAAGAATAAGAAAAATCCTTGAAAAATATAGGCCCTGTTTGGCAATTAGCGGATAGCTGATAGCGGATTACATTAGCTGATAGCTGATTGCATTAGCTGATTTGACTAGCGGATTGTATTAGCTGATTGTATAAAAGTGTTTGGTAAAATTAACTGATAGCTGATAGCTGTTTGATTATTTAAACAAGCAAAATGACATATAAGGACATGATTATATTTAATACTTGTTTGAATAATTTATCAGTTATTAATATTTTGTATCTAATAAATATTAATTAGATTTATAAAAATTATTTTTAATATAAATTTTCTAAACATATTTGAAAGATTTATATATTAATTTATTATTTATATAATTATTAAATTTTTATATGCACATATAAATATGTGATAATAAAAAAATAGAATTCACTTACAAATGTCACCATATAAATTAGTAGTAACACAAATAAGTCCAATATTTAATATGTTATTACTTATATTAAAAAATATTATTATTTAATTTAAGGTATTTGGAGATTTTTGGTAATTGTTAAGGGTAAAAGAGTCATTACAACTCTAATATCAAACCTCTAATCTCAAAAAGCTCATATTAGGAGCTTTTTCAAAATTAGCTTTTTCACCCCAATCCGCTCTTTCAATTCGCTATTTACCAAACATCAATATTAGCGGATTTGACTAGTCAAACCTCTAATTATGCCTCAAACCGCTATTTACCAAACAGGGCCATAGGCTTTTTTTTTTTTTAATTTTGAACACAACCAAAGAGATACATATGAATGAGAAATGAAGAGGAAACAATAAATATTTATGTTTGTCGGCCCATTAAACTCAACAAAGAGTTCCCGTAGGTCATTATTTATTATCTCTATATTGTAATCACTTATTATTTTAATGAAAATCAATAAAATAAAATAATTATTTAATTATCAATTGATTTAGTGAATGAAATGTTAACAATTTAAATCTTTAACTTATGAATAAAGAAAATCTAATCGATAAAAAAATGCTAATTTTTGTTTTGATTCGTAGTAACTCTAATTTTAACTCGGTAACTTTTTCATTTCTCTGTTGAAGATGGTAAAATCTGCTTAGATTCGCAAGTTGTAACTGTATTTGTAATCTTAGTTGTAACAACCATTCAAAGGCTCACGTTTTAAGAAATTAAAATAAAAGTTGGTCTAATTGATAAGCAGTTTGGAATTATTTAAGGGTTATCTTCACCAGTGGTTCCTTTTGTTTAGGGTGTGTTTTATTTTGGTCACCAAAATTCAAAAACGTGTATTCTGGTCCCTAACGTTACAAAACGTTTATATTTTAGTCACCCAACCGTTAGTCTCCGTTACTTGGCTAACGGGTGGCTGACATGGCTCGTTAAAAAAATAAAAAAATCCACGTTTTTAGTCCACGTATAAAATGTTAATTAATTATTATTTTGAAAAGGGGTTTATCTATCACTGAAGGGTTATCTATCACCTTGGTTAATCTCTAATCTTTCTATCAACCCTTTTGATTCTTATAAATAATTTTACCATTCTTTTAATCTTTTTAAGTTTTCAATCTGATTTCCGATTACCCTTTTGAAGGATTTGGGTGAATCTAAACTTTTTTTTTGAAAAAAAAAACAATATTTTTCCGATGAGGAGAGGCAGAGGTTCCGCCGCCGTCGTGGCTACAACCCCGGCACTACAACCCAGCGGATCTATTAAAGAACAGAGATACAGAGGTGTTAGAAAAAGACCGTGGGGCAGATTTGCGGCCGAGATTCGAGACCCTTGGAAGAAGACCAGAGTGTGGTTAGGGACCTTCGATTCAGCCGAGGATGCTGCTCGGGCTTACGATGCGGCGGCGAGGTCACTCCGTGGACCTACAGCGAAAACGAATTTTCCCTTGAATTCTTCAAATCTCCAGGCTTTTTCGTTCGAAACGAATCATCTTCGCAACAACGATGGGTTCATCGACCAGCACCGGCTGTATCCGATGGGCGATTTTCATGAGCACGAAGTGAATCCACAGAGGCCGACGAGGAGCAGCATGAGTAGCACGGTGGAGTTGTTTAGTGGACCCAGACCGGCTCAACCACCGCAGCAGAAATCGACGGATTTTGCGGGGGTTTCAACCAGGAAGTACCATCCAAGGACGCCGCCGGTTTTGCCAGAGGATTGTCACAGTGACTGTGATTCGTCATCATCGGTTGTCGACGACGGAGATATCGCGTCGTCTCCGTGCCGGAAAACTCTGCCTTTCGATCTCAATTTTCCGCCGTTGGATGAAGATGACGATCTCCACTGTACCGCTCTATGTCTCTGAACACGGTGATAGCGATGAATCCACGACTAAACCCCTTTTCAAAATAATAATTAATTAACATTTTACACGTACCCTAAACACGTGGATTTTTTTATTTTTTTAACGAGTCATGTCAGCCACCCGTTAGCCAAGTAATGGAGACTAACGGTTGGGTGACTAAAATATAAACGTTGTGTAACGTTAGGGACTAGAATACACGTTTTTGAATTTTGGTGACCAAAATAAAACACACCCTAAACAAAAGGGACCACTGGTGAAGATTACCCATTATTTAAACATAGAGATGACAATCGGGAAAGTTGGGGCGGGTTTTTGGCCACCCGACTCCGACTTGAAATTTAAATCTCCTGACCCGTCCCGACCTAATAAAATCATAACCCGACCTCGACCCGGCCCCAAATTTTTAATAAAAAATTCGACTAAAGCCAACTCGCTCCGGAAAGAATTAATAAAAACATTAAATATAATATAAAAATAATATATATATCGGGTCGGGTCGGGGAATTTTCACTCCAAACACGAACCCACCCCAACTCGACTTTGTTTCTTTCTAAACTTGTCCCGCCCCGCCCCGAACTCAAAAATTAGAAAAAACTTTGCCTTATAGGGTCGGGTCGAGACCCAACGGGTCCGTGTCAAATTACCATCCCTACATAAGTTACTCGTCTCAATTTATCTAAAAATTAGGGCTAAATCTTAAATAAAACCAATATCAAAATACTCAAAACATAAACAAATTTGTTTATCTAGTATAAAAAATGAATCCAATTTTTATGCTTGACTTCAAAGTTTAGAGTGAAAGATATAATTTTTCCATTGGATTCATTTAAAATTTAAGAATTTTTAAGGGACTGTAGAGCAATTTTTAATTTTAGGGACCATATTTATAACATTAAAATAATTATTTTCCATTTATTTCAATTCAGTATCCATCTTTTTATGATAGAAATCAAATTAAAGATGATAAAACCTCTTGTAGAAGGATTACTAAACAAGTTTATCCCAGAATTAATATAGCCACTCAAACTATACTGTTATTTAGGTGTCTAAAGTTGTTTTTGGTAAAAATAAATGTCTATTTTTATTTTGTCAAAATAGGTGTATGAAGTTGTTGTTTTTTTTAAAAAAAAATAAGTGCCTAAAATAAACGTGTCAAATAATGATCGAATGTTAGATTTTTCTAAAAACTGTATGCACCTAAAACAAACAAAATGAAACTTTTAAAAACTTTAAACACCTATCATGACCTAAATAAACTTTAGGCACCGATATTATATATGATGCTACCATTTTCAAGAAACCCAGAAGAGAAAATTCAGAACAGATTAAAGAATTCATCAGAGTACTAAAAAGTGTATATATTATATATATGCAGTATTGGAATGGTAGATATACTAGAACACTAACAAAGGCCACGAGCCCTATATTACAAGGTTAGAATCCGGCCCCGGGGACAACATCCGGTTAGTCGATCGATCGATAACTCCTCCCTATTAGTCTTTTAGTTGGATCTAATCTACTGTTAGAACTGGAACTAAAATATGTATCAACTACAATGTTGAAGAAACATTCAGAGTTGCTCACTGTGCGAGTCGCCGGTTTTCAGTCTCTTAGCGGCAGTGACGAATTCCGAGATCACCTGTGCGTCGTTGAGTGGTGGCTGCATCGAAGAAAAGGATGTTAGATTCAGACGGAGGGGGTTAAATGTGGCGTGTTTATATGCATTTGCTCTCCGAGAAGGAATATACCTGTGACCCGAAATGCTGCTGCACGGTGTTGAGCATTAGTTCCCTTGGTGAATAAGCATTGATGCTACCCTGCAAATCGAAACCGAACCCCTTGTATTAGATAAATGTAATTTGAATCTCGAAGATAATTCATCGGGGTTACGGTTTGTAGTGCCTACGAGTTTGAAGTGCCTGCAATATCTTCTCAAGGAGTCGGTGTCGAGTCTTGCCAAGTTTACCTTCAGAATCAAGAAACATATGTCAAATACGAAGGTTTCGTTTTTCCCGACAAATAGGGTGCCGGATTTAGATGCATGTTGCGATACTAACCGACTGGGGTGCACTGATAATTGATTGAACATCTCTGTAACTGCTACGATTAGATGCTTTCATGGATGCAGATGGAACCCATGGTTTCGTATGTCGAACTCTCGGTTTAGCAGGCCTCTGGAACTCGATGCTACTAGCTGTAGAAAAGTAGAGGAACAAAAGGGTCTCTTGTCACAATGTTAAAATTCACATGAACACATTTTTAGCTTCTTGTGAAATGAAATCATGGTCGTTCTTACCAATGTCCGAGCTGCTGCTTGAGTCCTCGAAATCATGATCATCGTCTACTTCATTCCCTGTAGGGTGTTCGAGCACACTCAAAGCATTCCTTTGCAGCTTTACTTCAACCCCATTCTTTAAAACCTTTGAAAACAAGCACCGGTGTCACTCAATCCGATTTTTTGACAAAAAAAAAACGGATTCAACAACGAACACATGAAAGTTTAAGCTACAAACCATACACAAGACAAATCGAATAAACTTGTTCAACAATCAACTCACAAACAGAAAAAAAAACAATTCTATCCTTTTCCCCTTAGGAAAAGAGAATTGCTCTCATGGATCACAAAAATGTTCTAACGAATCCTACATCGGTCCGACCATGGATTTTATCTTTTTTCGGGGTGCTCAAGCACACTCAATGCATTCCTTTGCAGCTTTACTTCAACCCCATTCTTTAAAACCTTTGAAAACAAGCACCGGTGTCACTCAATCCGATTTTTTGACAAACAATCGAGTAACACTCTCAGCTATAAACGGATTCAACAACGAACACATCAAAAGTTTAAGCTACAAACCATACACAATACAAATCGAATAAACTTGTTCAACAATCAACTCACAAACAGAAAAAAAGCAATTCTATCCTTTTCCCCTTAGGAAAAGAGAATTGGTCTCATGGATCACGAAAACGTTCTAACGAATCCTACATCGGTCCGACCATGGATTTTATCTTTTTTCGGGGTGTCCAACGATTCGATCTTCGAAAAAGTTTCGAGGTTAAAGAAAGTAAAATCAACTGCTCAGATAAGTTTGGTGGCAAAAACAATAAAACTCTAAACCTAGGCCTAAAAATCCAGGGCTGCATATACTATATAGTTTCTTAATTATAAACAAACAAACCACATATGCAAGAACCAACAATAATATTACACATTCAAGTCAATTAGTAGAAATAATAGTGGTTAAGGAGACTACCAGCCAATGCCAACCACCGAGGCCGACCGCCTTCTTGACGACGCCTTGCAAACCAACCAATACAGACTTTGTTCGATTGTTTCCGGTGACGATAACTTTCGTGTGTCTCGGAAGAACCGACAGCTCTTCGTCGATTTCCTCTCGGAATGGAGACAGAATCCGAGAAGAACACAGTTCATGCTGCTGCTGCTGCAACATTTTCACTCCCAAAGTTCAATTGTTAAACTTAAAACTAGGCTAATTCGGTACTTCCTCAATCAGATTCTTAAAAGAAGAGTTGACTCATAACTCATCAACTCAGTCACATTTTTTTTGCAGTTGAGGATTCTGAGCTTAGTTCATGACCCTGTAAAAAAGAAGACGAGCTTTAAAGGAAGTACAAATAGAATCCCAGATTTTTATGAACAGTAATTGATTTGAAAGCGAGAGAACGAGTGAGAGAGACTGAGTCACTAACACGAATTGTTTGAGGGATGAGTTGAATGCCGAGTCTTGGCTATGGAGAATCCAATGACCGAGTCACGGACTTTGGTTGATTTCAATAAATGAAACCCAAAAATAGAAAAAGGAAGACGAAGACGAAGACGATGTTATTTCATCATTAAGATCTTGCTGATATCACCTGAAACAAACACAATTGAATTATAAAAAAAACCCTAATTATTAAGAAACCTGAAACGATCAAAGCTGACAACACGTTTAATCAACAACCCGTGAAAAAAAACCCATTGTTTAAACCCATTGTTTGGTTGCTGAGAAAATTTTAACTGTAAAAGGAAATGGAATCCCAAACAAAAAGAAATGTTTAAAGTGGATGAAACCCATTTAACCATATAAGGTAAGCATAAGAAATTTAGCTCTAGAACAAGAAATCAATAATGGCTACACAGTTATATTACAAAACTGAAAACCCCCATTGTTTTAAAAGAATAAAACAACGAGAAAGTTAAAGAAGAGCTGAAATTCTCTTAGCTATATTTTCCCGGAAACTAGTTGAGAAAACCAACAAAAAAAAGTTGAAAAAGGTCAAGATTTTGGCATTAAAAGAGCAGTCTTTGTCACTAAAAATTTCTGCTCAAATTACAAAATAACTTCATTTTGTTTATAAAAGGAATCTTCCATTGAACAAAAGAGAACAAACCCAGAAAAATCTAGTGTACCTGCAAACGGGAAACGATTCAAAGGAGGAAGAAAACCGGGTACGAGGAAATAGAGGGGGTGTCGGGTCGGAAAATGTTTGGTTTCAGGGTCGGAAAATGTCGTTCTTTATGAAACTAACAATGGATAAGGCAAAAACAAACGGCTTTGTGTTTAAAAGAGAAACTGGAAATGCACAACTCTCAGAGATGAACAAATGAGACAAACGAATTACAAAGTAGATTTTTTTTTTTAATTTAATTACAAAGTGGAAATTTAATACTCTTTGGGTGTTTTTTCCTAATCCACTTTGAGTGAAGTTTTCTTCTTTTGGATAATATTACTTTTTGATCCCTGAACTTAACCATTTGATCCATTTCGGTATCTGAATTTTTTTTATTCACATTAGTCCTTAACTTACAATTTCCTTAACTTTGTCTTTAAACTTGGATTTTTAATAATTTGAATGACATGACACTTATATTAATATATATATATATATATTTATTTATTGATGATACCAGTGACGGATTCAGAAATTAAAAAGTGAAGTCTAAAATAAATTTTTTTCTTAAACGAGTATATAATTTTTTCCTTTACACGTTAAATTAAACACTTTTTTTTTTGAAAATACACACTAAATTAGACTTATTTCACTATAAATGGGATGCAATTGTACCCCTTGAGGACTCTTTAAATCCGCCCCTGAATGTTACACAATATCATAATATTATTTCACCAAAAGAACCAAAACTTCAAATTTGAAAACCAAGCTACAAAAAGTTATCAAATTTATGATACTTATATGGATGGTTTAAAAAATTCTAATATCAAAATGAAAATATTGTCAAATTGAAGTGCATAAAATTAACCCTTTAAAAAAAGTTTTGGTAAACCATTGAACTACGTTTGCTTTAACTATTTTAAAAACAATTATATATTTTTATATTAAAAGTCATTATCTATATGGGAATGAAAAAAAGTAATAAGATTTCTTTGCAAAAAAATAATATATTTTTATCATTACAAATTTAAAAAGAATATAGAGTTTCAACCATATTTTTATTTATATTTTTGTTTACTTTTAACTCGATAAATATTAGACATTTAAATATACTTAATCTTATTTTTTTTGTATGTTATACTGATAATAATATCAATTGAACTAAATTTAATGGAGGTTAATACTTTAAAGGGCAAAATAAGTGTAGGTTTTATAAGTATATGTAAATGCATTTAGTTTAATTTCATAAGCCGGTGGATCTAATTCTATCATTCTCTTTTGGTTTGGCTTGCTTTCTCCTTTAGGGAAAAATCACCTTTTGCCCCCATAAACTTGTCCGCATGAATGAAGTCAAGAGACAAATATAATACTGGGAGTTTTGACTCAAATATTGCAGTAGATTTTTTATTCTAAATCTACGGTACAACCGACTTTAATTCCCACAATATTGCACTTTCTATAGTATATGTAAAGTCAGATTCAGCTGAATCCGACTATGAATAGTATTTCTCCCCAAAAAAGTCCTAAAATTTGCTTAAACTCGGATTCTCTTGTACTCGTTTTAGGGGTATTTTTGAAATTTATTGTCCAAAGTCGGATTCAGCTGAATACAACTTTACATGTACTGTAGAAAGTGCAATATTGTGAGAATTAAAGTTAGTTGTGCCACAGATTTAGAATAAAAAATTTTGCTGCAATATTTGAGTCGAAACTCCATAATACCGAGTTAAAATTATGAAAACTTTGAAGGGTGAAAAGATATTTAAAAAAAAGTGTTTAAATTTAATAACTATTTTTAAGAGGGTCAAAAGTACAAAATTTTCACTTAACTAAGGGCTAAAATGCTTAAATTAAGTGTTTAATATTAGTGAGGAGTAGAAATGAAAATTACCCGTCAATCAATGGGGCCAAGGTCCCTGCCTGCCTCTAATTCGTTTCTATTTGTCTTATTTTTCCATACTTAATCCCTAATTTTTTCATATTAGTCCCAAAATTTGAGCTTTTGATGCTTTTAATGAACATTTTGTGATGGTGTGGCATAATCTCAGGGTATCCCGTTATTAAAAGGATTAAAAACATAAATTTAGGGATCAAATTAGGAGACCTTCAAAGTTTTGGACCTAATATGGACAAAAATAGCTTTAGAGACTAAATTGTAAAGACAGCCAAATTCAGGGGGGTAAAATACGACTTGTCCCTTTCTTTATTTTTAGCTGGATTAGCGGCTGAGCCTAAGCCCTGAGCGGAGCGGGGGTATAATTATTGGGTTTCTTTCTTTAATTTCTTTTTTTGTCGTATTATTTTGGGGGTGGGGCCCATTGCTATCTAGGTTTGGGCTGATAATATCTTGTGGGTCCCCCGATGCCTTGTTTGTTGAGAAAATAGTTTTGCATGGTCCCAAATGCCCATCGTACAAAACTGTGATCTAATTTTCTTAATTTACTTATTATTTTTTTCTACAAAAATTGTTCTCATTATTTTAAAAAGAATTACAATTTATAATTAAAAAACTGATTAAAATCATAGTTTTTTTGCATTGAATTATAGATTTTAAACACGTGGCAATTTTTATAATAATTCAGTATATTTCATACTGACATAACATTTAGAGGTGGTAAACGGGTCAATCGGTTCGGCTCATTTCAGTTTCGATTATTTCGGGTATGATATTTTTGGTTCAGATTCGGTTTCGGTCGGTTGATTTTCGATTCAGTTAATTTCAGTTCGGTTTATTTTGATTCGGTTATTTTCGGTTCAATGAGAGATCAATCGACTTTAATCAATTTTTTAGGTTGGTCAGATTTTACGCCCTATATATGACTGTATAAAGTCAATATATTTGACATTTTAGTGACTTGTACGGCTGTTTATATTTTATCTTTCTTTATTTCTATTAATCGGGTCTAATCAGTTCGGGTCCATTCAATTCAAGTCTATTCGGTTCAACTAAATTCGGTTCGGTTTATTTCAAGTTTCGAATCAAATTTCGGATCAGATTTCAAGTTAATTTTCAGTTTCGGTTCGAGTCTCGGGTCAAATTTACCGGGCCTAAATCCTAATAACATTGTCTTTTGTATTTATTATAATTCATATCGATAAATAATTAAAATTTTATTAAAAAAAAACAGCACTTACATACACATCATTACCATTTATGTTTTCCCGCTAAAAATAATCCACAGCCTATATTCGTATAATATAATTGATGGATATTTATTTGCATATGGCTTACGTCCACCACGAATAATAATTTTAAAATAATTAAATAAAAAGGGTAAAAAAGGCAAAGCCAACGCTGCTGGTTTATCCCCAACAAAGGCAAGCCAATAACCGGTTGCTTCCGTCAAAAGAAGCAACCATCGGTTTACACGTGTCATAGATCCAGCTGTCGGATCTTACCCCACCCTAGCAACCAAAAAAAAGAATTTGAAATTTGATTTGAAGTCCGCTCAGCTGGAGCGCACTCTAAATTCCCCCGCTTCCGGATTTTAGGATTCAAACTGTGGGCCCCTTTGCGCTACCCCACATGTTCCCTCTCTTTTTGTATTTCCTAACCAATTTTATAAATTTTACTTTTCTAATCATTTAAAAGAACTTTGGCTTCATTTACAAAATTTGCTATTCAAATTTCAAACATATACGGATATACCCAGTAATGCCAAATATGCTCCAAGTTCAGTTTAAAGATCTTTGAAACAAAATTGCAAGAATGTGTGACAAAATTTTAATCGAATATTCCGAAACGACATAAAGAGGAAACAATCAATACCTGAGGAGTGATTCGATGGATTCGAAAAACATCGGTGCCATCTCAGGATTTGGAGTCTTGATAGCGCATTTAACACCCGGGCTTCCGATAACCGTTGTAAGTTCGACCAAGAAAGGTATGCCTCGAGGGATTTTGGCAGAGAAGTAGAACACGTCTTGATTGGCGTGTTTGCGTTTTGCTATAAAGAACATATTTGATGCAGCTAGTCTGTCTAGGGTCGCTTCGGCACTGCTCACCACAATGCCTGGAATTTCTTTTTGGACCTCGTTTGAATCGGGGATTGATCGCCATGTCTGCATAACGGGAAGAAATCATTCACTTTAAATTACTAGAGAACTTCAGGAGCAACAATCGCTCTTCATGATGTAGGGCTTCAACGACTTTGTACCATAAGAAACCAAAGCAATGTATATCGAACAAACTTCTTACCTCGAGGAAACTAGTTCGCTCCATTCTGCCGTCCTCGGTAAAGAACACATGCAACAAGATTTTATCATTGAAGTACCAGACTGGCTGCTGATTATTTTTCACGGCAACCTGCAGAAGAGAGTTGGGAGGACCAGGAGACAGATTCTGGAACAATACAATCGGCAGCAATGTCCGTGCTGATGCTCCTGGTGCCAAAGGGGGAACCTAAGAGTCAGTACTGATTAAACCCGAGTAATGTGATAATAAACTAACTGAAATTTCACAAGTTTTGAAAATTACCTGAAGAGGACCAGCAGCTGCTAGACCAAAGGAATTCTTGTTAAACTGAATCATGAATCCATCTAGTGTGACCTGTGTGTTATTCTCAAACAGTAAACTGTAAAATATTTGGCCATCCTGCCGAGCCAACTGCGCACTGATTTGCAAACCCTGTCCAGTTGATGCCGGCAGTAAAATAGGCAAAGGAGGGCTGCAATCAAAAAAAAAAAATACAGAGTGCAACATATAAGCATGTATGTATAAGCTACATTGATATAATCCCAATAACATAAGAAATCTGTGAAAAGCTAGAAACTTGTACTAGCATTAAAAACTTAAATGTTTTAAACATTTATCACATCAAGAGAATAATATTCTAGTAGACAAATGAGACTTTTATCTGAAAAACTAACGAGTCATGCATTCCAGCATACTTACCTGGAAGGTGCAGCCAGCTGATCAGCAGGGACAATTGCGTTGTTATCAGGGCCAATCAGATCCCCTAACAAATCGGGCACTGGAGCTGGAGCTGGGGCTGGCAGCCTAGCTGCAGCATATGGGACACTACTTGAACTAGCCGGTGGTGATGCACCAGCAGCATGAGAAGGTGAATCAGAATACCCTGTTTCATGTCTATCAGGGTAGTCATCATCTTCAGTTTTATGGGTTGCCGTCTTTGCACGGGTTACAAAAGCATCTGGAGGTTTGTGATACACAGAAGATAGTGTAGCGATATTGGCAAGAAGTTCATCAAGAAGAGCTGGATCGAGTTGGTTTGAATCATCACTGATCACTGGTTTCTCAGCTAACACGACATCTTTAGCTGCCTGAGAGAAAAAATTAGAAAAAGGCTCAACTACATAAAACTTACTGCACTTGGTCAGATGTACCTCTAAATGTACATTCATGCCAGCAATGACACCTGCATTCAACAATGATTATTTAGAGCAATCCCCTTTACCAGAGGATTGGGACGGGTAGGTGTTAATGATCTTGAATTTTAGATCAATGGTTCAACTTGTCAAAGGGAGACTGAAGCCTCGGGACTCGTTAAAAGAGAGACTATAAGATCTTTTAGTTTTTTTAAAGTTCCAACTTAACTTTATTTCTTCTAATTTGGCCTCTTAAATAGAGGTTACATTAGGTCAATAAAAGAGTTACAAAAGTAATTAAAAAGCAAGTTCCCTACTAAGGAAAGACATCTAATATAAAATACTCATAAATAAAATCCCCTAATGCTTCTCCTAATAAAATACTAACTTCTAATAAAGTACTAATAAACTGATTTTCTAATAATAACTGAATAATCAAAGCTAAAAATAATATTGGCTACAAAGGCAACCTGTAACAGCTGGATTGACCGAGAAGGTCACCACATCGGGACAGAAAAGACCCTTAGATAATAAGACTTATGTAGCTAATCGTGTAGACATTATTAAAGGATTCCTAATGCTTCTCCTAAAAATGTAGTATGGCCAACTTAAGAGCAGTCCTCAAAATGGAGATGAATGAGCTTAAAGCAAAATACCTTCGTGCCCTTCCCCTCAAGGAGTCAAGGTAACAAAAGGCTCTGAATTGAAACATGATTCAATTTTGGAAATATTCATAGAATAATGAACTGCAATTTGTTAGGGTAAAATCATACCTCGGGATCAGTTGATAGAAGGCGCCAATAAATGTATGCACGGTCCCGTAAATCAGGATTGTCAGTTTCCACAGTAGCATTATTCAATACAACCTATAAACAAACCCAAATCATAATTAGCTGGAATGTGATGTCTCAATATAATAATATTCAGCTACGTAAAATAAGGGACAGATGACAAAAATTATAACAACAATGCTGATAACTCTAAACAATGAAACTTTATGCACTTTTCATTTTAGGCAAATAGGATCTTGCATTGCAATGTGGTAGAATCAGAACATATAACTTAAAATATGCATAAATACTGCAAATGCAAAACCTGAATCATCTGCTGTGGGCCTTCGGTTGGCTTCTTCAGAAAAAGTTTCACTGTTGCAGTTAATAGTTGCAGTTGAACTTGGGGAGGCTCTTCTGGGAAAGTCTCCAAGAAGCTTTCAAGAAGCTCATCAGCATTGTCGATTCTTTCTGCATATTCTCCAATTATCCATATCATTGATGCCTTAACAACAAGGAGGTCAGAAGAGCAAAAAAAGAAATGAGCTAACAGAAAACAATTTACAGTAATAACAAAAACATTGTACTAATATTTTTGTAAATCGTGAAACAAAAGGTACCTTAGCTTCTGGTTCATCTAAAGTGTCCAAGCTCTCACAGAGGGTTGCGATGATGGATTCATACCTATGAAGGTTAGTAGGAAATCATCAGCAAGGTCCCAAACCTGAGGCTTCTATTACTATTAAGAAATGCAGTGACATGAGTTTTACATCTTCGATCATGTAGCAACATAAAATAGAAGTATAAAAAATGGAACATACGTGTTAGGGTATCTTCTGAAGATATCTTTGATAACTATAATAGCCTCTTGAACAACATAGTTTACTTTAATCTTGATCAACTCAAGCAGAACACTAATGCACCGTTCAGCTGCTCTATCTAACTTGATGGCACAACGACCGATGGCACGAACAGCCTTTCTCACAAAATCTACATCTACTTCTGTGGCATATTCTTTAAACTCCAATAAAACCTACAAAAGTATTTAGTGAGAGCATCTTAAAAATTAGGACTTTATATCAAGATTAATACATCTTAGGTGTAGGATAAAAAAACTACAAATAAATCCATCAGCACCAAAATTTAGATACCTGGTCTATATTCCGGTCAGAAGCAAGCTTTATCATTATTTCCAACTTTTCCATCTTCACATAAATTGGATCATTATACTTGCAGAAGAACACCTAGCAAAAATAAGTAAGCATATATTCAAGGCTCCTACACCAATACGGAAGCATACACATCAGTCAAGAAAAAATGTAAATGCATGTGATTGAGCAAGCATGCAGATATTTTATTTCCATATCCATCCACCTTGATTTCATGGGCAAGAATTGTAGGCCGCTTTTGTACAATTAGGTTGATATTCCGTAATGCAACATATTGTATCTCAGGTTCTGAAGAGAGTAATGTAACAAGAGGTGGAGCCATCTTTTTGGAAAGATTTCGAACAACATCAGTACTAGAGATACGGTCCATTTGTTGAAGGATCATCTGGACGGCAGAAAGAGAAAGCAGTAGGCACAAAATCATGACATGCTAATAAGTAAATTGATAAAAGACAGTCCTGATGTTTAAACAAATTATCAAATGGAAAACAAAATGCACCTTAACAGCCGAAAGTACAACAGCACAATTAGCATGTTGAAGTCGTGGCGTAACTCTCTCCACTATATTTTCAGCTTCACGAGCATCACCTGCCTTGTATCTCGAGAGAGCATCAAGTATAAAAACTTGACCCCACCTGATATGCACCATTATCAAAATGAGATGGGACAAGCACACGGTCCACATCCAAAACCAACAAAAGAAACAGTAACTAGATCAATGATTTGCTTAAGCTGTCTAGTTGGAAGATTGCAAAACAGCAACATATCCATCTCAAAAACCATGCAAATTGCATAGACTTACTTTTGAGAAAGAAACCATAATGTTCAAAGAACATGAAAATATAAAATGCCAAAATATCTATTAATGCCTACTTTTCTTAGCAATTAATGAATTAATGCAATGCCTTGATTGTAGCTAGTCAGTTTTAAATTATCAAATTAAACGGGTGAAGCAATGCCATACTTTTCAAACCATTGAACTTACTCTGTGCATTCGTTAAGAGCAGTAAGGAGCTTTGAGAGTGTCGGAGTAGTGATTTCAAATACTGGTCTGCAACTATGCTCTTGGATCTCAGAAAGAGCTGCCACAGCATTAGCTACGACCATTGGATTGTTGTCAGATATTAAGTCCTTCAGACAATCTAGGAACCCCCTATCCTCAACTAACTCAGCGTTTATGTCATAAAGTTTAGCAACACATATGGCAGCTGTCTTGCGAACATAAGGATCGTCATCCTGTTCAATATTAAGCATAGTAAGATTAATGCATGATATAAAAAAGAGGAAAAAAAACAGAACACAAAAATATTGCTAAAACTTGGTACAATATAATAGAACAGAAGATGACCTTGAGGCACCTCTGAAGGGGATCACAGAGATATTCTGTGATTTTATCAACACGGATGCACCCCATAGTCCGAACAGCCAAAGCACGAATGAGAGGATTTGGATCCTGTGAGTCCTGTATATGTACTCACAAAAGTAGAAGTTCATTAGAGATTCATAAAGCATCATTGCAGAACCTTAAAACAAACATAACATGTCAACCACAAAAACATGTATCAGGAGAAATGTTGTAACAAGCACGTTATGAACAACACTTGTTTAAAACTAGAATGATAACAAACTTTCTCTTCCCCTCTTCCCCTACAATTAACATATAATCAGTAACTAAGGAACTAAAAGGACAAGAGCTTTATAATCTACTTAGTGGCCTATGTAGCTTGTTTTACTCAGCCACTTGCATGGAATTTCTCAAATTAATAATACAATACTACTGTCTTACTAGAAGAAAATATTTGGCCTCGAAAGCAAACCCCAAAGAAAATAATTCCACATCTCACAAATGGTTGACAATCACTTTCAAACTGTGCAGAATCCTTCACTACAGCCCCCAAAAGGTTTAGGTCAGAATACACAACTTGAGCAGAAAAACAAGTCAGTATCTTAATCATCCCGTATTTTTCTAATTTCATATGTTCATATAATGGCAATAGCAATATATATATCTTTTAATTTATGGTAAATTGTAAAGATGAAGCGTTTGATGAATTGCATACCTTTACAAATGTATTTACTGCAAGAATTGCAAGATCGGGCTGGCTTTTAGCATAATTTATGAGATACAAATACACAAGCTTTTTCAGCTCCAAATTCTCAGTTTGCATGCAATTCACTACATCTGTGAACAGTGACGATACATCCTTCCCAACTGTCATTGCAGCAATAACCTTTTTTACAGCATCTTTTCTTTTATCCTTCACAACACAGAAAAGGACACGATTCAATCCCATAAGATGCGAGACAAAAATACATATGCAAAAATATACATTCAAATTTCTTGAATCACAGTTTCCAGTCCTTTCAAGTGCTAATAACTACAGGATTGAAACTAGCTTAAACCTAAAAAACTCTTCACTAAAATCATTTAACTAAAGGAAAACCAAGAAAATTGAAATTGTATAACGGTTAGAGCTCAATGTGGATTGTGGACAGATATACAAATCTATTCCTAACGAAAACATGATATAAGGCAAACCATAACCAATCCTCAACTCAAGTAGCATTGATTCTTATACAGAAAAATGACGATTATTTCAGTTTAAGCAATGTCCCATTATCCGCAATTAATCGAGAAAAAGAAAACATAAAAAACTCACATAACTAAGACGTAATTCAGAAATTTTACAACTCTAAAAAAACAAATCGAAGAGTAAAATGATAGATCTAACGAGAAAACACAGAATGATCAGCTAAAAGAATTCCAAACCGAAAACGAGGCGAATAAAAACAATCAGATCAAGAAACGTAGATGGATTGATATATGTTGGTACCTTGTGCTGAGAATTAAGCTCTTCCTTGAGTTCAGGGATTTCTCCCTTCTTCGTTGTCGAGAAATACTTCGAATCGTGGCCGCTCATTTCTAAATGCAGAGAGATCTCCTCTAGCTGGTTTGGCGTCGACGAAGAAGAATAAATAAAAGTAAAACGGAAACAAATCAAACAATGCGCGAACAACTGCCATGGAATCCGAAAGCTTCTGATTTTTGAAAACTGGACTGATTGTTGGGCCGATTCTATCTTTCTGATGACGAAATGGGAGAGAAAACAGGCCTAATTTTACCCCTTAATTATGTACCTTAGCCCAAACTCCAAACCCGAATTAGATTTAAGATTTAGGGTTTTACTTTTTAGGCCTTATTGATCTGGCCTAGGCTTATATTTATATTTGATGAATTATATAAATGTAACATATAAATCTTTTTATACAATTTTAGTCTTTAATTATTATATATTTTAATTATATAAATGTGCATTTACTTATATGAATAATTATATAAAAATTATTTCCATATGTTATTTATATTTATAAATTTTACTTGAGTTTATATGAAATTTATTTTTTTAATAGTCTTAAGGTGATTATAAAGTAGTATATATTCATACTATTTATTAGATTTTTGATAAGACACATACATCTTGCAAATAAAGATGTTCGAATCTGGGACTCCTGGGATGAACATCATTATCTTTTTTACAAGAACCACTTGTTGGATTCGGATTTATATAAAATTTAAAATCATAAGTAGGTTTCAAATTATATATAATTATTACCAATGAGGGTTGGTCCAACTGGTAAGCAACTTAATTCCGCTTAGGCATGTCTCGAGTCTGAGGCGTTGTATATGTAAAAAAATTCTCGCTGGGAGACTTACATACCAAAGCTAGTTGTGCGATGCGGGTTGGTATGGATTAATCAGGGCGAAGCCCTAGAAATCAGAAGTGCTAAAAATAGGGATAAGATCCAGTTACACGGTGTAAAACTTAGAGTTTTACACGTTTTTTGGATCGTTGGATGAGTAAAACGGATGAATGAGATTAACAGTAAAATATGTGAAGATTATCACTTGGGAAAAAAGTAATGAGTTAATCTCAACAATTCATTTCTCCCATCCAACGATCCAAAAAACGTATAAAACTTAAAGAGTTTTACACTGTGAAGTTGATCCTAACATATATATATATATATATATATATTCATAACACGGTATTCAAACTAGTTATGTAATATGAATATAATATTTATAATTATTTTTGAGAAAAAAATTGTCGATGAAACAAGTGGTTGTAATGAAAAAGGATTATGTTCATCTAAGAAACTTGAGTTTAATCAGTTTTATCTGCAAGACATGTGCGTTATCAAAAGATTAAGAAAAAATATTAGCATATTAAAAATAATATATTTAAAACATTTATGAATACGAGTTTAATGTTTGGTACCTTTTAAATATTAAGCCTTATTAATTATAAATATTTTTCTATTAAAAACATGAAAGTTTGGAATTTCCATTAGCCTAGTGGTCCAACTGGGTTAAATGATACAAATTGACAACTTCGCACACAACTTTTCAAAGAAATATTTCCTTTCAAAAAGCTAAAAGCTACTTGAAAGGAAAATAATTCTATTGAAAAAAAAAACGCAGATATTTAATAATTCTAAGTTTAAATTTATTGAAGTAAAATTAGTTAATATATGTTGTGCAGTTTAACTCTTACTGTTTTAAGAGTTAAGATTTTCAATCAAATCCTGCTACCATTAACTGTTAATGAAATTACGGACACAGCAATTAATCAACTTTTTATGTAATAACATATTTTTTATTTATTAATTACATGAAAGCTATTATTATTTTGAGTCAGATAAGATATTTTTTATCTTAAATTGATGGATTCTTCTATGCTGCAATTTTATTTTAAAAAAATTAATTAATTAATTAAATTCGAAGGCTTGGCAATGCCAGCAGGCTGCAGACCTAGGGGGCTTTAGCATTTGACTACTTTTTTAGGGACATTCCCCTTGTCTGTTTTAGATGATTGGATAATGAAATCCCACTTTCATTTAAAAGTAATCTCATTGCTTTATTCTAAAAAAAATACCATTTTAAACCATATTAATTTTTTTAATAGGTTGATGTGAATATAAGGTAGTATATGTTCAATTTTTTTACCCTTTTAAACGCACACACACCTTAATTATTTAGTGCTCGACTCCGGATCACTTGAATGAAATACATCATCCTTTATCAATGGGACCACTCCACATGTTCAAACCATATTAAATTTATTTACGTAATAGGAAAATATCCTATGCACTCGTTAATAGAAATGAAAAGAAGAATGCTTTAATGTTAGGGTTTAGAAAATCTAATTTGAGGTTTATAGTTTAGAATTTGGGGTTCAATGTTAGGGTTTAGTTTTCATGATAATATGGTTAGGGATTTAGGGTTTAACATATAAATCCTAAACTTCAACCTTAAACCCTAAACTTCAACATCACCCCTAAATTCAAAACTCTTATACTTAAACTCATAAACGTTAAACCCTGAACAAAATCCTTAAACCCTAAAACTAAGACACTTGTAGAAACTTTGCATTGAATAATTCTTAAATTATAGATAATTATATTTAACTATATATATTCATGATCTCCATAAAATATCAATTGAATTAAAATTCATTCAACAATATTATTTAAAAATTAAATACGAAATCAATGGTTTGTTTTATTAAGTGGAAATATTATATTTTCTAGATAAGTATCAAAAACTCAAATTCATAAAAAATAAAATAATATAAATATTTTCAATCATTCGTTAAATTAGTGAATCTTCAAAATTCAGTCAACAACATTATTTAAAAATTAATTGATTTTGTATACGACTATTTGTTGTATGGGGTATACAAAGAAAGCAAAAGTCGGCCTCTATTTTAGCAAAAAAAAAAATAATAATAAAAAGTTTCTTCATCATCAAGTAATTGTATAACTGAATTTATTGAGTGATTTCAATAATGAAAGATATAATCATTTTTTTAGTACTTGAACTCGAGCAGTTTAAGTGTACGTGTGTTTATCAAAAATTAAAATAGAACTAAAATATTGCCTTCTAATTGAATTAGAAAGCTAAAAAATTATTATTTGAAAAATAATAAATTCAAATAAATTAAAATTTAGAGGTCCAAATAGATAAAAATCTCACTATACATTTTTTTGGGATTCAGCCCCAAGCCATGCAATAAATCTGTCCTTGGGTGATGACGTTACACCCTTAAAATTTTCAAATTTTCATACAATTTATATATTTTATATTGATAATTTAATTTTACATTTACTAAACTTTAATTTTACACCTCTAAATTTCTAATATAACCTCTTAAAATTTTGAACCTCTTACATAAAATCATACAACTTTCATGTGTAGAAGTATGTGGGTGACCTTGGTATGGCCTGACCCCCAATTATTTTGGTCCAATTATTGTTTATGTCCTTACAAATTTACATGTTCGTCCATTTTAGGGTTAAATGTTTAAATAGGTATATTTTAAAGCTAGACAATTTAATCACTTCTAATATTTGATCTTAATTCTAACCTGAACATAAATACGGTGCTATTAAGGGCAAGAAAGAGGCTCGCATCCAAAGTTTTTTTTTAATTAATGATAATTTTAGTTCATGTTAGTTTGAATATTTATTAAATCTTGTCACTTTCAAATTTATATTAAATACTTATTAGGTTATTTTTAATTTAAACGTTAGATAATTTTACTCTACTCATTATCTATTTATGACTCCGTTTCAAATCAAACACAACTAACAAATATATTAAAAATTTGTTAATAAAATGGTTAACATTTATAACCAGTTTCTTACTTTAGAGTTTAATCATTAGGTTAACAAATATTTCATCATTAATTTTTTTTTCCTATTTTTCGTATCGAGTGAAACCTTAACTTATAAGAAAAAAAATAGCCTTTCAAATAATCATTAATTTCTCCTTTTCTCCCTTACGACACATTTACAATGTAAATTGTCACCAACGATCACTTTCTTATTTTTCCCTCGATAATCGTCAATTTCATTTACTACCCCGAACAAAAATCTTTTATTTTTTTAGTATTTTTATTCATGTCACAACACTAAAAGCTTAAACCTTAATCCCTAATTCTATTTTCTAAACTCTAATCTTATTTGTTTAGCGTAAAAAAATATAAATAGAACACCAAAAAGTACGGAGGATTTCCTTTCCCTTACTCCTTCGCTTTTTTTTTTCTCATATGTTGTTGTTAACCGAAATCCAATATCACCAACAACTCACGTTAATGCTCATTTCGAACTCGAATAACAAGACCAAAAGGTCACTTTCATCATCAATGGCATGGGGTTCTTTTCTAGTGCACTACATTGAACAAATTTATATAAATTTGCTAGTGAAAGAAAAGGGGATGGTCCGGTTGACAATCATGTCCCATTCGTGTGCACTATTTCTCATGATATATGATATTCTATTGGAGGGGAAACAATAGTGTATTATATTTGTTGAAGGACTTGGAACTTTCAATGTCCCCGGCAAAGGTCCTTTTCATGGACTGACAAAAAGCACCTCTAACTTAACCCTCACTTGATTCCTTTCTCAACATGCCAAAAGAACCTAAAAAAAGGTCTTTTAGGGTTAATTCTCGAATAAAGGCCAAGGACCAATCCTTCCATATGATTGTTTATAAGATACAACTGCTAACATAAACGAAGTCATGACCCTTGTTAGCTCTCCAAATTCGAATAGAAATTCGCTGCTCCTTTATGTGTCTATATGTATGTTTCAACATTAAAAAAAGTAGATTTAGGCAGAAGCGGACTAGAAATTTGTAAAGAAGGGGACTAAAATGAGACTAAAAGTTTTGAGGGGGGGCTAAAATAAAATTTTATAAAAATTGAAGGATTACAACACTAATTTTACCTTTTTTCCTAAAGAAATTAGTAAGTTGGCGGGGGCCACATCCCCGTAGATCCCATAATGTTCCGCTCTTAAATTTAAGGTTGAAGTTTAAAGTTAAAATTTAGGGTTAGGGTTTATAGTTCAATTTTCAGGATTTAGTGGTTATGATTTAAAATTTAGAATTTAAGATTAGAGTGTAGTATTTAATTTTTTAGTGTTGGGACTAGAACACCAAAAAAATGGCTGAGGATTTTTGTTCCTCCAAACTCCACCTCTGACTATAAATATCCGTTTAAATATTTTGAAAAATCATACCTCTTCATACATATATATAATATGGTTAACACAAATATATTTGATACATATATCATTAAATCATAAACTCTAAACTCAAATCTTAAACCTTAAATATGGCAAATGATATTCATATAAGTCTAACCCTAATATATATATAGCAGAGTACCTTTTATACACATGATATGTAAAAAAATTACATAAACATACATATTTACTCTTTAAAAAATAAAATCTAAAACCCTAATTTTAAAATCACAAATTTTAAATCAAGCAAACAAGACCCCTAAACTTTAAATCTTAAAATAAATCTCTAACCCCTAAAACAAAACAAAAATCATGCGGTCTAAAGATTAAATAGCATGTGTATTGAAAAAAGTTTTTTTAAAGTTAAAGTGATTACAAGTAGTACATGTTCTGAATATACTCTCAACCATTTGACAATGCATGCTCAATCACCTTAATGCAGCTACTGGTGTTTAAACCCGTGAGCTCTAAGAACGACAACTGTTCTTTTAACCATTAAGATAAGTTGGTTCATGTGTGTATTGAATAAGTTTATATATATTAGTCAGCCTTCAGCAATGATATGATTAATGAAAGTTAAGTAATTTTAAGAATAATTTTGACAACAATGAGTTGGTCAAAAGTGAGTTGGGAATCTTGTTGTATTAGTGCCTGTCTTAATATATATGCAATAATGAGATGTTTGATCGGAAGTAGCCGATGCCTTAGATTCTCTTGGCTGTCATGTTTTTTAAACTCCCAATTTCCCCATAAAATCATGATACCAGTTATGGTAAACTCCAGATGCCCACATTGTTCTTTCAATCGCATTTTCTTTTAAGCTGTTTCAATCATCAAAATTGACTATAACTCTATCCGGACTTGATAAATGATAATGCGAATGAGTATCGAATATGAGTATGTGTATAACACAGAAAATGTTGATTCCGACTATAACATACATATTTTTCTGTACAGAAATTCTTCAGTTTGTGAAACAGGTTGACACCTTGGAATTTCACTTTACTATGCTTTGTTTTTGCCAAATAGTTAAAAATAGCCCCCAACATTTTATCTTTTGGTCATTTTAGCCCTATCATTTTTTGGTACAAACAATCACCTAACGTTTCATTTTTCGTTCAAATTTCACTATTGTTGGATGAAAACTGTTAGTCAACTAACAGTCAACGCCTGAGGCTGACATGCATGTCCACAAGGCATGGGGAGATGACAAGCTAAAAATAAATGAATTTTTAAGGTGAAAGCAACATGTATTCTAATTAAAATGTTCATGTGACTTTTCTTAAAAGCAATGTGTATTCTAATTCATCATGTTGACATAACTTTTTTTAATGATATTTTTACTATAAAGATTAAATTATATTAAATTTAAAATATATGAATTAAATATAAATATCAAACAAAGTAAAGACTAGGGATAGGCATTTTACCCGGGCCTGACGAGTTCTGACCCGACCCGATTGGGTCAGATATTTTTATGAAAAAAACGAGTTTGGGTTGGGTCGGTCGGGTTTTTGTGTAGAGTGAGGTCGGGTCGAGTTCAGGTTTTAGGGTGAAAAAATTCAACCCGACCCGGGACTAATGCTATAATTTCCCCCTAAATTTTTTAGGAATATTTGTAATAATACCCCACTTTATATTTTTATATAATTAAGTCCTTAAAATTAATTTTTTATTTACAATTTAGTCCTTAAATTTATTATTTTTTAATTATGTCTCTTAAAATTATTATTTTTTTACAATTAGGTCCCTAAAATTATTTTTTTCCTATAAGTCGGGTTGGGTCGAGTTTTTTTAAAGAATGAGATCAAATCGGGTCAGGTTCGATTTTAAGATTATTAGTTTCGGGTCAAATTCGGGTGGGTCAAAAACCCAACCCGACCTGTGACCATCCATAGTAAAGACATCAAAATTCAAAATTTAACCATAAAGTGAGGCTTAAATAGCCAGATTTTACCTTTGTCCTGGAGTGTTTTAGTTCATAATTTAACCATCCATTATCACTCAGTGAAGAATAATATATATTATTTAATCTTCCACTCAAAGTGAATTATATGAGATAGAAATGATCAAAGGCTAGCTTTTCATTCACTGAAATCATGCCATCCAATATCACTTGAGGCCATGGATTTGACAACACTCAGAAATGTTTAAACCAGCATAAACTAATCCCCTACCTTTGGAAACTTGTTTAACTGTTGTTTGATTGGGAGATTGCATTAGGGTTTTGTTTTCTAATCAAGTTTTTACTTTTCAAGATTTTGACAACAAAGTTGTAGCCAAATTGAGAGAGAGGAGACATTTTGAATGATAAATTTGTGTTTGGTTTTGCGGTGGTAGAATTGATTTTGGATCATCGTGATTTTATAGAATTAATTTTGTGTATAATTGGTTTTAAAGTAATTGATTTATGTTTGGGAGTTTTTTTTCTTAAAAATCACGATTATGTTAAAATATAGTGTAAAAATCACGACGAGACGCAAAAGCTACTTCTACCTTACTTTTTTCAAAACCATGTTTGGGGTCCAAAATTACGTTTGAATTTTTAAATCCAAACATGTTAATACAATGACCGAGGCATATTTTCCCGTTCAATCGGGATTTTTAGACCCCAAACGTAAAATTAAAATTATTGAAATTTTTATCGACTGTTCAAAAGACGACGCTTTAAAAACTTCTCTCAAAAAGGTCAAACGGAGATCCATCGACAAATACATTATATTCGTTTTTTATCATACACTCACATTCCTTTTCTCAACAAGAATGAAAAATTGACTTAGACTTGAATGCCCTTTTCTCTAATGAGTTTAACGTGACTCAAAATTTATGAAATACAATTTTTTTTTTCATGATTTAAAATTTTATTGTCAGATTCTGTTTCTTTAAAAAAATTATATGATTACTCTTATTGCACCTATTCAAAATCACCTTTGACTGATCAAGATGACGATTATTTGTAATCATGTTGATCTTCCCTGCTATGGACCTTCGGTTTGAATTTGAATACGCGGTTTGCGCTTGTGAAGAGTTTCTCAGGTGCTCGGCTCTGATTTGCGTTTTCTCGGTGGTCTATCAATAGCTTCATCCCCTTTTGTGGTTCGTTTTGTCGATGCAGTCAGGTTTCATATCTATTTTCGATCGAGTATTTGGATGAGTTTATAACCTTTTCATGTATGGTTCATGTCTGATCTAAAGTGGCTAGTTTTAGGGTGAAGTCCAAATTATGTATTTAGTTTACAATGATAATTTGTAAACTTTTATTATAATTTTGAGTATTTTCCATTAATAAATTAGTGACTTATTTTTTTAAAAAATCACCTTTGACTCCATTTATGAATTCATCAAAAAATATTATTTGTTAACAGTAGGTAAAAAAGATTCCAAAGCTTATGATTGCAGCAGCACCCAGCACTTAGTTGTTCCATCTCTACCTTTTATCATTTTTTTATGAATTATGACACCAAAATAATACATAAAGTTCATTTTTTTAATATTAAAAGTTTGTGCACTTCCTCAACAAAGACATAATTTGGTATATTGCATGGTATAAAATATATAAACCAATGAATACCCTCATTTCAAAATTTTGATCTGTTTATTTATTACTCTATAGAAACTAGAATTGCAAATAAAATATACTAAATTATGTTGTTCTAACTCTTCATTTTGTTCGAAATATCGATTCGAACATTCAAATTCGAGTCCCAATCACATAGACACTAAAAGCTAACTGTACTAAAAAAATGCTCCACTTAGAAGCAGCCATATTGGTTAAATCGAAACTGAAATTGGCCATTGAAACTGTTCATAAGAGTTCCTCTAGTAGTCATTGCTTCATCTTCAACCTCATGCAACATCACCTACAATACCAAAAAGATTCACAAATTTAAGCTCTTCGATAGTCTTTACGGTCTAACTTTACGATCTGTAGCGCATTAATTTAGTAATAGTTTATTCGATGATATTGAGTACGTACCCATAGGTTATCATCATCTTCATCTCTAGTTGAACATGTAGGTTGGGGGCTGTCAACAGTTTCGTCGTTTCGAGCGAACCTGCCACGGATTCGAGGGCGGGTGTCGGCGAGTGTTTTCCGGCATGCATACTATTACATCAACAAGACAAATATTTAGAACATAAACAAATGTGGTCATTTGTTGTTGGTAATAATCTCATGAAATTGACATTTGATTCAAGAAACCTTGATTGTTTTGTTGAAGTTCCTTTGACTGCGTTTTGCTCTGTACTTGGAGATCCTCTCTTGTCTCTCTTCTGCGTTGTAACGCCCCACTTTGAACGCTGATTCCTCCATGGCTGATGGGGTCGAAATTGACCTTTGGCTGCTATGAACGTTTCTCATGCTCTAAAAGCCAACCAAACAAACAAAAAATAACTAAAAAAAATTCCATTACATTAAAAATTAAGGTGGAAATCGTCTACCTCCTAATTATGCCTCTATTTATGCCTTCACAATAAAATTAGGAGTTTAGGGTTTAGGATTAGAGAATTTAAGGTATTGTGCATTTTTCAGGGTATAAGGTGTAGGGTTTAGGATTTGAAATTTAAAGTTAAGATTCTTAATTTAATTTTTAAGTGTTTTTTAACATGAGGCATAAATAGAGGCATAGTTAGATGGCGAGGATTTTTACTCAGAAAATTATTGCTAAAAAAAATAGTAAAAAACGGGTAAAAATTTCCTTCCCCCTAAACATGCCTCATTTTATGTCCCTGCCTAAAAATAGTTAAAAATTAAATCTTGCCTCATAACCTTAATTTTCGTATCCTAAACCTTAAACTTTAAAAAATACACCATATCCCCAATTCCCTACACCTAATTCTAACCCTAAGCCCAAACTTTAAATCCCAAACCTTAAATCCTAAACCCATTATTTTAAAGTGGAGGCACAAATAGGGGCATACTTAGCGCCAGATGATTTCCATCCGTAAAAAACAGGGCAACTGATATCTATGTTATTCAAACTTAAGCAGGAAAGAAAATTAGAAGGATCGAAAAATTAGAGGGACAGAAAAGTAAAAAGACGGAAAAAAATCATTTTTTAGTGTGCTTGGTAAGAAGGATAAAAAATTGAAAGAAAGTGTATTTTTTTTTATTCATTGTTTGTCAGAGTTGAAAAATGTGAGAAAAGAAAACTACATAATAAAATTTTGAACTAACTCACATATCCTCTCTTATTTTCCTTTTAAATTAAAGTGATTTATTTTTACACACGACATAAAGATGAAAAATGGTCGTTACTCTCATTTTTTTTTATTTTTTTTTCTACCAAACACACTAAAATAAATTTCTTTTCACTTTCTACTATTTCTTTCCTTCCTTTCATTTTTTTTCATCCGACCAAATATAACTTTAGAGTCAAACATAGGTTTATGATACAAATATGTTATCTAATTTATTTTGGTTACCCTCTTAATTTTCCAGCGAGAATTTTCTGTATACACAAAGCCTCAAACTCGAGATATGATTAAGCAATATCAAGCTGCTTACCACTTTGATTAACCCGTTAGTTATATTTTTAATAAAAATTAAATATAAATATATATTTCATATAATATATATTAGTTTTTAATTTTATTTTTCCTCTCATTTTTGAACTAATTTACATGAGGATGAAAAATGGTCATCTCTCATTTTTCTTCTTTACCAAACACACTTAATATATATATATATATATTTTGCTTTCTACTACTTCTTTCTCTCCTTCCATTTTTTTCATCCAACCAAATAAAATTTTAGAGTTGAACATAGGTTTTGATACAAATATGATATCTAATTCATTTTGGTTGCCCTCCCGAATTTCCAACGAAAATTTTCTGCATACAAAAAAATTTTAAGCTCGAGACATAATTAAATGATATTAAGATCGAACCTCTAAATCACCAGTGCTGGATACCTTCCTCATTTGACTAATGAAAAAGCTGTTCTCCGGCAAGCTCAAGGCTTGGCCTTGGAAACTGTGCGATTCCATGAGAGAATCAAAAGCTGGTTTGAACGAAAAACTAGACTTCCCTTCAAAGCAATTGCTACTCAAACTTCTCTGCAAGTACTTTCCGCCATTGTTATGAACACCACAGTAATCAGAATCCAAATCCACTCGAGATTCTTCATTCTTAACCTCCAAATTTCCGTACCCATTTTCCGAATTCGAACCAAAAGACAGAGACGGGAACTGGGTAGTTTGGCAAAGGCTGAGATTTTCAAGCTGGTGTGAGGCAAGCAAATCAGCAAACAGTTGGTCTGCACAGTCGGATTCATCAACTGGGTTTTGTTGAATGTTATAATCAGATGATGAATCGTAGAAAGGAGAGAAAGGGAGATCAAACAGCGGTTGATAATCAATCGGATCAGCCGAAACAATTTCTGGGGTGTAACGATTGTAAGACATTTGAGTGAAACCGAAATCGAAACAAAAAGGCGACTGTCTGGTTCTCAGGTGCTGAGTTTGTTTCAGGTTTCAAGGCTTTGACATGGAAGAACAGGACAAAGATTTCGACACTCGGACACAACAGATATATATAGTCTCGAGTGTCGGCTTAAATAGTCCGCAAGTACAACTATGATCGCTTATATGACTTGTTGAGGAAAAAAATCCCATTCAATATTTTTTATAGTTATTGGTATTCGATTAATTAACGAATAATTTAGATCGAAGTCTAACAGTTATTACAGTTGACGGTCAACAGTGATCGACGATGATAGTGAGTGGCAATTGATGAGGGGGTGAGCGACGTTCGGCGGTAGAAGATTTAACTAAAGTTTAAGGGTCAAATTTATAGTTTATTTAAACTTTACAGGTCAAATTAATATTGTTTTAAAAGTCATGGATTAAACTGATATTTTATTCGGTTAAATTGATAGTTTATTTAAACTTTCATAAGTCAAATTGATAGTTTATTTAAAAGTCATGGGTCAAATTGATAGTTTATTTAAACTTTCTTAAGTCAAATTAAACTATAATTTTCAAGCTTGTTCACAAACATAAAGATCATAAGTCATAACAAACAAATTAATAATTATGAACATAAATATATACATAGTTATTTTGAGTCTATTCACGAACTTTTTGAATTAAGTTTCGATCGATTCAATTTGATTTGTTGAAAATTTAAATTGAATACAAGCAGAAATCAAACTCACTCAAATTGAGCTTTGAACAAACCGAACTTAAATAACTTACGAGCTGGTCAAGCTCATTACCACCCCTACTCTCGTCACACTTTTCTTCTCGTGTGAGTGTGTGACAATAAAACCAACACCTGTAGCCTGTAGGAGTTGATTTCAATACGAATAGTGGATGTAATAAAATTTAATATATATTTATTAAAAAGAGTTATAACATTATAAAATATCACAAAATTAATTAAAGTTATTTAAATTCAAGTTTAGAGACTAAATTGAAAAGATTAAAAGAATTCAATGACCAAATGTTACTTTACCCTTAAAAAGAAAAGAGAGAAAGAAAACCCAAGAACACAAAGAAAGACAACAAACGGCCTTTCAACAGTTGAACTCATCGGTTGCAAAGTCTTATTCATCCAACCAACAGTTAAAAGAACACAAACAGAAACAGAGCAAAGTTTAAAGTTCAGCCCAGATTCAAACTCAAGCCTTGTTCTTCTTTTTTTAACACAAATTTTCAGACCTTGTTTGATCTGTTAGATCAGTTTGTTAACAAGGGAAAATGCGTAGCCGGGGATCGAGTAGCTCAAGTCGCTTTGGTTTTCATTCTAGAATTTCAGCTCTGGTGCTCGCCATGTTCGCCACCATGGCCACCATTTACGTCGCCGGCCGGTTTTCCTCTTTCCTTTTCCGTTTAATTTCTGGGTTTTTTCCGGTACAGACACAAATTTAACGAGTTCTTTTTCTGGGGGTGTTTTTTGAATGTAGCATATGGCAAGATGCGGAGAGCAGAGTATATTTAATTCAAGAACTTGACCGGAGAAATGTTCAGGTAGTTTTCTTTTCTTCGGATTCGCTATCAAGTTTCATACTTTAGCATAAAATCGATAGTTATGAATTGTTTTTGATAATGTTGATGTTTGGAGTTCGAAAATGGTCTCTTTCTAGGACAAATCAGTTAAATTTCAGTGACATTTAGTTGTTAATCTGTTTTTTTCAGGCAGATTCTGTTATGTCTGTTGATGATACACTAAAAGTTATAGCCTGCAGGTAATCATGTTGCTCTTGCATTTCTGCACTTTGTTAAGCTTCTATTGCTTTGGGATTCGGATTTCGAGTCTAATCCGGATGATGCTTGATATTCCAGGGAACAGAAGAAGAAGTTATTAGCCCTCGAGATGGATTTATCGGCTGCGAGGCGGGATGGTTTTGTTTCAAAGGAAAGCTCGGAGAGTGACGGTACTCGTTCTAAGAAAAGGCTTTTAGCTGTTATAGGTATTGTCACGACATTCGGACGGAAGAAAAATCGAGACGCGATTCGGAAAGCATGGATGCAATCCGGTAATGTCTTGCTTCGAGTTTCAATCAGGCACATAGTAAAATTGTTGTCTACCTACAGCTAATATTCAGTCACTTGCAGACTTATGTATGCTGATTCTAGATTGAGTTATCAATAGTAAGTTAAAAGTTGAGATTTGCTTTCGGTAAACTACGAGGCCGAATGATCGACTAATACTATTCCGTTGTAAGTTTAGGTGGCTTGGCATCAATAGCATTACATTTGACAGATGAGAACATGTGTAACATTAATCTGTCCTAACTTAGATGGATCTTAAAAATGCTTTGTTTCTTTTGTTGATGAATATTTGCATTCCATTTAATATGTGCAGGTGCAGCTTTGGGAAAACTAGAAGAAGAGAAGGGAATCGTTGTACTATTCGTGATAGGAAGAAGGTCTTTAATTGATTATCCTTGCTTATGAAGTATTTTTTTTTTGTTCCATTTCAGTTTGTTGAAATTTGTATTATTTGCAGTTCGAACCGCGGAGATAGTTTAGACAGGGAGATTGACAATGAACATAGCCAGACTAATGACTTTATTGTTCTGGTATGTTGACATGCTAGTTGAAGTTATCTGTTTCATGCATATATAGTGACATTTTGACTTTGAAGGCAATGATTTAAAGCTTATATTATGTTATTGTTGATGATTCTCGTGTTTATTTATGTTATTGTTGATGAATCAACATGTTCCTACGATCTTGAAGTGGCAAATATTCATTTTCGTCTTTATATCTCAACAGAATCATGTCGAGGCACCTGAGGAACGTTCAAAGAAGATAAAATTGTTCTTTGTTCATGCTGTGGAGAGCTGGGATGCAGAGTTCTATGTTAAGGTCAATGACGATGTTTACGTTAATATTGGTATGTAATTTGTGATCCTTATTAGCTCATTTTCAATGACAGTTAAGTTTATAGTGATAAATACGAAGAATTCGTGTCAAAAATGACTTTCGGTGATGATCAACTAAATGTTCTGAAATGTAAAGTAGCCTGCTATGAGTTGCAGTCTTTCTGGTATTTCTTTTGATCTTTTCTTTACAGATGCTCTAGGAGCAACACTTTCGGGTCATTTGGATAAGCCTCGTGTTTATATGGGGTGTATGAAATCTGGACAAGTTTTCTCCGAACCGTGAGTGTACTCGGATTGTTTTCGTTTGACGATAACATATGTAGGATATAACATATGTTCTTTTACCCATTCATAGGACTCACAAATGGTATGAACCCGACTGGTGGAAATTCGGTGATGCAAAATCGTAAGTAACACAATCTTTTTCCTTCCTATATGTCATGGAAGTTTAGTAACGGTTCGATAATCTCGGGTAGAATTGCATACAAGGTCAAGTTCCAGGTTTTTTCGAACAATGTATGCAACAGCAGATCAATGCTTAGTGTTAGATCTTCAAAGTTATATATGATCTTCATATCTTATGTTTTCCCTTTGCATCTTAGAATTCTTGTGTACGGTGCAGATACTTTCGGCATGCTTCGGGTGAAATATATGCCATTTCAAGAGCTTTGGCACAGTTTATCTCTATTAATAGGTTAGTCTCAACACCTCTTTTCTGTTTAGACCGAACCGAATCAACCATAATTTTCCTCTTTGCAGGTCTATTCTTCGAATATATGCTCACGATGATGTGAGTGCAGGATCATGGTTTATCGGACTTGATGTTAAGCATGTTGATGAGAAGAAGTTTTGCTGCTCTCCATCATCTACCGGTCAGTGTTTTCTCTTTTCCGATCAAACGCACGTATACTATATAGTTGCGGAGGTGATTTACAGGTTAAGATGAAGGGAAACAATTTGAAACATGCATTCATTTGTTCATATAATTGTCATCCTGTCATGTTCATGGTGTCGATCTTTATATTCGGGTGCACCGTGTTAGTAACACCTTGTCGTTTATGTCTCAGGCTCGATATGTGCTGCAGTCTAATATCAGCTAACTGGATGTATTTCAACACCATTATAGTTCTGTACCGTAGCTTATGCTGTGTCGGAACCAACTCAGCCCACGGAGAACGATATCGGTTGCGTCTGGACTCTGGAGTGTGGAATTGCCAAATATTTCGGATTCGGTTCGATTAGTTCTACATTGGTTCTTCTATGTCCTGAACAGCTGCAGTTGCAGGACAACATATTCAACCTTCTTGAAGGCACAGCAATTTTAGTCCCATTGCTGATGCATCATAGTTTTGTATATTTCAAAGTTTATTCTTGAACATTGATTGATAAATTTTCTAACATAGTTTCAGATGAAATGATGACCAAGTATAAAACATAAAGATTTATTTTTTGGGTTTACATGTTAGTATCCGATTCATGGGCCGACTAATCAGAATCGGGTTTTGCAAATAATATGTGGGTGACCCTCCCAACCCAGTTTTCTTCATTCATAACGTAAATATTTGAACCTCTAACTTTGCTTAAAATACTTAGCGCCTTATCCCGATGAACTATTAATTGTTGGTTCGATCGAGGTTTATTTTTAAAATGACATTTGATATAAGAATAAAAAAGTTATTATGATTAGGGCTAGGGGTTGTCCGAGTTGAAACCTAATGTCAACAAAAGCTTAAGCTACCCAAGTTGTTTACCACTGCACTGGTGGCTAATTAAATTAAGACTTAACCGTCAAATAAGTGCACACACTATGTCTTTTTTTATTACTTAGATGCTTAAACTATTTTTCGGGCCAAGTTGAGACCTGAAGTTTTATTCCGTGATTCGTTTAAGGTTCACAGTTAATTTTTTTCGTTAAAGGACACGTGTCACATCTAATAAATCTAAAATTATATTAAAAATAAATAAAATAAAAATGAATATGTATCATGAAAGTTTCAAACATTCCCAAAATAGTCCTCAAATTCCAAACCCCCAAAATCCGACCACTCCTGCCGCCATCGGTCGTGTTGCTGGCGACAGAATGAAGCGCCATCCCCTCGCCAAACAACCTCACGTTGTTCGTCGTTCGTCGCGAATCGTTCGAAAGAACTATTCGTCATTTTCGTCGATTCACAGGGCATCGTTTGATTTCCGACGACGGTGTGGTGGGAGAAATGGTCGTGATGGTCCGCGACCGATTAGGTGGGCGGCGGCGTGGCAATCAGCGGCGGAATCAGCCCAAATCATGATTTAGATTTTAGGGATTTTGGAATTTGGGGATTGTTATGTAAAATCTGGAAAATTTAAAGAATTTTTGAAAATTAATTAATTATATTTATTTTAATATAATTTTGAATTTTTTTGGAGGTGACATGTGTCTTTTAACGAAAAAAATTAACGACGAATCTTAAATGGGTCACGGAATAAAACTTTAGGTCTCAATTTGGCCCGAAAAATAGTTTGAGCACCTAACTAAAAAAAGGGCATAGTTTGGGCACCTATTTGACAGTTAAGCCTTAAGTTAATTCCAAACTCGATTATTTATGTTAGTTCAAGTTTGAATCGAGATTTTTTAATATCAATTAAAATTATATTAAAAAATCAATTTAAACTTAAAATACTTAAATTAAATATTAAGTTACCAACATGATCAATTCAAATGGTAGGCAGTACGATATTTCTTAAGCAGGTCTCGAATTATGAAAAAAGTCTAAGTTAAACGACTCACTCAGTATGTGATGCGGGTCATCCGAATTTGTCGGCAACAAAAAATATATATTCAAATTTAATTTGATCGATATCTTAAACGACTAAAAAATAACTCTAATATGATTGAATTGAATTGGAGGGTTAGTTTTTACTAATATCGAATAATTTATTAAAATAAATATATTGCTTATGGTTAAAATATAACCAAAGGAAATAAAAAAACAAGAACATAGATTTACAGTGGAAAAATGTTAAATTAGGAAAATCAAGAGGAATAATAATAATAATAATAATAATAATAATAATAATAATAATAATAATAATAATAATAATACAAGATATTGAAATAATTTTTTTTAATTTAGATCGTAATTTTTCTTTTAATTTTATTTTTTCGCTAATTAAATTAGATTACGGACTTTTCGAATTGAATAAACAAACAATTCTAATCATAAAGTGTAACGCATACAACTCAAACATTGCTTATAATTTGAGCCAAATGGAGTGAAGGGGTATATGATTGACTTGTTTGATAAGGCTGAATTTTTTAACTAAAAATGTGAAGAAATTTGCAGGCCAAGAATTCATCATTTTATTTATTATCATTTTGTCTCTTTAAATTAATGTTTCTTTCTTTTTTATTATTATTATTATTATTATTATTATTATTATTCTTTCTCTTCTTCCATTATTCATTATTTCCACTTATCTGACAAATAATTATTTTGCCACTACAACGACATGCTATTATTTCTCAGGCCTTTCTATTTTAATTCTATTTTTTTTCCTTCAAACTATAGTTTTCTTTAAAAAAAGATTGTTTAAAATATCTGTAAGTATATACATTATGGAATGAAATAGGGATAGAAAAAAGGTTCAATAATTAAATGATCTTTCTATTTTGATAAAAAAATCGATATTTTCTCTATTTTTCATCTGTTTATCACATGAATTTTCAATTTGTTATTCACACGGACGATTTTCTTTCTAAAAATAATTAAAATAATTTTTAATTTATTTTTACAAATGGCAAAATCTTTTTGAATCGTATTATTATTTTTTGAAAAATAAATCGTTTAAGAACCGAAGTGAAAATAAATTAAAAATTAAGGAATACTGAAAAATAATAGAAATGTATAGTTTGTTGTTCACATGTGAGATTGAACGAGAATATAATGCCAGTCATGAATCTGAAAGTAGTCTTTGGGTTTAATTAAATTAACCAATAATAATAATTATTATTATTATTATTAAAAGTTAAATATTTAGAAATTTTAATATCATAAGTGATGTTTTCTGGGGAGAAGAGAATAATCCCAAAAAGAATCACAAAATCTAAAATTGGACCGCCAAAGTGAAGTACTGTCTAATTGAAAACCAAAAAGACAATAAGCCCTCCGATCTCCCCACCCATGTGGCCCATCTCATTTGTCCGGTCCCCTTTTCACTTTTACACTACTTTATTTATACATAAAACTTTTAGTAATATATATACGTCTTATAATTTATATTTAAAGTACGAGATTATTTCTCTCAACAATGTCATTTTCAAATAAAATAAAATTTATTCAATTAATACTATGAAATTATAGATCGAGATTAGTAAATCAATGGGTTAGATACTGATTACTTTTTTATAAAAGCCACTAAATTTTTATTAAATCCATAGAAAAAACACAATTACAATACATCCAACAAGAAGAAAATTTGGATTAAACAACCCAAAAAAATTCTTCCAACCCAAAAATAAAGAAAAACGAAAACTTATATGGACATAAGCATACCAACAAAATTTAGCAGCCTCTTGAATTTCATTGTCTCTGTCCAAATGAGACGCATAAAGAAAGAAGAAGTGGTGCGCGATCCATAATGTCAAGCAAAAAGTACTGCTACCCAAGACTGGTTTCATCGGCAAACAACCATCAATCGAGTGGGAATATAACTTTTCCAAGTGACCACCGACAAAAACATAAATAATAAATTAGCACTGACTGAATCTCTAAATCTCTGTGCGAACAACAATTGGTCGAAAAGTAAGAATAGAAAAAATTATTAAAATAAAAAAATTAATAAATTCGGTGATCGAAAAGTAATACTAAAATTAATTGTCGACCACCGATCAAAGAGATTAATCAAACTAGAAAACAACTAGGATTGAAATAATTTTAACCGTAGAAAACGGCTAGGGTTCAAGAAGAGGTCAATTTAAATTAAAATGCTAAAAAAATACTACATTTAAATTAAAAACCTAAAACCAACTCCAATACGAATAATTACGTAACTCGTCAACAAAATTCTGACACGACACCATGCCAATGTCACGCATGGGGAAATTATCACAAAGACGGACCACCACCAGAACAATGGTGGGGTTCCCCTGCTAACTTTTGCTTTGTTTTTCAATCTCTCTAACATTTTGCAGCAACAACAACACAAACCTCCACGAAACCAAAACAATCCGATCTTTCTCTTTCGCTTGAACTAAATGCTCCTCTTCAGACAGCAACAGGCAGAGGCTCGTGTCCTTTTTACTTGAATTTCTTGCCCGATTGTATTTGTCCGGCTCTGATTTCCATTATTCTCGTGTCCACCGCCATTGCTGATCACTGACGCCGATGCTGTTGTTGTTGGCCTAAAAGACAATAAAATTCGGCCAAAAAAGAGAGAAATTTTAAGACATTGAATACCATTTAATGGCAACAACATCGATTTCTGCAAAAACATCCGCCGCCGCTGCCGCTGCTGCCCAGCTCAAAGTTCAAGTGCAGTCCGTCAAGCAGAAACGCCGCAAGTGTAAAGAAACCACCATTACAAACAACTGCTCCGATTCGACTCTTCCTGCTCTCCTTTCCCCTGATAATAGCCTTTTGTGTTGCCCTGCTCCGCCACCTCCTCCCCCGCCTTCTCCTCCTCCGCTTCCGCCGCAAGCTCCCGGTGTTCCCGACCAGGGCTCAAACGATTCTTTGTCCGGTTTCAAGATCCGGTATTGTCCGGGCAGTGTATCGCCCGTCATGGACTTCACGGGCGGTTCGTCGCTCTCCAACGGTCATTCTCCGTGGAGTTTCACTAAGTTCAACTCCGCCCTCACGGCGGGTCTTCTAAACCCGATGTCCCCGCCGCCTCCGGCAGACAAAACACGGTCCAGTCCGACCCTTTTCGAAATGATGACTAACGAATCCGATATCAACCCGAGAAACCAAACCCAAACCCAAAACCAAGCTCAGATCCAAGTACCCAATTCAGCTCCGAGACAAAACCAACCGCCGCCTGTCGTCGATAAGCAGGCATTGACCATGCAACGAATTTCGGATCTTTTGTCGACCCGGAGCCCCGGGAACCAGTTTAACGACCCGAATTCGAGTGATATAAAACTGACATTGAGCTCCAAAGATGGGATTAGCGTGTCGATGAACGTGCACAGGCAAATACTGGTGGCTCACAGTAGGTTTTTCGCAGTTAAGTTATCGGACCGGTCACCGGAGACGAATGGATCCGGTAAGCCGTACAGTGTGGAAATTGCAGATTGTGATGACGTGGAGATTTATATAGAGACTTTGAGGTTGATGTATTGTAAAGATTTGAGGAAGATGTTAATGAGGGAGGACGTTTCCAATGTTCTTGGAATTTTGAAGGTAAAGATTCAAAATTTTGATCTTTTTAATGTTTATAACAATTTATTTGAATGTTGAGATTGTTCTTTGGGTTCAGGTTTCAGCAGCAATTGGATTTGATGCTGGGGTTCTTTCGAGTTTGGAGTATTTGGAAGCGGCACCGTGGACGGAGGACGAAGAAGAAAAAGTGGCTTCATTATTGGCAGAGCTCAGCCTTGAAAACGTCGGAGCTGGGGATGTTTTGAAGAGGGTATCCGTTGAACGTACTAACGGAATCGATGGCGGGGATAATGAACGAGTGCTTCTCAAGCTTCTGCATGTGGTTCTTCAAGGCAAAGACGAGAAAGCAAGGCGCGAAATGAAAGATTTGATCTTGAAGATGCTTCGTGAGAATCCCTTTCGGAACGATCTCCGAAAAGAGTCGTTATACTCCGCTTGCGACGGCTGCCTGGAACTGCTTCGACACCATTTTCTCCAAGCAGCTTCGTCGGATTTGCGGGATGCGAATCAGATTGCTAGACAAGCTGATAATCTGCACTGGATTCTTGACATTTTGATTGATAGGCAGATTGCTGAGGATTTCCTAAAATCATGGGCTTCTCAATCAGAACTATCTGAGTCTCATTCTAAAGTTCCAGCTATCCATCGGTTCGAGGTCAGCAGAGTTACCGCACGACTATTCGTCGGAATCGGAAAGGGGCAGCTATTGGCATCAAAGGAAGTGAGGCACCTGCTTTTACAGACATGGTTGGTGCCATTTTACGACGATTTCAGATGGATGATGAGGCGGGCATCGAAAGGGCTCGATCGGCATTTAATCGAGGATGGCCTTAGTAACACGATTCTAACATTGCCTCTAGCATTGCAGCAGGATATTTTGCTTGCTTGGTTTGATAGATTCTTGAACTCCGGTGAAGATTGTCCAAACATTCAGAGAGGTTTCGAGGTTTGGTGGAGAAGAGCTTTCTGGCAATGAAGCCGTCGATGACAAGTTAACAACGGCAACCTTTCCGATCATCGTTCGAGCTCATCTTTCATCTACATTGACAATAAACCGATGCTAGTGATTCTTTACAGACAGATTATGTCTGGAAAAAAGACGGCATCCTGATAAACTTAGTGATATGTTTTTCTTTGTTCTGGAGGGTCATACTTTTGAAACATTAAAGTTTTTGAAAAAACTAAAATATATTTGTGTTGAACACATACCGCTCGAGTCCGAGTGAACTCAACTTACTATAACCCCAACCAGCACTCGCTTAAGTCCGGGTTTATGTCGATATTTGTCGAGTTTATGCCGATATATCCAGAACTTAAGAGCAGAAAACATGGGGAAAACAAAACAGATATATCCAGAACTTAAGAGCAACAAATTCAACAAAATGTGTAAATAGATGGGGGCAAAGAAAACATTGTTTCTAAATTCCACCATTAAACAACCAAAAGTAGAAGCAGCATTTTCAAGCGAACATCGAAGCATAAGACAAGTACATCTATAAAATCCATATGCGAACAAACCTAAACCGACAAAACTATCCGTCACGAATAATCATCTCTCAAGGAAGACCGGCACCTGCAGCAGGTCCAGCACCACCAAAACCACCACCTCCGCGACCAAATGCAGGCCTTGTACCAGGGCCCTGGGTGTTCATATGCAAGAAATTAAAACTATATCAGCTTTTCTGTTATAAAATAAATAACCTCTAGGAAACTGAAATATCTGAGAAAATTATACGGAAATTGCATGCTTCAAAGTGAAATAGACCAACACTCATTTACAGCACATATTAAACCACTCGGGCATTAACCTCTAATGACCTATCGAATACAAGGAGAAACTTAGGGGGGGAAATGAACATACCCGTGAAGGATATGTACACGAGTACACAACTACAAGTATAAAACATCCACAACCAAATCCAAGTAACATAGCATGTATATCCCGAAAGAAAACAAATAATTCCATAATTGATCAAAACTAAAAGAACTAAGTACTATTGAAAGTACACTAAACCTTAACACACAAGCCTAACTTCGAAAACAATAACATAATCCAGGTAATAACAAAGAAGCATAAAACAAGAAGCAATTCGAATATAATGTACATCATCTGTTCTACTATAAAAAGTTACAAATTTATTCAAAAACAACATTACCCTGAATGAAGGCTGATAATCAGCCGGAGCTCCTCCCTTGTCACCAAAATCACCACCTCCTCGAGGGCCGCCACGGTAACCATCTCTGTCACCAAATCTCCTCTCGCCATCACCGAACCGCGGTGGACCACTGAATCACAACCAACATAATATATGAAACAAATTCAGGTCCCATTAAATCAAAGAGCAACAGAAGAACAAAAACCGAAACTTTTACCGCGGGCGGTCACCGGAAGGTCCCATCGGACGACCGGCAGGCTTAGCTTGTTTCTTCAAAGTAGCAGGAACAATCTCAGAAGGAAGATTAAGATAAGTCCTCAAGAACTCAATGCCATCATTAGTAAGGTACCAGTAATAATGCATCCAAGCAAAGGTTTCACGCACATATTCCTTCGATTTAAAGCTTTGCATCAGCTTAATAACTTGAAGATTCGGAACATCAATTTCTGGGTGCTTTGCCAAATTATAGTCTTTCTTTGCATAACAAACGCCCTCTACTCAAAAACAATCATAAACCCAGATTTTAAATCCAAATATCTAAATGAAATCTGAAAAAAAAGTTGAAATTTGTAAGAATGGTTATCATTTGGCTACCTTGGAAGAGGTACTTGGAAATCTCGCGGCGGTTCTTTTCTGGGATGATCTGCAGCCATAAAAAAACGAAGTATATCAAACACGTTTTCATGTAAACATTTTCTCAGGAACCAAACAAAGTGAGGAATTACCATGGTCGAGATATGAAGCAGCAACGGCTGAGACAGCAAAAGATGAGGCTTATGTTCTACACTGTCTTGCCTACACAGAGAAACCCTAATTTATGACAAGTGTTTTTATAGAATTTGTTTTCTCTGCATTTGGGCTTTTCTTTTAGCTACATTTGGAAAGAAATATGGGCTCAAAGTTTTCACCTTTGATAACTGGATAAGGCTTTTGGAGTTTTAAACAAGGTGTGAATTAGGGTTTTAATCCCTTTATTATTCTAAACTTTGGAATCTAATCTTTTTGTGTTTTGATTAGGGGTGGGCAAAAATACTCGACCCGGTTGATCCGACCCGACGACCCAAACTTAAAAATATCGGGTAATTTTTCTTGGGGGGGGGGGGGGGGAATTACTCGACCCGACAAATTTCTCGGGACATAGGCAAGAAGTTTTCCTTTACCGGGTCCCGACCCGACCCGATAAAATTTAATATATATTTTTTAAATTTAAAATTATATTTATATTTTATGTTTCTTAATATTTTTACTCTAAAATTAAGTTTAAATCCTTAAATTTTTTCTATGTTTGTATTATATTCTTTTAAGTTTTAAGTTTAATTTTTTAAAATATTTTTGTGTTCAACATGTGATTTTTTTAAAAATTTAAAATTAAAAAAATAGGAACCTGGACATAATGGGCTGGGACAATGCCCACCCTTAGTTTTGATTAGGTGATGTTATTGGTCGGTTAAAATTTAATTGTTTTTGTTAAAAAAAATTATATGCATATTTGTCTTACAATCCACGTTTGGGATGCGATGATGTTTCACCCAACAATGTTGTCTTCAAGGTTTGAACTCTCATCTTCTTCTTGGGAGTGCAATGTGCTTTACCAATGCACTCAACTCTTATTGGTTGATGACATTGAAATTTTTTAAAAATATTTTTTAATATAATATCATTAAATTGAAGGATAATACTTTCTCTATCTGACTAAATTTGTCTTATTGACTTTTTTTGGTCATTTTTTAACTTTAATTTATTATTATTTAAATTTATTATTGATAAAAATGTGAAGAAATATATTTTATAAACTTTCATTCAAGTAGTTTTAAAATATATTTTATAAAATTTAATTGTTTAAAATATTTAAAATAATCAAGTTCAAAGTTTAAAAAATTAACTTATAAAAAGTTAATAAAAGACAAAATTAATGACACAGAAGGAGTATGTATTTAAGCACGTTTGAACCCGTATCATCATAATACAATATCACTGAAGGCAACCGAGCTAAGATTCAATCAATTGTGTAAAACAAATTTTAAATATTTAATTTTTTTTGTAATTTTTTTCGTTGATTAAACATAGTTGGTTGAATTTTATGTAGCTTGATTGAGTGAATGAATAACAATTTAAAATTTATTGTCAGTAGTTTAACAACAGTAATTGTGGTATTAATTTAAACCTATTAATAACGTTATAAAAGTAAAAATATCAAATTATGTCAAGTTAAATTTAAAAAAATAAATTTCAAACTTCGAAATAGTAAGATATGTTCAAGATACAAGAAATGAAATGAAATAACCCTTTGAAGTTTCTAAAATGGAGGTAAAGGGAAGGACACATGACTTCATGATATTCAACATTTGTTTTTTTTAATATATTGTTGTGATTATATGATAGTATACGTTCATATATTTCTTTTGACAACGCACATAAATGTTTAAATTCGGGTCTCATAGAATAAACATCATCCTCTTTTTTACTGAAGTCACTCGTGAAATTTAGACAATTATTCAAAATTTACACAGTCAAATTTAGTTCAATGTTTAGAATTTAGAATGTTATGGTTAAGAATTTAGATTTTAAATTTAAAAATAATTATATATTTTTTATACACGATTTGTTTATTAAAATATAACTCTAAAATTTAAAAAACAAATATTCGAAATACCATAAACTCCCGTCAACATACCAATGTTGAATCTAAATTTTGAATCGTTATAAGAGTAGTCACCATGGGTGCCAAGGTCTCTGTCAATCCTTAAATTCATACTTGATTTATGTATAAAAAAATCACTTTATAGGTTGAAAACTAGGTGAGCATTTATATTAAAAAAAATTATATTAAAAAAACCTAACACTAAATTAATATTGTTGTTGTTGTCTTGTTGATACATAAAGTAGAAGCTATTAGCTCCAAACTAAATCACTTGGTGTGAACGGAAAGCCGTTGGTTACATGGATCTAGAAGAGCTGGCGGGGTAGTCGCCTCTTAAAAATTTGAAATTCATATATGATTTAGATATTTTTTTAAAAAAATGTTTTTATTGAATATTTATTTTCGTCCCTTATCTCGTAAAATTTTATAAGTTCAACCCCTTAAAATTTTATAGGTTCACCATCTAACAAAAAATTTTGCGTTCGTCTCTGATTAGTTAGTGTACATGATTTAGCATGGTACGAGAGTAGTTAAAAAGTAGAGGAGAGATCTCTCTAAAAATATATGAGCACATAATGAACGGTTCCGTAAAAAAAGATTATGTTTATTTTAAGATATTTAAATTCGAATAATTTATCTATAAAATATATATTTTATCAAATAATTTAAAAATAGGAACATATACAATTTTATAATATCTTAAGAATATTAAAAAATACGGTGTGAACACACTAAACATTGAAGTGGTGAACCTAAAAGGTGAAGTAGCTAAAAACACGGTATGAACACACTAATCATCTTTTAAGTTTAATGTCGCGACTCATGAAAATTTTAAAAATTGAGATTTGTTTAGATTTTCTAATATAAAATTATAAAAGAAATTCAAATTTAATATATTACACTCGGGGACGAAATTGAACCAACCATTTTCAAGTACTAAAGTGATAATAATGTACAATTTCAAGAGACAAAATACTATTTAACCTTTAGCGTTTCAAAAATATAATTTTTTTAATTTAATCCATTTGGTTTCTAAAATATGTGTTTTATTTTTATTTTTGAAAATTATAAAACATGTTTCATAAATAGAAATAAAATTTTATTTGTAACAATAAAAAGCTCTTACATTTATAAGAATTCGATACTTATAAATTTGATATTTAAGAATTATTGGAGAAAATCGAGTTGATATAGATTTGAATCCATATCAATTAATCAAGTTGCAAAAACTCTGATTTTTAACATTTACAATTCTAGGATTTTTTTTTAAAAAAAACAATGAAAACAACATTTTTATTAATTTCCATTTTTTAATATTTGTATTTTCTTTAAATCATTTTCAAAGGATAATGACACGTATTTTCTGAAATAAAATACAATATTATCTGTGGGATGAGATTTCTCACGTTTCTCAATTACAACAAATGATTTTCCCCTCGAATAAAGAAGGAAAATCAATGTTTGGAGATCAACACACAAATCAACGTCATCTCTCACACCAACAATCATATTAGTCTAATATGGTGAAACATTAGATTTTTTAAATAAGGTTAAAGATTCGAATTTGAACATTGTTAATTGAATAAATAGAGTTAGAAGGGACATCCCTGTAACTAGGGGCGATAACGAGCCGAGCTGAGCCTGAGCTTGGTTAGGCTCGGCTCGAAAACAATATTATCGGGCTCAGCTTGGGCTCAAAGCTCGTTGGGCTCGTCAGGCTCGGCTCGGCTCGAAATGAAAAATTTTGCTATAATTTTTTTAATAAAAGATTCGTTAAAAATTCATTTTATAACCAACAATAAAACGAAATTCAATGACCGAAAATGAGAAAAAATGCCAAAAATTATATTAATCCAAATAACCAATAAAATATTTTTATAATACAAACACATAATTAAAGAAAATACAAAATCAAACAATAACTAACTAAAGAAAGAAAATACAAACACATAATTTATTTTAGTGCATATGTAGATTCTGAGCCTGTTCACGAGCTTTTCGAGTCGAGCCTGGCTCAGCTTGTTAAGGTTTCGAGTCGAGCTTGAACTCGAATCGAGCTCACTCGAGCCGAGCTTTGACCGAGCCGAGCCCGAGTAGCTCGCGAGGCGGTCAGGCTCATTATCACCCCTACCTGTAACGAACTTCTCCAGTATCCGATCCGAATTAGTCAACTAATAAATTAGATATCGGTGATTAAAAAAAAATCACAATCTTCCTCTAAACATAAACTTCAACCGTGAAATCAATGGATGATGATGACCTAATTGCCGCCCTTTAACTAAATCAAGGATTAAATTAATAGTAAAAAACAATAAATTCCACATCATATTAATTTTGTGTTTTTCTCTTTGTAATTTAAGTGATGCTAACTTTTCCTGTTCACCAAGTTGAACTGGATTCCCATATAACATCAGACAAGAGACAACACCATATATGTTTGGACTGTTCCCAGACCCCTAATATTTATGTAAATGTACATGTCAAAATCTTTTCAATTTTGTACTCTTTCACATTTTTTAACCAAAATTTGTATTTAAATAATAAATTTGTATAGTATAGGGACTAATAGAAGAATTTAACCAAAACAATGTATTTGACTTCTTCAAAGCTGCCGTCAACGACGTTGATCGCTCGGTTAGATAACTTCAGTCCATACAAGATTACAAGTTGAGTCTAAGATGACAATTTTTGTATTATTTAGACTGATTTAATCTGTTCTAAATTAATTTGATATAATCATAAATCAACCTTTTAAAAATAATAATTGAAAATTGAATTAATATAAAAATAAATATTCTATACACAGGTGATGAAAACTAAAATTTTCCACAAGGGCTTTAGTTACAAGAGCTTTAGTTTTAGGGTATAGAGAGTTAGTTTAGGGTATATGGTTTATGGGTTTAGGTGTAGGGGTTAAAATTTAAGGATAATTGTTTCAATTTAAGGTTTAGGGTTATAATTTAGGGTTTATATGTTAAAACCTAAACCCTCACCATATTAACCTAAAAATTAAACCTTAACCTATAAACTCTAAATTATAACCATAAACCTTAAATTGAAACAATTATCCTTAAATTCTAAACCCCTACACCTAAACTCCTAAACAATATACCCTAAACTAACTCCATGTACCCTAAAACTAAGGCGCTTGTAGAAACCTTCAGTTTCCAGCACCAGTGTATAGGATATTAATCCTTAATATAAAAGAACAAAAATAATCAACCGACTCAAAACAATTGATTCGATTATCAATTATATAAATTGATTATTGAATCAAAATCGAATTATAATTTGATTATCATTGTTGCATTTACGAGTGAGTATTCGATCGTGTCGAGTTAAGTTAAAAAAATTCGTGCTGGTTGAGTTGACGAGCCATATTTTATAACTCAAACTTTATTTGAATTTTTTAGTGTCGAGTTTTTCAATTTTCCGTTCAAATTTTATTGTAAATATTTATAATGGTATGATATTAATTGGTTCCAATTTAAACAACTTTCTATTACTAACGATATGCATATATCAATAGAGTTGAAGCACTCGACTCGAACTTGAAAACCGATCAACTAATTATTAAAAAATTCCGAGTTATTCACATCTCATTTTATAACTCAAACTTTATTTGAATTTTTTCAAATCGAATCAAACCTATGAAATTATAATTCAAGCATATATTTTTTTTTACTTCAAATCGATTTGAATTTTGCTCACATAGGGTGGGAATTGTCGGGTACCCGGTTCATCCGGGTACCTCAATCTTCAGCTCGTGTCCCGATCCATCTCATCCGAGTACCCGCATATTTTTTTTAATTCTAAAATTTTAAAAAAATCACATATTAAACACATAAAAATATTTAAAAAATTTTTAAAATTAAAACTTAAAAGTATGTAATACAAACATAAAAAGAATTTAGGGATTTAAATTTAGTTTTAGAGTAAAAATATTAAGAAATTTAAAATAAAAATGTAATTAAAAATATAATATATATATATATATATATATTAAATATTATCGGGTCGGGTTGGATACCCAATAACTTAAAATTCCCGGCCCGTGCCCCGAGAAAATTCCCGGGTCGGGTATTTTTTTTTAGAGAATTACCTTGTATTTTTAAGTTCATGTCGTCAGATCGGATCAACCGGTTCGAGTATTTTTCCGACCCCTACATTACACCCTTATGTACAAGTCTACATAGATTTATCTATTTATATATTGCCCTTACAATTTGCGTGTGTAGATGGTTTTTATGATCAAATCAAGCATTATTTTGTAGCAGCAATGAAGGTCAAGAGTTTCCTTTCTTTCAATCTTATTTTCCTCCCGGTTTTTCTTACCAAGATGTTCGATCTTTCTTTACGTTTCTGTCTGATTCCTGTTTGGTTTCACTTTCTTTTTCCCTACAGAAACTTGTCTTGAAATTGGATGTACACAATGACAAAGAAAAACGGAAAGCCATGAAAGCCGTGTCTGGTCTCCCAGGTACTGAATTGAAAGAAAAAAAAAACTTTTTGTTCTGCAATATCGGAACTTTTGTTCTTCAATTTCTGCACCTTTGGTTTTTCTGTAGGCGTCGATTCGATTTCGATGGACATGAAAGACAAGAAGTTAACGGTGATCGGAGACGTTGACCCGATTAAAGTTGTGAGCAAGTTAAGAAAACAACGGTACACCGAGATTTTAACGGTCGGGCCGGCCAAAGAAGAGAAAAAAGACGGTGGAGGAGGCGGCGGCGGCGGCGGGGGGAAGAAGGAAGATGATAAAAAGAAAGAAGCTGCTCAGATTGCCTACAATCCTTACATGAATATGCATTACCGAGTGGTGTGTGCCGAAGAGAATCCGAATTCGTGTGTTATCTGCTAAATTTCCATTGGAATATCAGTGAATGAAACTTTGAAAATTTACAATACAGTCCCAAAAAAGGTTTTACAGATCCTATGGGTCCTTGTGCTGTAAAAGATAGTAGAAACTGAATTAATTTTGATCATTTTGTACCTATTTTGTACTGTAAAAAATAGTAAATTGTTTATTTGGAGCAATATAGAAAATTCTGTAGGAATTATTGCACCAAACAGGAGAATTGGGACATGAGTAAAATAGTTTGAGGTGTGTATAAGATGAATAATTATTGCATGGTCCTAGACCACCACGTCATTCATGGTCTCTATGCACTAAAAATAAGCCACATAATTTTCTTTTTTCAATGTCATTTTTCTTTAAAGATGAATCTTCACCTTTTTAAGCAATGTAAATAGGGAGTGGGTGGTTACATACAATTTGATTATAAATAAAATAATGGCATGAAAAAAATAAAATTATATGGCTTATTTTTAGTGGGTAGGGACCATGAATGACGTGGTGGTCTAGGACCATATAATAATTTCTCGTATAACATAGTGTTCTTAAAATATATTTCCGTTTTAAAAATCGACCGACTAAAAATCATGTTTGGTAAATAATTTTTGAGTTAAAATTTTGATAAATAAAGTGAAACCTCTCAAAAACAATTATAATTTTTTTATTATCTAAATAACCTAAATTTGAATAACTAATATAAAATTAAAAAATAATTTCATAAGTAAAAAAGTTAATGTATACATCTAATTTAATAATTAATGAAATTATGTTAAAAAGTATATTTTTTATAATTACAACTGAGCATTGTTTTATTATAAATTGATGGAAGACCTAGTGTCGCCGTCATCTTGCATTGCTAATCATGATACCCACGTATCGACGAGTCCTCCAGAAAACCTAGCGCCCCAGTCTGACTTTAACCGCCTGCCTCCAGACATCATAAGGAACGTCGAGGACTGGCCATCTCTTACGGTGGATGTAGTCTCGTTCTCGCATCTTGAACGGCCAGGCTCTCCACTAGCGGTTGATGATGTTCCTGCAGCGATGAAGGGCAAGGCGGCTCAACCTGATTCTGAGTCAGCGGCAACGCATGGCATGGATGTTGACGAAGCACCGGCGACCAATGGGCTTGAGGTGGCTGATGTGAATCGGCCCACGCTTGGTGCGACAGATTTGGCTGCTTCGGCACCGTCCTATGCTGGGATAGTTTCCGGATCCGAGAAGTAGGTGGTTATGGAACCGACCCCGAGTTTAGATGATGTGATTGTTGAGTCTGATGATGTTATAGTGGATAAAAGTGGCCCGTTTCCGTCGGTAAATTTTTCTGATAGAGTACATGAGCGTATAGATCATAACATGAGGAGTTTGATCATCGTTCGTCTTCTTGGGCGCTCTAATGGTTACAAAACTCTCCTTGGCCGTATCAAGGTTCTTTGGCAGCCTCGGGGGCGTTTCAAATTGTAGACCTCCCCAATGACTACTATTTGATAATGTTTGAAAACGAGTATGATTATGAACATGTTTTAACAGGTGGTCCATAGACAGTGTTTGGGAGCTATCTCATGGTTCAACCGTGGTTGAGGGATTTCTCCACCTCGGATTCCTTTCCGGCGCAGATTATGGTTTGGGTACGAATCTCGGGCCTTCCTTACTGGTACTATTTGAAGGTTTCGTTTCATTATATTGCTAATGTCGTCGGTAGAGTGGTGAAGATTGATTACAATACACATGCGAGTGATCGTGGAAGGTTTGCAAGGCTTGCAATAATGGTGTCTCTTAAGGATCCATTAATGTCTGATGTGAGGATTGATGGCAAATTGTATCTCTTAGAATACGAAGGCTTACAACGGATTTGTTTCAGTTGTGGTTTCTACGGTCACTCTTTGGAAGGGTGCCCAAAGGGAAATGAAGTGCCTAGTGGGGCAAATCCTACAGATGTTCCACCCAGTTCGAACTCGGTCAACACTCCAAATGAACCTTATGAGAATGTGGTTTGTGGGCCATAGATGCTTGCGAAATCTAAGTGCCGACAACCGCGTAAGGAGAGTGCACGTTCTATCGGTGCTAATAAGGATGCTAGGCATGCATCTAGGTCTCATTTTACTGTCTTACGTGAGGTGACTGATGCGGGGCAGGCCCAAGCCACAGCTTCGGTACGGTTGACTGTCCCCACTATTGAGAAGACGCTGATTTCTTCACTGCCGAGAGGAACAGTTCCATCCAAACAAGTGTCTAGTACTACGGTTGGTTCTCGAGGTGTGGTTCGCCCGCCTTCGGGTACGTCGATCTTGCAGAATGGGACTGGTAATAGTTGTGGTTCTGTCCAAGTTATCTCTTATGGTAGGAGTCAATTTTCGCAGGTTTTGCGACATGAGGTGCAAGCACCACCTGGTAAACATGCAACCATATCAATCTTGGATGTCGCTAATGAAAAGTGCAGACAACGGTTAGCGTTAATAGGTTGCTAAGTTGGGTATGCCAAAGAAGAGTGCAAATGGGAGTTCCCACACTGGGTTGAAGATTCGAAAGGGCAAAGAAAACAAGCACCCAACTCGGTTTTTACTCTCTGATTGGTTGTCGACAAGTCTCAGCCGCCCTGTGACAAACTCGGCTGACATCCTTGCGGTTGATAGGTCGCCTAATGCAGGCACTATGGATGTTTCGGGTAAACATAGCCTATCTGAGAATGCGTTGGTGGATGTGGTGATTGTTGACTCGACTAATGTTGGCCCCCAATAAGGTGTTTTTTTTTGTTTCGTTTTTTCTCATTTATAAATGATTAAGTTTCTCTTTTGGAATTTCCAGGGAGCAGCTAGCGCTGAGTTTCGGCTCTATTTAAAGGATTTTCTCCGACAGAATAACCCTCATGTGGTGGCGGTTTTTGAACCTCAGATCAATGGCCTACGTGCGGATAGGTGATCGCTCGGTTCGGTCTATCTAATTCTTTTCGGGTTGAGGCTAGTGGTCTTAGTGGGGGTATTTGGCTTTTTTAGAATGATGGGATCGATGTTGAGATCTTGAAAGTTTCTAATCAATCTGTTCATGGTCAGGCTCGGTTGACAGGGTCCTCTCATTCGGTGTTATTTACAGTAGTTTATATGATCCTGAATGCTACGATCTGTCGAGATCTTTGGGCTTGTCTATCTTATTTGAATTCGGTTGATGATGTGTCGTGGCTCTTAGGCGATGATTTTAATGTTATTTTAAGAACGGATGAGCAGGCTAGAGTTTCTTCTCTGGGTACAGGTATTAGTCAGCCATTTCAGGACTTTTTCTTTGCTAATGGCTTAGTTGAAGCAGTTTTTAGAGGTGAGATCTTCACTTGGAAACATGGCTGTGTGCGGAAGCGTTTAGACATATGCCTTTTTAATGAAGGTTGGGCGAGTTTGTTTCCTTCCTCTCGCATTTCTCACCTAGATCGTGTGGGTTCCGAGCATTTCCCACTACTTTTACATTACCCAAGTTAGGGAGGTGATCGTGCCACGAGACCTTTCGTGTTTCCTTGCTGCTTGGCAAGATCATCCTCGCTTTGAGGAATTTTTGCTCAAACCTTGGGATACCCGTCTGGATGTGGAGACAAATGTTCAGACTTTTATAGAAAACGTAAAAGAGTGGAATGATATAGTTTTTGGGCACATAGGTCGGAAGAAGAAAGAGTTGCTAGCGTTTTTTAGGGGTATTGATAGGGCGTTGCACATTTCTCACTCAGATTATCTTGTTCGATTAGATTTGGAGTTGCGAGCTGAATTAGAGGAGGTGCTTCGACAAGAGGAAAGTCTATGGGTACAAAAAGCGAGGGTGCAATGCTCTAATTGCGGGGATAGAAACACTGCTTATTTTCATCAGCGTGCAATGCAGCGCAAGCGGAAAATTTTTGTTACTACGCTTTGTGATTCGAACGGGGAATGAATCTCTGACCAATCTTGGCTTAAAAGTCTTGCAGTGAACTTCTATAAGGAGCTTTTCTCGAGTGTTGGAGTTTCGGGAGGTGCGCAAGTACCTCAAGGGCAGTTTATACAGTGCTCATATGCTATACGGGGGGCTCTGTTAGCTCTGGTTAGTGACGACGAAGTGCGTAGGGTAGTGTTTAACATGGGTCCTTTGAAAGCTCATGGGTTGATGGCTTACATGCAGTGTTCTATCAAAAGAATTGGTCTACTGTGGGATCGTCCGTTTGCCGTCTTGTTCATGATACATTTGCTGGGCAATCTTTTTCGCCAGCTTTGAATCGAACTCTATTAGTGCTCCTACTGAAAATTCACTCGCCTGAAAGCATAACTCAATTTCGACCAATCAGTTTGTGTTCGGTTTTGTACAAGATCATTACCAAGACAATTGTGAACTGCCTGAAGCCGTATTTACCGGGGTGAATATCGATGAATTAGACGAGTTTTGTTCATGTGCAGTCGATTACTGACAACATCATAATAGCTCAGGAGGTTATTCACTTCATTCGAATAAAAAATGGAGGTCGGGTTATATGGCTCTTAAGATAGACCTTGAGAAGGCATATGATCATCTAGAATGGGGATTTATTGATGATACCTTACATGACGTTGGCTTGCCTGATACGTTCCGCCAGCTGATTATGAGATGTGTTTCTTCAATATATATGCAAGTGCTTTGGAATGATTCAGCATCATATACTTTCTTTCCTGATACGTTATTTGGGTGTTCCACTCCTACAATCACGGGTCTCGAAGGTAGTCTATCGGTATATTATTCAGCGTGTGCGCGACAAACTATCTGGATGGCCAGTAAAATGTCTTTCCTTTTCTGGCCGACTGATACTTGCCAAGTCTGTTCTCTCATCTATCCCTTACTATTTGATGCAGTCTACTCACCTGCTGAAGGGTGTTTGTGCTGATATTGAGAAAATTATTCGAGGTTTCATCTGGGGTCATGGAGATGGTAAACGTAGTGTTCATTTGGTTGATTGGAAGACAACCTTTACTCCTGTTTTGAGTGGTGGTCTTGGCTTTAAATCTATTGAGCATCAGAATGATGCTTTTTGATAAAACTAAGCTTTACTCTTGTGACGAATCCAGATCAGTTGTGGGTTCAAGTTGAAGAACTAATGTTTTGATATAATAATTGAAAAATAATTTTGGATTAAATTGAAAAGATTTCAAAATGCTTTTAAGTCTAAAGAACTTGAAAATATGTTTGAAGAATTTTTAAAGGGATTTTAATACACTTTCTAAAGTCAAACTTTACAAAACCACCCAGGTGTTTCGAAACATCCCTAGGCGTTTCGAAACGACCATTCACAGAAACAAAACGTTTCGGTACAACATTGTCTATTTCGAAACGGAATTTAATTTAGGTGACAGTTTTACACAGCGTTTCGATACGAGGTTCACCGTTTTAATACAGCTATTTCCCCAATGGTCAAATCCCCAACGACCTTTTCCCAACGATAATTTAATTTGCAGCTTAACTGTCATTCATACCAAAACGGGTTGTAACTGTCTCGATACAGCTAGAAGGGTTTTGAAACGGCCATAGGCGTTTCGATATGGGCTGCTGCATCAGACTTCAACGGCTAGTTCTAAAGAAGAGCATTCTGAAATGGGGTCGAGTGTTTCGAAACGGACGTCTGCATAACAACATTTATGGTGGGAAATAAAGTCTCCAACAGCTCCAAAACAACCCCAACGATCCTCAACAACTACAATCTAATTTGAGAGTATAAAAGATAATGTTTCAATTGTCAACAACAATATGATAAAGATATTGTTTTAGAGCTTAAATTGTCCATTTCTTGTATAGACAACACTAATGAGCTAAATATTGTTAAATTTGCTCAAGTGTTTAGGTTTTGGGTGAGAGAGCTTTATAGTGCAAATAAATACCTATTAGAGGGATTTTAAGTTTGCTTAAGAATTTCTCTTGTAAGAGGGTGTTTGATTAAGCTAAGGGTAGTTAGCTTAATCGTTGTAAATGTTTCCTCCTAAGCCAGTGGGGACGGAATTCAAGAGTGGATTTCCTTAGTGGGGAGCTAAGGTAGTGGATGTAGACCTTGGTTAGAAGGTTGAACCACTATAATTCCTTGTGTCATTTGCCTATTTTCACCTCTCACTAAAACACCCAGAAATATAACTTCTCTACATTTGGCAAGCTAGAACGGTTGAAGGAAATCGAGCACCGTAAAACACAACACAAGTCTTACGCTCGATATATAAATGTTTTGATGTTGTTCCGGTTGAGCTTCAACGGCCCGTTTGCTCTCACCTTTGGCGAAGGCTTAGCATGGTTTGGTCGACGGTGTGTGATAGGCTTGTTTGGTCGTTGGGCAATGGTCGATTAGTTGATTTTTGGAGAGACGCACGGTTAGGTGATGTTGGACCTCTGATTGACCTTGTCTCTAATTCGATTCGCATTCCATTACTCCCGCGAATTTCAGTTGCGAATATGGTGGATGAATCGCGACAGTAGCAGTGGCAAGAGTTTGTCGCGCTGCTCCCGATCGAGGTTCTCCATCGTTTTGCCGCTATTATGCCTCCTCACTCGGATGGTCTGACTGATAGAATTGGTTGGAGATGGACGTCGACACGCCTGTTCTCGATCCGTTCCGCTTATGATAGGTGAAACTTGTACCAAGTTGATACGCGAGATGCATTATGGCGAGTGTTAGCGCATTTCAAAGTTTGGCCACGCATAAGGTGGTTCCTTTGGTTAGTAGCGAGAGATCGAGTTCTCACGAATGTGGAGCGAGCTCGCCGCCATATGACAAATTCTGTGATTTGCGATAGCTCCAGCAAATCCCTTCATCATCTTTTCCGGGAATGATTTACGACAATCGCACTTTAGACGGCTATCGTTCTTGCCTTGAGGCTCGATGTTTTCCTGTTGCAAGATATGGCTGGGTGGCTGTGGCAAAATCTGCAGATGCAGTTGCCGACTGGTACGCAGTTGCATCATTGAGATATTCTTTTTGGTGCGTATTTATGGGTCTTTTAGAGGCATAGGAATGTGTGCACATTCACGCCAGAACATCATGGCGAGTTTCGAGTTTGGGAGGAAGTTTGGCGCACGTATGAGCTGTGTCTCTTTGCAACGACGTTCGAGTCCTCGGTGGGGCGTGCTAGTCGCGCTTATGCAGCACCGATGTAGAGTTGGCAGCCCCCTGGTTAGTATAAGGTTAATACTGATGGTTCTTGTGGACTCCCTGAGGGTATGGCCTCTTGTGGAGGTGTTATTCGCAATAATGATGGTATTTGAGTTGTGGGTTTCAGCAAGTTTCTATGGATTTGCTCAGCTTTAGATGCTGAGTTGTGGGGTATCGCCGAGGGCCTCTAGTTGGCATGGGTGAGAGGTTTTCGCAGGTTTTATGTTGAGATTGACAGTTTGGATACCTTTCGTATGGTGTCTAATCGTGCTCTTCCTCATGGTCTATCCTCTTTGTTGTCTTTTATTTATGGTCATTTGGATCGGGAATGGAAGATTCGTCTTGCTAATGTCCGGCGTACGACGAATAAGGTTACCGATAGACTGGCTAAGCTATCCCAGGTATATAAGCTTTTGTCGTTTGGTGAGATGAATCGATCTACACGATTTTACGCCTTCCCACTTTTGGAGGTGGCATCTTTACTTCATGAGGATCTTTTAGTGGGTTCCAATGCTGGATAGTTTGTTTTGTTGTCGTATGGTTTCTGTGTACGTATGTTATAAGTGCACTCTTTTCCCCTCAAGTTAGGATGAGGAGAGTTTTTTAACGAGACACTCGTTCATATCATTTTTCCTTTCTCTTTATTTATCGAAAAAAATATATTTTCATAAAAAGACATTAATATATACATCAAAATTTAATAATTGATATTAAAAATATAATTTCATAAATAAGAAACTGTAGAACTAATGTTTTGATATAATAATTGAAAAATAATTTGGACTAATTTAAAAAGTATTTAAAACATTTCCAAAGTCCAAACATGTTTAGGGATGTCTTTAAAAAAGGTTTTCTTATGTTTTCAAAGGCCAATTTTCACAAAACTGTCCTAGTGTTTCGAAACACCTTAGGGCGTTTCGAAACAGATGCCTCTAGTAGCCAAAACGTTTCGAAACTTGTTTCGAAACGGGCTCTCTATGGACAGCATTTTTGCCCAGCATTTCGAAACGGGCTAGGCCGTTTCGATACGCCCACGTGGCAATGACCCCAACGGTCATAAACTCCAACGGCTCTTTCCCAACTAACTTTCAAAATGCAGGCGTTTCGATATGGGCTTATAGCGTTCCGATACGCGTTCCGAAACGGCAAGGGGGTGTTCCGAAATAGGTACCCTGACAGACTGCAACGGCTCTTTCTATATTGAGGGTGTTTCGAAACGGCTTCGAGCGTTTCGAAACGAGGAGCTGCAAACTGCATTTATGGAGGGAATTAAAGGCTCCAACGACTCTATTTCAACCCCAACGGTCCTAAACGGCTATAAACTCAATTGGGAGTATAAAAGGGACCTCCAAGCATCAAGAGAAGGCTAATGCTCATATTGTCAAACATCAAATGATCAAGAAAATGTCTTAGCACTTAAATTGTCAATTCTTGTATAGACAAACACTAGTGAGCCAAAATTGTTAAATTTGCTCAAGTGCTTTAGGTTTTGGGTGAGTGCTTCATTGTGCAAACAAACACCTATTAGAGGGTTTAAGTTTGCTTTCTTATTTCTCTTTGTAAAGAGGGTTTTGATCAAGGCTTTGAGTAGAAGCTTGATCAGTTGTAAGGGTTTCCTCCTAATCCTTGAAAAGGGGACGAATCAATTAGTGGATTGATTGTGAAATCCTTAGTGGGAAGCTAAGGTAGTGGATGTAGGTGCTTGTTAGAAGGCCGAACCACTATAAATCATTGTGTCTATTTACATTCTAGCTTCCTAAACCCTTCCACCCAAAAATCCACCTCTCCACCACTTGGTGAGCATTATTGGTTGATCGAATCGAGCTCCACACAACTCAAAAATTGGTATCAGAGCTTGGCTCAATCGAAGAGGATTCACATCCTATTGAGAAGATCCGGCAAGCTCGATCACTATTTCATCAACCGGCTCAAATGGCACAATCAATCGACAAACCGCCTTTCTTTGACGGAGACCACTATGCCCATTGGAAGACAAAGATGAAGTTCTTCATCAAATCAAAAGATTACAAGCTATGGGATGTAGTTGAAGATGGTCCGTTCGTGCCTCAAAGAAGTAAAGCGGAGTGGAGTGCCGACGATCGCAAGAAGATGGAGCTTAATTGCAAAGCCTTGCACATCTTGTTTTGTGCTTTTGGCCCAACCATCTATGAGAAGATGTCTTCTTGTGAGAGTGCCAAGGAGGTATGGGACAAGCTTGAAGTCACATACGAGGGGACAAATGAAGTCAAGGAGACCAAGATTGGGCTACTAACCTTGGAGTATGAGAACTTCAAAATGGATCCGGAAGAGAACATCGAGAAGATGTTTGATAGGTTCTCCACCATCACCAATGGTCTCAAAGGCTATGGAGAAGCCATCCCGGAAGAGAAGCTTGTTCGAAAGCTCATCTACTCACTTCCCGAGTCTTGAGACTCAAAGAGGACCGCCATCATCGAAGCCAAAAATTTGAAGACTTTGAAGCTTGATGAACTCATGGGGTCACTTCTTACTCATCAAATCATGAAGAAGAACAAGGAGGATGAGAAGAAGAGGGAAGAAATAAGAGCTATGGGAGAGAAGAAAATCAAAGGGCTTGGCATCAATGCTAGTGCCATGGCTCTCAAATCCTCCACTTGCCATCATGTCTACTCAAGTGAAGAGGAGGAAGATGAAGAGATAGTTCATCTCTTCAAAAAGTGTGCCCCTTTCATGAAGAAAGCCTTGAGAGAGCTTGAACGTGAACCTAAAAGAAAGGAGAGGGCAAGCACTTCAAGCCATAAGAAGAAGACACATGTGGCTACTTGGAGTGATGAGGACTCCACCGACGATGAACAAGCCAACCTTTGCCTTATGGCCATCGAAGAAGATTCAAGGGTAACTTCTAATTCATCTACTTCATGTTCTTACACTTTTGATGAATTACAAGATGCCTATGATGATTTGGTTTTAGATTTTAAAAGCCACATTTTGAAAAACAATAAATTGATTTCAAAGTTAAAAATTCAAAATGATTTGCTTTCTAAAACCAAACTTGAACTTGAAGCAAAACTTGAAGAGTTTGAATTAAAATGTTTTGATTTACAAAAATTGCTTCAAAAAGTTCAAGAAGAAAAGGATTTGATTTCCAATGAGCTTGAAAAGAAAAACAATTTTGGAAAATCAAATTTTTATGTTAGACAATCTAGTGCCCCTAGATTTATTAAAGGAAAATGTTTTAGAAGTGTTTGGGTCCCAAAAGGACTAACCACTTCAATTAAAAAGGATGACATTGAAAAATGAATTCCTAAAGGGACTAAAATTTGTGCAACTAACGTTTATGGATCCAAAGCAATTTGGATACCAAAAGTCACTTGATTGTCTTTTGTAGGTGTGATGGAGATGTTCAACAAGTCAAACATTGAGGGGGAGCTCCATACACACAAGGAAGAACACTTGGAGAAGGAAGGCTTCACATCCTCCCTTGAATTCAAGTGTTGGTAAAATTCTAGTTGTTTTTGCTTTCATTTGTTTATTTTAGCTTAAATTCAACTAGATGATCATATATGTTGGACTAACATTTCAATGATGCTTTGAGTAAGGGGGAGCCATTTTAAAACCAAATTCTCATTTTTTGTCAAATTTTTACCTCTATTGTTATTTTTAATGTTTTAAATCTTTTTGATATAACAAAAAGGGGGAGAAATGGTTTGAAAAATTGAATTTTCAAATGAATAAGGGGGAGCTTTATTTGAATTAAAATTTTTAATCTCTTATTCACAATTTTAAAGTTAAAGGGGGAGAATCCCAAACATTTTTTCAAGTGGTTTTATTATATCAAAAAGGGGGAGATTGTAGAACTAATGTTTTGATATAATAATTGAAAAATAATTTGAACTAATTTAAAAAGTATTTAAAACATTTCCAAAGTCCAAACATGTTTAGGGATGTCTTTAAAAAAGGTTTTCTTATGTTTTCAAAGGCCAATTTTCACAAAACTGTCCTAGTGTTTCAAAACACCTTAGGGCGTTTCGAAACAGGTGCCTCCAGTAGCCAAAACGTTTCGAAACTTGTTTCGAAACGGGCTCTCTATGGACAGCATTTTTGCCCAGCGTTTCGAAACGGGCTAGGCCGTTTCGATACGCCCACGTGGCAATGACCCCAACGGTCATAAACCCCAACGGCTCTTTCCCAACTAACTTTCAAAATGCAGGCGTTTCGATACGGGCTTATAGCGTTCCGATACGCGTTCCGATACGCGTTCCGAAACGGCAAGGGGGTGTTCCGAAACGGGTACCCTGACAGACTGCAACGGCTCTTTCTATATTGAGGGTGTTTCGAAACGGCTTCGAGCGTTTCGAAACGGGGAGCTGCAGACTGCATTTATGGAGGGAATTAAAGGCTCCAACGACTCTATTTCAACCCCAACGGTCCTAAACGGCTATAAACTCAATTGGGAGTATAAAAGGGACATCCAAGCATCAAGAGAAGGCTAATGCTCATATTGTCAAACATCAAATGATCAAGAAAATGTCTTAGCACTTAAATTGTCAATTCTTGTATAGACAAACACTAGTGAGCCAAAATTGTTAAATTTGCTCAAGTGCTTTAGGTTTTGGGTGAGTGCTTCATTGTGCAAACAAACACCTATTAGAGGGTTTAAGTTTGCTTTCTTATTTCTCTTTGTAAAGAGGGTTTTGATCAAGGCTTTGGTTAGAAGCTTGATCGGTTGTAAGGGTTTCCTCATAATCCTTGAAAAGGGGACGAATCAATTAGTGGATTGATTGTGAAATCCTTAGTGGGAAGCTAAGGTAGTGGATGTAGGTGCTTGTTAGAAGGCCGAACCACTATAAATCATTGTGTCTATTTACATTTTAGCTTCCTAAACCCTTCCACCCAAAAATCCACCTCTCCACCACTTGGTGAGCATTATTGGTTGATCGAATCGAGCTCCACACAACTCAACAGAAACCAATATATACATCCCTAAATTATAACTTTAAACCTTAAATTAAAACAATTATCCTTAAATTCTAACCCCCTACACCTGAACCCTTAAACCTTATACCTTAAACTAACTCTCTATACCCTAAAACTAAGGCGCTTGTAGAAACTTTCAGTTTCCACCGCATGTATATAGAATATTTATCCTATAAAATATTAATAACCAATAAATTATTTAAATAAATATTAAATATAATCATGTCCTTATATGTTATTTTATTTATTTAAATAATCAAACAACTATTAACTATCAGTTAACTTTACCAAACATTTTTATACAACCGATTAATGAATTCTGCTAGTCAAATCAACTAATACAATCAACTATTAGTTATTTATTAGACGGGGCCAAAATAAATGTGCTATGTACCAGTATGTTATATAGTATATTTTAAGGTTTAGTGTTTAGGGCTTCCGAATAATTCACTGTTTATATTATATGTGTTAAAACAGTAGTATTAGAGCATCAATTGCTCGTAGGTACAGTTAACTCCCGGTGAGGTAAAATTGTATGACTTCTAAAGCTAAAACAGCACCACTATTAGTGCATTCATAGCTCTTCAGGATCCCAAAAATAGAGTGAAACAAGCTCTATCTTCAGAATTATACATGTCCAGTGTACACTAGATTGATTTCGTAACCGTATCGAACCGTCTCATAGGAAGTACGATAACTGCTCCTTCTTCCTCGATCCGCCTTCCCCGTACAGATCATTCCATTGCTTCAACTCGTTCATTCCAGCTCCTTCGGAAGAAAAGCTAGCTGCCACCTGCTCGGTAGGAGAATGGAACACAGGGTGAATTGTTCGTATTAAAAATTTAAACGAACACGAACAAATACACTTGTCGGAAATTGTAACATCACTTGGTTATGTGGGGATACCTGATGCATTGCTTCCTTTAAATCTGCCATATTTAATGGCCTCATGGTAATAACTCTTTCCCCTGCCTTGGTTTTAGTTGAGATGTCTTCCAAGATCTTCCCTTTTGCTTCATTCTTCTTTCTCTCCTGCAATCGTTCATTCGAATATAAACGATAATACGCGTTTTCGATGGCGTATAAATGGAGAGAACTTACCTGATCTTTCAATCTCTCTTGCTTTATTAACTCCCGGACCGGACTATAAGCGGCCGTTGTGCATAAGTTCTGGTTTAAAACAAGAATGAGAGGTGATTATACTTCAATTTACTCTATCTGAAAAGTTTATAAAAAATTTAATGAAATTACAAACCTTGAGGTCACTTCCAGTGTATCCTTCAGTCCTGGCAGCAAGCTCGGCGAAATCGACATTTTCTTCTACTTTTTCCTTTGCCAGAAGTGTTCTAAAAATCTTTTCCCGGTTCTCTATGCTCGGAAGCCCCACCATGATTCTGTTAAAACAAGTATTAATATGAAGATAATTACTAAAAATCTGTGAGTACAACTGTATAAGTACCTTCGCTCGAAACGCCTAATGATAGCTTCATCGAGGTCGAACGGCCTGTTGGTTGCAGCAAGGACGAGGATACGTTCCCCTGGCTTTGTCAAGAGCCCGTCCCAATGTGCCATGAACTCGTTTTTGATCTTCCGCATAGCTTCATGCTCTCCGACACGAGTCCTCTGACCGAGCATGCTATCTACCTCGTCTACAAATATAATCGTAGGAGATACCTTGGCTGCCAATGTGAACAAAGCTCGGACGTTCTTCTCGTCTTCTCCGAACCATTTAGAAGCAATGGTCGACATCGATACATTAATGAAGCTCGCACCGGCTTCTCTAGCAATGGCTTTTGCTAGCATTGTCTTCCCAGTTCCGGGCGGACCGAACAAGAGTATTCCCCTGCAAGGCTTCAGAAGGCCACCTTTGAAAAGGTCTGGCCTTCTTAGAGGAAGCATCACTAGCTCTTGCAGGGACTCTTTCATATCATCTAAGGCACCGATATCGGCAAATGTAACATTGATCTCGTTTGCTGGTATGACCTCGGGTCTTATTCGCTTCTCGAATTCGTTGTCCGGAACAACTTCCTGTGGATTGATACGAAGGATGACAAAACCGGACATCGAAGGAATTCATTACTAGGAAAGAGTAGACAAAAACTTACTGGAACTTTCACAGCTGGAACAGAAATTTCACATTCAGTCTTTTCTGGATTTGTGGTTCCGGTTCCGGTTCCGATTCCGGTTACGGTTACAATTCCGGTTCGGGGTTTCGTTTCCGTCTTTATAACTGCAGTAAATCTTGCAGCTTCCTACATATATTCAATGTAAATATTAGGGAGGTGAACTTTTGCTGTTATAAAACAACTAGCTAGATTATAAGACCTTTGCTCTTTCAGCTTGTGCTTCCAGTTTTAACCTATCATTGCCAAACTTCCCCTGGAATATATTCAATCCATATGACAAGCTGCATCAATGTGACCCGAATCAGAAATTTTATTGTTAATCGTAACATAAACCGTGCAAGAGAAACGAATCCGACCTTCTCGATGATATAACGAGTTTTCCGTTTCTGTATTCGGGATCCTTATTGTTCATCAAATGATGTGAAATGGCTGATACCACAACTTCCTCTATGTATTTGCTGAGTGCCATAGTATCTGCAACACAGATAGAATCTAGATCATCGCAGTCGAGATCGTTAGACGAGAGCACCTCCATGATGTGATTTTTGTTGTCCTGAGTTTGGATCATGTTCATGTCTTTTTCCAGTAGATATTTCCAGTTGACAAGATGGTGTTCCTCGTCCGGTGGTTTGATCTCAATGTTGTAAGGGAAAACGACGTGGAGCCTCTCGTCCAACTCTTGGTAGTCGCTGTCGAGATCGACAACTCGGGATCCGAGGATCAACACATTTCCAGACAATTTCTTCAACATTTGTTGAAAGAAATTGTAAAACCTTTGTGATCTAAACAACAGCTTGTCAACATCCCTAAGATACAGCACAATCGGAGCGGCTTTCGACACATAAACCAACACCTGCACTCACCAAGAATTGCTGATGATTCATCATTTGTTTCAAAACAAAATTTATATATATATATATATATATAGTGATTCATCATTTCTTGCTGATTACTACCTTGTAAAGAGCCTGTATAAGCAACTTCTCATCGAAAAACAAAGCGCTGGTTCGCGAACCAAGAGCTAAAATGAAGGGAGAAAAGGAATATTAAAGCAACAATGAAATATGAGTAGGAATCATATGTTACTTCGACTCGGATATAAGTTTCGGATACGGATCTGCATCTGGCATTGGTATGCCGGTTGAAAAAACTCGAGGACATACCTGGATTTGCAGGAGAGCATTGAGATGCAAGAGCGTTTATATTATCCGATGCGGAGGCATTCCTACGGAGCCTTGGAAGGCTTTCGGTTTTCCTGCATTTCCAAGAACCAGAAATATTGAAAAACAGAAGATTAAACTCTCGGTTATGCATTTCTATTGTGATTAATCTGGAATTTTTGTTCACAATACTTTGCTACGAGATCCACACCACTGCTTTGCCGCTTCAAATTACCTGCAATACAAGTTATTGTTGATATTCAGAGAGAGAGATCACCTATGTTACTCGGGATCGAATGTAAGTGTACAAATATCGACATATATGAATGTCAGACACGAATACTTTAAGAAAAACGAAAAAAATCCGGGCAACATAAGAATTTTGCAGTGTACCTTTAGGTTGCTCTGGTGGAAGGGGTGAAAATGAACTGAACAGGCCAGACAATCGCTCTAGTGTCGATTCCGAAGGAGATCGTTTTAAACTCTGCACGAAAGAATCAAAGATTAGAGAAATCAAAAGCTGCATTGATCCATTTCTATGTTCCATTGGAGAAAAAACTTACAGATTCCTTGGAAGTTCCATATTTATTGTGAATCTACACACAGGTAACCAATTAACTGTCAAATGTAAAGCTTAAAAGACACCTCAACGCAATATTACCCGGACTTAGCTACGAGTGTTAGATACGAGCATGTATTCGATATGTGTATGAAGAATCCGAGCAAAATAGCCGTAACGGTATAAGAAAATGTGGAAATACTCACTTTTAAGGAAAAGTCTGTTACATCCAACAGCAGCAACTTTGATTCAAAGTAATGAGCCAAAGCTCTGGCAAGCATTTGTTGGTAAAGTTCTTCAAGAAAACAACGAAAAACGATACGGTTAGAACATTTTCCGAAACCGTCATGCGATACAGGAAAATACGATGTATAGTCCGATAACGAACCCGAAGGTCCGGATAGCAAGATGGCTTTACTGGCAGGGGAAAGGTTCCTTGTGTACTTGGAGACATCAGCATGTCTTAAGTTAACATAGGCAGCACTGGTTAACAATGCACGAGTCTGCTCACTGCCAAACAAAACCAACAAGGACATGAAGATGTTGTTAGAACAAGGCAAGACTCGATTGCCCCGACTGCCGTGTCCGACATATATTCAGACATGGATATACTAAGATTTCAAACAAATGGAAAAGTTATACCTGAGATAATAGGGAAACTCGTCGAATCGGACATGACTTTCTCGGCCATCGACGATCAGGCGGATCAATTCTTTCTCCATATCCTCCAATGTGAAGGCGGTCGATGCAGCCGAACCGCCTCCGGTCCAACCGCTCTGACCCGAAGCCAATCCAAGCCCCACCCCAACCCCAACACCAACACCTAAGGCTGACAACAGTAAACTCTTTTGCTCCATTGTTTAATTTTTTTTGTTTCCTGAGAAAATTTCTCAGAAATCTTCTTGTTTCGAAAACCAAAATGGAAAATGCTCGTCTCTATGGGAGAGGGGAAGAAAAAAGTGGCTGTTATACATGGAGGGTGGCGGCGGAGGAAGAACAGGGGAATCGCTCAGTTCCCGCTATTTGTGGAGTCTTTGTCGGGTTTTTTTTTGTCTTTTAGAGAGGAGAAACTCCATGTGTAATAACAAAATTTGCTTACTATAACGGTTTATATGGCTATGGTTTGACAGTTGAAAGAAGTTATTGTTTTTTTTTTAATCTTTGAAGAACTACTTGGCGCCAGATTACCATACAATTATAGTATTTAAATCTTATTATTACATAATAATTTCAGATGATTATATGGCAATCTCTCAGATTTATCCTTTTTCTTTTCAGGTTGAATTGAAATAATAAACAAAAATGAAATTAGAAAAACGAATTTCAGTCTATAGTAATTGATTCTAACTTGAAAACTAATACACTAATTACTAACAATTTCGAGTTATTCGAATTCTCATTTAATGACTCAAATTTTATTTGAAATTGAAATTTTTTCGAGTATGGATTTATGAAACCAGGTTCGAATTAAGTCAAGTCGAGTCAAATAATTCGATTTTTTCGAGTCAAATTTTGCTTACGAGCGGTTCTTCAGGACTGATCTTACAAATATAGCTAAATGAAAGAAAAGATTTATTATAACCATAAATGTTCCACAAACTGACTGGACCTTACAGGCACTACCCTGTATATATTTTATATATTCACAACAACCTGCTGGAAACATGTAAATATTTACAACAAAGAACAATGACCCTGATTCATTGTTAGCTATTTCCCTCCCCAAATGGCAACACTGAGTAATAAAGCACTTTCCTTGCAATCTAAAACTAATAAATGACTAAGGGCTTCTAACACTACCAAACTTGAACCAAAAATAATTTGATAATAGTTGAGAAATAAACTTACATCCAGTTCTGGGGGGACTTAAAAGATTTATTTGGCTCCGGCGAAACCTGCAGTGTTGACCGAGGCAAGACAAGAATCACCTGCTAGCATTGCCATCAAACTCCCACCATGGACCCTACCTTCAGGAGCCAAAGCAGAGAAGCCTCCTTTGCTGACAGAGTTAGAACCATATGGAAGTCCAGATTGGTTCAAACTAGAAGGTTCTATGCCACTCCATATTTTCATGGTGTCGACATTCACGTCCTCAGTCGTAGCAATCCCTTTCATCTTCCCAAAATTGCTGAGTTTAGGGTCTAGGACAATAGGTCCGAGTGTTGCACCCCCATGAACCCTCTTATCGTGAACCAGGCTGCTGTGGAGTGCACAGAGACCTGTTTTGCCCCTTGCAAAAGAGTTACAAGGGCCAGAAGGTTGGTTGCCATATTCTGACCCAGGATGGCCCCACGAGCATCTCTTGCCTCCACCATGTGCCTTGCAGAAATCAGTGCTACCTTGTGCACTTTTGCCACACCCTCCAAATTTGCATCTTTTACCTCCACCATGTCGAACACAATAATCTGTACGTCCCCTCGCACTCTTTGTGCATTCAGGCACAGCACACCTTTTGCCTCCTCCGTGTGCTACACAAAAATTGGTTCCTCCATGCACACTCTTTGTACAAACCCCACCACCTTCGAATGCACATCTTTTTCCCCCTCCATGACCCTTACAGAAAGGGGTACTCCCTTCAGCACCCTTGGTGCATCCTAGATATGTGCACCGTTTTCCACCACCATGTGCCTTGCAGAACATGGTGCTCCCTTGTGCCCCTTTTGTGCATCCAATAAACTGGCATCTACGCCCACCTCCATGTGAGATGCAAAGTCCTGAGAGGCCTTCAGCACTCCTTGTGCAATTTTCCTTTTGACATCTCTTCCCACCACCATGACGTATGCATAGTCCAGATTTGCCTCTGGCAGCTCGAGTACAACCATCATGGCTACATCTCCGACCACCACCGTGGGCAATACAGAAATCAGTACGACCTTCTGCACTTTTTGTGCAACCAAGAAATTCACATCGCCGACCGCCACCATGGGCCTTGCAATACACAGTCCGACCCTCTGCTCCTTTATGGCAGCCAGGCTTTTGACACCTCCTGCCACCACCATGAGATATGCAACGGCCAGATGCACCTCTGGCCCCCTTTCCACATCCTTCAACCTGACATGTCTTCAAACTAGAGCTACGGTGTTGTGGGTGTTGTGGCTGTTGTTGCCGCGTTATCCCGGAAGAGCAGGTGACCAAGCTTTTTGGTGTAGTAATCACGCTTGAAGATAGCTCTGGAACAGAGGGAGAAAGATCAATGCTTCTTGGAACCTCCTTGAAGAAGACACTAGCCACTTTCGCTGGTAAACTCTGAAATGGTGGCAAACCAATTCCAGGTTTCCAGTGACATGAAGTAGATCTTTCATCTGCATTTGGGGGCCCTTCAACTGCTATAGGCATCCTCGTACCTGGCGTATCGGGAGAAGAGCTAAGATGGACACCAGTGATATCAGATTCAGAAAAACCAGTTGAGAGACTTAACTCCAGGTCCACGTTCAGTTGCAATCCGTGTCCTTTCAGATCTGAACCAGCAGGTTTCTTGGGGTTGTTTACCTTTTCATTTCCAAGATGGAGGGTAAAATCCAATTCAATATCCATTGAGGACTCCACATCAGATTCTTTGGCCGAAGATGTAGCAGTACAAGCAGTTGTTGAACTCCCCTTGCTATCAGAGGAACTCGAGGAGCGGCCTAACCGAAGAGCCAATGATGACCCAACTTGCTCACTGATGGATCCATCCATCAAACTCCACTTCCTCTTGATTCCCTTCGATGTAGACATATAAGGGATTGAAGAGCCAGGGGAATCAAGACTTAGAACAGTATCTTTGCCATATGCAGTTGCACCACCAGTTCCTCCAACTTGCATCGAACTACCCAAAATGTCGAATGCATTCAAAGGAAAATCAGAAGGGAACCCCAAGTTTGAGAACCTGGAATCCATCTAGCAATAGCCGAAAACTAAAAAAAACGATATGCAGAGCAGATCTCAAATGCAAAACAGCAGTCGACAGTCGACCTGACTTCCGGGTGAAGACAATTAGCCACAAAAAGTAGGGTTAGAAGATGTAGTTGAGTGAGTAAATCCCACCCCCACTAACAAATCCTGAAGTGTCACAACGATCCATTTCTATCGAAAAGCGATTCAATTCAACCCAAAATCGAGCCAATCGGCACTAAAAGAAGACAAATCACTGCAGACCAGGCACGTTTACAACAACATCACGGTGCTCCATCAACCTGTTCCAAAATAACAATAAGAAAGTTGAAGCTCAATCAAACTAGATAACAACTATATTTGAGATGAGCAAAAAACTAAAACATTGGCCAAACAAAACTAGATCCTCATCAAGCTAAATCTGCCGGGTTTTTTTTTTAAATCTGAACTATCGGCACAGAAAAATAACATACCAGTATTAAATAAATACAGCTTGTCATAACATAGCTGGAGATTCGTTTAGTTCTTCCTTTATGATTCCAACAACAACAAAAAACTTTTGACTTTCAACTCAAGAAAAGAGAATTGAAACAAACTTCATTTCTTATAAATTTTTCTCGCAAGTTTTAAGTTTCTAGGCAGCCAAACAGAGCCAGATATTAACAGATTCATAACAGTTATTCAAAAATAAATAACTAGTGAAATACTTTGAACCTCGACGAGATCTGAATACAGATTAAGCAATTGAAATTGAAAAAAAAAAGAAATTTTTTATATAAAAGAGTGAAAATTTTGAATTACCTTGAAATCGGATTGAATTTAATCGAAGAAAATGAACAGTTTGGAGGAGATAAGGGAATTTCAGAGCTTCGAGAGTGCCGGCGAGGAACAGAGAAATAAAAGGAGATTGTGGGTGAGATGGAAATTAAAGGGAGGAATTTCATTTCATATGGTAATGGCACGTGTCTATGATATCGGTGCACGTGCTAGTTGTAAGATTATTATCTGTTGTGAGTTGGTCTAAAAAATTCATTCGAATTAATTAATCAATAAATCAAATAAAAATAATAATAATCTTTTAACTCTGAGAAGTGATGTACTGACTACTGAATCGATATATGTTTTATCTCGTTTTATATTCATGGGATTGAAAATTCAATTTTATTTGTAGAAATAAAATATATTTTATGACTGATCGTTTATTTCGTTAATTTTTTATATACATTTCTTAAGTATTTTTGAAAATTAAAATAAAATGTTTTAATTATATTTCGAAAAAGGAAATAGCAATAACCATATACAAATTGGAGCATCAAAAAAGGAATACTAACGTAATTGGTGATGCCAGCAAACATAACATAAAAGAGGGCGGCCGCTATCAAAGTATCCATTGTTAGGTTCGCCTGTGCACGCGATATCTGACCGCCACGCCCCCAACCCTAGGCCTAATCCTATAGTCTACACCATGAGGAAAAAAATATATAAATTACATAATTGGTCTATCGACTATGACCTACTTCTTTATTAAGTTTCTTGACTATTATAAGTTACAAATTAGTCATCTAATTAATTGCGACTAAAAATCGGTCCAAAAAATAAACATTTGATAATGTTTCAGTTAATAAAATCTGTATAATAACAAATTAAACCCTTAAACTTCATATTTTATGCATTTTATTGTTGTAATTCCTTATGCTTTTTGTTTGAATGTGTTATTGTTGTTGGGGAGAGGAAAGGACGAGTGGACTAGTGCCTTTGTCTAAGGGGTATTTTTTTAGAATTAGGACCAAGTTCGAATAAAGTGTAAAAGTTGAGGACTAAATATGTTATTATGTCATTTTTGTTAACTGTCATGTCACCAGCCGTTAATTTTTTAAAGACATTCAACTAATTTGTTATTTTTTTAAGTTGAGGGACCAATTTATAACTTCTAATAGTTAAGAGATACAACAAAGAATTGGGTCATAGTTGGGGGACCATTTATGTAGTTTACCAAAATTATTAATCCTTAATTTAGATTTTTAAATCAAATACTTAAATTTTTGAACCCAACAAAGCATTATCAAATGATTAAGAATATCTATGAACATATACTACATTGTAATTACTTTTGATTATTGAAAAAAAAAAACTTCAAATTTTCCCATAAAAATTTAATTTAATAGAACTAAATCTAAATTAAAATTGCTCGGTTCATATTTAAATAAATCATTTAAAAAATTAAAATACAAATAAAAAGAAATACGATTTAATGTTTATTTGAATAGTTTTAAGGTGATTATGAAGTAGCATTTGTTCGTATTTTGTTCTTCATCATTTGATAAGACACATATTGGCTCTTGCGAACATTGTAAGGGTGTTCATGGTTAACCAACATACTACTACGATTAAATAAATTAAGTGTCTCATATCAGTTGACCAACTAATTATTAACCTAATTTTTTTTTAAAAAAATATTCATTATATTTCTTAAAGTGACATATAAATTATAATGAAAATTTATTTTTCATTTAATTGAACTATAAGGGGAAAACATTTTAGAAAAATCCAAATAAAAGACAAGTTTCCTTGGACACATCAACGCGGCGCAATGTGTTTTCTATTGATAGTTGGCAGCGGCTCGTTACCGTTCTTTTAATAAATAGATTCTTCTGAGGAAAAACCGTTTGCGGACCCTCTCGGTTTTGCCTTTATTTTATTACGGCGGCGGTTCCCCGTTATTTGAACGTGTATAAACGTCCCTTTGTATTATTACTTGTCCCTTTAAAACAAATATCTATTCGAGAATAAACGCAGAATTTTATATTATGCGTATAATTGTTAAAAAGTTATATTAAAAATTTAGAGATATGGAATTGTTAATATACAAACAGCATATAGAAGTATACATTTATATACTATTAGTTATTACTAATAATGCTTTTCGACTTTCATTTTTACCTAATTTTTCCTCTCTACTCTAATTGTGCCGCAAGGGCTATCACCCTTTTTTTTTTATTAGTCGGCGGCGGTTCCAACTTTTATGTTGGTTACCGTCCGCCGGATTCATTAGTTACCCGCTTTTTTATTTTTTTGTTTTTAATATTTTTAATAAAATTTTTGTCCTTGTGGCACGCTTTTTCGTTGTTTTTATGGTTCGTTTCATCTGTCGTATTGGCATGTTTCAGCATACCTTAGCGTTCGTTTGGTGTTTTTACAATGATCTTCACGACGCTAGTTTCTGATTTTAATTTTGTCGGTGTTCATAGAAAGATAGATCCCCTCTCGGTTGATTGTTGTTTGCCGATGTAATCAGACCTGGGTAGCGGAGCAATCTGCCTGATAGTTTGATTCGCTCACCACTCCTTTTTCACATCGTAAAACGTCTCGTTTGGATAGAGACAATGAGATTCAGGAAGACTTCTGAATTTTATCGGTATGCTAATATCTATGAAAATATTTATTTTTCTTTGCATCTTTGGGTTGTTTGAGATTTTGATGTACTAGATCTCATTATTATCCATTTTAGATGCTTTGTAGTTGAGATATTTTCATGGTTATTAATAAAATTCAGTTGTTATTGTTAAAAAAATAGAGATACGAAGTTAAAACTTTTTAGAGATATAAAATTAGATCATGTCAAAAAAATATATAGATCATTGATGGGAAATACATAAACACTATAAAAATTTAAAATTTTTAAAAGATACGACTGCCCACTCCAACCCCTCAATTCATCTGTGTATGCGAAAATACTTTATGCAATTTAAATTAATAAATACTCAGATATTTAAATAAATAAATATAGATCAATGATGTTTGTCAAAAAAAATGCATATTTGATGATAACCTTGTTGTCTCTTCAAACTATCGTAAGGATAGCTTACAATATTTAAATTTAAATTATAGATATTTATGTAATTACTTTTTTGTCACTCACATATGAATGTAACATAATTAAGTATAAATATAAATAGTTTATGTACTCAACTGGAGTTCATCCAAGTGATAAAGAGTTTGATATCGCTTAAACATGACTTAAGTTCAATACATTGTGTATACAAAAATTTCCCGCTCGGAGACTCGTCCAGTGTGCAGCAAAAATAAATAAATAAATATTTTGTTTATTGAAAAATATCTTTAAACTACGTCGTTTTGAAAGACTGTTTTTGCGAGGTACAGCTCAGCTGTAGCCAGAACCACCCAAAAATGGAAAGGAAAAATCAATAAAAGCAGAAAAGAGTGGTGCTGAGAAAAGAGAGCAGTGATGAAAGGTCAAATAACCAAGTCAAAAGAATCAATTCCCTTATCTCCATATCTCCCAAACCAATCAGATTTTGGCACGTTTCCTCACTGATTACCGTCTGATCTTCATCTCCAACTAAGGTTCCTTTTGCTAAAAAGGTAAAAAAATATAAAAGTATAGATATTTCCAAATCTTCGCATTTGTGACCTTTAAACGCAATCTAAGAAATTCAACCTTTTCACCAACTTTATAGAATCATTTATTTATTTCCTCAAAAAAAAAACATTTATTTGTTTTTAGTACTCGATTAATTTCGATCGATTATTATACAGATTCATTATAAGAGAAGCTCTCTCAATCTAATTTATTTTATTCACGACGTAAGTATTCAAATTTCTAATTTTATTTAAAGAAATTAACGCTTTATCCCACTAGACAAGCTGTTAATTGGTAAAAAAAAATCATTTATTTCTTTATTTAATAAAGAAAAGTATATAAAAATATTTATTGTTACACTACATGCTTATTCACTAATCATTTTAAAGGTTTAGTGAGACTATGACACAATGTAGGGATTATATGAAAAATATTTTTTAAAATAAAAAATGCAATTTGAGAATATTATAAGATTATTCTACCTTTCATCGATTATCATTATTTTGGGACATTTTTTTAAAGAATAGTGGGGATGGGGCAAAGGCAATCAAATTAAAAAGCCAATCACTTTTTCTTAAATGAAGAATATGCTGTTTAATATTCGGCATTATTTTATTCCTAAGGTGCACGAGCGATGGTAACGATATTTTTTTGTGTGTGAATAATTTCAAATAAAAAATTGAATAAATATTTTTTAATTATATATATTATTTTAAAAAAATATTTAATGGTAAGCTTAATAAACGATTAATGATGTGACAATAGTAACACTATGAAAGACTCATATCATAAAACTATAGAAATCATAAAAATGGTTTAATGTTATAATAAATGTCCAAATCATCGTGTTTTTCTCTTTTAAGTGTTTAAATTATTTTTTATTCTTTCTAAGTACTTAAACTATTTTTACTCATTTTAAATGCCTAAATTATTCCGCCTTTTTTTTAGGTGCATATTTTTCTCCTTTTAAGTGTTCAAATTATTTTTTTATCCTTTTTAAGGTCAAACTGAGACACTTAAATGATGTTTGAGCATCTAGTTTGACAAAAAATGATAGTTTAAACACCTAAAAGGGGCAAAAAAAAAAATTTAGGCACCGTTAATTGTCACGTCATCATTTAACTGTCAAAATCGGTCAAAGGGCAGCATTGCTACAATTGACTGACTTTGAAGGTAAAATTACGGGGAAAAAAAGAAAGTAGGAGCAACATTATTTATTTTGAATTACTACATGGATAAATTTAACTCTTTAGCCTTAAAAAAATCTTATTAACATCATTAGTGTAACGACCAGAACAACACGAGTGTTTGGATTCAAAGAGTTATGAGTTATAGTAAGTATTATATTAAATAATTGCACAACCATAACTCAAACTCCCATTACTTTCATTATTCTTTGAGGTGGTTATCTTCTAAAATTTTATTGAGTTCTTCTTCACCAATTTTTTTTCAGTGATAGTATTTATGTCGTCGACTGATTTTTAGAGTTTATACTAGTTATATATAAATAATATTCTTCTATTTTGATGAAGAATCATTTGTTTCGTTTTACTTTGCCAAAAGTGATTTTACATTTGTTTTTCTGGCTATTTTTTGTCTGCTTATTTTGTAGTTTGTTTGTCTATTTTTTACAGAATTTATTTGTATCTGTGAAAGTATTTCATGATATTATGATAATTTAGCGTTTAGATAACAAGTATTATCGATTGTTTCAAGTCACAAGATAATCGACGGTTTGTTATTTTTTGAATTTCATTGTGGTAGTTTGCCGATGTGTCAAGAACTCACAGCGGAAATAATACTTGATACATAGAGCTTTCTGGTTAAAGTTTATTTTTGCCGATGTTTCATTTGGAGGACGTAACAAGTTTTCTTAAGAATGATTGTGTTTAATTTTTTTACACACTCTTTAATTTTTTTGATGTTTTTATCTCCGTAAATATTAGAGTGTGTTATACTTTATAATTCTTTTTTTTATTAATGAAATCCAATTAAAGTTCTTCGTTCAAAAAAGTATTATATTAAATAAAACGTATTAGAACACAATTAAAGTGATAGTTCTAACCAACGGAGTTGGTCCAAGTGGTAAGCAATTTGATATCGTTTAAGTAAGTTTTGACATCAAGGTCTTGTGTATGCAGAAAATTCTCGCAGGAAGACTCACCGACTATAATCGGGTGTGCGACGTGAATCGGTCTGAATTAGTTAGGACAACACCCAGTGAAACTGGGAGGGCAACCCAAAAAAAAATAATTTCTTTTAATATAAAAAATTAAAATTCACTAATTGGTCTAATGGATAAAAATATTTATATTACCCTCTATTATATAAGTTTAATTCTGACAAAAAAATATAATACATTTTCATTTAATAAAAAAATTAAAATATTTCGGGCCAGCTAGGCAGGCAAAGTACATGTGTAAAATGAGAGGTTAATGGAGAAGTGGGGTTTCCCCACCTTCACAATCTTTCTTTTGGGACTCACTTTTGATTCTCTGTTTAAGAAAAAAAGCTTCCATTGATGGGCATGGGTTTTCCACGTCAACCAAAATTTAAAGTTCTCTCATTGACTTATTGTGTGTATTAGTCACTAATTTTATATAGTTTATTAATTTTTGGTTCGGTTAATATTCGATTTTTTAATTGGCTTTTAAAATTTTGTATTTTATTATAACAAAATGGGTTTATTACATGTCTTATAAACATTAGTTGGTGAAGTTTTGAAGTCTTTTTCATGAGTATTTTTTTTAATAATTTTGAAGTAAATAAAAAAAATAATTAATAACCGAAGAGTATGAGAATTTTTTTTGATAATAGCAATTGAATTGTATTAAAAATTATAGAAGATATTACAAATACAATGCATCCAAAACGAAGAATAATGAGAATTAGTCCACCAAAATTTCATACAAGAACTCAAAGGTGCAAAGAAAAGTAAATACTTCCATATAGATTAGTATACAGTCAAATTTCATAAGCCTTTCTGAATCTCCTTGTCTCTAATTCAAACGAGACGCTTTACGAGGTGAAAAAAGAGTGGTAAACGAACCAAACTATCAGGCATATTGCTCCGTTACCCAGGTCCGATTACATCAGCAAACAACCATCAACCGAGTGTAGATCTATCTTTTTATGACCACCGACAAAATCATAATAAGATATTAGTGTCGTGAAAATCTCTGTATGAACACCAAACGAGCGTTCAAGTATGCTAAAATCGTGTCAAAACGACAACTAAAGATATAAAAATAATATATATGAAAAAAATAAATTCGGTGATCTACAATCAATATTAAAATTAGTTACCGACCACTTGGTAATGAAACTAATGAAACAAGAGACTGCGGCGGGCAGAGAAATAAACTAGGTTTTAGGTTACTGTAATAATAACTTAATAAGAGACTAAGAGAATTAAAGGTTAGTAATAGGCACCAATGACATCAAAGATGAAGTCACAAGTTTTTGTTGAGGAAAAATATTTAATTTATTTAAACATTCATGGACGAAGTTATGTGTTAGGTCGCATGAAATCTTGTTTCATGTAAATTATTTTATTTTTATTTATTTATTTAAAAAAAAATATTAATTATAAATTTATCTCATACATACTTGTTGGATCCATACTTGTTGAGCAACATGACTATTAGACCAATTTTGTTGGGTTTACACTTTATCTGATAATTTGTTTTTGGGTCATGGATTGGGTTAACTCATTATCCAAACATCAAGAAATCATCTTCTCTCTATCAAGGGGTGTAAATTAGTTTGTGGAGTTCGAGTAGTGTTGAACTCGACTCAACTCGTTAAGAATTCGAGCTCTTTCAATTCGAGTCGAGCTTAAGTAGTGCTGAGCTTGACTCGGCTCGTGAAGAACTCAAGCCGAGTGTTGACCAAGTTTTGATTGAGTCAGACTCGAATAACTTGCGATCTGTGTCGTCACATTTACAACTTACTACTACTACTACTAGTGTTGAGCTCGACTCGACTTGTGAAGAACTCAAGCCGGGTGTTGACCAAGCTTTGATTGAGTCAGACTCGAATAACTTGCGATCTGTGTTGTCACATTTACAACCTACTACTACTATTAGTGCTGAGCTCGACTCGGCTTGTGAAGAACTCAAACTGAATGTTAACCAAGCATTGATTGAGTCAGACTCGAATAACTTGCGATTTGTATCGTCACATTTACAACCTACTACTACTACCTAACTTTACAGAGTCAAACTTGAACTATCTCGTCCCATTTACTGTACTATCTCCATCCATGCTCAAGGTTTTGGTATTTTCTAATGAAGGAAAGATCAATACAATGACAGATTGGGTCCTATTCGAATCCCCAAACACTAACAACAGTTAATGTCGTAATAAAACCCAACATATGAGGTAAATCATCCCCTACTTGTAATGTAAAAAAGTCTGTAGTTTTATCAGAAATTGATGGATACCACAGTCTACAAGATTAAAAGAAGAGGAAAAAAGACCTCGAACCATAATCAATCGGTTTGATGAAAATAATAGCTAAATAAATGAACTCAACAAGTGTCTCGTTGAAAAAAATAAATGATGTTTATTTTAGGAGGCACAAATTTAAATGATTTTATCTACAAAGTGTATGTACATTGTCAAAAGAATAAAAATATACATATAAACATATATTATTTTGTAATCACCTTCAGACTGTTCAAATACAGACGCTAAATAAATCTTAACCATAAATAACTTAAATTTCATTATTATTATTTTCATCTAGCAACGCCTTAAAATATCTATAGTACCCAAATTTTAAAACCAGAAAATAATACTTAGGGACTCATTGTCACTGGTGTCACACATTCGTGAGGATTACAATCGAGGTTGACAGCAGCCCGTTTTTGAGATTTTGATAGTTCTAGAGTTAATAAAAAGATTGGACCCTTAAACAGAAATTTAAATTATGATTGTAGTCTCATTTTTTGATCACGTTATGTTTATCAGTTATCACGATTGCGGTAATTGCGAGTATCGCGGTTGTGAATTTTTTTTAATAACATGTTATTGTGGACATTACGGTTGCGGATATGACGGTTTCAAACGATGTTTTTACCGCTATATAACAACCGATGTTGCGATTGCAAATCGTTATTTAAATCTTTGTCCCTAATAACACGTATTAAAAAAAATTAAGAGTAAGTCCATAATAACAAGTATTGAAAAAATGAGCCCCTAATAACAAATATTGAAAAATTAAAATTTTAGAGTGTGCTTGTAATAACAAATATTTAAAAAAATTACTCTTAATAACAAGTATTGAAAAACTGGACCTTAATAACAAGTATTAGGAAAAAAAATTAAATTTTAAGACTATGTCCCTAATAACATAAGGAATATGAAAAATAGATAAAAATAACAAATACAATATAAAAATGATTTATAAGTGTATTTGAAATTTTTATTCTCGCTAAAAAATAAAAAATTAAACTATCATTTAAACTTTAGTTATAGCCCTAGAACCCACTAATAGGCTAATAGCTAGACTAATCAAATACTAACAATTATTTTTGTTTGATTGTTTCATACTTCTTTGTGTTCAGAAACTTTGTTTTAAACTGCAAAATTAATCTAATTATAATGTGGGCTACCTATATTTTAGCTTCATATTCTTTTCTCACAAATATATACTTCCTCTGTCCCACTAAAACTGTCATATGTTGACTTTTTTTGGGTCAAACTTTTTCAACTTTGACCTCTTATAATTTAAAATTTATTATTGATAAAAATATGAAAAAATATATTTTAAAAACCTTGAATCAACTAGTTTTTAAATATATTTTTTTTATAATTTTTAATTAATTAAAATATTTAAATAAATTATAGTTAAAGTTGAAAAAATTTGACCAGAAAAATGTCAACATGTGACAGTTTTAATGGGACGGAGAGAGTATATAACTCGATGGACAGTGGGCCCTCAAAAGAATCCAAACATAATAATAGACTTTAAAAAAATTCATTCAAATATTATATTGTTTGGATTATTTTCTCATTACTAGTAAGAGTTAATTGTCGAAAAAATACTTTTAATATTTTGGGCACGGGCCCTGGACAGGCGCCCCTATTGTCTTGGCCTAAGAACGACCCTAATTGAAAGCTTTTATTTTAACACGTGCCGATGAATAATAATAAAGTAGCGGATGATCTTGTCAAGCTTGCTCACTCTATAAGTACGGATGGGGAACAATACTTTTCATCATATGCTCAATCTGAGTTAGCCGCTTAGGCTTAATTTATACCTCATGTATAATTTGATTTCTGTAAAATTACTAATATCACTCTTATTCTTTCATTTAAGTTTAAATAGATTTTAATGAGATTTTTGGTAATATTCCTCCTTTTTAATCTAAAAAATTATAAAATTATAAGTTAAATCAATGATAAAATTATATTTGAACACTTTAGAGTTTTCTAATTTAGTCCTTCACTAATAAAATTGACATCCCCGAGAAACAGTAAGTTTAAATGCACTTAAATACAATGACGAAGCTAAGTAAGGGTTAGGGCTTAATGGGCTTTGTCCCTAAATTTTTTATATTAAAGATACTCATTTAGACTCATAATTTTCAATTCGATTAAACATTGTATCATTTTTATTAGGGGTGAGCAAAACTCGACTCGACTCGAAAAAATTGATATTTTTTTTTCAATTTCGAGTTATTTGAGTCGAGTCATTCGAGTTATTCGAGTCAACTCGATTAACTCGAAAAATTTTCGATTTCGAGTCGGTTTGGAATTTGACCAACTCGAAAAATCGAAAAACCAAATTTTACAGTTTTGCAATTTAGTCACTAATTTCATTTTTCTTCAATTCCTCCTTCATTTTAAGTCCATTTTGACCAAATTTGAACCGCGTATTCCTAAACCACAGTAGAATACGTATTTATCTTCAATTTATATTTTGAAAATAAATTTCATATTTTTTTAATTCAGCCCCTTAACTTTGTATGATTTCCTCATTTCTTCAATATCTCCTTCGTTTTAAGTCAATTTTGACCAAAATTGAACCACATGCTCCTAAACCAATGTAGAAACTAGAATACCTATTTAGCTTCAATTCATATTTTTAAATTAAATTTTCTATTTTTGTAATTTAGCCCCTCAACTTTGAATGTTTCCCATTTCTTTAATTTATCTTTCGTTTTAAGTATTTTTTTACCAAAATTAAACCACATGATTCACTAACACTATATAATATCTATATAACTTCAATTCATATTTTTAACAAATTTATTCTTTTTTTAATTTAACCCTTTAACTTTATATTTTATTCAATTTGATCATTCAACTGGATTTTTTGTAATTTTTTTTTCTTTACATCAATTCATTGACTCATTTATACCCTATCAGTACTTTTATCCTCAAAAGTTCTTTATTTAAAAATAATATTATAAATATATTTTAGAAGTTTAGATGATATTTTTTTATTAAATAACATTACAAATCTTACTTATGCATGTGAAAAATAATATGAAGAAATATATATATATATATATATATATATATGCATATCTTATATGAATAGAGAAAGTCGTTTAAATTGGAATCAAATCGTATTATAACATGGTAAATAATTACAATTAAATTTGTATAGAAACTCGAAAACTCGACTCGACTCGAATTTCATAAACTTGACTCGAATCAAAAAAATTTCAAATCAAGTTCAAGTCGTAAAATATGACGCGTCAACTCGAATAACTCGAAATTTTTTGACTCGACTCGACTCGCTCGAACGCCCACCCCTAATTTTTATAATTAATTGTATATTGTCCTCTAATATTAATTCCTCGCTCCATCTCTGCTTAAATATTATGGAATTAAAGGTATTTTAATTATTGTATAAAAACTCACAACCTTCGAAATACTATTAATATTAATAATGATGTCATTTAATTTAAGATTTACTAAGCAAATTAAGGGTGCTACTAAATTTACACTAAACAACCAAAACATCGTTAACCTGGTTGACGTTAAATTTTTTTAAAAATAACTTTTCTCTCTTTTCCTTGTTAAACAAAAGCAAATTGTTTAATAAAATACTTCAAAATTTAAGAAAATAATTTCTCAAAAAATTATTTAATAAAATACTTTTCGTTTCATATATGTTAGACAATAAGACGAAAGTACTCGTTGTCGGATAGAAATCGTCTGCCCCTTATCATGTTCTTTTTTATGGTCTTATTTTAAAATAGTGTGTTTAAAATTCAAACTTTAGGGTTTAAGATTAAGGGTTATGGTTAGAGTTTTGAGAATTAGGGGTAGAATGTATTTTTAGTGTGTATGATTTAGAGTTTAGGATGTGAAAAATAGCGTTAGAATTTTAAATTTAATTTTAAGTATAGGAAATTTATTAAATTTATTTTTTTAAAGAAGTGCATCCAGTCATAAGAATTTTAGATGAATAATTTTTAAGAAATTATTTGGAAAAATACCTATTATTTGGTACACGTGAGACAAATTCACGTTTGGCCAAAAGCGAGTTTTATACTCGCCTTTGATTAGAAGCGAATTCTGTATTGAGTGGGTAGGTAAAAATTAAAAAAATTAATTTACTATTTTTTTTTACGCAGAACTTGTGTTTGACTAAACGCGGATTTATTTTACCAAATAAGAAGTATTTTTTCAAATGATTTATGGAGGGGTATTTATCTAAATAATTTTTTTAAAAAAATATTCATCCAAAATTCTCCCAATCAGTGTTTTTCTTTTTAAAATATTTATTTGAAAAATGCATTTCGAATAAGATACAATGATTCAATTTCTCATTGAAAGTGCTGCCAGTCAGCAACATTTTTTATAAAATGCGTCAAACAGTGAGTACTTTCGTTATATGTATCTGAAAATTTTAAAAATAGAATATTTGGGTAAATTTACCGAAGATTCATGTATTAGAGTCAACACGCGTGTAAAATATTTTAAAAAATTCTCATGTACAATGTGGTGGGGCTTCCATTTAGATAGCCAATGAAAACCCTACACGCCGGCCCTTTTATAGAGTATTATTAATCACTCCTTTTTCGAAAAATTATTAGATGGACTCGACTCATCACCTTCTAACTTTTAAATAATTACTCATTTTTTATTGACATATGAAAAAAAGTAAAAATTCAATTAAAAAAAATTGGTGAAACTAGTTGGTTAGACTTAGGACCGCAAATAATGTAGTAAGCAGAATCATCTAATAATTTTCCATTTCTCAAACTCAGACCTTTTATTTATAGATTAATATTTTATACACGAGCGGTAGAAACTTTCAGTTTCCACAAGCGTCTTAGTTTTAGGGTATATGGTTTAGAGGTTTAAGTGTATGAGTTTAAAATTTATGGATAATTGTTTCAATTTAAGGTTTAGAGTTATAATTTAGGGTTTATATGTTAGAGTTTAATTTTTAAGGTAATAGGATGATTATTTAGGTTTTAACCTATAAACCTTAAATTATAACCCTAAACTTTAAATTGAAACAACTATCCTTAAATTCTACCCCTACACCTAAAACCCTAAATCTATACCCTAAACTAACCCTTCCACCCTAAAACTAAGGCGCTTGTAAAAACTTTTAGTTTGACGCGCCTGTGTATAGAATATTTATCTTTATTTATTTATTCTTTCCTTTTTATTTAGATATTTTCAGGGATTAACAACAACAAAACAAACAATAGCTACGACAGGAGGATATCTCAGGTACTTTCTTCTCCCCCCTTTCTCTAATTTCTCCAGATACTTTTGTTTTTATTTTATTTCATTTTATTGCTTCTCTTTAATTTTACAATTTTCTGAGCTAGCTTCAATATCTTCGAAGGCGATCTAGCTTGGATTTCATTTTTCCTTTTTTTTTTCAAAATATTTTTGTGATTTTTAGGGTTTAGGTTATGGCTTCAAAGCGGATCTTGAAGGAGCTCAAGGATCTCCAGAAAGATCCTCCTACTTCTTGCAGTGCAGGTTCGATTTCTTCTCTCTTTAACTCTGTTTCATGCCTTGACTTTTTTTAATTATTATTATTATTCATTAAACATTTCTCGAGTTTTTGCTTAAAATTGATTTTTTAGATATAAGGATTTGCTATCTTGAATCAATCATGTTTCATAATTATTGCTGCATAATTGAATTTTGACCTCTATATAATGGAAAATGATTATTAGTGGATATGATTTTGAGTTTTTGACCATGTTGATTCATTGATTCAATGTTTGCCATGTCGGTATGCCGTAATATGAATTAGTTATAGTTTTGGTTGAGTTGTGAGGAAATGATTAGCATTAGTTGCTTGAATATAAAAGAATTCTTCATTGCATAATCTTTCATTCTAAATCTGCTAAAAAATGTTTAGGAGTAGAACATCTTAATTTTCCTATACGGAAATAAGAAAAACGATGAATGTTTTATTTAAATTTGACCATGTTGATTCATTGATTCAATGTTTGTCATGTCGGTATGCCGTAATATGAATTAGTTATAGCTTTGGTGGAGTTGTGAGGAAATGATTAGCATTAGTTGCTTGAATATAAAAGAATTCTTCACTGCATAATCTTTCATTCTAAATCTGCTAAAAAAATTTTTAGGAGTAGAACATCTTATATTTTCCTATACGGAAATAAGAAAAACGATGAATGTTTTATTTAACTTTTATACCGATAAATAATTTGACAAGTTTACTTGAAGATTGGTTATTCCATTGAACTATTGTTTACTGTTTCTTTTATTATTGAAATAAGGCCCTGTTGCTGAAGACATGTTTCATTGGCAAGCAACTATTATGGGTCCTCCGGACAGCCCATACGCTGGTGGTGTGTTCTTAGTCTCCATTCATTTCCCTCCGGACTATCCATTTAAACCACCTAAGGTATTTAATTGATTACTAAACCATCTAGTTTTCTTTACTTCCTGCTTTTTCTGTATATTGTGTATTTTTACGTTTCTTGACAATATATTAACTGTAATTGATTGCCTTTTCCTTCAAAAAATTGCTGTTATGTCACTAAGTTTTCCGAGGAAAATTGCATAGCACTTCATAATCTGCAGGTTCATTCATTTCATAGAAGTGAATTCTTATTCTTATAAGGCAAATAGCATTTCCTATTGATTTGTCCCCTGGACTGGATCTATTCTTCTTTTTAATTATCCGACTCTACGCTGTTCCCAAGGACTGTCAAAATCGAAATAGCGAAATTCTTGGGTCATCTCAATGGGTTCAGAAACCACACGTTTCTCTGGATCATCATAGCGTACTTCCACATATACACTTGCATTACTGGAAAGACCGCCCTTCGTTTTTTATGAAAAACAAATCAAATCTCTCGATCTCAGAAAGCCATCCCCTCCCTTCGTCGAGCCTTTCCTTTAATGGTTGGGGGAAGCATTCCCTTATCTGAACTTGGCAGGCATTCTTTCCAGCCTTATTCAAATAGGGGGATGGGTTTGGTTTGAACTTTGAACAAAGGCTCAAACATGATTTGAAGGTCCTAGCAACACGATGCTTTCAATACAAAGGAAAGCTGCAGAGATGACAAAAAGAGGGCGCTTTCCTATGTAACAAGCTATTTTTTTATATGGTGAATGTAACTACATTGGCCAATTTACTTTTCAAAGTTTAGAAGGATTTATATAGCGTTAAATGTTTAAAGTTTTCATGTTATATAGCTAATTCCTTGCCATTAACACTGTGGTGATGATCTACAGAGCCAAAGGCTTGTTCAAACTTTGCTTGGCATTGAAATTGGTAAATGTTAATTCTACTTGTATGCATGGCGGTGCATGTGCACGCATGCCGAGTGTCTAATGGCTTAGTTTATGCATGAAAGGCTATTGTTGGGTGGTTTTCAGTACCAATTTTGGTTTACTTTTGCAAACCGCGTCAGGTGGTTTTCATTGTTACATGCATTTTGTTATGGCATATCACATATGCTTTATACATATTAGTTATACAAAAGCATTTTGCATGGATGCTATTGGAATACATTTACAATTTTATGTGATAATGACGATCCACATTGCCGAGGGATTAGAATCAAATTTATTGTAAAAAGTGAACAATGGCATGTCATGCCGAGCCAGACTCTGCAACTTCTTTTTTCATTATTTTTCCTTCTGTTCAGGTTGCATTCAGGACAAAGGTCTTTCACCCTAATATTAACAGCAACGGTAGCATTTGCCTTGATATTCTGAAGGAGCAGTGGAGCCCCGCCCTTACCATATCCAAGGTCTTAACTGCATTCAAGTGTATACATCTTGTATTTTATCATATGCATTTCCGTGTCATGTGTCGACCATTCCTCTTGGAGCCATTAAAGAACTGCGCCGGTTTAAGATGAAGGGTTCATATACATCTTTTATTTTATCATATGCATTTCCGTGTCATGTGTCAACCATTCCTCTTGTTGCCATTAAAGAACCGCGCCGGTTTAAGATGAAGGGTTGAAAGCAAGGCTTTAATTTATAACATTTCATCCACTAGACCTGTTGTTTGCACCATGGATAATTCATGCTTTGTGTCTTCTTATTTTCTATTTTCGAATTTAGGTGTTGCTCTCAATCTGCTCGCTGTTGACGGACCCAAACCCCGATGACCCTCTGGTGCCGGAGATCGCCCACATGTACAAGACCGACAAGAACAAGTACGAGACAACTGCTCGGAGCTGGACCCAGAAATATGCTATGGGTTAGTATGCTGTTACACCCTATATATTAGGAGGGCTTCAATACCCTGTTGGCTTTGGTCTGTTAAAACTAACATGTGTGAATCAGTATGTGTGATGTGATAATCTTTCTTATCTTTTGTTTAGCGAAAAAAACACATTTGCCGCTTTAGTTGTTTGAATGGAGATTTTATCATTGTTCACGTTAACCCTTGAACTTGGATTTTTGGCCCATTTTTAGTTCTTTTGAAGATGTGAATATAGGGGTTCATGTGGACTTAAAAGTAAACAGGGGGACCAAGTTTGTAATCGTCAAGTTTAGGGACTAAAAAGTTACTTTTTTTTTATCTCTTCCAGAAACAATTAGACCTGGACAGATTATAAGCCCAATTAATATTTTCCCATTCGGCTCCAACAATAAAATTGCTCATTTATGGAAAAACCAAAAGAAGTAATTTCGCTCACCTTTCGTCAGTGTTAAATGAGAAATCTATACATGAAATTTAAAGTGCCCTATATAACAAGTTCACCCATGTGTATCAACAAACATCTTTCAAATTTACTCTCTATATATAAAGGGTTAATTACTGGAATAGTCACTTATGTTTTCCGTTAATACAGAGTTGGTCACCAATTTTGAAAAACGACTAGTAAGGTCACTTACATTTTTAGAGCATAAACTTTTGCCGTTAAACATCGGCGGCTTTGCTGACATGGCAGCGGAAAAATAAGGATAAACTACTGCAATGACCATTAAAATTTATCCCATGTACATTTATGCTCCCAATTTTAAAAAATAAACATTATGGTCAATACTAAAAAAGTTTCTTTATAATTTCACCTTTTAAATTTTTAAAAATTCATTTTCAACCCTAAAACTTTACAATCAATTAGTACACTAATATTATAAAGGTAAATTATATAAAAAAACATTTTCAGTAGTGGTCATAATGTTTATTTTTTAAAAATTGGGGAGTAAAAATGTACATGAGATAAACCTTAGTGGCCATTGTAGTAATTTACCCTTATTTTTTCGATGCCAGGTCTGCAAGCCATCAATGTTTAATGGCAACAAATGGCTAAGTGACCAAAAGTTTACGCCCCGAAAACGTAAGTGACCTTACTTGTCGTTTTTCAAAATCAATGACCAACTCTGTACTGGAGGAAACATAAATGACTATTCCAGTATTTAACCCATATATATCATTTTTCTCGTAAGATAACAAGTTCCTTCATGAAATATTAATAAGTATTCTTCATCTAATTCTGGACAAAAGTTGGTTGAGTATATAGTTCGGTTAGTATTGTCACTGGTATAATATATAAGATGTAAGATTGAGATTCAAACAATCTCCGATTTATTAGTCTAGAAGTGTCCAGATAATAAAAAAATTATATTAAATATATTTTCGGAAAAAATAGTCGTCGCTCAATCTAATATCATAGAAAATATGTACACGATATTAAAAAAATTACTAACAATATCATATAACACAAAATAAAATAAGTGTAACATAAATGCATAAAAATATGAAATTGCTTAATAGTACATTTTATTAAAATAATAAAATTTACAAACCCAACAAGTGAAAAAGTGGATGATGTTCAATTCTAAAAGACTCGGGTTCAATCGTCGTGTCTACAAAATGCGTGTGCAATGTCAAAAAGATTAAAAATTTATATAAACATATACTAACCTATAATCATCTTTAGACTATTAAAAAATATAATTTATAAAAAATATATTATATATATATATAAATATAGCATTGAAAAAATGCACAACGACCAACCTTGAGAACACGTGGCCAAAAAATCAGACTGAAGCTTTAAATAATGGTGTAGCCGTAGGCAGGCATTGGAGAATGTGGTAAATGCGTTCCATAAATATGTGAGTATTTAGATTATAGAATTGAAGTCTTAACATTAAATGAGAAAACCTACAGCCCACACTATTCATTATATGTCTTCATGGTTCCAGTGGAAAATTGAAATCTTGTTTCAGATTTGGGCATAAAATTTCACCTCACCAACTCATCCTTATAAATATGGAATAACAATTTAAAATATACAATTATTAATGTAATTTTTTTATTTAAAAAGGAATTAGAAGAAATGTATAAATACACTTTAGTTAATATAAAATAATTAGGGGTGGGCAAAAATACCCGACCCGGTTGACCCGACTCGACGACCCGAACCTAAAAATGTCGGGTAATTTCCGAACAAAATTATCCGACCCGGCAAATTTCCTGGGACACGGGCCGGAAGTTTTTCCTTACCGGGTACCCGACCCGATAAAATTTAATATTTTTTATATTTAAAATTATATTTTTATTTCATGTTTCTTAATATTTTTACTCTAAAATTAAGTTTAAATCCATAATTTTTTATGTTTGTATTATATTCTTTTAAGTTTAATTTTTTAAAAATATTTTTGTGTTTAACATGTATTTTTTTTAATTTTAGAATAAAAAAAATAGGAACTGAGTACCCGAATATAATGGGACGGGACATAGGGCGCTTAATGAGGTACCCAGATGAACCGAGTACCCGATTTTTCGGGTACCCGACAATGCCCACCCCTAAAAATAATACATAAATATAGAGACGACTCAAAAATTCAGGAGATCATGTGCAATTTATTAAAAATGAAAGTTTTATGATAAGAAAAATCAATAACCAGTTGATCTAGTGGGATGAGACACTAGTTCCCTTAAGCAAAGTTAGGAGTTTCAGTCCTGGCGTTTTGAATGGAGCAATTAGGTTGGGAGGGTCACCCCATAATGAGCATCTGCAGTATCCGCTATAAGTTAGTCAACCAATAAGTTAGATATCGATTGTTAAACTAAAAAAAAGTTAAAAGAAATATTTATTGACTTGATATGTGCGTAGTAAACTGACTTTTGAATAAAAAAGAGTATAATATAACTTAAAATCTATAAAGTATAACAACATTTTATTTTCCTCACGTATTTTTCTACTTATTTATAACTAATCTTTTACTTTTCTCCTGCAACTCATTTTGGGTCCTCCGGGACCATATGTGATATTGTACATGTTCAAACTTATATGTAAGAACAACATTAAATGGTTTTATGATGTGTAGTTTAATCTAATAAAAATATCAGTTTTCAATCCATTGCAATAATTGAAATATTTTTTTTCACTTTATAATTGTATCACAATAATTTGGAAATGCCATGCTCAAGCCATCGTTTTCAAATTGCCAACACATGTTTAAAGATGGGAAGTCTCACGAATATATCTTATGTCTATTTTGCAGCTACAAGACATAATTTGATGTTGATTGATGTTTAAATTTAAATAAACAAAAAACGTTGAGAGTGATATGTCCATATGCAAGATATCGGCCAAGTTTAACGTACAACAGGTCTAATGTGCGACTAAAAAACGGTAAGTTTCGATATTTGTTTAAAAATTTAAAATGTTAATTGTTTATAATATTTTAAGTTAATTTTTTTCAGTATTTTTTGACATGTATCTAAATATATTTTGTAAGTATCAATACTTGTCCAAAAACTTAAAATGTTATAAAAATCTAAGTATCGAAACTTAACAAAAACACAAAAAAATTCAACATAAAATGTTATAAAAAATTCAACATTTTAAATTTTTGGACAACAAAGTTTGCCGCTTTTTAGCCGCACCCCAAACCTATCCTAAGGTATCCGACCCCAAATTGTTTCTAAAAAGTATTCGAGTTTAGGCTTGAAATTTATCTCGGTTCAACTCAATAGCTTGTTTAGTGTTCATGATACAACATAAAAACTATATTTTATATTAATATTTATTAAATTTAGAAAAAATATTGAGATTTAGAAAAAAACAATTAAGATCACAAATTTAGAAATACGGTTTTTATTGTTGAAAATTTAGATATTATAAATTCATATGTCAAAATTATTGTTGTACATTTTAAACTCCGACATAAAAATATAATACTTCACTATTTAATAAAAAATAAACGTGGATATATATTTCGAATATTCGGTATTCAAATCAACATTACTTATGCAGATGTATATTGAAATATTTAGATCCGACTTTGAATTACAAAATCACGAATACACTTGTAAACCCTATCAAATTTCGGACGGACCTTCGGACTTATGAATAGTTTTGTTTTGACAAAAAAATTACGATATAACCCAACTTATTTCAAAATTGAATACAAATTAAAATTTTTGAGAGCCAAGTTTAACCTATAAACTCTCCAATTATCGTACCTACAATCCAATTAATCACGAGAGAATCAATAAATTTTTTTTCAAGTGTTAAAGACACATTCATAGTACACGAGTTACTTCAAGAAAATGAAAATATTTCTTTTCAACACAGTCCATTTTGTTGAGGAGTTCCGACACAACTAATTTACAAACATGTCATGTTGTTTTAAAAATTGGACATGCCTCCTTTAGTGAACACTAGGTCGTTGTCATTGTGAATAACTTTTAATGCCGGCGTTTGTGTTTTACAGGGAAGACTCACCGGAGAGAAGACAATAGTGTTGTTAGATGCCAATTGATTATGATGGATCTCGATCATAGACGAAGTCAGAAATTAAAAGTTAACGGGGCCGAAAATAAAATATTACCGTGAGAGTTATAGAAAAATTTCAAAAAAAAAAAGCACAACTAAAATATCAATAGTATGATTTGATTTATTGACTTCAAGTGAAATTCGTTTACTTTCACTTATAGGATTTAATTCACTGACTCCAAGTAGAACGTTTACTTTTACTTATACATTTTACTACTAGAGCAAGAACTATTTTATAGTATCAAAGTAAATAAAATAAATTATAATTTAAAATTTCTGCAAGGATTAAATTTATAAAAAAAATGAGTTGTAAGAGTGGGAAAATAGACTATAAGGGTGAGCGGTGAGGTCAGGCCTCTGCTAGCCCCATGTGGCTATGCCCTGACTTCGATTTTATTTAATTTAAAATAATAAATTAATATAATTAATAAATTGAATACCGATAATTATAAAAAAATCTTTATTCACTTGTAACACTCTAAATTATATTCTACCTTAAATACTCTGAGAAACAGATATACAATGATATTTTTTATATTTATAATATTCCTAATAATAATAATAATAACAGAATAATTCCCCATCTACATATAAGAATTTAATATTATGCATTTATAAAACAAAAAATTAATTAAAGACATGACAGTTTATATTATTACATTATAAAGTCTGTAGACCAAGACCTCTGCAAGCATTTTTGTCGAATTTGATGTACTTTTTTGGATGTTTTTTTCCCGTGTTGGTTCCATCAGGTTATGCGTTAGCCTTTTTATTTTCAGGCTCGTTTTTTTTCTTCTTTTTTGTCTTCAAACTCTTCACCCTAAAACTTTAATTATTTGTTAAATATCAAAACTTAAAAGGACACATAAACATACATTATAGCTAAAACATGGTTTAGAACCATTAAGTAATAATTCCAGTTGAGATAGAACGGTTAAGTGAATAGTAGTGACAGAATCAAGATAGATATTAGAAGATGTCAAATTATTAAACTTTAAAACATGAAAAATTATTAAGTATTTAAATTTAATAATTTAGAGGACAATACTTAATTTATCTAATATTTAAATTTACAGAAACTAAATTGTCATTACACCGAACTATGGAGAGCACATGCCTCTCCCAACCCTTCTTTAATTATGTCCTTGCATGGTGACTAGAAATGTTTTTTAGTTGTTTTTTCGGTTCTCCAAAATTTTGTATTGATTAATTCGGACCGAGCTGCATAGTACATTTGATCTTAGCCGGTGAGTCTCTTAACAAATTTTGTTTGCATACACAAGATCATAAATTTAAGAGTTGTTTAAATGATATCAAGCTACTTAATTCTTAGACTAACCCCGTTTATATATATATATATATATATATATATGAGTTAGGATCAACTTACAGTGTAAATTTTTTTAAGTTTTACATATATTTTGAATCGTTAGATAGGAAAAATGGATGGTTGAGACTAACTCTTTACTTTTTTCCTCAAGTGATAATTTTCACATATTCTACTGTTAATCTCATCCATCCGTTTCACCCATCCAACGATCCAAAAAACGTGTAAAACTTAGATAGTTTTACACTGTATAACTGGATCCTATCCATATATATATATATGATCTGGTTACACTCTGTAAAACTCAACTAATTTTACACTAATTCATGACCATTAGATTAATCTCATCTATCCATTTCACTCATCTAATGACCATGAATTAGTGTAAAACTAGTTGAGTTTTATATAGTGTAAGTGGATCCTAACCATATATATGGATATGATCCTCTTACACTATGTAAAACTTGAAAGTTGTTACACCTTTTTTGGACCGTTGGATGAAGATAAATGGATGGATGAGATCAACAGTACAAAATACGAAAATTATCACTTGGAAAAAAAATAAAAAAAATAATCTTAGTCATTTATTACCCTCATCCAACAATCCAAAAAGTATAAAAGTAATTGAGTTTTACATTGTGTATGTGGATCCTAACCATATATATATAGTGTAAAAAAATTACACTAAATTTAATTCCTTAAAAACAATTAGTTCAATTTAATTCTAAACCCATTAATTAACAGAAAATTTACATTTCTAGCCACTATAAAAAAATTAACAATTCAATCAAAAACATTTTAACACAAAAAATAACTTTGACCCCTAATTTTTTTTTAATCTCATCCCTAAGCCAAATCTTGTCTAAATCTACACATCAACAAATCTTTACACATAAATTCATTGGTTAGAGGTGAGGAATCATCTTAAAAAGGCTTTGGTTGGAAGGTAGTGCAATTGGGACATGGACCATTTTGAAAAACGTTAATTTTTGGAGTACCAGACAAAGATTTGGTGCTTATTATTGCCAAATTTAAATAAATAGCTTATTAATTAAATTAAGTTCAATCATTCTTCTAAAACATATTCAGAATTAAATAATAAAAATTAAAAATTAAGGTATCGAACCGTTTTATGCCATTAAATATCTGGCTGTCTAAGAACTAACAGTTGCAAGATAATCCAAAGCTGAAAATACAAACAAACCGGCAAAGTAGTGGAGAATTGTCTGATTTTACCTTTTAATTAATTTTTAATTATATAATTAAAAAAAAATAAAGAAATACAAAATTTAGAGGAGCGAACGCTGTGACAGAGAAAACCCACCAACCAACCACTGAGTGACACCTAATAGCCAGAAGGGGAAGACCATGCCCTGACGCAACTTGTTTGACCAAAATTGAAAAATAGGCCATCGTCCAACTTGTAATATTGAATACTATTATAATTGGCTTTTATAATAATTTTTTAATCATATGTATTCGGCTCATTAATCGACTGATTCAGATCAGGTTTTACGTATGTTTAATATGGGGATAACCCTTTTAACCATGTTTTTTTCATTCATAACGTCATGATTCGAACTCTTGACTTTGTTTAAAGGACTTAGTGTCTCGTCCTGCTAGAATAACTGATTGTTGGTCCAAAATTATCTTTTTAAATTGTCATCACAATTATTAATAATATATTTGCATGGTTATAATCAGAAATAATAAATATACACGGATAAACCGATAATCATACATAAATCAAAAGGAAAATTTTACAACGTGTGCCGAACACCACTAACGCTGAACACCGCTGAATATTATTGAAAATTAAAAATCTTAAGGACTAGACTTATAATTAAAATTATTTTAAAAGAAAATTAAAAATTAGATTTAATAAATTTTTATATTTTTTTATAATATTTTTAATTGATATATTAAAATCAAATATCACAAAATATCATTAATATTAAAAATTAGATAAAAATACACCTTACCCTAAATTCCCTAAACTCTAACCTTTAACCTTAACCTAAAACTCTAAACCCTAAACCTAATTTTAAGCATGAGGGATTAAATAAGGACACCGAAAAAGCTCTGATATTTTTTTTTCTACTGTCGCTACTGCTATTGTTGTCGTCACCTTTATTTCCCTTTATTTACGGCAAAATCCAGACAATGAAATTAAAAAGGGAAGGATTAGGGTTTTAACTTTTTTTAGTGATTCAAAGTCAATTTCGTTTGCTTCTGTTTTCTGTAAAAAAAAATTATAACTATTCTGCAAAATGACTCTAAATGAATAGATTTGGCTCTTAGGTTGCTAGATTTATGGCTCCACTAGTTAAAATCAGTGTTCGGGACTATGTTTTTGTTGTTTATGGGGCTGTATTTGGGCAATCGAGAGATGCAATATTGGTCAGAAAGACACCTGATTCACACTTGACCCTGCCATAGATTTGGAGGTCTTTTATGTAGGCGGCAACGACGGTAGCAGCGGCGACGACAGTAGTAGAAGAAAAATAAATTATTTGGGGTTAAGGTTTTTTGATATTAAGGATAAGATATTTGATTTTAATATATTAATTAAAAATATTAAAAAGAAATATAAATGTTTATTAAATCTAATGTTTAATTTTCTTTTGAAATAATTTTAATTATAAATTTAGTCCTTAATATTTTTAATCTTTATTAATCAATTTAATAGTATTCAGTGGTGTTCAACGTTAGAGGTGTTCAGTGGGACGTACGTGATAGACTCATCCAAATCAAAATAACTTTAGACGAAATTTATAATCAAATGTAAGAAGTCTAACTCAGTAAGACTCGTAATATTAAAAGACACAAAATTTACCAACTTTACTTCATTGGCTATTATACAAATTATTTGATCTATATTTTTTAATGAATTTTCATAAAAGAAACATCTTAATATTACGCTTCCCTTCTTCATATTGTAAATTGTACAAAAAAAATCAGTATTTATAAATCATTCAAAATAAATTAATGAAACAATTGATAAAAAAAATCTTACAAGTCACAAGTTACATTAATTTTTTAAATATATTTTTTAGAGTGAACTCGAGTTTTATGGGAGTCGAGTTCTTTATTAGGTTTGTTGGCTTAAATTTTTTTGTTAATAATTATTTTCTTTACTAAAAATCTAAGCTAAGAGGCCTAGTGAAGAACTCGACTATCAAAAGAATCGAATTTCTTATAAAAAAATGTTTTGAAAAATAATATTGTAATAAATAAATTTAAAAATTAGTGACTTTTTAGACTATATTTTAATTTAAAAAATAGTTACTATCATAAATTTAAAGCTTTAAAAATAGTGCTTTAGCTGTTTTTAAAGAGTACCCTTTAAACCTTAATCATAAATTTCACTAAATCTTTTTCTATGAAGTAACAATTAATAAGTATGATTATAAATACAATAACAAATAGGATTATATATTGAGTGGAAAATAAAATTTCCACAAATAAGGTTAGAATGACAAGAGTTCAATTAATTTATTTTTAGATTTTTAAATATATTAAAAAGATAGTTATAATCATTTTAACCATGTTTGTGTAATTTTTATTCTTCATTGATATTGTATCAAATATTAGTCCTAACAAATAATATATTTAATGATTATATCTTAAAATCAAATAAAACATTACACCACATAATCACACTGAAAAATAATATATATATATATATATATATAATTCTTTTAAATCTCTGCTCACCCTTTGTTGTCTCAGTGGTAAAGGATGATGTAATTCATCCAGGTGATTCGGGTCTGAGCACCAGCTTTGCACGGTCTGTGTGTTTTATTAAAAAAGACTAAGAATGTTAAACATATGATATCCTTGTATCACACCAGCATATTCAAAATAATTATTCTAAATCTCTAAATCATTTTTTCAAAAAAAAATCTCTAAATCTCCCTTAACCATAAGGTCAGGAGTTTGATTCTTATACTAATGGAAATGGAGTACATTTCATAGCCAGTCGTTTATCTCTTATCGAGAACACCCGCAACAAGGAGATTAGTCACTATTATCGGCGGTAAATACCTTAGCTCAAATAAAAAATTATTGTACGCTTAACTACCTTCAAAGTATATAACTTTTTGAATATTGTAATAGCAATTATGAAAAAGAACCCTTAAATTAGCATTTTACATAATCATTTTTATAAAAAAAATAGAATAAAAATAAAACAATAATAAGAGCATATTTTCTCCAAACAAGTGTTTTTGATTCCACACCTTATGGAGCGACGTTTCAAACAAAGGGAGCCGCCTGGTTTTTGTTTCTTCCTCTGATTGGCTTAGGTTGTCCATCTTTGCCAAAATAATTGGTCTAGATGGATCTCTAAACTTTTAAATAATTAAATTCCATCCTAAACTTTAGCTCTCATTTTAAGCTGATCCCCAAATTTTAAGTATTTCAGTTTCAACTCCAAAATATGACCCACATTTTAAATTAGTTCTTAAACTTTTGAACATTCTAATTTCATCCTCAAACCATCGTTTATATTACATCATATTATTACACAGTACTCATTGGTGTTCACATGGATGTTAATAATTTTTATAACGATTATTAACATGAGATATGAATAACATATATTTACAATTTGAGGATGAAATAGGAACATCCAAAAGTTTGAGAATCAATTTAGAATGAAATTTATAGTTTTGGGATGAAATTGGAATGCTCAAATTAGGGGACCAATTTAGAACGAAGGTCATAGTTTGAGGATGTATTACAATACTTAAAAGTTTTAGGATCAATTCAGAATGTGGTTGATAGTTTGAGGACATAATATACAATTAACTCATTTTTTAACATCACCAATATTGGGTAAAATTACCCGTTGACATTGTTTAAGAATATAGGGGTAAACCCATTATCTTCTATTTTCTTAGTTAATGTTACATTTCCATGGGAATGTTACTTTTTAGACAATCATGTACCTTAAGCTTATAATGATTTTTTGGGGGTCAATTTAAACCTTTAAACAAAATAAAATAATAAATAAGAATTTTATTAATTATATTAAAATATGTGAATTTTCTTTTTAAATATTATTTAATAGAGTAAGTATATTAATAATATGTTAGATGTAAAATTTAAGTAGAGTTTAATGAATAGAGCTCTGTGAATTTTCATAACAATATATTCCGATTTAATATTGAGCTATGAACTAATATGCAAGCATATGTCTCATTTAAAGTAAGGTTATATTATTGTTCAAGATTCACCCATAATATTAAGTGTGTGACGTTGGTCAATTCAAATTACTGATGATATCGTTCGAGCCGATGCATCATATGCTAATCTTCTGATGAGATTGGCTAAAGGATGAACTAAAGTATTCATGTACTTTTAGTCTTTTACATTAGATTTACCTAAAAAATCACAACACATTTAAAAGAATAAAACATTTAAACAATATAATAAAATCTTAAATATGGTAATATATTTTATGAAATAATTATTGATATTCAACTTACTGACTGGTTAGTTTGGATAGAATATTACGTTACGGGACGACACTCTAACTCAATTTCTATGTTAAGAATGTTAGAATACAACAACTACTTTGTACTCGAATAAAATATTAAAAAACATAATAAAATCTCAGAAATATCTTGATAGAGTTCAGAGGTGATAAAGATAGAAGTTCTAAATATTTGGGAATCCATGTTGAAGTCCTACAATGTATAAATATAGTGTGTGAATTCTTTGTTCGAATTCATATATATATATATATATATATATATATTAATTGCAATTACATTTATTCAAAAAGCGGATGATGTTTATCTTAGGAGGCACGAGTTCAAATCGCTTTGTCTACAAAGTGTATGTACATTGTCAAATGGTTAAGAATATGTATGAACAGATACTACCTTGTAATCACCTTTAGACTATTCAAAAAACATTTATTCTTATAGTAAAATTTGACTATTATAGTATTATTTATAATTCTAATGGTAAATTATTTTTGTTGTACTCCCGGTTCTATAGGGCTTTGTCTTGACTAATTCGGATCGACTCGCGTTACACACATAGTCTTGGTAGGTGACTCTTCCAGCGAGAATCTTTTGTATACACAATGTCTCAAACTCGAAATTTACTTAAAATATAACTCTTCTAACAAGAATTTTTTGTGTACATAAAGTCTCGAACCTGAAATTTATTTAAACATACAAAACTATGATTAGGTAAATTATGATTTGTAATTTTCAAGTAAAAGGGACAAAAATGATGAGTGGGCAGTCCAAAAATCCAAGTGGTGGCATAAATTAAATGCATGGTTCCTGGCTAGTTATAGTACATGTCTATGTATCTCGGTTGCGATAAGTAAATACCCTGAAGTTTTCTTATTTATTGCCATCCTATTAATATAAATGCAAACTTTTGAAGCTTATTTATTTCTACTCAGCTACAAAATTTAAATTTATAAATACAATTTCACCATATTTTTTATTCATTTCCCTTGTGAATAATCGTAGAGTCGAGTAAGACATGCAAGTTAAATATAATATTAAATAAATTTGGTCATCTTATATTTACAGCAAAATGTTTTTTTGTCGATAGTAAAATATTTATCATCGATATAAGTAATTATTCTAATCTTTTCGTTAGGACTCAGAGTACTCTCATTAATAAATAAACAATTGGTCATAACATGTATTTTTATTCTTTTGGGTGAAGATCAAACCCTTGTTCTTCATAATTAAAGGATGAGATGAGCAACCATCACGCGCCACCAGTAGTGTATCTAGAAAATCAAGAATAAGATCCAAAATAATTTATTTTCTAAAACAAGTATGCGATTTTTTTTACTTTTACATATTAAATTTAAAGAAATAAGAACAGAATTCAAAGACACTTGAAATTGTTTCGAAAAAAAAAATACAGTTGCTCCCCTAAAAAATTGCATGCACCCGCCACTACACGACACTATATCTTACGGTATACAAGAAAATATTTTAACTTATTGTACAATTATATATTAAATGATGAGATGACCAACCATCACACGACATCAATAGTGAATCTAAAAAATCAATATTTTTTTCAAAAATAGGTATGCAATTGTTTTACCTTTACACTTTAATTTAAAAAAAAATAAGAAAGAAATTCAAACAAACTTAAACTTGTTTCCAAAAAAAATAAGAAAGAAATTTAAATAATCTCTAGAGCAAGTGATTAAAGCTCTCAGTTGACATCATCTCCTATTTTTCAGGTTATGGGCTCAAATTTCAAAACCTAGAACAGATATTTTAACTCTATAGTAGAATTATTTATCTAAATTAAATAAATAACAATATCAGAAGTATTTTGATGGTGTTATTTATATTGTATTTTTTATAATATTAAATGTTTACAAATATAATTTAATATGTTATTATTTGAATTTGCTAAAGTGAATAGAATAAATTTAGGGTTATTTATTTCATACATTAGTAATGAAAAAAAAACTCTACAAACGTACTTAATTCCACTTTAAAACCTCAAAGTTCAAATCTTTAACTATAAAACCCTAAATCTGAACATTTTCTCATAAATTCTAAACCATAAATTTAAATCTTAAACTCAAAATCACGAACTCATAAATTAAACATTTAAATCTTAAATTAAACACACTTATTAAAAATAAATTTCTCACTATCGATAAATAAAATATTTTCTCATGAATTTAACTAAATTATTATTTCACCCGGGCCCGTTTTACAGCTAATACTTACTGCTGGAGAAAATTGGTTGTTGAAGCCATTCAAAACTCGGTGTTATTTGAAGATGGGATTTTAATTCCAGAGATTGAAAATTGAATTTCAAATAATATTTATATAAAATCCATGCTAAATGTTTATATGAGAGCTTTAACTTGTTCAAAATATATTTATATATGGGTTTAATATTTCGAGTGATTTTAGTGGGAAAAAATATTGTTATTTTTTAAAAATTTAGATTCGAACAGTTTATCTGTATAATATATGTGTATTATTAGGCGAAGATTAATGAACATATAATATCTTGTAATCATAACATAATACTAAAAAGAATATAATATTTTAAAACGATCAAATTTTTTTTGAACCACTTTGGTTCTTAACCTTTCAAATTTGTAAATTTTAAAATTAGCTGTCAAGTGAACTATCATTTCAGCACGTTAAAATTTTAACTAAAAAATAGTAATTTGATTTTTTTGATAAAAATGGTGATTTGTTAATTTTTAATGCTTGAGGGTTATATTATAAAAAATAGTCAAAGTGAAAAAAATGATAAAAGAATACTCGAAGTTACATTTATTATTATGTCTTTTTTTTTTAATGAAAGATGACGTGTTATTAAAACTAATTGATTAAAATGTAAATTGAAAGGTAGAAAATCTTGAATAAAACATTGAGCCCTTATTTGAGTAGGTTAAAAAACCTTAGGAATTTATTTGACTATTTTGAAAAGTTAGACATTCATTTGATTGATTTCAAAGGTTGAACATTTAAGTAACGCATAATACTAAAAAAATGTCTTTAACGTTATAAATGGCTCATATTCTTTAACTTTAGGAATTTATTTGATTGTCATTTCGGCTCATATTTTTTTGTTTAAAAATAATTTAGCCTTTAACGTTTCATTTTGAGTCAAAATAGTTGATCTACGGATAAAAACTGTCAATCAACCAACAATAAAATGACTTGAAATGGTATGAAAAAGCTACATAGCAGTGCTCGTCGCGATAGCAGTGTCATATAGACAAATATACTAACTTTACAGAATGACACATCAATCAAAAAATAATTTTATAAAATTGTATAAAATATAAAATATTTTTCTTCTGATGTGTCATCCTGCTAGGGGTGTAAACGAGCCGAGTCGAGCTCGAATTGTGCTGAGCTCGACTCGAAAGCTCGCGAGCTCAAAATTATTGAGCTCAAGCTCGAACTCGAAATCAAAAATGAAACTCGAACTCGAACTCGAAAAGCTCGAAAAGCTCGAACTCGAAAAATCGAAAGGCTCAAATTCTAAAAGCTCGAAAAGCTCGAACTCGAAATATTCTCAAACTTATGTAGGAGCTCGATTCAAGATTAAACTCGAACATGAACCTTAAGTGCATGAAGACTTAATATATTTTAAATTGAGTGGAGATTATTATATATATTTAATTTTAGTTATTGAAAATCTCAAATATTATGTCTATTATTACTAGAATATTTTTTTAAAAAAAAATTAAATAACTTAAAACTAAATTTTATTAATCAATTATTTTTTAAAATAAAAAATATATATTTAAATATTATTTTTCGAGTAGCTCATGAGCTTTTCAAGTCGAGTATCGAGTAGCTCGACTCGGCTCGTTAAGAACTCGAGTCGAGTTCGAGTCGAGTTCAATCGAGTCGAGCTTTGACCGAGCTTTGACCGATTCGATCTCGAGTAGCTTGCGATCTGTCTCGTATCATTTACAGCCCTACATCCTGCCAAGTCATTTCAAGTTGTTTATCGTCAGTTGACTAACAATGTTCATTATAGAGGGGTCATTTTGACCCAAAATAAAATGTTGAAAACTAAATTAATTAAAAAATAGAGACTAAAATAACAATTCAGTCAAACATTAGAAGCATTTTTTAGCAATATGTAAACAATCTATTAAAAAAATGTAAGATCATTATTTGAATGTATAATCTAAAAACAAAACAAAAATACTACCATATCTATATATATTATCAATTTTGTTGGTTCTACTCTTATATAATAATTTTTATCCCGTAAAGCGTCTCGTTTGACTAGAAACAAGAAGATTAAGAAGGTTTTTAAATTTTTGATGATACACTAATCTCCATGAAGGTTTTATTTTTTTCTTTATACATTTGTATGAAAAATTTATTGGATTAATCATTTCCTTTCTCTTTTTGATGTATTGTATTTGCAATATCTTTCATAATGATTGATAAAATTCAGGTCTCATTGTTATAAAAATGGTATAGTCATGAATAAAGCCAATATTTAATAAATAACAGTTCAAACCTATTGAGTGTTAACGATAGGGATGGGTACGGGTCAGGTTTTTGGCCCACCTGCACCCGACCCGAAAATAAACACTCTAAACCCGCTTCCGACTCGACCGACCTATATAAAATAAATTAAATTTAGGGACTTAATTGTAAAAAAAAGTAATTTTAAAAAACTTAATTGTAAAAAAATATAATTTAAATGACTAGATTATAAATAAAATTTAATTTTAAGTACTTAATTATAAATATTTTTAAAAAATTTAGGGAAAATTACACTATTAGTCCCGGGTCAGATATTTTCCACCATAAACTCGACCCGACCTGACCCGAGTTTACACTAAAAAAACCCGACCCCACCGAACATGACACCAATTTTTTCATTAAAAAATCTGACTCGATCGGCCCGGGTCGGGTCAAAACCCATCAGGTCCGGATAAAATTTCCATCCCTAGTTAACAATGATAAATGATAGTATTGTTCCTCTAAGAAGATTTAGATTCTAACAGTGAAGTTTGAGCGGTGTATTTTGAAAATATTAAAAATAAAAAAATATGTATTACTAGTTGGTTTAGTGAGATGAGGTGCTATATCCCTTAAGTATGGTTAGAGGTTCAAATTCGAACGTTATAAATAAAAAAATGAATTGAGGGGATCGTCTTGATAATCAACCTTTATACAAATTAATTTAAATTAGTCGGCTAATAAAATAGAAATCAGTAGTTAAACAAAAAATATGATTCGAATTTTTGGATGGACAAAAAAGGTAAAAACAAAAAAAAAAGTAACGGTAGATAGTTGCATTAGGAATATTAGGAGGGAATTTAATATTCATTAACTACTAGTTGTTAATACTCAGTCAAGTGGAGAGGAGAGCAGTGCACTGTCCTCAGTCTCCACTGTCACGTGACATAAATCCCTGATTTCGAGATACAAATCTTCGGTTCGACTCAGTATCCACCGGTTCAATCACCCTTTCCTCCAGTTTTCTCGGGACCACATTCCACGTGTCGAATTCTCAAACCCCAATCTTACGCGGCGTCTCGTAAAATATCTCTCGGCCGCCGGGAATATCGACGTCGCCGATATACCCCAGCCTCCCGCCGTTCAGTGAAAACCTGTATTTTTTTTTTAAATTAAATTAATAAAAAAAGGATATTTGGGGATTTAGTTGAACCGGGTGAACCAATTACGGGTTTTGGGATCCTATAAAATAGCTAAAAACTTTCCATTTACACTTCAAAAAAGAACTCTTCTTTATTCCCTCATCATTTTTATGGTTTCGCCTTGATATCTTTTGTTTGTTTTCCTGGAAAAAAAAGTAAATCATCAGAAAGTAGCTTGGATTCTTAGTCTCTTATCAGAGTTTAGATTCGAAAGTTACCCAGAATAGCAAAGCCGTGCTCTGTTTTAGTGAGTGAAGAAAGTGGTGGCGTGGCCATCTTCCGCCAAAGCTATTTTTTGCCTTTTCTTTTTCTGGGCTTTACTCTCTTTTCGGCTGCTTTTCCGTGCTGCTTGTGTGAGATAGCACACTCTTTGTTTGGGCTTCACTTTCCTTGAAAATTCTCGCTGTTTGGTAAACTTTCTGGATTAATGGTGGATTTTCTTTTCTTTTCTCAGATTATCTTTAACGTCTTCTTTCTCTTTTCAACCCTTTATTCTCCTCGTGTTTGGTTTCAAAAGGAATCTCGTCTTTGCCTCTTTTTAATTCACTCTGTTCTTACTTCACTGTTCACTCTCGATCTCAATGAGAAGAACTGAAAAATTCTGAGAAAAAAACTCCGGCGACGCTGCTTTATAAATGAAGAGGAGAATGGATGGTTTCCTTGTTCCTTCGATCAAATACACAGAACACCGCAATCAAACAACGCTGATTTCGCCGGTAATGAAGCGTCGGATTGTTCGGATTTCGGTTACAGATGCCGATGCTACTGATTCCTCCGGCGACGAAGAACGGGAAAGCCGGGGTTGTTCACGAAACAGAGTGAAGAAATACGTCAACGAAATAACTATAGAGTCGTCATGTCCGGTGAAAAGCGACGCCGTTTTGAGGAGTAAATCGTCAAAAAAGAAGAGGCCGGCGGTGAAAGTGCCGGCGGGGAAGAAGTACAGAGGGGTAAGGCAACGGCCGTGGGGAAAATGGGCGGCTGAGATTAGGGACCCGCTAAGACGTGTACGGTTATGGTTAGGTACCTATGATACAGCCGAGGAAGCAGCGAAGGTATACGACAACGCGGCTATTAAATTACGTGGGCCCGACGCGCTCACGAACTTTTCGACTGCCGAAGAAAAAACGATTCAAGTGAAAAACAGCCAAAAACCGTTATCCATATCTGACTACAACTCCGGCGAAGACTCTCACAACGGAAACCATTTCTCTCCGACTTCCGTTCACCGTTTCCCGTCGCTCTCCGCCGACGACGGCGACGGCGACACGGAAAGCTTCAAAGAGCCCCGCGAATCCGAGAGCCAGCCTCGGGATGTCGCGGACGAGTCTTGCTTTATATCGGGAGAGAATTTCTCAGATTTCTCCGATCATTCATCTTTCTTTCCGAGCGATATATTCAGCTCAGTGCCGGGCTTGTTCGACGATAATCCGAGCTTACACGATTGTTTTCTGAAAGATGATTCCGGGTACGTGTTTTTGAGTTCGGGTGGTGATTCCGAGTTCGGGTTCGGGTTCGGGTTCAATGGCTTACCGAGTTTGCAACGTGCCAATGATCAATTCCAAGATATTGGGGATTTGTTCGGGTCGGATCCTCCCGTGGCAGCTTGAGAGTGTTTCTCTGCCGATTCTATGTCAAGTTTTGGATCGGCGGGAACTGCAAATATCGGGTTGTTTTTTTTCAGTTTTTTGTTTTGTTATGATATTATTTAATTGTTTAAAATGTCGGTATTAATTAGTAAAAGTAATGAGTATTAAACTTCTCCGTGGTTGTAACGGTGACGGACGTGTTGGGCTACGTGTTGTATGCTGTGTTGTTTAATGTTTCTTACATTTGTAAAGCCACGTGTTCTTGTACTACTCAAGAGTCGAGACCGTTTCGAATGTAGTTTTAAATTAGTGTGTATTTGGTAATGGTTAAAAATTAAATCTTAATTGTTAATATCCTTTTGGTCGTATTAAATTTGTTCTTTATTAAATTTTTTACAGTAATTTTAATCTTATTAAAAAGAAGTTCCAAAGGAATATATAAAAAAATAAAGATAAACAACTTAATCAACCAGCTAAATTTGTTAATGAATATAAATACACACAAATTTTTCTTTATAAAATAAAATTATTAATGAGTAGGACCTTATGATTTGTATATAGGGATGACAGACGAGTGTAAGTTTGTGAATTTTACACCACACGTCGCAATTGGGGCAGGTGTGGATAGTGGGTAGCGGGCAGGTGTGGATGTAAAAAGTTATACCCGCCGTGGGTAGTGGATAGGTGGTGGTTTTAAGACCTTATCCGTCCCGCAACCGCCCACCCCACATCATACCCGCCATATAAATTTGGACAATTATGAATTTAAATATAATTTCACAAATTATTCTATAAATCTTGAAATTTTATAGGATATTTTTTGTGATTTATGTTTTGTGGTTGTTCTTGAATTTATGTTTTATGTGTATGGTTGCTGCCAGGCGGGTACGAGATGGGTAGTGAGTATTCAATTGGGTGGTAGGTGTGGGGATGGATTTGAGAATATCACCGCGTCGGCGGGTGTGGATTTGAAAATTGTACCCGCCGTGAGTGGTGAGTAGGTAGTGGATATGAAAATTTTAGGTGGGTATGAGGATGGAGAGGGGGTATCCACACCCGCCCCGCTCGTTTGCCATCCCTATTTATATATTTTTAAATAAAAAAAATTGACCGAAATTCATTAATTTGTTGAATGGTAAGACGTGTTTGTTATCTTATTTTATTGATTCAAATCTCGAATTTTTTTAGAATGTAATTGTTTTTTATTTAATAGAAAAAAATCAAAAGATAAATAAGTGAAGTATTCTCCGAAGAATTGTGTAACAATGCATTAGACATTGATACTAATGAAATTTATAGGGCACAATTAGATCTGCTGAGGTGGATCTGCAAACCGAAAACAAAAGGTGGGCCGAAACTGGGCTTCACTCCAACACTTGGTCACCATGACATTTAAATCCCTCTGAAAATAGAAACCACGTGAAGGGTAATTATTCTAGACGTTTACGGTGAAAATTTAAAGATTGTACAATCTGTCTTAGTTTTAGGAGAGTTTAGGGTTTATGGTTTAAATTAGTGGTTAGAATTTACTGTTTATAGGTTAAAATATAAATATCTCGTTATATTAGTCTAAAACCTAAATTATAATTTTTAAACTCCAAATTATGATCATAAACCCTAGATTTTATTAATGTCCCTAAATTCTAAGCTCGTAAACTCCTAAACCCTAAAACTGATGCACTTATAGAAATTTTTAGTTTCCACTTTTAATTTATTGGATATAAATTCTATATAAAATACATAGACAATATAAATTATAGTTTGCATAAGTGTTTTTTTATGGTTGAGAGGTTTAGATTTTAAGATTTAAAATTTAGTGTTTAAAATTTAGAATTAGAGATTTAGATTTTAGATTTTATAATAACTTAGAATATTGTATTTTATTTTTCTTATTTGAAGGTTATATAAAGCTATTATTATGATAGTTTTTATTATCATTTAAATCAACAATTTTTTGAGATCAACTTATTTATCATATAATCAATAATTTTTATGTTATCTTATTTTGTACGAGTTTAAATTATATACTTAATAAAAAATAATCTTTTAAGTTATCCCAATAGTAGCCTCTTGTGGGCTAGAATGTTTGATGATTTTTAGAGTTTATGAACCCTTGATAGTTATTTTAGACAGACATGTAAACGAACACATGAGCCCCCAAAATAATAGAAAAAGTTTTTTTTTTTTGACAAATACTAGTTCTATTTCTACCTAGAAGGGGAGGGGAAAATTCCAGGGGAAGGAATGCTCGTGTTGGGTCTTGAACCCGAGACCTAATAGAAGGGGAATGGAATGGTGAGCAGCTCTGGCTAGGGGTGAGCTAAACTCGAATCGACTCGAAAAAATCGAAATTTTCGACTCGAGGCAAAAAAACTCGACTCGTCTTAACTTGGCTCGAAATTCCATAAACTCAGCTCGACTCGAAAAAATTTCAAATAAAGTTTGAGTTGTAAAATTGAAATTCGAATAACTCAATTTTTTTAGTAATTAATAGATTGATTTTTAAGTTCGAGTAGAGTCCCTCAATTTTTCTTAGTATATATATATATATATATATATTGATATAAAAAATATGAAGAAATATATATGCATAGCTTATATGATTAGAGAAATTCGTTTAAATTTGAATCAAATTGTACTATAACATGATGAATAATTACAATTAAATTTGTATAGGAACTCGAAAACTCGACTCGAATTTCATAAACTCGATTCGAATAAAAAAATTCCAAATAAAGTTTGAGTTGTAAAATATGACGTGTCAACTCGAATAACTCAAATTTTTTTAACTTGACTTGATCGAACGCTCACCCTAACTTTGACCAGCCGACCATCGAAGCTTGCTCAAAAAGAAAAACGTTAAATGATTAGTTATAGACTAATGATAGGAAAATTGAAGACAAAAACAAAATGTATATCGCATGAATTTGAATTATGATATTTTTTATTTAAAAAATTAGTCTATGATACACATAATAAATTAAGATTTTTTTTTCTTCAGAAAAGCCTAAGATTTTATTTTAATTAAGCGATACGAATTCAAATATTTTAATATTAAATTGGAACTTTTTTAATGGGTTTTATTTTGATGCACAAGCTGTGTAAATTTTTTTTACACATTCCTTTTATAAAATTTAAAATCTAAATCACAAACCCTAGCAACCTAAAATCTAAGCCCTAAATCCTAAACTCTAAATTCTAAATTCTACCCATAAACCTTAAATTATATACCCTACATACTAAACCCCTAAACCCTAAACTAAAACCCTAAACCCTAAACTCTAAAATTAAAGGGCTTGTGTAAACTAAAGTTTACACAGCTTGTGCATCAAAGTATTTTCCTTTTTTAATATATGGAAAATACTTTGATGCACAAGCTGTGTAAACTAAAGTTTACACAAGCCCTTTAATTTTAGGGTTTAGGGTTTTAGTTTAGGGTTTAGGGGTTTAGTATGTAGGGTATATAATTTAAGGTTTATGGGTAGAATTTAGAATTTAGAGTTTAGGATTTAGGGCTTAGGTTTTAGGTTGCTAGGGTTTGTGATTTAGATTTTAAATTTTATAAAAGGAATGTGTAAAAAAAATTTACACAGCTTGTGCATCAAAATAAAACCCTTAATATATATTTGAAATATCTTCATATTAAATTACTTTGTTACCCTTTATGTATCATTAAACCTAATTTAAATTGCTAGTTCTTTTCCTCTCTCACGTTGCAGCGCCGCCGCCAATTTACGCGGACGATATCTACCCACCAGCTCCCAATTTCCACAGGTTCGTTTTTCATAATTTTAAACCTAGCTGTTGTTCTAATGATATTACTATTTTCCGTCTTTAATATGATAAGTTCTGAATTAGTGAGCTAAAATGAGAGGATTCGAGTTAATTTTAGTGATTGAACTTGTAAGAAAGAAGGGTTAAGTTTTGAGCGTGAGTATTAAGTGATAGCGCTTGATTTTGTGGTCATATTGTAATTTGAACCAAAATTAACTCATCATAAACAAATTTGTAAAATTTCAATTTTTATTATAGGTCATATAATGTGGGTAACTGCGGCATTAACATAAATTTTAAAAACATTTACGAACGCATTTTCGGTCGCGTCGCCTTTATCATGGTTGTGAATATAATAGCCGCGATCGTGGTTGTGTACTTTTTTTTTAAAATTTTAATTTGGTGCTTAATTAATTTGTAATTCTGAGGTCAGTTAAAGATTTATTGTAGGTATATATATAAATGAATTGTATTTTAGCTTTTACAATTGAAAATGTCATTTTGTTATTTTTAAACTAAGAATTTATTGCAAATTCAGTTTGAACAACTTCGCAAGATTTACATAGTGAAGACCAGAGATTTAAATTTCGATCGCGGTTTGTGGACATAATAGAGGCTATTGCGGTTATAAAAAGTTTATGAGTGTTTTCCAACACTTATTATAAAATATAATAATTATAATTATAATCATAAAAAGTTACGTTAATAATTTTTAGAGTGTTTTCAAACACTTATGAACTTAGATTACTGAAATTAAAGTACTACATTGAACAAAAATAAAATGTGCACTTTAAATTAAGAAAAATTCAAGGATTGAAATAACAAAGATAAAAAGTGGCATGGCTAAAACGAAAATTAACCTATACTCTTAATAACACGATGTCTCATAATTTAACCTTTTTATTTATGGGATTAAACCATAGCCGTCGATTTCAATTCGAAATTCTTAATAAACTTTTTTTTTGTCAAATTAATGGGCTTTTCTTAATGTCTTTCTGTAATTGGATTCTCATACCCCAAGATTTTTTAATGGTAATAAAATAAAATTATAAGGTTTAGTAGGCAAATGGATGCACAAACTAGATTCTCTTTTTTTAGTTAGGTGCTCAAATTATTTTTCGGATCAAATTGAGACCTAAAATTTCATTTTGTGACTCTTTTAAAATTCGCCGTTAATTTTTTTCGTTAAAGGACACATGTCACCTTAAAAAACATAAAATTATATTAAAAATAAACAATATTAATTAATATTAAAAAACCTCTCAATTTTCTAAATTTTGCAAAACAACCCCAAATTCCAAAATCTCTAAACCCCTAAAATATAAATTTCGATTTGGGCCGATTCCGCCGTCGATTGCCATGTCGCCGTCCACCAAATCGGTTATTGGACCATCACGACCATTCCTCCACCACCTCGTCGCCGGAAATTAACTGACGCTGTTCAAATCGACGAAATTATCGAATAGTTCTTTCGAACGATTCACGACGAACAACGACAAGAGGGGCGACGAACGACATGTGTGTTGTTTGGTGAGAGAAGGGCGCTTCATTCCGTCACCGGCAACGCGGCCGACAGCGACGAGAGTGGTCAGGTTTAAGGGGTTTAAAGATTTGAAGACTATTTTGAGAATGTTTGAAACTTTCATGATACATTGTTATTTTTATTTTTTATTAATTTTATTTATTTTTAATATAATTTTAGATTTTTGTGGAGGTGACACATACGGTAAACCTTAAATAGGTCACAGAATGAAACTTTATGTCTTAATTTAGCCCGAAAATTAATTTAGACACGAAATTGAAAAAAAATATAATTTGAGCACCTATTTGACGGTTTAGATTAATATTAATAACAAAACCTAAATCCTCCTCATTCTGCGTTTTCTCTTTGGCTTTCAAACCCTAAAAGGGTAGTTTTCACGCCGTCGTCATCAGACCAGCATCTAGAGCCGTGGGATTTCACCTCTTGCCGTCGGCGCGCCGTTAATCCCCTCTCCTCAACGTCGACCAATTCTCTCCCTGTAAGTCTCATCAGCACGCCTCCTTTTACACTCTCACGCTCACCCTTATCGCCCGCCCATGGATTTTTTTAGATTTTACAGTAACGGTAGAAAACGGGGATAGCGGCCCGTTACTACCGTTTTTACCGCTACCCGTTGCGGCCGCGACCCACCGTTGTTTTTGCCGATAGCGGTTTCGGCCTGCGGCGTTACTGCTAAATAGCGGCCGCGGGCCGTTTTTTGAAACCCTGGGCATGAACAGCTCTTCGTTTTTCATTTTTTGATTTGAGGTAGCTGCTAATATTATGATTGAAAAGTGAAATTGATTATTTAGATTCAGTTTTATTGATTTTTTATTTATCAAGTTTAATTAGTATAAAAATTGTATATGTGAAAGCTTAATCAAGCTGGAGCTTCTGCTTGTGTATGGAAATCGGTATATGAGCATAATTTAATAAGAATGGGTAGTTTGATTATATTCCCGGTCGAGCCTGAGTTTAGAAAATTTTATGCGGTCAAGCTTGAGCCGAGTGTCATGCCCGAGTTTCGAATCGAGCTCAAAGAAGGGCAAGTTTATGAGATATCTGTAGAATTTTTTATGGTTCAAGCTTTTCCTTTGAAATGCAGCGGCAGCCGTCAAGGACGGGTCACCTAGGCTCAGACCTCTGTTTTTCTCTCGTTAGCGGTTTTAGCGAAAAAAGATGAGGAAGCTAAAGTTTCATGAGAAAAAGCTGTTGAAGAAAGTAAATTTCTTGGAATGGAAAAGAGAAGGTGGCCACCGAGAGAATCAGGTTATGCACCGTTATCATGTCACTGGTCGTGACGATTATAAGAAGTCAGTAATTTCTCAGTACTTCATTCTTCAATTGAGTTAATTGTTGATTTTAGGTATGTGTGTGTATATATATTTGTTAATTATGGTGGGTTAAAATTGAAAACAGATATTCGAGTTTGTGCCGTATGGTGCAGAAGTTGGTGAATATATTGAAGCAGATGGATCCCCGAGACCCTTCTCGAATCGAGATGACCGATTTGCTGTTAGAGAAACTGTGGGTATTTCTTGCTTGGAATATGATTTAGTCGTAGTAGTCGAAGTTTAATCAAAGTTCTGTTTTTTGCTGCTTCATTCCAATTTTATATTTCTTTCAAATAAATTTTCATGTTGTTAACATCCAGAAAAACATGTAATCTTTTTAGGGTAGTGTTTGTCATTGTTTTCACGTTGGTGCATGCTTTAGAACATGAATTTAGTCTAAGATCAGGATGTGAGATTCCGGAATTGTTGTCTCGAGCTTTTGCACATCTTACACAAAAGACTTGATTCATATATCATTTCCCTATCGTTGGCAGATACAATATGGGCGTAATCCCAACCAGGAAAAGCTTGGCTCTATGCGATCGGTTATCGGTATCATCTTTTTGTAGGTAAGCAAATGCATATTCACTAATCAGTAATCAGTGATGTCGAACGATGTACATATGAAAGGATGGACCGGAAATTTCTTCACGTGCCTTGCTTCTTTCATATGGTTACTCCGTTATATTCTCTAATTGCAGGCGTAGGCTCTCAACTGTTTTGGTGCACCAAAAGTTTGCAGAGCACTTAAAAGAAGCAGTCACATATATCGAGCAGGGACATATTCGAGTCGGTCCTGATACAGTTACGGACCCGGCATTCCTTGTAACAAGGAACATGGAAGACTTCATTACATGGGTAGACACATCCAAGATACGCAGGAAGGTGTTGGAATACAATGAGAAGTTGGATGATTATGATGCCATGAACTGAGATGAAATGTAGACCTATGTTTAACCTATAAAACGATATTTTCGGGCATTATTCGGCCTATTTAGACTCGTTTCCGAGGCGTAGGCCAGACTCTTATGTTGGATTCCATGTTGCTGTGAACTTAGAGACACTTGAGATCATCGAATGATATAGGTGTCTCATTTTGCTTTTTTGTTTACTATATTTCCATCCCCTTTCTTGAGTGAATAGGGGCATTTTTCCTAATACTTTTTTTTATTTAACTCGAATACCCTTCGAGTAATCTAGTAGGAAAGAGAATGTTGTTATTTTTAGGAGATTCAGAATTTTGGACTGTTTATCTGTAAGGTGTCTTATTTAAAAGTTCAGAAAAAGAATAGATATTATCATTATATCACACTAGAAGTTAAAAAAAAATAGAATAGAATTTTTGTTTATTGTTAATCTTTTTATTGAAATCAAGGTATCTATAATAATTAGCATGATTATCTATTAATTTTACAATTAAGACACGTCATATAATTTTATTATAAATTAGTCACTCTGTTGAGGTAAAATTGGAATAAATGTATAATGTGACTTAGTATAATAACAATTTTATTCTTAAAATTTGTATATTTTATAATCTTGATTTGAATTACTCTAAGCTTGGTAGAGTGATGGTGTTTACTAGTAGATAATTTTAGAGTTATAATAGGTATGTTTTATTTGTTTGTCGATTGTTTAATTGTGAAATTATGTGTTTATCGAGCTATTTTATCTACCGATTATCAAGCTGATGAATATATAGACTACAAAAAGTGGTGTTTCAAAAGAATGTAATATCAAAAATTTTAAATACGAATAATTAAATTTAGTAAATTATTTCAAAAGAATCTAATAATAAGCGTTGAAAAAAATTGGATTCTAAGAGTAGGCCTCTAATAATAAATATTAAAAAAATTAAATTTTAAGAATAAACACATTATAATAAATATTGGGAAAAAATTGAGCCTATAATAACGGTTATTGAAAAAAATTCCCCCAATAAAAAATATTAAAAAATAAATTTTAAGAGTAGACCCATAATAACAATTATTGAAGTAATAATAATTTTAAGACTATGCCCCTAATAACTATTATTTGAAAATAAAGCCTCTAAAAACAAGTATTGAAAATTTTTAACATCATATTTGGACCATGAATAACAAGTATTGAACAATTTAGACGTCTAATAAAAATATTAAAAAAATAAATTTTAAGAGCAGTCCCCTAATAACAAATATTAAAAAAAAAAATTTTTAAGGGTCGGTCATAATAACAAATAGCAGGAAAAATATGAGCCTCTAATAATAATCATTTTAAAAAATTAAGCCTCAAATAATAAACATTAAAAAAATTAGACCACTAATAATAAATATTAAAAAACAGTCACAAACAATAAGTATTGAATAAATGAACATTTAATAACAAATATTAAAAAAAAACTATCATTATAGCTCAATTATGAGATGACTAATAAATATTTAGAGTAAATGATTTTTTTTAATTAAGAATAATAGACTCTATTAATAAATATTATATTTTAAATATATATATAATAAAAAAATATAAATAGTATGACATGTCATCTCTCGTGATTATTCTTAGGGCTAGCCCTGATATCTAGCTTAAATTCTTTAAAATTTAATTCTAAACTCTAAAATTTTAATACTAGACCTAAATCGACCATGAGACTCTACCTTAAATTTTTTAAAATTTAACCATAAATCTAAAATCTAAACCTTAAAATTTTAATATGAGATTTAAATAAGAGCACTAAAAAGATACAAATCCGAATATTAACTAACCAACGTTGTTTCAAAGTCATTTTTGCGGCAACGCAACGGTCATATCGTTGAAACTGCAACTGTTTTTATAAAGAAGAAGAAGGAAAAAGAAAGCTAAAATAGCGGGAACACGTTTATACAAATACTGCAAAGAAATCGAGGTCGTGTTTACAGTTTATTGGAGGAAATAAACCAAACCTTAATCCTGCTTCAGTTGTCCTAAAAAAGAACATTATTGTTGTTGTTGTTGTGTTCTCCATTGATCTCCTGTTTTTTTTTTTTAATTTTCATCACAAAAAATATATTTTCCTTTTTGGAGGGATTTACGTTGGTTTGCTTTGATGGTTTCTGTTTTACATGAAAATTTTGTTTTCTGAAATTACAAAGAAATCAAATTAAGAGGAAAAAAAACTCTGGGTTCTGTGTTCTTGGCTTGAAACGGCCAGCTTTATTTTCATTTCCCCTTTCTTTTTCTTTTTGTCATTGTTAATTGTTAATTGTTTGTTTTATGTTCTTTTTTCTAGGGAATAAAGATGGGTTTTTTTTTTCATAGATAAAATCGAAGCGTTTGGATTGTAAGAATCCAAAGGAATAATTTCTATCGTGGTTGTCTGAATTGGGTTGGCATTGGATATAGAAATTTATCAACAACAGGTTTGTATTTTGTATGAAGCTGAAGCATTTCTTCGTATCTTTTTTCGAACCGATTATGTGTTTGATTAATGTCCTCAATGACAACAATCCGAACAATGATGTTTGCAGATCAGAAGAGATTTGGGGCTGTTTGATTCTGGTGTCTTAATATCCAGAATTCGGACAGCGCCATTTGTGTTTTTCGGAACTTTTTATAGCAATGGAGGAATTCAGGCAAATCGGTGAGGTGTTGGGAAGTTTAAGAGCTCTCATTGTCTTACAAGACGAGTTTCAAATCAATCGACGACAATGTTGTCTGTTGTTGGATGTCTTCTGTCTGGCTTTCGATGTAATCGCCGAAGAGATCAGGCTGAACCTTAAGCTCGAAGAAAAGAACTCGAAATGGAGTCCCCTCGAGAGCCCGTTGCGAGAGCTTCAAAGGATCTTTAAGGAAGGCGAATCGTATGTGAGACAATGTATGGACAAGAGAGATTGGTGGGTTAAGGCAATCAATCTCCATCAAAACAAGGACTCCATTGATAATCACATCCACAATGTGCTTTGTCATTTCCCGGCAGTCCTCGAGGCGATCGAGATGGCCGGGGAGATTGCAGAGCTCAACCGGGATGAGATACAAAGGAGGAGAGTCACACTTGCAAGGAAGTATGATGTTGAATGGATTGATCCCAAACTTTTTCAGTTTCGGTTCGGGAAGCAGTACTTGATCCCTCGAGAGATTTGTAGCCGGTTCGAGAGTGCGTGGAGGGAAGACCGATGGAGCCTTGTCGAATGTCTGAGGGAGAAGAAGTGTTCGGGATCGTTAACGAAAAACCAAGATCAGCTAGCAGGCTTGTTGTTTCGAAAAATTATTGAATCAGAGGCTTATAATGGTAAACTTTTCCCCGGTTCGATCTTGTATGCAGGAGATTTCCAAGTAAGGCGAAGATTCGGACAATATAAGGAAATCCAATGGTTGGGAGATAGCTTTGTGTTGAGGAGCTTCTTCGGGGATGTTGAACCGTCGTGTTCCGAAATCTCGACGTTGCTTTCGCTTACTCACCCGAATATACTGCAATACCTTTGCGGATTTTACGACGAAGAGAAGAAAGAAGTGATGCTTGTTCTCGAGCTCGGGAACAAGGACCTCGGTTGTTACTTGAAGGAGAACTATGGCTCGAAAAGACGGATCTTGTTCCCGCTTCATGTTGTGGTTGATCTTATATTTCAGATTGCAAGAGGAATGGAATATCTGCATTCAAAGAAGATTTATCATGGAGAGTTGAACCCTACTAACATCTATATAAAAGCTAGGAACAACACTGAAGGTTATTTCAATTTGAAGATCTCGGGTTACGGTTTATCCGATGTCAAGCCTCGTTCGTCCCCGAACGCATCCCCGAGGAGTGTTGATCCCAACCCTTCCATTTGCTATGCTCCGGAAGTTATGTTAGAACTAGAGCAAACATTCAGTGGCTCCCCCGTTTTGAAGTACTCGGAGAAGGCCGATGTGTACAGTTTCGGGATGCTTTGCTTCGAGCTCTTGGCCGGGAAACCGCCATTCGAAGGATATGGAGAGAAGATGGGTAGAAGTATCATTGCAGGGGAGAGGCCTCTTTTCCCCTGCACAGCGCCAAAATATCTTGTTAACTTAACGAAAAAGTGTTGGCATATGGATCCGAATCAGCGCCCGAGTTTCTCATCAATTTGTCGGATTTTACGCTACATCAAGAAGTTCCTTGTGATGAATCCGGACCATGATCATCCCGAAATGCAATGTCCTATTGCAGACTATTGTGAGATAGAGTCATGGTTTGCAAAAAAGTTCACTGAAAATGGGACTTTCAATCCACTTTCAGTTGCACAAATCCCATTTCAAATGTTTGCGTATCGGCTTGCCGAAAAAGACCGAACTATTATGAACACAAAGGATAAAAACGGCGAGGTACCGAGCCAAGGGACCTGCACTTTCAGAGATGACAATGTTTCCATAGTAGATGATCCATTGGCAGGAACAAGTGATAGAACGTCCGTCGGTTCCGATACAAAATCTCGTGGTTCCGATTCCAAGACTGTTTATTGGGATGTCAAGTCAATCTACAGCGAGGTTCCGGAAAGGCGATCGATCCGAATTCGTTCACCCCCGAAGAGACAAATTTCCACCAAGATTCCAGAGAAGAAAGCTGTAACCCCAAAGAAAATCACTAACGTGAAGACCAAGAAAAGTCCAGGTCAGACATATATATATATATATATATATATATATACAGTTCATGTTACATATAAGATGTGGAGGATAATGAATTGAACAATTTATTCCATGATTGTAGGGGCACCAAATGGTCAATCTACTAGATCACCAACCTTGAACCGTGTTAACAGTACCGGGTTAGCCCGAGAAAGCCGATCACCATTCGTTACCGGTTCTTTCACCAGAACCCGGCAGCGAACGATGGGAGCAGCAGCAGGTCATATCTCAGATTAGCACCAATAATCAAAGAAAAGCACTCTCCGATCATAACTGGTTCCTTCAGTAGAGGTCGGAAAACGAGCAGAAACCGGCAACCGCGGGTCGATCCTCCTCGGATTAGTCCGATTAATCACCATAACAAACAAGGTTGTCTCGTGAATTACCATGATACATATTGAACATTGCCATGTTTTTCGTCATTTTTCTTTCATTTTTGTTACAAGTTGTAGGAATAGTGTGTACTATATATTAAGGTGAGGAATAAATAGCTTAGATAAATTACAAATGATGTAATATACCTAATTTTTTTATTTGTATGATTAAAGTACGGATAATTGTTCTATACACAAGCGCTTGTGGAAACTTTTTTACACAAGCGTCTTAATTTTAAGGGTTAGAGACTTCGTTTATGGTTTAAAATTTAGGGGTATAAGTGTAGTAGTTTTGAATTTAGGGATTGTTGATAAAATTTTGGGTTTAGGGTTAAAATTTAGGGTTTATAGGTTAAAACCTAAATCCCTACACATATTACTCTAAAACTAAACCCTAACCCTAAATTATAAATTCTAAACATGAACCCTAAATTTTAAACATTTACACTAAAACCCCTAAACTCTAAACCCTAAACCCTAACCCTAAACCCTATAATTGAGGCGCTTGTGGAAATAAAAAATTTCTACCGCCAGTGTATAGGATATTAATCCTTAAAGTACTAGACAAATAAAACATAAGTAATATTTTATAAATACTATATTATAAAATAAGTGTTCAAAGTTTAAACAATACCGTTTTTATTTGAAGTGTCTAAACATTTTAGTCATTTGCTCATCCCCTTGTATCCTGGTGGCAAAGGTAGATGTTCATCTTCCTTTGAGACCCATATTCGAGCACCAGTAATGCATATTGTGTGTGCTGTCTTTGAAAAGACTAAGAAAGTTGAACAGATGCTACTCTTGTAACCACACCAGTATATTAAAAAAACATAAAAAATTGAAATCTCAAAAAATATTCAAAATTTAAATTTTCTTTATATCAAATTGTTTCAATAACTATGTAAAATATGATATAATTTAATTTAAAACAGAGAAATAACATTATTTAAATAAAATTGAAATAATTATCACTAACGTATTAAAAACTAAATGTTTACAAATGTAATAACGTTTTTGATGAAATGAGAATAAAAAGTACAAAGTTTGCATTGGTCTAGTTTAACTAAAATCTAAATTTAATAATATATATATATGACATGTTAGAAAATAAAAGATATTGTCCAACGAGTTTATTTAAGTGATAAGTAGTTTAATATTATTTAAGTAAGTATTGAATTGGAGGCTTTGTATATGTATAAAATTTTTGTTAAAAGACCCACATTCTAAAATTATGTGTACGACGTATATCAGTCCACATTAGTCTGAACAAAACCCTTGAAATCGACAAAAGAAAATTAAAGACAATTAACGTATTGTGAAACTATGACAAAACAAAAGCAGGGCAAAGGTGAATTCGCTTAATGAATTCATATTTTATAACTTAATTTTTTAATTTTTTTTTTGTATCAAGTTATTTTTATGAAATTTGAATCGAGGTATTCGAGCTTTTATTCTAATTTAATTGTCAATATTTATAATGTTACAATACTAATTATTTTCAATTTAAACATATTTCTATAAGCTTATGTGATATACATATATATCCCTTCATGTTTTCATATATGATATGCATATATCAAGCTCAGTTGAGTCTAGTTGAGAGACTCAACTGAAACATGAAAACTGATCTACTAATTACTAAAAATTAAAATAATATAATTCTATTTTATAACAAACTTCATTTGAAATTATGGTTTAAAAATAGTTTTTTCACGTCTAAATCAAGTTGTAAAAATTCAAAATTTGCAAACCGAGTGGAGTTTTGGCTGCCCCTAATTCTAAATATACAAAATAATTCTTCTAAATGTAATGTGATACTGAATTCAATCAGTAAAAAAACAAACGATATTCATCATAAGACCTGTGTTCAATTCAAGGTGCGCGTTAATTGTGAAAAAGTTAAAAATATAAAAACAAATATATGTTATTATATTTAGACTATTGTCGAGAGGTGCGCGTGTATTGTCAAATAATGATTTATAATTTGTAAATGAGTTATCTTTAGGTTTTTCTCTTAGTTCTTCTTTGCCCCAGCGCCACAGCTTTTATTGTATTTGTTTTCTTGGCAGGTGGCCGGCAACTAATTTTAATACTGGTTATCGACCACCGGGTTCATTATTTTTATTTATATTTTAATAAGAATTTTTTGTCTTTGTGGTACATGTTTTCTCTGTTTTTGCGGCATGCTTTTTCTTTATTTTTGTAGTTCGTTTTATCTGTCGTTTTGGCATGATTTCAGCATACCTTAGCGGTCGTTTGGTGCTCGTACATATGTTCACATCGTTAGTTTCTGATTTTGATTCTGTCGGTGGTCATAGAAAGATAGATCCCCACTCAGTTGATGGTTGTTTGCCGATGTAATCAGACCTGAGCAGTGTAGCAATCTGCTTGATAGTTTGGTTCGCTCACCACTCCTTTTTCACCCCGTAAAGTGTCTCGTTTGAATAGAGACAAAGAGACTCAAGAAGGCTTCTGAATTTTGTCGATATGCTAATATCCATGAAAGTATTTACTTTTTATTGCATCTTTGGGTTTTATATGAAATTTCAATAGACCGGTCATATTATTCTTCTTTTTAGATGCGTTTTATTTAAAATATTTTTCATGTTTATTAATAAAATTCAGTTGTTATTGTCAAAAACAAATCTTGTGTGATACCAAATTTTGTTGCTCAAAATGCTACTAAAATGAAATAGTTTAGTTGTCAGTCTAAACTCATATCAATTTCCTAATTCAAGCACCAAAATGAGCTGGGGGACAACAGCTTTTATTGATATATTAATCAGTTAAGATCTGATTATTACTAATTTAATAACAAGTGTTTACTTTAAATACATTATTATCATTTAATAAAAAATAAATTAAGACAAGACAAAAAAACAAAAGCGCTGGACATCGCCCACGTGGCCTCATGTTGGAATCTAATCCAATTATATTCGAATCGACGAAATTATCGCGTTTATTTCGGCTAGTATAATCCTTTTTAGTGTAATAAAAGCCGAATTCAAAGGGCAATTGATTCAAAAGAGGCGCCAAAAATTTCATTCTCGGGGACCAGCCAGGGCCAAGACAAAGAAAATCAGTGAATAATTTTCTTATTATTTTCCCTTTTTCTTTCGATTATTTTATCAATTTTCACTGCATTTTGATCCGCAGAAAGAATATTCGCCTTCAGTTTCCAGGTAAGATTTGTTTTCAATCTAATTTTCTGATTAAAAAATAAGTTTGAATTTGATTCGGTTGTCGATGATTTCGGAATAGAAGACGAAGAGAAAATTACGTTGTTTTTTCAACGATTATTTTACGGAATTATATCTGTTAAATCTGCGATCGTATTATTCTATTAATTTCTTGATTCGTTTTCAAAATTAGTTGTATTCAGGTTGAACTATTAAATTGGGAACCACAGGATTTTCCGTCGTTTTCATCGATGCAGTAGTAATCTCATGATTTAGCTTAAAATTCGTGATTGATCAGCATCTGATCGTTGGGTTAAAAATTTATTGGCCGCAATTGTTATTTAATTTTTGAGATTCAAAGTTGTCAAGAAATGAGTGGGGACTGGCTGCTGTTGCTTTAGAATATGACATCTAAAGACTTATGCACCACTAGACATAAGCCCTATCTATGAATAATCTGGATTTATTAATGGAGTTCCCCTTTTTTGAGGGTAGGCCTTGTTGTAGAATAATTGTTAGATCCCTTAGCTGAAAGGAAGATTCCTAGATGGATAAATGTTTTCAGTACTTCAGGGCAAACAAGGTTTTTCCTTAAAAAAAGTATTAATTCGAAATGTGTTACTCGGACTTTGGATGAGTGTCGGATATGTGTATGCGTCCGACACGAGTGTGTTGAAATTTATAAGAGGGATGAACAAAGGGTAAACTAACTTCAATGCAATGACTGCCCCTAAACTGTTTTCAAGAACATGCATAAGTTTAGGATTTTACACTGTTTGAATGTATCAATGTCAAGTAATTATTAATGTTTGTTCCTTGTTGTGTTTGAGATGAAGAATGCTTTTTTTTAATCCATTTTTTTCGCCTGGGGACTCATTCATGAAATTTGCAGCAAATTTCATAGTGAGGAAGCAATAAAGCCCGGGAATGACCTCGGTGGATTTCCGTCATGTTCAAAAGTTTAAAAAGATGGAGAAAGTAGAAGTAAGTATAAACTACCAGAGTCCGAAAGATTGAAATCTTGTTGATATCATCCACGGTTACCTTCTTTTTATCGTCCTTTGCTGTGTCGCTTTGACTCCATTTTTCTTGAAGTGCACGTCTCTAATGATCTGGACATGGTGGACATACCCTCATAAGACATATCCATATTGGCACTTGTTCCGGAGTCCATGTATCGTAGATCCTCTTAGATTAATGGAGTCCAAGTATCAACCGGATGTCAACTTTTAATGTATGATCTCAGTCAGGTTATCAGTAGCCTATGGGCTATTCATTCCCTTCATTTTAATATAGTTTTGCTTCTTAATGTAAAGCTCAATGCATGCTTGTCTACATAAGTTATCTTGATTGAAGTAAGCATATAATGTTATAGATTAATGGACCATTACCAAGTCTGGTATAATTTTAGTAGTGACTAGACAGCTGCAAAGGTTGTCACCATGTCTGTCTTGTAATAATTTCCTTGCGCTGATGGAGAAAAAAATTCAAATTTCCTTGCGATAATTTGCTATTTTATTGTGATATTGTTTATTGTTTTGATGTATCAGATTCAGAAGTTCTCTGTTTTCCTTTGCAGATGTCGAAAAGAAAGTTGAAAGAATCTTGAAGCTCGTCAAGAGAAAAGACTTTCCTATTTCGAGGCAGAGCTTAAGGGACGGGCTGCAGACCTAGAGGAGCATTTGATTGGCTTGAAAAATGAGGTGGAATCTCAGCAGCTCATGAAAAGACATTTGGAAGATCAGCTTGATTGTAAGACAGCTGAATGTAAACTGCATGGAGAGACAATTAAGGCACTGTATCGGCAGATTCCGAAGGTTGGAGACGAAGTTACTAAATTCATGAAGCAAATCGAGGACAATGACAACGACTTAAAGTCTAAACTTGAGGATTCAATGGCTCAGATCATCAATCTGAAGGTAGAGGAGGACTATTTACATGACCAAAATGATGGGGTAGATGTACTGAAGCAGGAACAGGATTCCCTATGCTGCCAAAAAATCGAGTCAGAGACTCTGCTAGCGAGGAAATCTAAAGAAACCTCCCAGTATTTGATTCCAGTGAAAAACCCTGAAAGAGGAACTAGCAAGAAAGAGTGGTGTTGAGAAAATAATGGTAGAAGAAAAGGAAGGCTTGCAGATGCAGGTGATGGAGTTGGAATCTGAGGTGGACGTCCTTAGCAAGCAAAATAAATAAATTAGAAGACGACGAGCGGAGTAATATCCGCAAAATCAATCAATTGAGAGAGGAAACAAGTCGCCTAAAATGCTAAAATTCTAGAACTGGAAGCAGTGAAGCACTATTTCGGCAGAAAGACCTCCAGCTTTCGGCTATTCAGGAGGATTAGAAAGTAAACGGCTTGAAGAAACTGTTCAGACCATGACCTTGAATGCAGAGATTGAACTTCTGCGACAGAAGTTGGAATTCACGAAGATGGAGACAGATGTTGGAGACTTGGAGTCACGGATTTCTGATCAGAATGGAATCATGAAAGAAAGAGAGGAAAATGCGAACAATTCTATGGACTCAAGCTCTAAGCCCACCAGACGATAATAGGCAGGAACCAATTTTAATATCAATGTCCTGGAAAGAAAGATGGATGATTTAGCACAAGAGTTCGGCAAGAAAATCGAAGATAACATCCGAATTTTGTTCCAGAGGATCATAGTTGCTTAGAAGATATGCTACGATAACAAATATACTTACATGACTATAAAAGAAAAGCTAGAGCAAGAGAATGAAGCACTTGCAGAGAAGCTTAAAACTTGTGAAGTCGAGCTTACGAAGTTGAGGGATTCAATGGAGGCAGGCAAAAAGGAATGGACTAAGATAAACTCAAGGTTAAAGCAAGAAAATGGAGCACTTGGGAAGAAGCTTGCCAGTTGTGAAGCTGAGCTCAAGAAGTTGAAGAATCCAATGGAACCAGCGAAAATTGCATTGACTGAATCAAATTCAAGGCCGGAGCAAGAAAATGAAGCATTTAGAAATAAGTTTGCCGATTATTAAGGTGAGCTCAAGAAGTTGAGGAATTCAATGGAGGTAGGCAAAGATGCATTTACTGAATCGAATTCAAGGCTAGAGCAAGAAAATGGAGCACTTAAGGAGAAGCTTTCCGCTTGTGAAGCCGAGCTGAGGAAAACGAGAAGTTCAATCAAGGCTGGCAAAAATGCATTGGCTGGATCAAATGCAAGGCTAGAGCAAGGAAATAGAAAGCTTCGAGGGAAGCTTGCTGCATGTGAAGCTGACCTGAGGATGCTAAAGGATTCAACGGAGGCAGGCAAAAACGGATTGGCTGAATCCAATTCACGGCCGGAGCACGCAAATAGAGAACTTAAAGTGAAGCTTGCCACTTGTGAAGCTGAACTGTGCAAGTTAAAGGATTCAATGTATGCAGGTGAAAATGCATTGAACGAATCGAATTCAAGGCAAGTGCATCAAATTGCAAGCTTTTCACCAGGTGCGCCATGTTCCTGCACTAGCCTTGAATTCGATTCATTCAAGCTGAGGAAAGTATCCGTATCGAACTCAAGGATAGTGCATCAAATTGGAGAACTTGAAGAAAAGCTTTCCACTTGTGAAGCTGAGCTGAGGAACTTGAGGGATACAATGGAGGCAGGCAAAAATGCATTGAATGAATCGATTTCATTGGTTCTCAGACCGGTGTTTCAAGTGTCGAAGACCAGCTTGTTTCTACCAATGACATCGATACAGGGAAGGATAATGAAACCGAACAACCGAACGTCGATGCGAAGTTAGCAGAAGTCGGTAAGGAAAGCGAGTTGTTGAAGGAAAAGGTTTCGAGTTTGGAAGCTAAGTTGAGTGAGGAAGGAGAAGAAAAGCTGAAGCTGTCGAAATCCGTTGCGGAGACTCGAGTGAAGCATTGTCGAAAGCTATGGAAATTCATTAATTTTTCCTAATCAACTAATCTTATGTTTTATTTATAAAAAAATCTTAAGTGACTAATTGTCTATTTTTGGCAACGGTAAGTAAGAAGTTTGAATCTTTGGTTTCGACAACAGCTGAAGTACGTAATGGTACAAACCTCAGAAGCCGGAAGTTTTGTTACGTTGCCAAAAATGAAGAAGGCAGGAAGTTTCTTGCTAAAAACGTAACCAGAAATCTAACACTAAAAATGAAGAAGGCAGAAAAGTGCTTCACTTCACTATTAGTCCCTGAACTTGATATTTTTTTTCAATTTAATCCTTACACTTTTCTGTCTGCATTAGTCATTGAATTTGGACTTTTTGTTATTTTGATTTATTTTCATATTAGATACGTATAATTATTTTGTATGTACAAATTTAAACATAAAATAATACTCAAATATAATGTTTAAACATAATGTTTATACTGTAATAACAATTTGATTATTCAAAAAATGATGCTACGGTAATACTAGGGCTGTAAAGGAACTGAACGTTCAAATCGTTCGGCGGGAAGTTCGTTTATGTTCGTTTAAAATAAACGAACAAACATAAACAAGATTTTATGTTTGTTCATTTATGCTCGATAATTTGTTCGTTTAAATTTATTCACACATGTCCATTTATATTTATTATTTTTCATACAAAATATTATATTTTTTAAAAAATTAAAACATATATTAGAAATATGAAATAAAAAGGAAAAAAACACAATACTCACTTCAAACTTCTTAGGAAAAAAATCAATACTCAATGTTCGTTTGCGTCTGTTTGCGTTCGTTTATCATTTTAACGACCGGACATGAACAAACACGAACAAGCTACATTCCCTAACAAAGAAACGCGAGCAAAAAATTATGTTCATTTAGTTGTTCGTGTTCGGTTAAAATTAAACAAACAAACATGAACACATCCTCATTCGTGTTCGTTCCGTTCGTTTACATGGCTAGGTAATAACTGTTTTAATAACTTTTGAAAATTAAATGAAACCAAACATCATTTATACGGTTGATAAAATCAAAGTTCATGATTAATTTTGAAAATTATCCTTAATTAAGTTTTGATATTCTGTTTGATTCTTTAAAATAAAATTGATTTTGAAATAAATATTGAATTGTTCTAGAAATTCATTAATTTGTCGAATGGCTAAAAATATTTATATTATTTTATATTGTATGAATTCAAATCTCGATATTTACATTGAAAATATAAATATCTCTCCATTATTCAAAAAAATCTGTATAGTTCTATCGCATTCAACTAAACTTGTTTATTCAATAAAAATATAAGTTCATTTTTATAATCAATTTTAATTCGATTGTCCGTATTATAGTTTTGAAATTAATTTTCTTTTGTTTTAACTAAAAATAAAAATATATGTTAATAAAAGTTCAACGAATTCTTGACCTTGCTTAATGATTATAATATTTTTTTTTCCTATTTAACAATTAGTAAATAACGGATAACGGATAGTTGATTGTATTTGTTGAGTACATGATTATATTCGATACTTATTTTCTTATCTTATTAGTTATCAATATTTGTATCTGTTAATATTAATTAGATTATGAAAAATAATTTTTAATATAACATTATTAAGCATATTTGGATGATCTATATATTAATTTATTATTTATATAATTATTTTTAATAGAATTTAATTAATTATTAAATTTAAATACAAATATAAATGTGTGAGAATAAAAAGAAAAACAAAAAGTATTAGTTTACAAATGTTAAATACGTGAACTTAAAAAATTAAAATAAAAATGGTTAAATTTAGTTTATTTGGAGATTTTTGATAATTATTAAGAGTAAACAGATCTTTATAACTCTTTTGTTAAAATTTCTAATTTCAAAAAACTCTCCTATTAGTCGTTTTTTCAAAATTAAAAGTTTCACCTTATTTCGTTATTTCAATTCGTTCTTTACCAAATATTTAAATTAACGGATATGACCGGTTGTTAATCAAATTTGAAAATAAATCTGATTACATTGGGAGCAGAAATATTTTGTTTTCCGACAGCCAAACTTGAAGAGAAAAAAATAACTGGACGAGAAAACACCAATGAATCTGGTTTGTTTATTAATCTCTTGTGACGAGAAATTGAAAGGGCAAAACTGAAATAAAATAGCAAAGGCAAGGGCAGTTAGTTATTATCAGAATAAAAGAAAGCTCCAAAAATTCAATTCCGTCCCCTGAAAATGGAAAGCCTACGACCAGGCTTTTTTCTACCATTTATCAAACCACAAATCTCTCTCTCAGTTCCTCTTTTCCTTTGCTCCGTTTTTCAAATTCTTCGTCTTTATCAAGTTTCAAAGCTCTGATTCTCAGGTAATCTTTGTTCATCAACTGATTAATCATCGCTTACTTCGTTCTTTTGATTACTTAAAAACTTCAGTTTAAAATTAAGAAAAAAGTTCAATCAGTTTTGATATTTGAATTTCTGTTCAGTTTTTTTATCTATTTTTTGTATATTTTTTTCATGCGACGGATTTTTACTTTGATTCACTCGTTTTCTTTATCTTGAAATTAACTTAGATCCTTTTTTGTATGCTTTGGATTTCCATGTGGTTTTGATTTTCGAGTTCCGGAATTGAAAATGACTTAGAAGATGAAGAGTTTATTAGATCATGATTTCCAGTTCAAGTCAAAGGACTTTTTGTTTAATATTTTCCAGATTTCATTCGTTTAGTACTTATCAGTGTCGATTCGATTATTCATCTACAAATTCAGTATTTTACTCTTTTGAATTGAGAAAAAATCGAAATCTATTTGTTTTTGCAGAAATTTAGCAGAGCTTCCGATGCAAAATTGAGAAACGGAGGTTACGAGAAAGTCTCAGAATCTCAGGTGACGATAGTGCCAAATTCCTACTGTTATTTATTTGTTTTACTTTATTAATTTAAAAGTTTTTATTAGTATATAATAAACAAGTTTTTGAGTAATCGAGCGATGATGATTGACTGGCCTTGACTTATGTGTATGAATTTGAAAAAAAGAGAAAAATCAATAAAAAAACAGCTCACTTTTTTTCAATAATAGCTGTCTTTTATCGTTTCCATACCAAACCAGCTTTCTCCATTTGTGACGTGAGTATTTCCATTCGCCAGTGAATGTGATGATGATGTGTCGACATGCCAGACTAGAATCATATCTGCCACTATACTGACCATTTTGCTCCTTAAAACGACAATTTCAGCTGTTTTCTTTAATAATCTTTCTTATTATGCTGAATGACTGAGTGTGGATCTAGATTATCTGTTCGGTTGAATAATGAATATATTAGATGTTCGGTTTTTATTTAAATTATAGGTTGTATGAACAGATGCTACCTTGTAATCGCCTTTAGACCATTCAAAAAAATTAAATGTAAAAAAGACCCTGATAAATTTAGTAAATAATTGACAAGAAAATGCATTTTGCTTAGTTTTCTTTTTGGTTAAATTGGTTCAAACCTCTGATCCATGTAAACCATCTAGTCTACTCTAATCCGGGTTTTGTATGCTTTGTTTTTTAAACATGATCTGGGTTTTGTGTGCTGAATAATAAGATAGTAGTGATAGTAATGAAGATGCATGCATTGATCATGTGGACCCATGTTCTACTATGGGCACACATTCCTATAGTCATGTTCTTATTTGATAAATCTTATGCTAAGATTTAATACACAATTTCCCACTTTCCACTTGATTTAATAGAAAAAAGGGTATGGATTTGATATTCTTCATTAAAAAGTAGCACTTTGTTCATTGTTGGCGTCGAGTTTAGGGGCAATAGTATTTTAATATGGGGGAGTTTGTCGCCATTAATACCCGAATAGGCCATCACTTTTCTAGTCATTATAATACCAGAATACTTTGTTAAATTAGTTTAATTAAGTATTTAATCGGATGTTTAGTAGTTTAGGGTTCTCATAACGTTGTATGTTTGCAAATTCTGCAATCAATCCGCTCTAGTTAGGGTTGTGTTGTATTGTTTCTGGTTGGCATAGTTTGAAACTAATTATCAAGTATCCTTAATTATGCCTTTTTCAGGTTTTATGCTTGAGATGGAGATTGCCTTATCTTCATGGCCACTTGCTGAGTTAAATTAGTTTGTATAGAGATGGGTAAGCATCGTTTTAGGGAGTCTGTAAAGTCCTTCTTTGGGTATCATGTTGATCCAGAAAAGGATGAGCAGCTTAAAGGAAGTAAAATAGGTATTTTTCTACATATACTTGTATTTCTTTTGGGTGCAATTTTGTATTTTACTTGTAAATTTGATTTATGTTACTCCAACCTTCATTTTCTTGAAGTACTCGTGTTCGACATCTGTGTTTGAGACATTTTCGAACACGGGTATGGTATGACTTTCTAGGCCCTCCAAATCCCCATATTACAACCACACTCGAGTCTGAGTAACATAGACTTAGATTTATGGATGTTCTGAAATGCCACAGGCAGCTTAACATGGTTAACAACTTTTGATTTACATTTTTTGTTTTAATCTTAAGTGTAAACTCCCTTCACTGCAGAAATTGATGAAAAGGTAGCAACAATATTGAAGCTCATTAAGGATGAAGATGCTGAAGAAAATGGAGTTCCAATAGCGAACTCCAAGAAGGAACCCCTTGTTCGGTTAATCGAGGATTTCAACGAACACTACCAGAACCTCTATGCACACTATGATCATCTCACTGGGGAGCTGAGGAAAAAAGCTCATGGGAAACGAGATAAAGATGCATCCTCTTCATCAAGCTCAGATTCAGACTCCGATAGTTCTACAAAAAATGGGGGCAGTAAAAATGGACACGTGGAGAGAGAATTTCAGGCAATAGCAGAAGGCGTTAAACAAGAACTTGAAGCTGCAAATCTGGAAATTGATGATCTTAAGAGGAAGCTGGCACATGCTAGTGAAGAAAAAGATGCTTTGAATTCAAATTATCTAGCTTCTTTAAGCAAGGTGAAGGAAGCAGAGGAAATCATCACAAATCTAAAGCTTGAATATGAAAGATCAGAGAGTGAAAAATCAAGACTTGTGGTTGAGAATGAAGAGCTGAGGCAACAGCTGGAATCTTCAGAACAGCGAGTTTCGGAACTGAGCCAGAGTCTTAATACGGTGGTGGAAGAGAATAAATCGCTGAACTCGAAGATCTCTGAGGTTTCAAATGAGATTCTGCTGGCACAGGGCACAATACAACAACACATGGCTGAAATTAGTCAATCAAAGGCGGATCTGGGTGACAAAGAAAAAGAACTTGTGACTCTCAAAGAGTTGCATGAGGCGCATGGGAATCAATCATCTGCTAAGATAAAAGAATTAGAGGCACAGGTGACAAGCTTGGAACTCGAATTAGAACAATTGCGAGCAACAAACAGAGATATGGAGCTTCAGATAGAGAACAAAGCAAGTGAAGCAAAGCAGCTGGGAGAGGAAAATATAGGGCTGCAGTCCCAAATTTCAGAACTCGAGATGATGTCAAAACAGAGAGAAGAACAACTTTTGACTCTTAGAAAGCAACTTGAGGACAATGAGAAAGAATCATTGTCTAGAGTGGAAAATTTGACAGTTCAGATCAACAATCTGGTAGCAGACATGGAGTCACTACGCAAACAGAAAGCTCAGTTGGAAGAACATATTGCAGTGAAAGGCGATGAAGCATCAACTCAAGTCAAGAGCTTGATGGATCAAATAAACACCTTGCAGCTGGAGCTGGAGTCCCTGCATAGCCAGAAAGCGGAGCTCGAAGTTCAGCTTGAGAGTAAAACTCAAGCTATATCAGATCATGTGATTGAGATCGAAAAGGCAAAAGAAGAGATAGTAAGCAAGACTGGGGATCAGCAAAGAGTTCTGCAGGAGAACGAGGGTTTGCTGGCACAAACAAAGGAGCTAGAACATGAGGTCAATTCTCTAAGGAATCAGAAAGGTGAATTGGAAGAGGACTTAAGAACTAAAACCGAAGAGAATGGTCAGCTGAAGGAGGAAAATACAGGACTGCAATCCCAAATTTTAGAACTCGAGATGGTATTAAAGGGGAAACAAGAAGAACTTTTGACACTCACAAAGAATTTCGAAGACAACGAGAAAGAATCATTGTCTAGAGTTGAGAATTTGACAATGCAGATTACCAATATGGTAGCAGACATGGAGTCGATGCGGACCCAGAAAGCTCAGTTGGAAGAACATATTGTAGTGAAAGGCGATGAAGCATCAACTCAGGTCAAGAGCTTGATGGATCAGATAAATACTTTGCAGCAGGAGCTGGAGTCCCTGAATGGCCAGAAAGCAGAACTGGAAGTGCAGCTTGAGAGAAAAAATCAAGCTATTTCAGATTATGTGATCGAGGTGGAAAAGGCAAAAGAAGAGATAGTAAGCAAGACCGATGATCAACAAAGAGTTCTGCAGGAGAAAGAGGGTTTGCTGGCACAAATAAAGGAACTAGAATTTGAGTTAAATTCTCTAAAAAATCAGAAAGGTGAACTGGAAGAGGACTTGAGAACGAAAATTGAAGAGAACGGCCAGTTGAGGGAGGAAAATACAGGTCTGCAATCCCAAATTTCAGAACTTGAGATGATATTAAAGCAGAGACAAGAAGAACTTTCGACTCTCTCAAAGAATTTCGAGGACAACGAGAAAGAATCATTTTCAAGAGTGGAGAATTTGACAATGCAAATTAACAATCTGCTAGTAGACATGGAGTCGATGCGGACCCAGAAAGCTCAGTTGGAAGAACACATTGTAGTAAAAGGCGATGAAGCGTCGAGTCAGGTCAAGAGCTTGATGGATCAGATAAATACATTGCAGCAGGAGCTGGAGTCCCTGCACAGCCAGAAAGCAGAACTTGAAGTTCAGCTTGAGAGTAAAACTCAAACTATTTCAGATCATGTGATTGAAATCGAAAAGGCAAAAGAAGAGATAGTAAGCAAGACTGAGGATCAACAAAGAGTTCTGCTGGAGAAAGAAGGCTTGCTGGCACAAATGGAGGAACTAGAATCTGAGGTCAATTCTCTAAAGAATCAGAAAGGTGAACTGGAAGAGGACTTGAAAACGAGAATCGAAGAGAACGGTCAGTTGAGGGAGGAAAAGGTGGGTTTACAAGATCAAATCTTTGAATTAGAGAAAACAGTGGCGGAAAGAGGGCTCGAGTTCAATGCCCTCCAGGAAAAGCATGCAAGCTTGGAGAATGAAACTTCCTCCCAATTAACAGCCTTAGTGGCACAGGTCGACGTTTTGCAGCAGGAGTTGGATTCGTTACAGACCCGGAGAAATGAACTAGAGTTGCAGCTTGAGAGAGAGAAACAAGAATCATCAGAAAGATTGACCAAGTTTGAGAACGAGAAGTCCGAACTGGAAAGCAAACTTAGCAATCAGCAGAGAACACTAGAAGAACAGGATGAGGTGTATAAGAAGTTGGCTGAGGAGCACAAAGAGGTCGAGGGCTTATACCAAGAGTGCAAGGCTAATCTTGAAGTTGCAGAAAGGAAACTGGAAGAAATGTCTGAAGAATTCCGTACAAACATCGAATCTAAAAGTCAGGTGGCAGCTGATCTGAAGCAAATGGTAGAGGACCTTCAACGAGATTTGCAAGCAAAGGAAGATGAGAAAAACGACCTCGTAAATCAGATTACAGACCATCAGAGAATGCTAAAAGAACAAGATGACGCGTTTAAGAAGCTAAGCGAGGAATACAAACAACTCGAAACTTCATTTCAGGACTGCGGGGCAACTATTGAAATCACAGAAAGGAAGATGCAAGAAATGGCAGGAGAGCACAACACGAACATTCAATCCAAGGATGAAATAGTTGCTGAGTTGGAGCAAACCATTGATGACTTGAAAAGAGAGATAGATATGAAAGGAGATGAGCTCAGTAGTTTGGTTGAGAAAGTCCGCAACATTGAAGTTAAGCTCCGGTTGTCAAACCAAAAACTTCGAGTCACGGAACAGTTGCTAACTGAGAACGAAGAGAGCTACAGAAAAGCGGAAGCAAAGTACCTGGAAGAACAAAGACTGCTCGAACAGAAGATCTCAACATTGTCTGGAATAATCGTTGCGAACAAGGAAGCCTACTGCAGTATGATCAATGATATCTCTGTGAATGTAAATAGTACCTTGATTGGATTCGAAGCAGTCATAAACAGATTTGAAGAGGGGTATAGGAACTACGAGCATTGCATTGAAGAAACATCGAAAGAGCTCAAGATTGCAAGACATTGGGTTGAAGAGACAAAGAATGAGAAGAAGCGGCTAACGAATGAAGTGACCAACTTGATCGAGCAACTGAAAGATCTTAAAGAACGAGAATCTACGCTGCGAGAGCAAGCTGAGAAGCTACGGATTAAGGCACACGAGGAAGAAGGCGAGAAGGAGAATCTGCTGAAAGCCGTGAATCAGCTGGAGAAGAAGGTGGAATTCTTGGAGACGTCGATGAAAGAGAAGGATCAAGGCATACTCGGACTAGGAGAGGAGAAAAGGGAGGCCATTAGGCAGCTGTGCTTGTCGATCGATTATCACCGCAGCCGATGCGATGATCTAAAGGAAATCGTCTCGAAAACTGTCAGAGTTCAGAGGGCAGCCTAGAGGATTTCCATGTTATTTGTTGTTTTAGTGTTCGTTGGGGTTTTGCATTTATGGATTGTTATTTTTCATTATTTTATTTTTTCTCCTTGTTTAATAAACATTCTCATGTAATGTTTAGTCAGCTTGTGTTTCATAAAACTTGTTTTCTTGTAAAGATAAATTTATAGTATAACCGTTTGTTAGGAAAAATATCGGTTTTTGAGCAAGATTTCCTACACAAGAAGTGAGCAACAAATGAACAATAACTTAGGTTCTAACTTGATCTTTGGTGTTTTCAGGCAAATTCTGTAGAATCGAATCCTCATTTTTTATCAGATTCGGATAGTGGTGGATCTTGAAATATATTTAAGGGTGGGTATATATAAAATTTTAAAATTTCAGGGAGGACGTAAGTCATAAATATTACAAAAGAATAAGAATTAATTTATAAAAAACAAAAAAATTAATGTAAATGTGTGAATTTTAAAAAGTTTAGGGTGAGCACGGTCCATTCCACACTACATGTAGATCTGCCCTTAGATTCGGATAGAACTCGACCAAATTTTGTTTGGTATGATTCGATTATATATTATTTTATATTAATTTGTTCTTAAATTTCATTTAGTAAATAATTTTTATATTTCTAATAAAAATCTATATTCATTATCTGAAATATAAAATACTCATCTCCATTAATTAGATTAAATATAAGGATAAATTGCACCACAATTCACTTAGTTAGTTATAATTGTTATATGTTTAGTAACAAACACACTACTCTTCTTCTAAAGTTAACAATTCAATCATTCAAATATAAGTTTTACTTTTATTTTAAAAGTAACAATTCAATCTCTCTCATAAAGGTTTAGGAATAAACATGCCAATCAATTGATACTTTGCGACAAACAAATCATTCTGTCATTAAAATTAAAATAAAGATTGGTATAATAATAATTTTAGTCCCCGAAATTTATATATTTTATTAATTTAGTTTTAATTCGAAATAATTCAATAAATTTAACTCTTTCTATTTAACAATCAAATTCGAGCGAAGGCAAGAATTCAGCAAAAGACGGTGAGAAAGGTAATATGTGTATGGATACGAATAAAAGTTTTGCTGCCTGTTTGCGAGTTGCGGGAAATGGCAAGTGTTCTCTAACTCAGATTTCATCGGTTGTGACATCTTTTATTGTAGATATTTCGTAAAAAAGGTTGCAAGTTTCTAATTATGTGGTTAACTAGAGAACAAGCCTGGAGGAGAGTGGAGAATATATACTTGACAAAAAAGAAATAATGGGAAAATGGTACTTTGATAAATATATATATATATATATATTTTTTATGAGGGGGAAAAATAGGTAAATCTCACAAAATTGTCTATTTAAATCATTAAAATAAAGGTTGTTTAGGCGATGTGGTATGAGCCAAACTTTGAATAAGGATGGATGGAAGGACTAGTGTCGTTTTCGTTTACGTAAGCAACCGAAACTGGAGTGTGGGGGAAAAACAATACATCAATATATATTCTTGTTTAAGCTAGCCAGTTAGAGGTACTCTTTTTTACATTTTTTTGAATTTTTATATGTTTTAGTATATAGACAATAATAATAGGTAATTATTTGATACACTTGCGTTAGGGGTGTTCATATTCGGGTACCCAGAATTTTTGGGTACCTAAAAGTCGGCCCGTGACTCGGCCCATAAGAATCGGGTACTTGCAAATCGGGTACCCGGTTTACTTTTTTTTATTTTTTCTTAAATTTATTTTTTTTAAAAATACATAAAAAATACATAAAATTTCATGATATATATTTCAAACACAAAAATTATTGATTTGAGGTTAGTTTTAAGAGAGAAATATTTTGATATATATGTATGTATATATATTAAAGTTTATCAACAAAAGAATGTATTAAAAATATTAATCTCGATCATGATTTTTCTTTCGACTCTCATATTGACAAATTAATATAAATATTTTTGAAAAAATGTAAACTTAAAAGTATATAATACAAGTATAAAAAGAAGTTAGGGATTTAAAATTAATTTTAAGGAAAAATAATAAAAAAACATAAAAATGAAAATATAATTTTAAAAATATAATATATAAAAATTAAAATTAGCGGGTCGGGTCGGATACCCGGTTTAAAAAAAAAAATCGGCCCTGACCCGGCCCAACTACCCGGAAAAAAATGCGGGTCGGGTACTCGGCCCGAAAAGTTTGGGTACTTCAATATAAATACCCGGTAAATTTTAATCGGGTAGACGGGTCGGGTAGTTCGGGCCGAGTATTTTTTAACACCCCTAACTAGCGTGGAAACTAAAGTTTTCACAAGTGCCTTAGTTTTAGGGTTTAGATACTTAGTTTAGGGTGTGGTTTAGTGGTTTAGGTGTATGTGTTTTGAATTTAGGGATTGTAGTTAAAACTTATAGTTTAGAGTTATAATTTAAAGTTTGTAGATTAAAACTTAAATCTTCACCATATTACCCTAAAAATTCAACCTTAAACCTTAAATTTTAACCATCATCCATACATTCTAAATCCCTACACTTAAACTCTAAATCTTACACCCTAAACTATTCTCTTAAAGCCTAAAACTAAGACGCTTGTAAAAACTTTTTAAGATAATAATTCATAATAATATTAGGTAACAAAGAGATTAAAATTATGAATTTTGTTGATAAATGTTTAATTGGGGTACAAATCAACACAAAGTTTAATGGATTTTTTTTCATGCAAATTATGTTATTGAGTCTTTGCACCAAATTGAAACAATAAACAATTTCATGCTAAACTAACTAATCAATTTTGATTAAATTTTCCAATAATATATATTACTATATACTTTTGTGAAACCATTTTGGGATTTTGGATTCCTTGTGTACACATGACTCTGCAATATTTAATTTTTAGATGAAAAAAAAGATTATTATTATATGTTCGTTAAAAATTTTCTAAATCTAAATAGAAGTAAATAGTACGCATAATAATAATGAAAAAATTGATTTAGCTTTATTTTTATTTCTTATGACTTTAGTTATCTTGGTATTTCTCTTAAGTTTTTGGTTCTTTAACCTCCATTTTGTAATACAACCATGGGTACTATTTTCCTTCACTTAAGTTTAGGGAAATTTTTAACGAGGCCCGTGTATCCTTATTTTTACCAAACAACAATAATAATAATACCATTTTAAAAAAATTGATTTTTATCACAATTCAACCATGAACTATCATTTCGTCGAGAAATTATATATGGGTCATTCCCGCCACATTATCTATGGGACCAACTAATAAAATTCACTCATCTCATTATTATTTTTCATATTATATTTTTACCAAGTAAATCTTCACTTATGTTTACTGTAAATCAATTTTAAAAACAATTTTTACCAAGTGAAGATTCATTTGGTAAATATATGACATAAAAAATTAATGAGATAAATAATTTTTATTAATTAGTCTCATAGACGACGTGACAAAAATGACCCATTATATCTTATTTTACCACCTATTAATAGTCAATATGATAATCAAATTAAATCTTTACAAACGCAGGGAAAACATGCTGAAAATAGAAAATTATTCATTTTTTTAGTTAGAAGAAAAAAACTTATTAAATCAACTCAAAAAAAATTGAAATGTGTAAAAGAAACATAACTAGTCATGATAAATTATGAAACGATAATCATTTGGTCAAAGTGTAAAATCATCCTTTTTCAACAATTAAGGGAAAAAAAACTAAAAAGAGAAAACAGAACCTAGAAAAATCTAGGGGGGGCACAATTACTTGCTTAGCTTCTTAATCAGAATTTCCTTGTCATTTCATATAATATAATCTATAGTTACTTACATACTTAAACATGATTAATTATTATTATTACATAATTAATCAAACTTTTGACCAAACATACATAAAAATCTAAACTTTACACGCTAGTACGCTACTCCAATTTTGTACGCATTTTTGTTTTTTCTTGCAGACTTACCCAACACCTTCCTTTTCCTTAAACACTTTGCAAGAAACCCTATAAATACACACCAATTATGATTCTTATCTTGTATTTTTTAACTAAAGCATGGAGAATCGGTCTTTGTTTAGCCGCCTAAGGAATGTCGTGAGGAAGGTTAAACTGTTGTTGAATTTCGGTTCGAATCGATGGCGTGTCGCTTCCATCATCGGTGGTGCTTCTCGGAGGCTGAGTTTTACCGATAGGCCGGGGCTGAGAGCGTGTGTGGATGACTCGGAGGATTCGAATAGACTAGCGCAGACGGCGAGTTATTAATCGGAAGACGACATCGATACGAGGGCCGAAATGTTCATTGCAAATTTTCATAGACAACTTGGGATTGAGAGGCAGGTTTCTTTGCAGCTCAAATACCTTCGTGGGAATAGCTTTGGCTATAATTCTCCCTGATTCATGGTCACTCGACCAATTAGTAGATTTCGAAGTTATGTAATTTTTTAATTTATTTATTTTTTCAATCTTTTCGGAATCGAATATATGTTCTATTGTCATTAATGATGGCGTCTTTTATTTTTAAAATAATTAAAATATGTTTTTTAGGCTTAAATATACATTTAGTACCTGAACTAGACACATTCTCCCAAGTTAGTACCTAAAGAAAATTTTCTCCCATATTGGTACCTAAAGAATTTTTGCTCTCAAATTGGTACTTGAACTAGACACCTTATCCCAAGTTGGTACCAAAACTTATACATTCTATCAGTTTGGTACTAATTTGAAACAATTCAATAAATATAACTCTCTATATTTAAAAATTCTATCAATTTACTATGTGTTCTTCACCTAAATTCTTCTCTTAGAAATATTATATTACTTTCTCGGTATAATAAAAGTTTAAACATAACTTGTTGATAGAATTCAGTTATTCAATTGTTGCTTTGATCCATGGACTCGCTTGATTTGATATTGTCACAAAAATGATTAAATTGATGAAATTTTTAAATATAAAATGTTAAATTTATTAAATTATTTTGAATTATGACTAAATTGATTGAATGTATAAGTTTTGGGACTAAAACTGTTAATAAAAGTATTGAAATAATAGATGGAATTAAAGTTTGAGTACCAACTTGGGAGGAAAAGTTTTTTAAGTACCACGTTGAGAGAAAGTGTATAATTCAAGTACTAATTTGAGAGAAAAAATCTTTAAGTACCAACTTGGGAGAAAGTATATAGTTTAGGTACCAAAGCTATATTTAAGCTTTTTTTAATGATGAAAAAAGATCGTTCCTTCTTCATTCGTCCGAGGTCAGTGTCGGGTCAATTCTCTTATCCTTAGGGATCCGTCGGCTGAGACGTTTGTTATTCGTTAGTTCAGAGATATGTTTTTAGGTAAAAATACTTATTAGGTCCTTTTGAATTTTAAAATTGGATAAATTGGTCCTTTACCAAAGAGTAATAAAATTATTATCGATTTTTAAAATGAGTAATTAAGTACAATTAATTGTGCCTTTTATGTTGTTTGTCAATTTTGTATGGTTGGCATAAAAATAAATATGACTCTCAATCATGCATGGGTTATAAGTCATTAGACTCCCTCAACATCTTAAGAATTCAAAATAAATAAATATATTCTTATCAGGGTGAGTATTTGATCGAGTGGAGTGAAATATTTTTGAGTTAGTTGAGTTGACGAGTTCTATTTTATAACTTTAACTTTATTTGAAAATTTTTCGAGTCGAGTTATTCAAGTTCAGTCAAGTTGTTCGAGTTTTTATTCAAACTTAATTGTAAATATTTGTAATGTTATGGTACTAGCTAGGGGTAAGAAAAGATAGACTCAACTCAAAAAACCAAAATTTTCAACTCGACTCGACTAAAAATATCAAATAAAATTTGAGTTATAAAATAGGACTCGTCAACTCGACTAACTCAAAAAAAAATTTTTGACTCGACCCGATCGAATGCTCACACTAGTACTAATTGATTTCAATTTAAACGGTTTTTTTTATAACGATATACGACATACATATATATATATCCTCGTATTTTTCATATGTTATATACATGTATCAGGAAGAGTTGAATGACTCGACTCAAACTTAAAAATTAATCCACTAATTACTTAATATATCAAGTTATTCAAGTATCATTTTAAAATATATAACCGTAAAAATCTAAATTTAGTAACCACTTCCGGAAACAAACACTTTAGCTCTGAGCTCTCGGCTTTGTTTATACCAAATCAATCCTCCAAAAACACAATCACAAAAAGAAAAAGGAAAAAAATGAGTTCTCAGATTTGCAAATCAGCTTCTAGAGCAATCCGATCACTCCTTTCAGCTTCGAAGAACTCTCGCTTTTGCTCCGGTGATTTCCTCATCTTATTGCTCTTGTTACGCTTCTTTTTTTCTGCGTTTTGCTTTTGGAGAGATTAGCGATGGCCTTTGAATTTGTTTCTCGATGAATATGTTTCCTGATAATGCGAAATATTGTGTTCGAGTGCTTGTTTTTGTGATATTTTAAATCTCTGGTTCTTAATTAGTTTTAGATCAAATCCTCTGGATCATTTTCGAATTTGATTGTTTATCAAGCGTCGAAATAAAATTATAATTTCATTTGAATATTTTGTTTCATTGCATTATTCTTTTAAATATGTTGACATTGGAATTACTATTGTCATCGATTGTTTAATCTGTTCATCTTGTTTGGATACGCTATGATATTTCAAACTTTTTTTTTGAAATATCTGTGTTTGATCTCTATATTCTCAGAATCAATTCTGTTTTTTGTTTTTCTGAAAAGGAAAGAAAATCCACTTTTCATGTTTTTTTCTTCATTCGAACTTTAATCCGGTATTTAATTTTGATGTTATCGCCAGCAGAAGGGCGAGCAGTGGCGGCGGCGGCAGTTTCGGTTAACGGTAAGGTGCCTCTTTTAGCTTCAGCTTATGGAAATGGTGGTTCTGCCAATGCATTTAGAGGATGGCTTTCAGGAGTGTTTGCTCTTCCGGTGGCAGGTTAGAATTAGATGACTTAAAAGGAAACAGAAAAGTGTTACAAAAGGCAGTAAAAACTATGAATCCTGAATTTTTGTTTTGCATTATCTCTTTGTAGCTTACATGGTTCAGGAGCAGGAGGCTCATGCTGCACAGGTAATCCATTATCCATCACATATTCGATTTTATAGCTAATACTTTATATATGCTTTTCATCTATTTTATTATTTCTTAATCCCATTCTTCATCATTCAGAATGAGCGCACCTTCATTGCTATCAAGCCTGATGGAGTACAAAGAGGGCTGGTAAGATTTTTCTTATCTTTATTAATTATGCTATCAATCTAATATTGTCTAAGATTTCCCAATCTTCTTTAGCAATAGATGAAACTAAGTTACTCGTACTTAAATTTGAGTGTCAGATATTAACATGTGCGTAACATGACTTTTACTTAGGTGGGCATTTCATTTGGGGTTGACGGGTTCTGACCTGACCCGGCCCGATCGGATCGGTATTTTTATGAAAAAATTGAGTTCGGGTCAGGTTAGGTTTTTGTGTAGGGTGAGGTCGGATCAGGTTTTAGGGTGAAAAAATTCGACATGACTCAGCCCGGGGCTAATAGTGTAATTTTCCTCTAAATTTTTTAGGGATATTTATAATAATATCCCCTCTTTATATATTTTTATAATTAAGTCCTTAAAATTAATTTTTTATTTACAATTAAGTCCTTAAAATTAATTTTTTATTTACAATTTAGTCCTTAAATTTATTGTTTTTTTATAATTATGTATTTTTAAAATTATTTTTTTTACAATTAGGTCCCCAAATTTTTTTTTATATAAATCGGGTCGTGTCAGGGTCGAGTTTAGAATATTTATTTTCAAGTCGGATTTTTTAAAAAATGAAATCGAGTCGAGTTCGGTTTTAAGATTATTAGTTTTTGGTCGAGTTCGGGTGGGCCAAAAACCCGACCCATGCCCATCCCTATTTTACTTTTCTTTAATTGTTATATATTTGGAGAGTTCTTGAAAGATCACTTGCTTGCAGCGGTGGATTTAGGTTGAGTTGAGTGTGGCCACGTGCACACTTTAAAAATCTGAATTCTCTTTATTAGTTATTAATTTTATTGAGTATATTTACCCTGAAATATTATTTATATTCACCTTGAAATTTTGAATATTCTTTATTAATTATTTATTTTATTAAGTATGACCGCCTTAAAATTTTATTTGTACCCACTTACTTAAAAAATTAATGTTGTTAATACTTAATATAGGTGCACTCACCCTCAAAACCTCAAAAAAGTTTATGGATCTGACACTGTATAGTTGTATCGTTCTTTTTCATGTAGTTTATGTATTTTAAGGTTTTTGAAGGCTTGTATCTTAATATTTTATGTCTGAAAATGTGTCGGATACGAAGCAACATAGATAAATATTGATTCTCTCTTGTCAAGTTTAGCTGTTTCATTTTCTGGAATGGTGGATTGAAATACAACATATAGCCGAGCTAAAGCATGTTTATATTTATATTCCAGATTTCAGAAATCATATCTCGTTTCGAGCGCAAAGGGTTCAAGCTCGTGGCTATAAAGATAATGGTTCCTTCAAAGGAATTCGCCCAGAAACATTACCATGACTTGAAGGACAGACCCTTCTTCAATGGCCTTTGTGTATTCCTCAGTTCAGGCCCTGTAATTGCCATGGTAAAAAAAACAAAAAAATGAACTAAAATCTATCTTATTTTATTTTTAAGTTGTTACCAATGTATGTGAACTAAAATTCCCATAAAACAACAGGTGTGGGAAGGAGAGGGAGTCATAAAATACGGCCGGAAACTCATCGGAGCAACCGATCCTCAGAAATCGGAGCCCGGAACAATCCGAGGCGATCTAGCAGTGGTCGTCGGAAGGTACAAAGCCGAACATCATTGAAGTAAGTTAGTTTTTACATTACATATATAAAATGGCGGTTTTGTTTTGTTTTGGATTTTGGAATGCAGAAATATAATTCATGGGAGTGATGGTCCTGAGACAGCCAAGGATGAAATTAACTTATGGTTCAAGCCACAAGAACTGGTTAACTACAGGAGCAACGCAGAGAAATGGATCTATGGAGTCAATTGATGAACCACTTTCTTTTGTCCCGGTTGGGGTTGAGGCTTGAGGCATAATTTATTTTTGTAGAATAAGAATATTTTTTTATCTGATACCAAACTCGATGAATATGCAATAATCTATTTCACAGCCCATTAATTATATTTTATTTTATTTTAAATACTATTTTAATCAACTGTATATAAAACAACGTTAAATCTAAAACGGCGTCGTTTTGGTCTATCTTAGGCATCAAAGCAACTATACCAAAACGACGACATTTTAGATTTAACGGTCCGTTATAGCTTAACGGTCGAGTGCTTTGATTGAAAAAAATAAAGTTTAGTACTATAATAATAGCAAAAACAATGTTCAATGGTACAATAATATTATTTTATAGTTCAGCGGTATGTTCTATATAAAGATTAAAGTTTAGTAACATTTCCTATCATTTACCCATTTATAAATCTCATAATATGATATTATATATATATATATTGAACTTTCTAATACAAATAAAAGGTAATAGTATTCTAGTTGAATTTCAATTTCATATTTAGATAAAACTTACACACATTTATAAATTAAGTTATTTGAACTCGAGTCATTTAATAAAAATATTTTACCTTTTATCACAGAGACTATTCAAAGATTCATTTGTATTTTACTTCTTATTTTTATATGAAATATACAATAAAATATGGGTAGTTATTCCATGCACAAACGCTTGTGTAAATAATATTTACATAAGTGTCTTAGTTTTAGGGTTTAGAGCTTACAAGTTTTAAGTAGTAGTTTTGAATTTAGGGGTTGTTAATAGAATTTTGGGTTTATAGTTAAAATTTAGGGTTTATAAGTTAAAACTTAAATCCATAACCATATTACCTAAACCCTAAATTCTAATGATAAACCCTAAATTTTAAACCCATACACTAAGACACATAAAACTCTAAACCCTATACTAAAACCCTAAACTCCAAAATTAAGACAATTATAAAGACAAAAAGTTTTCATCGCTATATGTGATAATAATCTATAATATATATATATATATTATGTAAAGGATAAATATTCTATACATAGGCGGTGGAAACTGAAAGTTTCCACAAGTGACTTAGTTTTAGGGTATAAGGTTTAGGTGTAGGGGTTAGAATTTAGGGATAGTTGTTTTAATTTAAGGTTTAGGTTTATAATTTAGGGTTTATAGGTTAAAACCTAAATTCTCACCATATTACCCTAAAAATAACCCTATACCCTATAAACCCTAAATTATATAACCCTAAACCTTAAATTAAAACAACTATCCCTAAATTCTAAACTCCTACACCTAAACCCTAAATTCTATACCCTAAACTAACTCTTTATACCCTAAAACTAAGGCGCTTGTAGAAACTTTTTATTTTCACCGCATGTATATAAGATATTAATGTATATATAACATGTAAAAATAAAATACTATGAATAACAAAACTATTAACAAACGGGTTTGGAAACCAATGGACCAATGGCTAAAGAAACCATCAAAATAGCTCCCCATTTCTATCGTCCAATACAACCAATAACAACACGCCACGTAAGAGAACTCTGATTTTTCTCCAATAAACAAACGTAACTATATCTGGCGTGGCGGACTCTTATTCGTCAAAATAGCTAAAAAAACCATAGTGAATTCGTAATGCTTAGCTGTACTTGGGATCTTGAATTACTTGGCCCCCAATCAAACGCGGACTTGAAATCTAATTATATTAAAACAATAAATGATTGAGCTTGAAATCCGCCAACCTCACCGGCCCTATATAAACCAACAAGTTCTCTTATCCGTTTACTCGTTTTGGCGTAATCGCTAAGCATTGGAAACTGTACTCTGTTATTCTATTTCTAGATCGCTTCGAAAAACCCTAATCCTATCTCCAGCTTCAACCGAGTATTGAATTCGTTTCGATTTCCTCATCGAAGATCTCGTTTGATTCTCTCTTTTTCCTGAACCGGTAAGTTTCTCTAATCAATTCTTTTACCTTTTTTTGTTGAATCTATCGTATGTCGTCTGTAAATCCGTTTCTGTACTGTTTGTTTGTTGATGTATTCTCTTTTTTCTTTCTTTTTGAATTTTGATTTGATTTGTGTGCTTTTTCCTGTTATATGTTGATTTCGTTAATTCGCGATCTCTCCGTTGCGTTTGATTGAACTGTAGAATTTTTAGTGTTTCTGAAATTGAACCGTTTCCGATGGCATATACGTGTATAAATTACGATATTACTTCTTGTTTTTCCTGAGATTGAGTTTGCCTCTTTTAATTTTGAAATATTTCATTCCGTTTTTTATTAAATTGTTGAAGTTTTAGGGTTTCTGAAATTGAACCTTTTCTGATGGTATATACGTGTATAAAGTACGATTTCATTTCAGTGTCTTTTCTCTTGAGATTGAGTTTGCCGTTTTGAATTTTGAAATAGTTCCTTTATTTTGATTTGTTTCGAATTATCCTTTTCTACCTTTTTGGATTAATGCTTGTTTACATCGTCAGATGGCGGCTAAACCACTTACAAGTGAAGCAATCGCCCTCACAGAAAAGAAGATGGACATGACATTAGGTGAGCTTTAGCTGTTTATGCCTTTTTAAAATGAATTTCTTATGGGGATAAACTTGTTTCTGATAAGTTATGGCATTTTTTATGGACTTAGAGGATATCATTAAAATGTCAAAAAATACTTCAAACAAAGGCAAGCAACAGCAGCAGCGAAGGATTCCGGTAAGAATTATATCACTCTGGGAGACTCTTTTTTTATTGTTCCTTGTTCTTAAATTGATATTCTAATCTGTTCTCGTCAGAATAAAAGTCAGAGGCCTATGAGTAACGCTGCTAAAGATAAAGCTTTCAAGGTACATCAGTACATGGACTCCCGGGCTTCTCTTAGACAGGTGTGTGATTTGTTATTGCTTTTGTTGTTGAATTTGCATTCTGACTTTGGATTATATTCTTATGTTTCTTCTCCATGTATCTAAATCAGGGGGTTCTAGCGCAAAGAAGATCTAATTTCCAGGGGAATCGGTTTCCTTTTGCAGCTGAGGCTGCCCGGAGGGCTGCAGTTGCTCCATTTAGGAATAGAGCCTTTAATAGCAGGAGGGTGGCTAATGTGAACAAACCAAGGTATGTGGATGTCAAGTAATTCAATTGCTGCTTAATAGTGGAGCTATGATTTCTTATAGCTAGCTGGAGTAGTTGTTTTTTAAATTAAAGTGTAATCACTGATTCACTGCAGGTAAATTTTGGATCTTCTACGATATTGACCACATCTGGAATGTGGTCCTGGTTAACTTATTTCAAGTTGCATGTTGTGTGGACTCCTAATATTTGATTACATATCTTGTGGAAAAGGCTGAATCTGGGATTATCTTGAAGTGTTTGGCTTTATTTTGTTCAAACTGCCCAGAGTAGTATGCTAGTTTGTGCAAGGTTATCAGGTTAATTGGTGCCTAATTTGGAATTGGTTTTCCCTTTTATGTGGGACATTGAAGCATTGAGTAGAAAGTGTTTAACGTGGTTATGATGTTTGAAGGTGGATTAAGTAAAAACATGATGCCAAGTTTTCACGATTACAATTGTCAACATGTCTAGAAATGTTAATTGGGTAGTTTGGGCTCATAGAAACGGGTTTTGTTGTGCCAGTTGCCGGTCAACCATTAATTTTGATCTCCTTATCAAGTAGCTTTGGCGCTTCAGATTCCTTGATTGCTTTAGACATTCGGAGCTGTAACACCCCTTCAGTTTACACTACTAGTTGGGCAGCTTGTGGCTATCTGAATGCCCCCTTTTCCCAGTCCACTATTGATGCTTCATCTTTTTCATCTTTTCTAGGGTTCCCCTAGCCTGCTAATCTATGCTTGGGTTTTATGTTCTTTTAAGGACATTGGTTTGATTTACCCTATGATGCACTATTTAAAAGGGATACGCTGGTGAAGTGAATAGATTGTTTCCCATCGTTCCTTATTGAAATATGAGCTACTGATTGAAGCTGGAACAGTATTCAGTTGGTGAAAATTGAAAATATAAGCAGCAGATTTTATGTTGTCTTGAAGTAAATTTGATACATGTTCCTGCGACCTTTTCATGAGCGGTGTTGATATCCTTCTAAAGTTGGGGTTTAGGAGTTTGCTCTAATTGGTGTCGCTGCTTGTTGGGAGTATGCTGAATCTACCAGCGGTTTTCCTTAGTTGTACTGCATTGGAAGCTTCTCTCTCCATGGATAGCAATGCATTTCAAGAGTGGGGTATAAATGCATGATCATGTTTCCAAATTGAAAATGTTTTGCGGAAATAGAGGGAGTTACTTTACGGATTGTTTGTTTTATGTTTCTGTTTACTGGATATAAATAGTCGTCCTATGCCTGGTAAGATATTCCCAATTTTCAACATTTTGGTGCTCTGGTTGCTGGCTTGTTGGGTGAAATCTAGTTCCTCACTGGACTTGGCTCATTCTTATGTAATGTTTGTGTTATCCGTTCATGGATTTTGGTTCTCGGGTGCAGGATTGGAGCACCACCGGTCCAAAGAAGGGCTGGAAATGGTGGTTTTGCATCAAAGCCGCAGCAGAAGCCATTGCAACAGCAGCAGCTGCAGCAACAAGAGCGACAAGGGAAAACAGTAACAAAGCAAAAGCCTAAAACATTGGATTCCCTGTTTGCCAACATGAAGGAAGAGCGAATGAGGGTGTTTTCACATCAGAACAACAATGTACAACACAATGGTGGTGGGTGGCAAAGGATGCCCCGGGGAAGAGGCCGGTTTGGGAACTGATGCGTTGGATGTATTCTCGTACGTTAGACAGTTAAGAGGATAGGTTGTTTGTTGACTTGAGGTTCTGGATGGCTTTGATACCGGTGTTTTGTTCTTTCATATTCTCTATCAAACTTGTACTCGAAGCTTTGTTTTTTTTTTTAATGTTTGGAATTGTGACAAAAACTGAAAGTAGAAGATGTATGTATGTGGCTTGCTCGTATGGTGCTAGGAGTTTCAATATTTGGCCCAAGATATGCTGGAAATTGTTTCTTCTTTGTAACTCCAAATTGCTTTAGGAAAAGTAGGATCTGCAGACTGCAGCAAACTACTCATTTAAGAATGTAAATCAGGTCAAAAACTGACCAATTTTGATGAGATTTTAAGGTACTATATGTCTTCCAGAAATTATGAAGTTGAAGTTTTTAAAATTTAATGTTTGCTGCTTTTGATAATATAGAAAAGAATGAGTCCATAATAACGTGGAAGCTGTCCTGGATCATGTGTGAGAAGGTGGTGGCAACACGTTATATACTTTTACTACTTTCCCCTATCGACAGCTCAGACCTATTCGGATAACTTGGCAGTGCACGCCGCGATATCAGTGTCATATAATTAAATATGTTGACTTTATAGGATGATACATCATTCAAAAAATAATTTTGTAAAATTATATAAAATATTTTTTCTTAGGACACGCCATTCTGTCAAATCATTTCAAGTTGTTTAGCGTTAATTGACTAATAATTTTTATTCACGGATAAAATATTGGATCTAAATTACTCTAAAAAAATAAATACTCAATCAAAACGTCAGGGCGTGTTTGAGGGCAAATCCTCCCCTCCCTGCTGGTATTCACCAGATCAGAAATAGTGTTTTAAATCAAGCTAACCCAATCCAAAACAAATCCTTAGCATGTTGTCGTAAAAATCGAACTTACACAATAGACTCTTGGTTTTATTTGTGTTTACTTTCAAGTTTGTTTACGTTTATTTATATATATTTTTAAGAATTTTAATTTTGTGTTCATATTTATTTATTTAAAATTGTATGTTTATGTCCATTCGTTTAATATTTGTGAATTGTGAGCATATAATCGTAAGTGAATTATATTACTTATTTTTATTATATAAAATGATCAAACTTAAATATTATTAATTTGATTACAAGTAAAATAAATATATATATTTTAAATATCTCTTATAAAAACCCATCCACTTTAATTGAACAATCAACAAACTAGCTTATAATTAAACTAATACACGGGTTCGTTTGTGAACTTAAATGAATTGAATAGAACTCTGTTCAATCTCATTCGTTTAATAAATTAGCATACAATTTTAGTTCACACTTATTTATTTAATTTAACAAATAAAAAATATATAAACGCTTCAAGAATAATTCGTTTAATGCTTAATTCGTTCACCGCCCTAATCGGTCTATTATTTTTTTTCCTTTTTTATTTTAAAATATTGTTCTTTTTATGCATGAAGTCATACAAACTACAAAGAAGCTTCATATGCAAATACAGTAGCTTTCGCATGTAAAAAGTTAGCAAATTGGAGAATATTTATATAATAAAAGTAACATGCGTCTTCTTATTTTATTACATTCATTCTCCTTCAAGCCTAAGCTTTTTCATCTCCTTTTTCTTGTTCTCATACCACTAGATCTCACAATTATTTTATATTAATTACATTAATATTACGTATTCATATAAGTTTTAATTATCGGTATTCGACCCATTAATCGATTATTTCTGATTAGATACCGTAGAAATTCATTTGAAGATGACTTTTCTAACTTAATTTATTTTATTCACAATATTAAAATTCGAATCTTTTTCTTGTCTAAATAATTTAACGCCTTGTTTTTTCTTTATCTTGTTGAGATGAGCTAAGATAATAAAGTACCCAAAGAATTTATTCCCTTCTAATTAGAAACCTATTCATCAAATTTATATGATTAAAGGCTAATGGTTCTCCCATTTTCTGTTCATATAGAATCTAAAATAATTATTCCATTTTTAGATAAAATAACTTCTATTTCTTAAATTCGACAAAGTTTCTCTTAAATTTCCTGTTCATATTAATTATAAAAAAATAATTCTACTTAAATTAGTCTCAAAACTTGGTAACCTTCTTTATATGACACAGTCTTAGACTACATATGAAAAATTGTTAAATTCAAGGATTGATATGAAAAATTATTCATTTCAGAGATTAAAAAAACTATCCTTTGTTTTTTTAACAATTTATATTTTATACGCTTAAATAAAAAAATCAACCTTTAAATTAGATTGTTTTTTTAGTCTTTTAACTATATTTTAGTCAAAAACAAATACGTAAATTAATATTTTATTCACTAAGTTTAATAATTATCTAACTTAAAAAATTATTTTATGCCAAGAATTATTTGGGCGTTTAAAATTATATTTAAGATTTAAACACAAATTTTGTTCTTAAAAACTGTGTCTACAAATCTATACCAGTGGTCGCTTTTCAAGGAACCGACGTTGGATTTTGCACTTTCCTCCCACTGTGGTGGCAATGAAATTCCATATATTAATAATTCCAATTATGGTAGTTTCACTAACTTATTTTCTTATTTATTAATATATTTTCTTCATCTTATTGATTTTGTTTCCTAAATCCAATTTAACCCTTTTTATATATTTTTATAATTACATTTCTTATTTCTTAAGATATCTACTAAAATGAATTTAATGACGAATTATTCACGTTCTATTGGTCTATATAAGAATAGATGTCAAAGTTATCATAATTGCTATCGTAACGATTAAGAGGTTCTATATTTTAATTTAGTGTATTCATAAATGTAATTATTTGACCGATAATCAGTTGATGTAATGACGAGTTTAAATCCTGATACTGTAAATAGAATAAATTGGATTAGAAGAGTTAATTCATAATAAATTTAATACTACTCAATCTGAATTACTCAATCAATAATTTAATATATTAAATTCTAATAATTATAAAAAATATTATTATTTTGACAAATTAAATTTAATTCAATTAATATGTAGCTGATATAATAGACAAGAAATTAATTTCAGAAAATCTAAATAATATAAATATTAAAATTGTATACAACCAACCACCGTGTTAAAATCGGAAGGAGTAGAAAACACCGAGAATGCCCCTTTCCAAAGACGACAAAGACAAAGTGCGAGAAGGGTTAGTTTGGTCCAAACATATGGAAAACCCGCCATTAGGGACTTCCCGAACTTGGAAACATTACGAAATCTCTCCACGTGTCCCATCCTCTTTTCCTTTTTTCTTCTTCTTCCCTCGTATTATTTTCTTTCCATATATATATATATGCTTTTAATTCTTCTTTCGTCCCAAAATAAATTCCACCGTTTTCTCTCTCTATATATATCTATTTTGATTCATTATAAAGCTCCCTTTTTCCTTTTCACAACTTTAAACTCTCTTTTCTTAAGTTGTTATTCTCTCTGTTTTCTGTTGTTTTGTTCCCCTGCTTTGTTTTTTGATTGGATCGACATGTCGAAGAACGTTCTGGTGACCGGCGGCGCCGGCTATATAGGGAGCCACACGGTGTTGCAGTTGCTGTTAGGCGGTTACAGAGCGGTGGTCGTTGATAATCTGGATAATTCCTCCGACGTTGCTATCGAAAGAGTTGAAGAACTCGCCGCTGAACTCGGCGGAAACCTTTCGTTTCACCAGGTTCGTCGAACTGTTAACTCACTGATTTTCAGTCCGTTTTTGCTCTTTCGTTTTTATGATCACGCTTATTTGTTTTTTTTGTTAATTCGAAGCCTAATTGGTTTAAGTCTGTTAATTTTTAAGCTTAGTTGATAATTGAATTGATGTAGCTGGCAACATGTTGTGTTGTGAAATACGGTGATATGGAAATTATTTATTTTTTAAATTGTTGTGAATCTTCGTGCTATTTCGAAAGAATTTTGTGAAGTGTCGTTTGTCAGATTCATTCGATATCGAGAAATGTCCTAATTTTGACAACCATACTTATATAAACTTTTCTGTTTATTTTTCTGTTTATTTCTTTTTATGTGTTTTTACAATGTTTTAATTTTGACTGATTAAGTAAATATTGGATTTATTTATTGTGATTATAATTTACTAATTTATAACCTTTGTGAGATTGCTTGAAGTTTGAAATGCATGTGCAAAAAGATGAGCTTTTGATTGTTCAACGTGAACCATTTTAGTGAGCTAATGATTATACTGACTCACTGAGTTGCTAGGTGAAGATTCCTTGATTCCTTTTCTTATTAAGTTTATTTCGTTAAATAATTTATATTTATTCCGACTCGAATATAAGTGTCAAACAATCGCAATGAAACTTGCGGCTGAAGGAACTTGGCTGTTATGTTTTTGTTTTTGCTTCTATTAAGAATCAAATCCTTCAGCTCTGAATTATTGTCATAATGTTTTTCAAACATCTGTTTTCCAACTGCAGGTTGATCTTCGGGACAGATCGGCACTCGAAAAAATTTTCGCCCAGACAAAGTACGGTTTGGATCGGTATTCTGTTTCCGTTTTGTCTTCGTTTTCTCTTTCTCAACCGTTGATGCTATCGCATGGTTATGTCGTAGGTTCGATGCTGTGATTCACTTCGCTGGATTGAAAGCAGTTGGTGAAAGTGTACACCAACCCTTACTCTATTACGACAACAATCTCATCGGAACAATCGTGCTATTGGAAACAATGGCGGCATACGGATGTAAAAATGTATGTCTCTCTCCCTTCCTTATGCGCTATATAATTCATCATGTCATGAATTGGCCTATGATTTTGTGTTTTATGACTTGATTGATTTGTTTCAGCTCGTGTTTTCGTCATCGGCTACGGTTTATGGCTGGCCAAAGGAGGTTCCATGTACCGAAGAGTTCCCTTTGGCTGCAGTGAATCCGTATGGACGAACCAAGGTATGCAACTCCTATGAGTCGTACCTTAGTATTTGTGTATTAACATTTTCTCCTATAGCATCGTGTAATCATATCGTGTATCGTTTGCCTTCCAGCTTTTTATAGAAGATATCTGTCGTGATCTCTGTCGTTCTGATTCCGATTGGAAGATCATACTTTTACGATATTTTAATCCAGTCGGTGCACATCCTAGTGGCTACATAGGTGAGGATCCACGGGGTACTCCGAACAATCTCATGCCTTTTGTGCAACAAGTTGCTATCGGGAGGCAACCGGCATTGAAGGTGTTCGGAAATGACTATTCAACGAAGGATGGTACCGGGGTAAGGTTTTTTCCATATAAGACAGCTCCGATTCTAGTAAAATCTATCTTGTATTTCCGAATTTGTTTCGAGTATGCATGTCTAGGAACTGTAATATGTTTTTTGAATCTTATTCGTCGGAGGATCAATTGCTGTTCTCTTTTCAGGTACGCGATTACATCCATGTCGTTGATTTAGCAGATGGCCATATTGCTGCACTTCGTAAACTATCCGATCCGAATACAAGTAAAATATTCTTCCGTTTCGTACTTAATTGTCTTCTACGTTAATGCTATGTATTGGACTTTGTTAAAATCCGTCGTAATCGGCTGTGCTATTACAGGTTGTGAGGTCTACAACTTAGGAACCGGAAAGGGAACATCGGTTTTGGAGATGGTCGCCGCATTCGAAAAGGCATCCGGGCAGGTATTATTTCCATGTTTCGTTTTTATCTTCATATATTTTGAGCTATTATCCTTGGAATTTTGCTAAGACGTCCCAATTCATCACCAGAAAATCCCTCTCATAAAGGTCGGTCGTCGACCCGGTGATGTCGAAGTTGTTTACGCTTCAACGAAGAAGGCAGAACATGAATTGAACTGGAAGTAAGAACTTTCATACATGCAAGACCTTAACCTTGTCTTCATACATATAGTGTTAGAAGTAATCCTCGGTTTAATCTGTCGCCATTTCAGGGCAAAATTCGGCATCGAGGAGATGTGCAGAGATCAGTGGAACTGGGCGAGCAAGAACCCGTACGGATACAGATCTCCGAACTTGAACTTGAATTAACCGAGTACCAATACTTTGTCCGGTCACCGATCGAATGAGATAGATTTACCGTTAGATGACTTGCAGAGAATAAGGTGACGCTTTGTTTAATGTTTCTTGGATTAAACTTTTTGTTTAGGTAGCTCGTTTCTTAGACAAAAGGACTTGAACGAACTACAACTGATTTCAACGACATTATAATCCTATTTGTCTTATGTTGTCTCTTATTGGGTATGGCATGAGACTGATTTTATTTTTGGTGGGTTTAAAAGCTTTTATATTTTGTGAAATGTAATCCTATATGTTTTTTTTTTTATTTTTAAAATTTGAACTTAATTTCAATATATTATTTTTTTTGATAAATTGTGTGACATTTTATGGTCTATGTTCGAGATTTGTGGCTCTCCCCCAATTGCACTCAACTCTTGTTGGTAATATAATATATAAATGGCTTAAATATAGCTTTGGTACCTAAATTATACAAATTCTTCTGAGTTGGTACTTAATTTTTTTTTCCAAGTTGGTACTTGAACTATACACTTTCTCCTAATGTTGTACCTAAAGAAATTTTCCTCCCAAGTTAGTACCCAAACTTCAATTTCATCCATTATTTTAATATTTTTATTAACACTTTTAGTCCCAAAAGTTATATATTCAATCAATTTAGTCACAATTTAAAATAATTCAATAAATTTAACATTTTGTATTTAAAAAATCCATCAATTTAATATTTTTATAAAGATATCAAATCAAGCGAGTCCATTAGATCAAAGCAACAATTGGATAACTGAATTCTATCAACAAGTTATGTTTAAATTTTTATTATACCAAGAAATTAATATAAATTTCTAAGATAAGAGCAAATAATTTAGGTGAAGAACACATACTAAATTGATAGAATTTTGAAATATAGAGAGGGTTATATTTATTGAATTGTTTTAAATTAGGACTAAATTGATAGAATGTATAAGTTTTGATACCAACTTAGGATAAGGTGTCTAGTTTAGGTACCAACTTGGGAGCAAAAATTCTTTAAGTACCAAGTTGAGAAAAAGTGTATAGTTTAGGTACCAATGTGGGATAAAAAAAATTAGGTACTAACTTGGGAGAATGTGTCTAATTCAGGTACCAAATGTATATTTAAGCCTATATATATATATATATATATTTATAAATGTACTTTGCCATTGCACCCAATTCTTGTTGGTAACATATTATTTTAATTTTGTAATACATTTGTAATTCCTTTTTACTTTTCACCCTTTATATTTTTTTGAATAAATAAAATAATTATGAACTTGTCTCCACTTTTTAAAAATTATGTTTTGCCAGTTATTCTTAAATTTTGGCTCCCGTCTTTGAATACATCAGATTTTGTAAGCAAGATAGAAAAGCTAGAATCTTAATACTATAAATGAATTGTTCATTATTATATATCTACAATATTCAATTAAAATGAATTAGTCAATAAATTAAATATTGATAATTATAAAAAAATATTATGATATAAAAGATATTAATGTGTTAATGGACAAGGACGGATTTATTTGGTAAGTGAGACGTGTTGTGACCTCCAACCCTACCCAAAATTGCTTTACCTCTAACTTATTAGATAAATTTATAAAATAATTATAAATTATCTCTCTAAATTTAAATAAAATTATATTTTATATTTTTCAAATTATTATTCTGAATCCATCACTGATTATAAAAATAATGCTAGGTCTAGAAAAAACAATAACCCTAACTTGTTTAGAGTGGGCCATCAACAATTTTAGTTCGATTGTTTGAACCCCCAACGTTAATATTGGTTCGACGGGCCATGGCACGCTGGGTCCAACTATAATGCCTTTTTAATTTTTCTAGATTTACTGCTCCAATTTAAATGTTCATATATTCAAATTCAAAATTTTATTTCAACAATTTTTTATCCATTTAATTTTTTATGGACAATACAAAATAATCGTATGTGTTTAAGAATTGTTTGAAAACTAAATACTTTCAAGCTAAATTAATTTGGTTAATACTGTGATTTTTCAAAAGTTGGCATTTTATTTGTTTGAATTCAAATTTATAAATAGATTGATTTATGCAGTTATTTTTTTTAAATTCAATCAGCTCTAAATTGAAATCTCAAAATTAATTTGTTTTTTTTTTATTTTCGAACTATCAATTGTTATATTAAAAAATGGTGGGTTTTGTTTTCTTAGGGTTTTTGAATTTTGGGAAGACCCCACCATCAGACAAATATAAAAGGTGGAAGAACCAACGTTTTGGAATTCAATGATAAGTAATTTGAATCCTCCAAAAAAATTCTCCTTTATTTATTTATTTATTTATTTCTACTTTTTTAAAGTTTGGTTTTTGTTCAAGTTTTCTCTTTGATTTTGAATAAATCTTTACTTTACCGTTGAAGAATGAATTAGGGGTAAAAATGTTGAGTTAGTCGAATTGACATGTTTATTTTATAATTTATTAAATTTTATTTAAAAAAATTTGATTGAGTTTATAAAATTCGAGTTTAGTTGTTTGTGTTTATGTTCAAATATAAAGATAATCATTTTATAATATTATGGTACTCATTAGTTCCAATTTAAACATCTTTTTATAAACCATATACATTACAAATATATTTCTCATATTTTTCGTATGTGATATATATAAGGATCCAGTTATATAGAATATAAAATTCATAGTTTTACACGTTTTGTGGATCGTTTGATGGGTGAAACGGATGACTGAGATTAACTCCTTATTTTTTTAAGTGATAATCTTTACATAACCCATTGTTAACCTCAATCATCCATTTCACACATCCAACGATCTAAAAAACGTGTAAAAATTAAATATATATTATGTAGAATTAAGAAACTTGACTTAAACTTAAAAATTGATCTATTAATTACTAAAAATTCAAGTTATGCAAATTCTATTTATAACTCTGAATTTTTTTCTAGACAAATCGGTTTTATAAAATTACTAATTGAATAAAAAAAATCAAGTTTTCACGTTAAACAAAAAAATATTTTTTTTCAAAACAAGTGGACTTTTACCCACTATAGAGTGGACCACACAAATACGGCCCTTAACAATTGGTAGCGAATAAAAAGCGACTTTGCAACGGAACACTCCCGAGTTAACTCAACCGCGCTAGCGAGTCATGTACCTCTCATTTTTCTCTTAGCGTTGCTTAATGCTTACTCACTCTTGTCGTATCGGGACTGAGTCATCTTAAATACAACGCGCTTCCCTTTAAAGCCAACCTCTTCATTTTTCTTCCATTTTCAAAACTTCTCAAACAAACCAAAAAACCCCCGACTCAGATCTGAGGTTCTGCCGTTGCTTACTTATTCAACTCGGACCAGCCTGATTTCAATCCGACTCAGATCTGTTGCTTTGAAAAAGAAATGGACAATTTGATTTCCCTTGTGAACAAGATTCAAAGAGCTTGTACGGCTCTCGGTGACCACGGGGAAGCAAGCGCGTTACCTACTCTTTGGGACTCATTGCCGGCGATTGCCGTCGTCGGCGGGCAGGTCAACACTCGACCTTCTCTTCTCTTTTCAATTTCAGTCAACTTTTCTCCGTTTTTTATTAACTTTCAGCTGATCTGAGATTTTGAATTTTTCACAGAGTTCGGGGAAGTCTTCGGTGCTGGAAAGCATAGTCGGCAAGGATTTTTTACCTCGTGGATCCGGTAAAACTAGATTACCACATAAATCTATCCTTCCTCGCGGATGAACATAAGAAATTAGTTATTTATTAGTTTATTTTTCTGTGATTAATGCAGGAATTGTTACTCGGAGACCTCTGGTGTTGCAGCTTCATAAGAGTGATGAAGGAAGCAGGGAATACGCTGAGTTTCTTCACCTTCCAAGAAAAAGATTCACCGATTTCGGTAAATTTATTATGCTTTTTACACTTTCAGCTTTCGTTTTTACCTAATTTTAGCATCGGCTAGACTTGGATTTTGAACTTAATCACTATACGTGCTTATAGCTGCCGTTAGGAAGGAGATTCAAGACGAGACGGATAGAGAAACTGGCCGATCCAAGCAAATCTCCAGTGTTCCTATTCATCTTAGCATATATTCTCCCAATGGTATAATCTGTTTGTAAATACTTACTCTGTTTTTCGTAGTTTTTTTAGTTTTGTTTTCTCTAATTTACAAGCCCTTTTAATTTGTTGCAGTTGTCAATTTGACTCTGATTGATCTTCCTGGCCTTACGAAAGTAGCAGTTGGTAAGTTAACGAAAAGCTTAGTAAATTTAAAGAAAATTTGGAGCCTTTATATTACTGTTATTGATTGACTGAAGTATATTTCCATGGTGACTTAAGAAAAAATGTGTAATCTTCAAAGTGCATTTTTCTTTCCCAGTTTAAAATTCATATATATATTATTTTGTTTTACTATTTTATCACTTTTAAACCCTATTAGATGTTTTTGCTGCAATATGATTTGTGAAATTCGTGATTAATTCGCTTAATATCATGTACAATTGATGGTTATCTTGCTAAATGTAGAGGGACAGCCGGAGAGCATTGTGCAAGATATCGAGAATATGGTTCGCTCTTATATTGAGAAGGTGAAATGCATTTGATTTTTATTGTGTGCTCCTTCTAGGAAAATTTACTTAAATTAGATTTACAATGATGTTTCTGCCAACAATATTTTAGGATACTGGTTATTTTATGTGATTTCTTCGAAAATCCTAGGAAAAGTGGATTGTGGATGGTTCTTGCTGTAAATTGCCATTTCCTCTGTTTCTCAGTAACTTTGCATTTGCTCATTTTTCATGGTTTATGCAACAATGAAAGCTGAACATTGTTGTGCTATTTTGTCTGTGGACCTTTTTTATGCAGCCCAACAGTATAATATTGGCAATTTCACCTGCTAATCAAGATCTTGCTACATCAGATGCAATTAAAATCTCGCGAGAGGTGGACCCTACAGGTATTCTTTTTCAATATTACTTCACTCAATATTGTTTTTCCTTTTCCATGCACCACGAGTTTATCATCTTCTCTACTTTGTCTTCATAATATCATGTGAACTTCTAAGCAATGGGTGTTTTTAAATTTGAGCTAAATAATATCTTTAAAATATTGCTATGATATGTAAACTTTTAGACTTATGGGTTTAAAGCGTTGTGATTGCATCTTTTGGATTTTCTATTTAGTAATCATTGTTATAAACCTTTCAGGGGAGAGGACTCTTGGTGTGCTGACTAAAATTGATCTGATGGATAAGGGCACAGATGCAGTTGATGTAAGTTGTGTTATGCATGATTTTTGACATACTAAAACCTCTTCAAATCTTCAGTATTGGATGCTTAAGGCATTATCATGTTCTAATTCATGTTTCTACTGACTAGATATTGGAAGGCAAAGCTTATCGGCTGAAATTCCCTTGGGTTGGTGTTGTGAACCGTTCACAAGCAGATATCAACAAGAATGTCGACATGATTGCTGCTCGCCGTAGAGAGCGTGAGTATTTTGCTAGTACGCCCGAGTATAGGCACCTTGCTCAGAGAATGGGTTCTGAGCATCTTGCTAAGGTGCTCTCAAAGGTATGGTATTGAGCATTTTGTGTTATTTTTTGTTTGAACTTTTTATTCTCAATTTTCTCCTGTAAAGGATGAGATGGTACTGGATTCAGTGCTAACTTTTCTTAAGTTTTATTAACCTTTTGCTACCGGTTAATGTCTCAGCATTTGGAAACTGTAATCAAGTCTAGAATCCCAGGCATTCAGTCCCTTATTAATAAAACAATTACCGAACTTGAAACTGAACTGAGCCGTCTTGGAAAGCCTGTTGCAGCTGATGCGGGCGTAAGTGCTCCTACTGTTCTCTCTCTCTCTATATATATATGTATGTGTGTGTGTATTTTGATCTGGAATTCTTTGGATTTTCCACTTGCAATTGATTATTAGTTATAACTTATTTGAGAAATGCTGACGATCAAGATGCTTATACAGGGGAAGTTGTATACAATCATGGAGATATGCCGTCTTTTTGATCAAAATTTCAGAGAACATTTGGATGGCGTGTATGTATAACATGTCTTGTTTTTTTACCTATCTCTAACTTCATTCAATTTTTGCTAATTTTTGTAGAGATTCTATTTGACTTTCATTTCAATGTTGTTCATAGGCGTACTGGTGGTGATAAGATTTACAATGTTTTCGACAACCAACTCCCTGCTGCTTTGAAAAGGTTGCAATTTGACAGGCAACTATCGATGGAGAATATTAGGAAGCTCATTACTGAAGCCGATGGGTATCAACCACATTTAATAGCTCCCGAACAAGGATATCGTCGTTTGATTGAATCTACTTTAGTTACTATCAGAGGTCCTGCTGAGGCTGCTGTTGATGCGGTATGAAACAAGATTTAAGAAATATTATATATCATATTCAATTTGACATGCAGAGATCATCTAGCTTTTTCATTTTTCCCTTAGCAGTAGTTCAGTTGTGATTCATCCCTACAAAATCTTTTTCAGAAATCAAGTTTTTTAAGATCTCATTCTGTTTAGTCGTGTAAATCGTCTTACCCGAAAAATGTTGATAAATGATACTCAAGTATTCTGTTGCATGTTTTATCATCTTAAATTTTTTGAATTGCTCGGTGCATCATGCTGGTCATACACTGATGCTTCAGATTGGATTGGTTTCATTTGTCACAATTTTCAGATTCATTCCATTCTGAAGGATCTGGTTCACAAGGCTATGAGTGAAACTCCGGTATGTTCTCGTCTTTGCCTATCTTGTTCATGTAGCTAAGAAATTGTTGCCTGCTGTTTTCTATTTCTTCAAGGTGATCATGGTTTACAAGTATCAACCGGGTTTGGTTTTCAGGAATTAAAGCAGTATCCTGCACTCAGAGTAGAGGTTGGAAATGCTGCGATCGAGTCTCTTGAAAGAATGAGGGATCAGAGCAGAAAGGCTACACTTCAGTTGGTTGACATGGAATGTTGTTACCTTACAGTTGAGTTCTTCCGAAAACTTCCTCAAGATGCGGATAAGGGTGGCAGCGCTACACAATCAATATTTGACCGATACAATGACTCATACCTGAGGAGAATCGGTAAGTTCATGTACACAAAAATTAGTTTCTTGAAGGGCATATCTCAGTTGTTCCAAATTTTAATCGAATCCTATCAAAATTCAACGTATTTTATTTCTGATCATGGGTTTCTCTGACAATGTATGAGCAGGAACAACGGTTTTGTCTTACGTAAATATGGTCTGCGCTACTTTGCGCCACTCCATTCCAAAGTCCATTGTTTACTGTCAAGTCCGAGAAGCGAAAAGAAGCCTGCTCGACTTTTACTACACGGATTTGGGTAAACTGGAGGTGAGAATGGTTCTTTCTTAACCAACTTACCACATTTTACTTATTTTGGCGCAACAGATGATGACGATCAATGATTGATTTCTTGGAAAATTTGTAGCAAAAACGATTATCTGCGTTATTGAACGAGGATCCAGCAATCATGGAACGACGAAGCGCTCTTGCGAAGAGGCTGGAATTATACAGGAGTGCACAAGCGGAGATCGATACAGTCGCTTGGTCCAAGTAAGAGCTGTGAACATTTAGATAGATCGATGCGGCTTGGCTTTAAAAGGATTGGCATTTTTGTTGCGTTTTTGAGGCAATATCGATATTTTTACCATATTTTAGAATGCAAACGCCATTGTTGTGCATTCTTCGTTTCTTTTAAATCTGTATAATATGCAAAAGGTTTGCCACTCTATGGTTTATGTGATTATCTATTCATTGATCTAAGCGATTCAACAATATTTTTGCAATTTATTTGTTAGTTTAAGCATCAGAATACTTCTCGAAAATAATTCCTATATTTATAGGAAAATGTCTCGATTTAAGTGTGTTTGTTTCCGTGGTGGGAGGGTGAACGGAAATTAATTTTATACAATATATATTCTTAAAATTATGATGATTTAAAATCAATTCTCTCGTTGCATATTTGATAGGTTCTCTCAGCGTTGGTTTTTGCATATACAAGATTTGAACTGAGATTTTTCTGAAGAGATTATTATTTTTACTCTAACAAGTACGAGTTGTTTTTAATAATTTTAAGGCTTGAGGGTACATAGATTTTGAACTTTAAAAAATCAATTTAGTATTTTTTAATAAAAACATATTTAATTGAGCCATTGAATTTGGAGATTGAATTAATTACTACCTTTGCTTAACATGTGAATGATATTATATAATGATGTGAATGAGGGTTTAATTTTTTTTAAATGTTTGAAGATTTAACTAAGAGTAATTATAGGGGTTATGGACTTTATTTAGGGGTACGGGTTTAAGTGCAGTAATTTTGAATTTAGGGGTTGTTGATAGAATTTTAGGTCTAAGGTTAAAATTCAAATCTCTAACCATATTACCTTAAAACTTAAACTTTAACCCTAATTCTTAAATTTTAAACATTTATACTAAAACTCTTAAACTATAAAACCCTTAAACTATGAACCCTAAAATAAAATATTAAACTCTAAACTTAAAGCGCTTGAGAAAACAAAAAAATTTCATTACATGTGTATGAGACAATAATCTTTTATTTAAACCTTAAAAATCATATTATTTTGATGCAACTTTTTTCTTCTTCTGTGTAGTGTGAGATTGATTTCATTGAAAATATACTTTTGTATGTTAGTAGACTCAAATTGAAGAGAGGTCGTCAAGGATTTTTCGGATGAAAGAGTTCAATTTTATTAATACTTCATAGATATAATTATTAAACTTTTATTTTTAAATAATTTATACTTATTTATTTTTTATTTTATAATTTTTATTTTTAATTTGTTTAATAGTAGTTTTTAATATTTTAATAATTAAGTTTTCAATAATTTTTAAGATGTTCACTTGTGTAGTGTGAGATTGATTTCATAGAAAATATACTTTAGTAATATTTAATATTTTAATAATTAGTTTTAAATAATTTTATTTTCTTCAATTAACCCATAATTTTTTAAAAATCAATTAACTCTCCCTATCACATCATCGAACTGCTATGTTAGTACCACAACGATCAACAATTATTTTACGTCATTCAAAGGGCCATATAGATTAATCTCTAGGTGTTTAAGGGTTTAATTGGATGGAAATAAAAGTTTAGAAACTGATTTAACTTCTTTTTTTCAAAAGTTTGAGGCCTAAAAAAACATTAAGCCTATTTAATACATTTTATTATCTAAGTATTTTCCATTAATAAAACCCCATTCTCCATATATTCAACCAACTTCCCCTGCCCGCCAAATTCCAAACCAGCTCCTTCTTCTTCAAACGATCGGCAACCGATCGAAGACAAAACTAAAGAAATGTTGGCCACTCATCTTCTTGCCATCTTTCTCTTCATTTCCGCCATTGTTTCACAGTCCAAAGCTCTTCGATTTCCTCAAGAACTCTACAATCTTTCCTCAAACCAAATCTTCATTTTCGATAACCCTTCAAACCCACCTTCTTCTTCCGCTTCTCCGTCCCCATTGTTATCCCCAGCAAGCCCAGTGGTTTCTTCCCCTCTGGTCCCTGCGCTCTTCATTATCGGCGACTCAACCGTCGACTGTGGCAACAACAACTATCTTGGCACCTTTGCTCGGGCCGATCGCCCTCCTTATGGCCGTGATTTCGATACCCATCTCCCGACCGGACGCTTCTGCAATGGAAGAATCCCCGTTGATTACCTCGGTAAAAAAAATGTTATCTTTATCAATTTCTTGCACATTTGATTAGTTATAAATTCTGGGGTTTTTCTAATTTTTCTTTTTGATCTTTGGGTTTTGATTACTTTTGTTGTTTTTTTAAATCAGCATTGTATCTTGGGCTTCCGTTCGTGCCAAGTTATCTTGGACAAACTGGAGAAGTGGAGGATATGCTTCGTGGAGTCAATTTTGCATCTGCTGCTGCTGGCATTATTTTCTCAAGTGGATCAGAGTTGGTATCATTTCAACAATCTCAATCGAATATATTAAACATACTCGTATCTAACACTTACACTTGAATTCGAGTAACATAGCTTTTTCTGTATACATGAGTTATTCCATTGACTTGTGAACTGAAATTTGGATTTAAGTTCTTATAAAAGTGCTTCTCTTTCTGATGCATACTTGTACGATGCTCGAACTCGAGTTTTTAGGGATAAGAAATGAAAATTTCTCGTAACCATAACTAGATATTCATAGGATTTGGTTTTTTGAGCAGGGCCAGCACATATCATTCACCCACCAAATTCAGCAGTTCAGTGATACTTATCAGCAGTTCGTTTTAGGCCTGGGCGAGGATGTCGCCATTGATCTAATCTCGAGCTCGGTTCTTTACATTTCGATAGGGATAAACGACTATATACATTACTATTTGCGTAATGTATCGAATGTGCAAAATCTGTACCTCCCTTGGGGCTTCAACCAGTTCTTAGCGTCCACAATGAGGCAGGAAATAAAGGTGAATATCGCAGTCTTCTCTTTGTTTCGTGCTTAATCCGTGTTTTATTTGTTACTATCGATTTCGGACTTACCGGAAAGTCTTGACATTTTAAGTATTGGTAAACCAGAACTTGTACAATATAAATGTCCGGAGATTCGTCGTAATGGGGCTACCGCCGATCGGCTGTGCTCCGTACTACTTGCAACGGTACAACAGCAACAATGGGGAGTGTGTTGAGGAGATAAATGATATGATCATGGAGTTCAACTTTTTCATGAGATACATGACTGATGAGCTTCTTCATGAGCTTCCTGATGCTGGCATAATTTTCTGTGATGTGTTTCAAGGTTCCATGGATTTAATTCGGAACCATAAGAGTTACGGTACGATCGACCATCCGAATATCAAACCTTTTCTTTTGTTGTTGCTGCATTTTGCTTGAGATTCTTGATTACCTCTGAATCTTTGGATGGTTTTTGTGGATTCTGATTCAGGTTTCGAAGAAACTGCCAATGCTTGCTGTGGGTTAGGGAGATACAACGGATGGATCATGTGCATGTCGACGCAAATGGCGTGCCGTAACGCTTCCGATCACATCTGGTGGGATCAGTTCCATCCGACTGATGCAGTGAACGCCATCCTAGCGGACAATGTGTGGAGCAGCCGCCACACTGAAATGTGCTATCCAATGAACCTGAAAAAACTGGTCTTTAGCCAAAGCCTGAACAACCTAGTATAAAATCTTTGATGGTGCTCGGAAAACATTCAATTCCGATGCTAGCGGCTAGCATACGTATCTGCTAGAATTTATTACCGACGAACAAAGATCGAAGCTAGGATACATTACATTCTGTAAAAACAGTGGCGAAACAGTATGCTCCATTCATGTATTACCTCCAATATGTAAAAAAAGATTACTTCAATACAGGTCAACCGTATAAATTCGTTCCGATTGTCCGGATCGAGTTTCAATCAATTATTTAATCTCTGCCAATGAGAATCATAGATGATACAAGTTCAACATGAAAAACATTTTATTGAATTCTGCATGGAAAACAGAGGGAATCCATCAGTTGCAGAGGAAACAATGGATTCCACTATGCTTCGATACAGGATTTTTCTCGAATTTTCGAACATGTTGAAAGAAAATTCAAGTCTTTGTCATCGTTGCTCCTAATCCGGGACTTCGGTGTTCAGTACAAAGCTGGGAAATTGAACAGTTATTTCCCTGAAAAAGAACATCCAAAAAGTAAATCTTCCATTGGATGAGTGACACCGGAATCGGTACAATCAAGAAAACATAAGAATCAAGTCCTAGTTAAAGTGCATGCTCACTAACTCGAGTGATATATCGGTGTAACGGAAAGAATGAACTTAAACTAGAGCTGAAAATGAAAGAACTTCAGAGTTTAGAACACACTTCAAATTTGAAAGTGTCATGATCTTTATGATCGACGGATTCTTTCTCACGAACTCCCTCCATTCTTCTTCATCGATCTTCCCATCTCTTTTCGTATCGGCTTCCATCATTGTCTGCACAAATACAAGTATATGGCCAATATAAATTCCCAGAAGGCAGAATGATGAAATGCAACGATTTTATCAGTTTAAAATGTCCAGAACCTTTTCCACTATTGATTCCACCACATCATCCGAAAGTGACAGACCGTTTTCACCAAGCCGAGCCATTACCATCTCTTTCAACTACCGTTTAGGCCATAGAAAAGGAAAATGAGATGAACATTCAGTTTCATATAAAAGGGCTTACCTCTTCCGAGGCAAACGATGATGAGAAGATCAAAGTTAAAACGTGCGTACCTCTTCGCGCTCGATATAGCCGGTTTGTCGCAGGTCGTACAGTCTAAATAAGACTGGAAGAAGATATATTTACTTACTTCAGTTTCCAGTTGTAATAATAAGAGCCTTAGAAGAGTTATTTTTTAACTTTGATGTACATTACATACATGCAACTTTATCGGCTTCGGGGGCATCGGGATGGAAGATACTTAAAGACCGGACAAACTCTCCGAATTCAATCACCTCATTATGTTTGATGTCGAATAAACGAAACACCTGCAATAAACTAAATACAGAATGAGAATTTGCATGTTTAAATTGTTGAAAAGAAAAGAATTCAGAATGATGTGATACTCAGTACTCACCCTATCTGCAAACAGATTCTGCTTACTGCTTTTAAAGAGTGCAAGCTGAAATTCTTCCTGTTCGGAAAACAATCGAATGCATAAGTCGAAGAAAATGGAGGACTTACATTGATCTTTTCAAATTTCAAGCGCCTCGAACAGTCAAAGGCAATCCGCAAACGGAAATCAAATATACGAACCAAATTGAAAAGGATATACCTTGTGAATCAGACCATCATCAATTATGGAGCTGCTTAACTTCTTGAACATATCATACAAAGCTTCTACTTCATTCACAGTGACTGTCAAATTATAAGAAATGCTCTACACTTAGGCAAACAAATACTACAGATTGCACAAATTTATAACGAAAACTAGCACGAATACAATGTTAAGATGTTAAGGTCGATGTCGGGTTGGCAGGGGACGGTAAACCCCTTAGTTTTACTTATAATCATAGTCAAAATCTGCAGCATCTGCAATTGCACATAGCTCTTGTGCTAGGAGTATACCACTAGGTATATGCATTTTGTTTATTAGCATCGAGAAAACGGCCACGAGGGTTCTAGGTATATGCAATTTAGCATAGCCTACAAACAGAAAGGAATATGTATGGGGAGTAATGAAGTGGGAAACTTGATCGATGCACGAATGTGGCCAACAACGACATTGACTGTGCATCCACACGGAAAGATAATGCTTGCATAGGCAGGGCAAGATGTCAATGAAGTGATTTCAGATTCAATTTTAGCACACCAAATGTATGGATAAAATGTGGTCCATGACCAGAAAACATGAACATCCATCTAACCTCGTAAGCAGTGGCCTATGACGGTGCATAAGCAGGATCGATATCCTTTCTTCTACGAATCTTAAATCTAATGAAGTTTCGACATTATGAACTCTAGAAGTACACTGTTTTTGTTTGTTTCGTAGCTTTTCTCGGCTAGAATTGCAGAACATGGCACAAACTGATGTGAATTGGAAACAGAAAAATACCAAAACAGGTAACTGAAAAAAGCACCAATAGGTTCATTCTTCACTGTCTAACTTACAAGGCGTTTCAGAAGCAAGAACGATAGGCTCTTTGTCCCCACGTTTGCGTCGAACTTTCTTCGAGCACAAGCAGCCCATGAAAGCATTCATAACTTGTTCAAAACAAGGTCTGATGAGTCCTGCCACATTCAACTTGAATTTATATCAAACCAACAGTTAATCCTATGTATGTATGTATGTATGTATGTATGTATGTATGTATGTATGTATGTATGTATGTATGTATGTATGTATGTATGTATGTATGTATGTATACAACTGCTGTACTAAGATGGATTGAATCTCTACAAAGCAAATGAATTGAATCTATACAAAACTGGATTTCCAGAAGTCAACTAAACATGCAGAAAATCATGGTAGAAATCAACTAGTTTTACAGACAGAATGATTCTGTAGGACCCAAAATAACAAAAAGGTGAAATTTTCCCATAATCCCAACTGTTCTAATCAAAACAAAAATTACAAAACAACCAATAATCAAGCTTTCAACAGTGTTAAATAAAACATTTAAAAACCCATTATTTAAAATATGATACCAGTTTAGTTCATAATCTTTCCTACCATATTCATGAACAAGAAAACCAACACTTCTTTTTTTCAGGAAAAAAGAAACACCCAAATTCAAATATAAAGCTAAAACAACAACATGAAGTTATTTACAATGAAATAGCAAGAGAAATTATAGATTTTGGTTTGTTATGAGTTGACCTTTTTTTTTGAAGATTGGTGATTTCAGAACTCCATTAACGAGTTTGAACGCAGCTCAGTAGTCCACTTCCTCTTTGTTGTTCTTCCTTTTACTTGTTTTGTGCTTGCATGTGCAGATTATAATGGATGATGATGACAATTGCTTCTTTTTTCCTTTTTCCGACTCACCTTCCATGTTCCTTTCAAAATAAAATGTTGTTTATGTTATAAGCAGAGATTTAAATTACGGTTGTGATCACTTTTTTTTATTTGATTGTGTTTATCGTGATTGTTTATTGTAAATTTAGAGTTGAATTAGAAATTAATTTTTTTATTAACGAAAGTTAATGGTCAATGGACTAAAATAGACCCGATTTAAAATATAAGTAGCAAGATTGATCTTTTTCAAATTTAGATGATCAAAATAAAACAAACGCCAAATAAAAGGACTATGGGTGAATATTACCCTTTAATATAATGTTATCATATCTTCAAAAGTTTTAATTTTGATTATAAAGGTTCAAATTTGCTGGGGGAAAAAGATAACGTCAATACTAGGGGTGTTCATTGTCGGATATTGGATCGGATTCGATCCGGTTTTTTCGGATATCCGGGTTTTCGAATCGGTAATATAGTGATCCGTATCCGATTCGGAAAAAATCAGATATCTGGTTTTTCGGATACCGGATAACCGGATTAAATATTCGGATATCCGATTATCCGAACATATAATTTGATTCAACTATTTTTTCGAATTTGAAGGTTGTATTTATGAAAATTTCAGAATTTCGAATATAACAAACAACAAATTGCTAAATATAACAAGATTCACATCTATGAAATATTCGATTTTTTAAATTTTCGGACATAACAAGCATCAAATTGTTAAATATAACAAGATTAATATTTAAAAAATATTAGATTTTCGGGTTTTCGGATAATCCGAAACTTGTAATATTGCGATCCGTATCCGATCCGGAAAATTTATAATCGGATCGGATATCCGATCCGAAAATAAAAATCGGATCGGATATCCGAATTTTCGGATCGAATCAACGGATAATCGGATCGAATCGGTCGGATCGGATATTTTTGAACACCCCTAGTCAATACATATCAAAACGACGTTGTTTAGAGAAAATTATTGTAAAAACGACAATTTTACAAAAAAAAATCCCCAATACTGACCTAATCTTTCCGGTTTGAATTTCACCGTCATCAACCCCGTTAGAACCCTCCGCCCTCTCCTCTGCAACAAAGTTTAATTTCGATTATTCTTTAAAATTTTCAAAAATTCAGGGAATTTTAGTATCGAAGAAAACCTAAAATTTATGTGTTTTTAATTAATTTCCATCTGGAAATTTTCTAGGGTTTTATTTCATGTACGGCGGAGCTTTTGTGTGTTATCAATGGGGGTAGCCTATAGCCTCTCCATAGCTTTTCAATCACTTCAGCCGTTCACCATAGCCACAATCATCACCTTCCTTTCCCTCATCGTCGCCGCCCGATCATTCTTCAAGAACCCCCACAAATCCAACGCCTCTGCTCCCTCCACGTCACCATATGAAGACGAAATCAAAAGAGCCGCTCCATCGTACTCCGGCAACGGGAATTCCGATTCCTCTGCGTTTGGCGGTGCTCCGGCGAATGCTTCCAATGTTGCGGCGGAGAGACAGAACGGGGTGTCGATGATGGAACAGTTAGTGCCGGAGATTACAACACACGCGCTCAGTTACTTGGACTATCCGAGCCTTTGCCGGCTCGCCATGACTAACTCGCTGATGAGAAAGGCGGCTAACGATGATAATGTTTGGAAGGCGCTGTATCACAAGGTAAACATCCGTAGCTCCTAGGTTATTTGCGAGTAGCATTAAGAACCGAACTGCACAAAATCACGGCATTGCTTGTTTATCTCGAATAGAGAAATGCACTTGTTTTTAGCAGGGTTTTAAATAGCGATCGCGGTTGCGGCGTTATATCGCGGTTTAGGACAAAAGCGGCTGAATTGCGGCGATTGCGGACCGTTTTTTACCCCAGTCGTGGTCGCGGTCCGCTTTTTAAATCCCTGGTTTTTAGTGTTTTGTTTATCTAGGTATTGCAAATTTTTTTATCTTTACCATTGTGCGTTCTCATGTTTCTCAACGTTGGTTGTTGATATCTTGCTCAATTGTTGGATTGTTGGCATAAATTTGATGTTTTAATCTTTCGTTTGTTAGGATTTTACTTGGGAGCAATATAACGTAACACCGGTCAACGGGTGGAAGGCGTACTATGCGGCGACAAGAGCCGTACTAAATGTTAATACCGAATTCTTTAACATCATCCGAGATAGGTCTCTTCCGGGGATGATTCTTTTTTGGCTCAATGCGGATTATGTGAAGTGTGTTCATGCGTCGGGAGAACTTTTTTCAGGGTATGCTGTTTACTGCATTTTGTGCTTATAATGATGGAAGGTTAAAATCTCAGTAGTTTCCTATGATTTTTCATCAAGCTTTCTGCTCTAGAACTCGTAGTCTGGCCTTGAGGTGAACCTGGGCTCGAATTTTGAGCTCGTCCCTATAAAATTCGTGGTGTCGTTTCTATTCTTTTATCTCGTTGGTTGAACGTTTTCATGTATATCTTTTCCATGATCGGGTTGAGTAGGAGGATGGTTATAGGTTGATTATCCTTTATATTCTGACTTTTACTTCATGAATAAATTGGGTGTTAATCTTAAAAAAAAACCATAAGCATTTTTAAGAAAAAATAACTTTATAAATCAACAATTGCAGTCCAATAATAGAAGTGGACGAGTTGAAATCAGATAGGCTACTCCTATACATCCGATCCTATCGAGTTTGATTTGAATTAGCATTTATTATAATGTCACGCTCATACCATGCTATTTTTAATGGCATTAAATAAAAAAAATTGTATTTAACGTTTGATTGAATAATCATTTTGACCTCTATTTTTTAGTTAATTTAATTTTTAATTTTTAATTTTTTGGTCAAATTGATCCCTTTATAAAATAATTTATGGAAAATACTTTGATGCACAAGCTGTGTAAACTTTAGTTTACACAAGCCCTTTAATTTTAGGGTTTTATGTTAGGGTTTAGGGGTTTAGTATGTAGGGTATATAATTTAAGGTTTATGGTTAGAATTTAGAGTTTAGCGTTTAGGGCTTAGGGTTTAGGTTTTAGGTTGCTAGGGTTTGTGATTTAGATTTTAAATTTTATAAAAGGATTGTGTAAAAAAAATTTACACAGCTTGTGCATCAAAATAAAACCCATAATTTATTCAACGGTAAACAACTTAAAATGAATTGATAGAATGACGCATCAGAAAAAATTATATTTTATACAATTTTATAAAATTATTTTTGATATTTTTTCTAATATATATGATAACTAAAATAATTTTTAATTACCGACTATTAATTATTTTAATGAAATGAGACATTAAATTTTAAAAATTTAATTGCGGAAGCATTGAAACCAACAAAGGGATTTTGAAAATTTTAAATTAATCATAGCGTTATATGTACAAGAAAATGCTTAAGCAACTAAGCATCTTTTTCTAGCAGACAAAATCAAATCTATGGTAATTTATTCTTATCAACGGCAACTTTAAACAAGCTTGACACCGCCGGCTTCTTCCGCGCCACCACCCAAAACCACTTGCTCCGCCGTGGAGTCACGGCCCCCGAGTTCGCAGCCGCCGCCATCCTCATCTTCTCAATCAACGCCTCGGTGTTCACCTGTTGCGACAGAATATCCTCCAGTTGCTGACTGCTGATCACCAACTTCACTTTCCAAACCCCATTCTTCTCCGACGACAACACTTCCAGAGCCGACGACGCCGACGACGAAGACGGCCCACTCGACAAGTTCTCGACGAAATCGGCCGATGACATCTTCGGCGGCTCAATCGGATCGACAACACGAACCGCTTCAACTTTGTCAAACTTCTCCAGGGGAAGAAGATAATAGAAACCTCCGGTCACCAAGCGTTGATCTTCCGGCAATGGGGTTGAAGCTCGGCCTCGCCTGCAAATAGCATAGCCTGGGAAATCGTTTGTGATCTCACGAGCTAGTTTCGGGGGCTTGAAATCGATGATTTGGCCGGAATCTGTTAAAACCCTGATGGAGTTGGTTTCCTGGACGGGTCCTTTGAGAGAACAATTCCCCATTTCTGGATTTAGAAATCTCTGTGTTTTTTCAGAGGGGTTGAATTGAAGGTGGTATTTAAAAGGTGGAATCTTTGGCAAGAAGTAGTGGAAAGGAGATGGGGAAGAAGGAGACAAATGGGGTTTGGGTTTTCAAAATAATTTGATCGGCGCCATGTGATTAGTAGACCGTTGGCGATGGTTTATGGTTTTATTTTAAGGTAACCAGGAATTTTCACCATGGAAGAAGGGGAAATGAATAGATTTGAAGCAATTTTGGGTTTGTCATCTTATGTATTAAAAAAATAAATTCAAATATCAAAATCTGATTTAAAAAGTTGGATCGATTTATTTTAACAATTAAATAGTTCAATGATCATTTTGTAATAATTAATATATTAGTCATGTTTGGCAATTAGCTGATAGTTGATAGCATTAGCTGGTTTAGCTAGCAAATTGTTTTGATAAAATTAATTTATAGTTGTTTGATTATATATAAAACTGTTTGGTAAAATTAATTTATATGCTTTGAGCCAAATATGTTAGGCAAAAGGTTAAAAATAGCCTCCAACGTTTCACATTTTAGTCATTTTAGCCATATTGTTTTTTGTGCAAACAACCACCTAATGTTTCATTTTTCGTTTAAATTTCACCCTTATTGGATGAAAACCATTAGTCAACTAACGGTAACGTTTGAGGCTAACATGACATGACAGTATCACTAGGAGTGTTCAAATTCGGGTACTCGAGTTTTCGGGTACCCGGTTTCGAGTATTAAGTTTTTCGGCCTCTGAACCGGTTATCATTTTTTTGTTTTAAATTTTAAAAGAAAAACCTTAAAACTTCATGACACATGATCCAAACAAAAAATAATGATTTGAAGTTTATAATCATAAGAAAAAAAATTAAAAATATTAATCTCGATCATGATTTTTTTTGATCTCATGGTTTTTAAAGAAACCTACTAATGCACCTTGTTGTTTGTTTCATATCGAATCTTACATATTCACAAATTAATATTTTTTTTGAAAAAAATTAAAACATGAAAGCATATAATACAAATATAGAATGAATTTAGGGATTTAAATATAGTTATAAAGTGAAAATATTAAGTAATCTAATGAAAAAAAGGAATTGGGTACCCGAAAAAAATCATATTTTTTGACTCGGGCCCGACCCGAAAAATAATGGGCCGCATACCCGACCCGGGTAAAATAAAAATTTCAGGTAAATACCCGGTTATTTATGTCCGGATACTCGGGTCGGGTAATTTTGAACACCCATAACTACCACATGTCATTTTGTTGATGTGGCATTTTTAAAAAATTAATTATTTTTAAAGAAAATATTTTTTAAAATATTTTTAACTAATTGTTACATCATCAAAGTCTCACGTGGTAGTGTCAGGTCATCTCCCCATGCCTTGCAGACAAGCCATGTCAGTATCAGGCGTTGACTAACAATTTTTATCCAACAAGAATAAAATTTGAACGAAAAATGAAACGTTAGGTGGTTGTTTGCATAAAAAATATAAGACTAAAATGACTAAGAAATAAAACGTTTGGGACTATTTTCAACTTTTTACCAAGATGTTAAGAAACTTAAATGCATTTAAGGACAAACGAACTTTATCCTATAAATAGAACAAACTTGAATTCAAAAATTGTAAAAATTAAAAATGCAATTCCGAATTCCTAATTAATCCGTGAATGTAGGGCCTTGCTAATAATAGTAGTACGACCGGAGTAAATTGATGGGTGCAGGCGAACTGGCAAAGGCATGCCCAATTGAATGAGATGGCCCACCCTCTAAATGGCCGTTGAGCCCAAACTCCGGTTCACTGGGTACATATGCTCAATTCGGTTTGTCGATAAATTATTTTCATGTACCATCATTTTCGATTCGATTAATCTCGGGTTTTTTTTCATATTAACTTTGCATTATGAGATTTGTACTTCAATATTTATTTAATATATTTTAAACATTATTTGATAATTTTTAACATCTTTTCATAAATATTTTCTAAAAACAATAATTTTTCAAGTACATAAAAACAATTAAATTTTCGCATTATAAAATAATCACAAACGAATAACAATTAAATTTGGTTCGGTTCTAATAAAACAATTTTTAAACATATGAATCATAAACCATTCAAATATTACAGTTCGGATCAATTTCCGATTTTTGTTGCTTAACCCTTAAATAACAATACAATGTAGTAAATATAAAATTTTGAGAGAAATTTATAAATAATTTATGTATTGTATAAAAATTGATGAATCAAAAATTTTATTATAATTTTATAAAACTAAATGTAAAGCATCAAGTAATTAGACAAGATTAATGGTTGAAAATCACAACACTAACGGAAATATTCCCCCGCCCCTTTTTTAAATTTTGTATTAAGTTTTTTTTAATATGTTAGTATGATTACAATGCAGTATCTGTTTAATTTTGTAGCCCTTTAATAACGCGTACGCATTATGAACACATGGTGCTCGAACCTGGTCATCTGCAATGGCGGATCAAATTATTGTGTAGCCCACCCTGAAGTTTACACATTTGCCCTCAATTTTCTTAATTTTTATGGATTAATCCTTAAATTTTTGTAATATTCAAGGCTTGTGCCCACCTTAAAATTTCGAGATTTTATATGTGCCCACCCTCAAATATATTTCTGAATCCGTCACTGATCATCTGGATAAAATATATCATAATTTTGTATTAAGTTGATAGTACAAATATAAGTAGGTTATCATAATAATTGCTTTTTTAACTCTCATTAAAGTTAATAATATAAATAAACCCACTTGCATGGTGATGTTAACTGTTTGTGGCTTATAAATCCGATGAGGCACATGGGACAACTTGATGTTGACATTCAGAACTTAGCTAACCTACTATATATTATCCCCTTAATCCCTTCATTATTTATATGTGTATTTAATGTAAACAAATTGCTTATATTAAACTAACTCTAAGATTAGACCATCATTAGGCTAACTACTTCTACTTCTAGACCCTTTTTCTCTCGTGTTAGAACTTTTAGATTTTGTTGTGGTTTATATTTTTCGCATTCAGATTGTTTTTTATGTTACATGTCATTTTTAGGAACATTTTGAGGATCTTTTATCAAATGATATTCCTCGAACAACTATGTTTGTCAAAATTCTCGACCAGAACTCCTCGTTTGAAAACATCTCACACGATCAACTTATGGTCATGAATTTATTCCATCTAAGATGACCTATGGCACATCATGGTGTCACTATGCTTAAACCTACATAATCAAATCATTTTATACATCAAAAAATCAATCAGATGACGATACTTACAATTTATTATAAAGAAGAATAACTCGTATTATATAATAAGATCATGGTAAGAAAAGACTAAGTTACCAAAAATCTTCTAGCTTTCATTCAGAAATCTGAATGTTTTTGACCATTTTCATACTTATTTAACGGTTCTTCGCTGACTATAGAGTGAATCATCCCCTTTTATCACAATTTTTTTTTGTATAAAAAAAATATAATCTTCAAATGTTGAAACAATAGACCTAATTTGAAGCACTAAATTGGTATGCCAATTGGAATTCAATTTGGGGGAATGTTAAAATAGAAGTCCATTGAAAAGGTATTAACATGGAATTTGACTTCATTTAAGTGGTTACCGGTAAGCTCTATTGTTTCACCAATCTCTTACCCTTTAAATCATTTTGTTTTAATTAATATATATATATAATTATTAGAAAATATAAATAACTACATTAAAAAATTCATTCACTTAACCAATAATATTGTTGGTCTAACGGAATGAGGCATTAGGTCTTTTAAGAAAAGTTAGAAGTTCGAATCTTGACATCGTGAAGGGAGAAAATTAAGTTGGGAGGATTGCTCCCAATAATAAGCCTTTGTAATATTCGATCTGAATTAGTCGGTCAATAAATTGAATACCCGTGATTATACCAAAAAAATACTCTTTGATTCAAGGTTCAACTTTTTTTTTTCCTGAATTAGATTGGTAAAGGAATAATGTCCTTTTGCTATATATATTAAAACAACCTTCGTGTGCAGGCCGACCCAATAATTTCTTACCAAATGTATTTGAAAAAAAATGGCATTATCATTAGTAGTAACTTTTCAAACAAAAAAAACTCTTCAAATACTAATTTATTAAAAAATGGCTATATATATTAAAAATATTATCACATATCTCATTTATTTAGTTTTAACTTTTCAAATACTCTTCTTCAAAAAAAAAACTTTTGAAATACTAATTAAAATTAGAGGGACTAAAATGAAACATTTCAAAAGCCAACACAAATGTGTTGCAACTGTGTAGTTATACTGCATTATGAAATTGTGTAGTCTTACTACATTGTGAAATATTTCATTTTGGTCCATGTGGGAAAACTACAAAGACCCAATTGAAAGAAAATTAAAAGTATAGAGACCAAATGAAAGTTTTTAGAATACATTAAAAGTACACATTGAATCTTTAAGCCTCATAGGTTAAAAAAGATGGAAGCCAAAGAGTCGAAAGTTCTTAAAAAAACTGAAAAATTCAAATTAAAGGCCAAAACGAGATTTTCCGGAATGAAAATGGAGACAAGGAGACTACATCCCTTGTCCGCGTGTAAATCTCGAAAAGTTATATGAATTAAAAAATGATTTGATCGAACATTTGGACACAAAGTTAAGGCATTTCAAAGTTTTGCATTATACTCATGTACCAATATACTTAAAATAATTTCTGGAAAAAAAAATCTGTTTGTAGTCATATCATTTCAATTTCTTTCATTTTAGTCCCAAAAAATGCAAAAGAAATCAATAATCACCAGAAACACATCGTTTAAATAACAAGAGAAAACACATGTTTTGTTTTAAGTACTTATGCAAATTTTCATTTTGGTTCTCCAATTTTAATTATTTTAATTTTTGTCTCAAAATGTTAAAAAAAAGCTCAAAGTCGTCGACAGCTACCGATGACTCCTTCCATCCCATGAAAGTCGTCGCAAACTGAAGACGACTCTCGTTTTTACTGTAGAAATTTCTTTGGTATGATCCAATTTTCATTTTTTTTTTAATAATGACGTTTTTTCTCTTCTAAATAAGCCTCCAAACGCAAACACAAGTTTTCCAAGTTATCTGATCCAACGGTTGGGAATCTCTTAATCAAGTCAAACGAGAAGTCAAAAGTTGTATTATTTGGGGACCAAAATCCCACTCTACTTCTCTAACCCCCTCTCCAATCACATTTGTTGGAAAGTTTTAAATATTTAATAAAAATAAAAAAATGTTGGTTTACTCTCCACTAAAAAAGAAAATTATTTTTTCTTAAACCCATGATTGTCTCCACATGATTCCAACCCATAGTGCCTAATTTTTTTAGTGATTTTTAAGGTACCCCATCTTTAATTATTTAATAAATTAAACCCTAATTACATATTTTCTATGTTATAAATTACTAATTCTCTTTAGGGTACCCCACGTTCACCAATGCTATATGTCCTAGGTGGGTAACCTCTAAGCTCAAGGGGAGTGACTAGATACTTTCATCATCTTATGGTAATTCATGATTTTTTTTATTATTATTATTTTGATGTTGTGGTATTATAATCTTATTTAATATATTTTATTTAGGTTTATTGTCAAAATAAATACCAAAATTATTATGTTTTTTCTCTTTAAGTGCTTAAATTTTTTTGTCATTTTTAGGCGTCCGAACTATCATATTTTTTTCTTTTAGATGCCAAAACTATTTTTGTCCCTTTTAGGTGTCTAAATCATCTTTTTTGCCTCTTTTAAGATCAAATCGAGGCACCTATATTGACCAAAAAAAAGATTGGGCACTTAAAAGGGACAAAAAATAGTTTAACCGTCTAAAAGGGGAAAACGAGATAGTTGGGTCACCTAAAAAAGACGAAAAAATAGTTTAGGCACTTAAAAGATAAAACATAATAATTTGGACACTTATTTTGATATTAAGCCTTATTTTATATATTGTTAATGAAATTAAAAAAAGTCCACAAACAAAGCTGAATGGTTGACATGTCGTACTTAAAGTTTAAAGTTTAAAGATCATAATTTAGAGTTTCAAAATCCATGGCCATTGGTATTAAGCCTTATTTTATATATTGTTAATGAAATTATGTTTAAAATTTAGAGTTTAGAACACTTGATAATTTTTAAATGTTGCTTGAGAAGTTTTTTTTTACTCTTATATTAAATCATAACACTTATATTTTACAACTTTTTTCTCAATTTATCTATTTCGTTTGTTTTATGTTTTCTAAATGGTTTAGTTATCCCCAATTAATCTTATTTAGTTTGGAAAAGTTAAAAAGTTAAAAAATGAATTTTTTAATATAGATAAAAAGAAGATGAGGTGTAAAGAACTTAAGCATGAACTAAGCAATGAAATAGACTAATTATTTTATTTGTATCTCACATGGTACCTGATCATTTATGTTATCTTTTATTGTGTTTTATTATAATTATGTTTATAATACTACACATGTAAATTTTGCTACATTCAAAAGTTAATAATAATAATAATAATAATAATAATAATAATAATAATAATAATAATAATAATAATAATAATAATAATAATAATAATAATAATAGAAACATTTGAGTTTTATCATTTTATTCAAATAAATCCATGCTTTTTTCTACAACCGAATAAAACCTTTAGCATTTTAATGAGTATTTAAATAATAACGATTAATGGGTGTATCAACAACTAGTTAGTCTAACGAGATAAGGCGTTAGGTCCCGTAAGCAAGGTCAGATGTTTAAATCTTGACATTAAGAATGAAAAAGAAAAAAACTGAATTAAGAGGGTTACCCTATGTTGAACTTCTGCAAAATTCGATCCGAATTAGTTGACTAATGAGCCGAATACATGTAATTAAACAAAAAATAATAATATCAAGTGTTTTTGCAAGTATATTTAAAAATCTGTAAAATAAACAAAGGGACATTTTTTTTGTTCAAATAAAGGGACATTTCACAACATCTCAAAACTGCTTTAAGAATTATTTTTTCTCTGGCATGGTAACAAATAATTGCTCCAAATTAAATAAGATTATAAAATTCAAGATTCTTTTAATAATTTTTGTCTTGATAATTTGTATACATGAAAAGTTACAAAGGGGTTACTGCCCCCACCCCAATTTTTTCTTTATTCTTATTTTTAGGACAATTATTTTTTGTATTTTATTTTCATAAGCATGTCCAATTCAAGTTAAAATCCAAAATTAAAATATCTAATCATAAGCCTTTAAATACTAAATATTAAACTATAAATTCAAACTATAAGCCTTAATTTATATACCATAACCTCTAAACCCTAAACACCTAAACTAATCTGCTTGTAGAAATTAAAGTTTATAACGCCGGTGTATGGGATAATAATCATTATTCTTACATATATATATATATATATATATATATATATATATATATATATTGAAAATTGAATTATTTATGAATTTATTTTCCCACTTTCAAATATTTATGTTTTCCCCCTCCAACCTCAAATCTTGACTTCGTCCCTTGTTATATATTTATATTGTTTTTTAATGTAATATTGATATATACATGTGATAATCAAGCACATATAATTGTTGGGCAAACTAAAATAGTGAATATAGATTTGTTTAATTAAGAAGTTTGGAGTGAGGACATAATAATGAAATAAGAAAACAGTGAAAGGGCAGGCATCCCCTAGTAGATGGGGGTGGCTGGCTGGGGAATCCGGGGCATGTCCCCTTTTAATCACTGTTCCTACATTTGGGATCATAATGCCTCAAAACAATGCCTTCTCACTTTGATGGCGACACCCTATACTTACATATATATACATATGGGTTAGTACAGGGGTGGAGCTAGAAATATATTTATGTGGTGTCACTTTTTCAACGATATTTAAAGAAGATTAATTATTTTTACAAAGGTGACATTTTATTCATAAAAGGGGTGTCATTTGTCCATGTTTTTAATTTTTTATATACAAATTATATAAGAAAAAAAAGTTTTTCAAAAATTTTGGGTGTCATGAGACACCCCAATTGAAAGGTGGCTCCGCCCTTGAGTTAGGATCAACTAACACTGTGTAAAACTCAATTACTTTTATATAGTTTTTGGACCGTTGGATGATGGTAATTAATGACTTAGATTATTTCCTTATTTTTTTCAAGTGATAATCTTCACATTTTCTACTTTTAATCTCATCCATCCATTTCACTCATCCAATGACCATGAATTGGTGTAAAACTAAATGAGATTTACATGGTGTAACTGGATCACATCCCATATATATCACTTGGGAAAAAATAAGGAAATAATCTGAGCCATTAATTACTATCATACAACGGTCCAAAAACTGTGTAAAAGTAATTGAGTTTTACACAGTGTAAGTTGATCCTAACCCTTTTTATATATATATTGTAAAACTCATTAAGTTTTACACGTTTTTTAGATCGTTGGATGGAGGAAATGGATGACTGAGATTAACTCTTTACTTTTTTTCCTAAGTGATAATCTTCACATATCGTACTGTTAATCTCAACCATCCATTTTACCCATCTAACGATCCAAAAAATGAAGAGTTTTACACTGTGTAACTAGATCCTATTCTATATATATATATATATTAAAATATGTTTTTGTTAATTAAAAAGAAATTTTTGTCTAGCGATTGAATTTAATTTGATTAATATTATTATTAGTGTAACATACATGAGAACGTTCAAGCTAAATCATTTTAAGTTTTAACGATGCGCTTAATAAATACTTTGTCATTTGGGGGTAATTCCCCATTATAATTTTATAATACAAACAAAAAAGTTCTGTTTTTTCCCCTTATTTTTCAAAGGAAAAAAACATGAACTCTTCGTAAAACAAAGAGTCACACACTAATCATATATAAATATTTCATTACCATAGAATAAAGCATATAGTGTTGGTCCAAATTAACAATAATTATAGCAATGAGACAAGTGTCAAGCATAAGAAATCTAGGCCTTACAGCCAGACATACACAAACCCTAATGCTTATTGGTTTGTCTTTTTCTTACATGGGAAACACAAAGGTTTCTATTCACCCCTTAACCACCATGCTTATCCACACCATTAAAGCCTAATTATTCAACTAATTACTCTGACGTGGACTCGATCACACCTGATTTTGTACAACTTTAAGTGATTGTATCACGAGGTTTTAACAAATTCATGCACCATTCACACCATAAGTCTTAAGTTTGATTCTTATAAATAATTACATAAAAAATCATATAATTTGAACATCTCAAATTATTTCGAACTCAATTTAAAAAAATACCCAAAACTAGGGATGTCAAAATTACCTGAATCCGCCATGCCCGATATGACCCGTCCCGCCTCAAACGAATTAATTGTTTCTCTTAAATTTCGTGTTCGGGGCAGGATCAAGTTTAAGGTAGAAATTTCTAGACCTGACACAATATATTTTAATTAAATATATATTTGTTATATTTATATAAAGAATATTTAATATTTAATTAAATTTTTAGAGGTGGGCAATTAAACGAGGTTTTTTGTTAAAATTTCGGGCCGAATTTATATTTCTTTTATGTTGGGTTGGATTGAAAATATATTAAATCTAGACAGGACAATATCATGTTAGAATTTTTAATTCCAGGTCGGAATTGGGCATACCAAAAACTTAATTCCGCTCCGTTGCTATTCCTACTTAAAACCCTAATTTATTTATTTTTAAAAATCCTTGCGGATTATATTGATTGGGAGAATATAAAGAGCACATAAGGTGGTTATCAGTGTGCAAGGCATCTGAAAATCTGTTGTATTAGATTTTATACCCTTAGATAAATATATTTAAATTAAAATTCAAAGATGCAAAATAAAAGGAGGAATATGATACCGATATTATTTGGTTTATTAAATTAAAAAGAAGAATTAAAGTTTGTATTAAATAAACAAATCATCATTTTCCTTTTAATTTCGATATTTCTTTCCAGGAAACAGGTAAAAGCAGCCTACCCTGACGTATGGGGTCGTTGATTTTTGTAGGCATGGCAGTCCAAGCAAAGCAAGTTGCTAAAGTATGGAAAAATATAATAATATTAACTAATATAGGATTATTTGAGATAAACGTAATGTTCTTTATTATAAAATCGAATTACGAGTTAATTGAATAACAATCGCATGTAATCAATAAGTGATTTTAGTGGATAAGCGGATGATATTCATTTTAGAAGACCCGAATTTAAATCACTTTGTCTGTAAAATATATATGTTTTGTCAAAGAGTTAAAAATATATATAAACAGATATTTTTTTTACCATTCCTAATTATATACATTGGTTTTGATTTGGTTAAAAATGAATTGTCTTCATGGAATAAAATTGGGTAAACTACTGTGCAGGTCTCTTATGTTTAACGAGTGTACAGAGTTAGTCACCACTTTTGAAAAGTGCATATTAGTAGTCCTTCACGTTTTCGATGTGTAAATAGTTGGTCACTCCGCCGTTAGACTCCGTTAGTCTCTAACGGATTGCTGATGTGGCTGACTTAATCTAATCCAATATCCACGTGTATTTCCACGTGGATAATAACGTGGAACTTTGCTACTTAAACACTAATATTATAGAATCCCCAATTTGTTGAACCCTAAAATTTTTTTCTGTAAAATTAGAAGAAGAAGAAGAAGAGGAAGAATCCCCAATTTGTTGAACCCTAGAAATTTGTCTTAGCTGCAAAATGAAAGGTCAGATGGCTACCTTCAAGATAAGCCAAGAAACCTAGGCTTGATTTGTAGTTTTTGAGGAATTCCTTAGGTCTTCCTGGAGAAAAAGCACCAGGTTTTCCCTTTTGGAATTTGCAAGAGGTAGGCCCAGATGCATAGTACCAATGCTTTATTGTGTTTATAAGGAAATGGAAGATAGAATTTAAGGACAGTCGAGCAAGAATGCATACCTAATAATCTTAAAAAGAGTTTGCAGAACGACAGCTGCCTCGGTGGGATTGACTTCAGCACATAACATCTCAGTGGCCTTTTGCAGACGGCTACAAATACCTGTCATAGAGTCTTGGATTCTATGTAATTCTTGATCATCCAAATTTAGCTCATCAATTTTCATATCAGATATTCCCAATGGTGGGAGTAACCTATCATCTGAATGAGGCTCTGCTTTTGCTATTTCATTTGCTTTAGCATCATCAGGGTCGAGTTCTTTATGACCTTGGTTGAAATGAGCTCCATCTCCCAAGTTTTTAATGGTTATGTTATGATGAGGATCATGACTTCTTCCATTTGCACATCCTGAAATCCTAGATTGTGCTTCTCTGTCATCAGGATCTGGTTCATCTATGGTATTACTTGTCTGAACCTTGGTGTCTAGAATCAGCATCGCCACAGGTTCAACTACATTTCCAGAACTTAAAGATGCGCCTGAATCGTCAGGATCAGGCTCTTCATTTGAACTCATGGCAGCTGGTTTCCCAAGAGTTGTCTGAGAATCGTTTTGAGCAGAATCAGAATGATGTTTCAGTTGTAGAGTTTCACCATGCAGCAAATCACCTGGATCAGGTTCAAATTTGTTCTGGTTGTCAGAAAGGTCGTCAGGATCTGGTTCACAAGCATGTTTCCCCTGAGCCCTAACTTGACTTTGAACATCTAGATTTTCATCCTCATCATGTATAACTGACACAGAATCATCAGGGTCCGGTTCATCACATGTTTCAGATGCTTCCACATTGGAAGAAGTGTTTTTAAAACGATGATAAGCAGCAGCTACAGAAGAGGCACGAGCATTTTCCAGCAAAGTTGACATATTTTCACCAACTTTCTGAGAAAGTCTGTCATTTTCAACATAATAATCTTCATCAGAGTTATCTGAATGTCTGATTCCACTTAAAGTGTGGGCCCTAGATTTGGTCCAATCTAGGCTAGCAGCTTCTTCATTCAGCTGCAGAAAAAGAAGTAACATTAAATCAAGACAATGTTTTTTGTCGATGCAATAATCGACAATGAAGCATTGTTCCCTACTGTAAAAGTGTGCATAGAAAAGATAGTTTTACTTTACCTGTTTATCAAGGGCGTAAAAATTTGAATCATGTTCAGAAAATACCATATGAGCCTGAAAAGAAGTCAAATACATGTAATCCTGAATTTTTTGAAAGGGAAAATTTGGTTCTTCTTCTTCTTTTTCTTCTTCTTCTTCTTCTTCTAATTTTACAAAAAAAATTTTAGGGTTCAACAAATTGGGGATTCTATAATATTAGTGTTTAAGTAGTAAAGTTCCACGTGAAAATACACGTGGATATTGAATTAAATTAAATCAGCCACATCAGCAATCCGTTAGAGACTAACGGAGTCTAACGGCGGAGTGACCAACTATTTACACATCGAAAACGTGAAGGACTACTAATATGCACTTTTCAAAAGTGGTGACTAACTCTGTACACTCGTTAAACATAAGTGACCTGCACAGTAGTTTACCCAATAAAATTTTAAATTCATAATAATGATTTTTTATATTTCTTTTTTTAAACTTGGAACTAGACAATTTTATTAATAAAAAAATTAAGAACATAACCTTTTAAAAGTTTCAAACATCTAAAATGAAAAAACAAAAAAGCCGACATATTCAAAAAAAAATTTAAAGGTTGCTCCGGCCAAATTAGACACTTCCTCTTTGTACCACATCAATTTCTGAAGTCCATTATAAGAAGAATCTCCAAGAGAGTTGTCAAAACATCTAAATGAAATCTGAATAGAAATTGTAAATACCTTTTACGTCGGTTCCATAGGCTCTGATCCGTTACACAGTTCTGATTACATCGACAAACAACTACAAAAAGGATTAAGCTATTCAAGACCATCGACAAATCCAAATCAAGAACAAACGTCGTGAGGAACACTACACAAACATCAAGCGGCCGAAAAAGTATTCAGAAAATATGTCATAAGGCAGAAACATGCCATAAAAGACAAAGAAAAGATGTGCCACAAAACAGACAAAAACAAACGCAATAAAATTTACGAGAAAAAGATAACAAAAACACATAAAATTTTATTAAAAATTAAAATGAAATATAAAAAACATGGAAAAAATTGAACACCAGCAATCAACGATCAACACTAAAACTGATGTCGTCGATCATTGGCCAAAATAAGATAAAAAAATGCAAAACGACAGATTTTTTTATATATTTCTATTATAATTTCAAATAAAATAACAAAAAATTATTGTTCATCCTATAATCCTTTTTGAAAAAAAAATCTAATTAATTAAAACTTACGGTTAAAAATTAATTAACGCAATTAATGAAACACTTAATTATTTTTTCAGAAACAGTTTGAGCACTATTTAAAGTTTAAACTCATTTTTCAAAAGGGAAGGGCAAACAAATCGATGACGAATAGATGGTGGAATGGAGTCAATTATACGAAAACGACAACGTTAGTAGAAAATACACGTGGACAAGTGACCCCAGATGAACCAGACAACGTGTAAACTCCAATATGGCAAACCGGTATGACGTGTACCGAAGAAAACCACCCGAACCGGTCGCATATTGTCCGGGAAAAAGAACAGTTTTTTTTTTTTGGCTTAATACTAAAATAAGTGCTCAAACTATTATTTTTTATCATTTAAGTGACTAAATTATTTTTGTCTCGTGCCTAATTTATTTATTTTTGTCAAAATAAGTGCCTAAACTATTATTTTTTAGTCAAAATAAATGTTTCGATTTGACCTTAAAAGAGACAAAAAAATTATAATTTAAACACTTAAAAAGAATAAAAATATTTTAGACACCTAACAATAAAAAATATAATAGTTTAAACACACAAAAATAATTTAAGTACTTATTAAAAAAGAAAAACATAATAGTTTAACATTTATTTTAACATTAAGTTTTTTTTTTTTACAAGGATCAAGATCCAACACTTCCCACGTGTTCACGTGGACCCCACAGTCTTATGGTGGTAGAATCCCGTAATTACCACCATCTCCCAAGGTCAAACAATTAATCCCCAAGTCTTCGTTTCAATTAAAATGAAAAAAAAATGGAAAAGAAAAAAAAAAGAATCCCAAAATTCTGCCGGGTTAACTCGAGCCAACCCTGTTGCCTGTTTCGAAGCAGACAACGAAAGAGACGGCAACAGACGGCAATAAGTAACGTCCAAATCACACTTAACGCCTCTCACCCGTTTCCCCAGCCACACGCATCCCAATGCCCAATCGTCCGTACATATAACGCCGTTAAGTAACGGCATTTCACCGTTTGCCGTCAAAACGTCCGTCACGTCAAACCCTGAGGGCCTCCTTAACCTTCCTTCCCGGTTAAATCCGGAACCAGAGTTAGTAATCTAGTTAGTTAAATTAAGCCTTAAACACGCTATAAACAACACTTTCACAGCGAAGAAAACCAAACAAAGAGGAGGAATCGGTGTTAAAGGCAGACAACAAAACAAAGCTACGTATTATAAGACGCGCGCGAAGCGATTTCAGAGGGATTCTCTGCCTTTTCATACAAAGAAGTGGAGAAGTTGAAGCAAAAAAAGCGGTTTTCTCCAGGTGAAGTAAAGGCTAAAGGCGGTATTGTAACCGTTGAGGCGGTTTTCGGTTACGGTATTTGGATCTCGCGATCGTTACGGAGAAGGGGAAAAACGGCGTGTTGGAAGTGTAGTTCTTTTGGAATCGAAGAGTCGACCAGTTAATTCGTGTTGATTAGCTTTGTTATTAATCGTAATTAGTTTGGCGATTAAGTGTATATAATAAGTGAAGTGTTGCAGTGATTTGGAGGATTTAATTGATTTTTGAAACTGCTGGTTGACTCAGTGAGTTAGAGATAGTTCAATGGCGAATAGAGTCGGGTCGTTTTCGCAGACAAATAATGTATCCTCTGAAGGTAAAAACAGATTTTCTTTATGTACTTTCTTTTTTTTTTCTGGAATTTTTATTTTGAAAGTTTTCATTTCCTTTTTTTTGTGATAGGAAACGGAAGGGATGATCTGTATACGGAGTTATGGAAGTTATGTGCCGGACCACTGGTTGAGGTTCCTCGAGCTGAAGAGAGAGTCTATTATTTTCCTCAAGGGCATATGGAGCAGGCAAGTCTTTTCTCATTTATTTCTATTTCTTTTTATGGATCTGATTTCATTTTTTGTCTGCTTGTTTTATTTGGAAATTAATTGTGTTTTTATGGAAATGTTTGAAACGGGTTATTGATTGAAATATTGCTATTTTTGGCGGGGGATTTGTTTTAGTTGGAAGCGTCAACGAATCAGGAGTTGAATCAGAGGATTCCGTTGTTTAATCTTCCATCGAAGATTCTTTGCCGTGTTGTTCATATTCAGATGCTGGTAATTTTCCATATCTGATTTTTCAATTGGTTTGTATGGGTTGTTGTAGCTTCTGGACTGTGTTTTGATTGTATGTTTGGCTGCTGAACAATTGAAGAACAGTAATAAAAAAGAAGTGGAATAATTATTTGGATCTATCTGTTTTTGATCTTGAAGAGAATCTAAACCTTAAGCTTTGAATAATAACTTTTCTTTTTTGAGTAATTAGTTTTACTGGCTAGATAAATAGGGTTTTTCAGTCCAATGTCAAGTGATGTAGACAAAGTGAATCATTAGATTATTCTATTAACATGATTGATTTGGGGATAATTTTTATTGACTTTGCTGCTTCTAGGCTGAACAAGAAACAGATGAAGTTTATGCACAAATAACTTTGGTGCCGGAACCGAATAATGTAAGTAACCAATTTTGTTCCTTTCTGATTTGGAACGCGAAAACAAAGTTGGTTTCTCTCTCTTTCTCATCATATCATGTTGTTTGTAATTACTGATCTGATCTCTTATGTTTTTGGCATCTATAGCAACCTGAGCCAACGATTCCTGATGAATGCCCTCCTGAGCCTCAAAGACCTACCGTCCACTCTTTCTGCAAGGTTTTAACAGCCTCAGATACAAGCACCCACGGAGGGTTTTCTGTTCTTCGAAAACATGCCACTGAATGCCTTCCTCCACTGGTATTGTGTTCTAGATCAAGTGGCCTTTTCATCTTCTGTCAGAGATTTTTCATTATATTGATTTTTGGAAGTGGTTTTCTTTCAGGACATGAACCAGGCAACACCAACCCAGGAATTGGTTGCAAAGGATCTTCATGGTTATGAGTGGCGCTTTAAGCATATATTCAGAGGTAACTGAAATGCCTTTTTTATTGTGTTCCTCACTCAGACTTTGACTTTAAAGTATCTCTGGTTTTGGTAGATATGAGATACTTTAAGCCTTTATGTTTTGACATCTCATTCTATGTAAAAGGTACCTCTACCATGAATGGGAAAATCATGATTTATTTGTTTATGATTGACTGAACAGGCCAACCAAGGAGGCATTTGCTGACAACAGGATGGAGTACATTTGTTACTTCAAAGCGATTAGTCGCTGGTGATTCCTTTGTGTTCCTGAGGTAGATGTCTTTTTTTCTTTTTTCTTTTTTTTTTCCTCCACTTTGATGTTTTTGTGTTTGCCTGCTTGTGTTCTGCCCTTTACTGTTTATGTTCATTTTTAGTGTGGCTGATGAATTATTCGTTTAATACTTGGTCCCCTAGAGGGGAGAATGGGGAGCTTCGTGTCGGAGTTAGGCGTGTAGCTCGTCAACAGAGCTGCATGCCGTCATCAGTGATTTCAAGTCGGAATATGCACTTAGGAGTGCTTGCAACTGCATCTCATGCTGTTTTAACTCAAACCCTCTTCGTTGTCTACTATAAACCAAGGTATGGGATTTATAGATTTGCCAAAAATGAGAGTATTATTTTCTTTTCTCATATTTGTTTCATGCAAAATATCAGGACAAGTCAGTTCATCATCGGGTTGAACAAATATTTAGATGCTCTTAATAATAAGTTTGCGGTTGGCATGAGATTTAAGATGAGGTTTGAAGGGGAAGATTCTCCTGAGAGAAGGTACTGGAACTTAACCACATGATTATTCAGGGTTGATGATTTCTTTTAAAGAAAAAAAATTCTTTTCTTTAAGTACTTATGTAACATACCTTGATTGATAAGGTTTTCTGGAACAATTGTTGGGGTTGAAGACTTTTCTCCTCACTGGGAAGATTCAAAATGGCGTTCGTTGAAGGTAACTTGTTCTTACATGATTTCTCCTACTTTAGTTTAAATTGTTAAGGCTGGTCATGTACATGTAACTTGATGCTTCTCAACAGGTACAATGGGATGAGCCTGCCTCTATTCAGAGGCCTGACAGGGTTTCACCATGGGAGATAGAACCCTTTGTTGCTCCAATTCCACCAACTCTGGCTCAACCAAATCCTGCTAAGAACAAAAGGCCTCGACCGCCCACTGAAAATCCTGCTCTATGTAAGACACTTTTCCTTGTATTATTCATCTATTGTTAATACTTATGTTTGTTATATCTGAGTTGCTCACTTTGGATAATATAGATATGTCGACAACAGCATCAGCTCCTTGGAATTCTGGAGTGATGCATTCCCATGATCCAACTCGGCGTAACATTTCTGCTGAAGCTAAAAGAAATGAGAATCATGTCATGTGGCATCACATGCAGCAGACCGAGATGAACAGTAGTTGCAGCTCTGTCTCGAAGACTCAAAATGAACGAAGCTGGCTGTCTTCTGGCATGAGTGTTTCTCAGCATCTGTATCCCGATGCAAGAGAGGATAGCAAAAGTGTGTCTGGTTGGTCTCTTCTTTCAGGGTTTGCAAATCCGCCACTGAAGGATGATTCAACCTTTGATCCAATTGAAAAGTTAAAGAAATCTGAGACAGCAGCTAGTTGCCGATTGTTTGGTATTGAACTGATAAATCACTCTGTGAGCTCAACTCTAGTGGAGAGGACACCTACACAACTTTCTAATGTGACGTCCGGTACAACAGAAGGACATGGTCCAAGTATTCTGTCACCCACTGATTCTGACCAGAAGTCTGACATTTCAAAAGATTCTAAAGAGAAGCAGCAGGAACAGTTACAGGTATCGGCAAAAGATATCCAGAACAGGCAAAGTTCTAATTCTACAAGAAGTCGTACTAAGGTATTGAAAGTAACATTTTCATACTATTGAAAAACTATCTACTTTGAAGAATTTACAATTAACTCTTTTGAGGTTGTATATCTGAACAGGTTCAGATGCAGGGGGTTGCTGTTGGTCGTGCTGTGGACTTGACCACGTTGGCAGGGTACGATCAGCTTATAGATGAATTAGAGAAGATGTTTGATATTAAGGGAGAGCTTCAGCCTAGGAATAAGTGGGAGATCGTCTACACTGATGATGAAGGGGATATGATGCTCGTAGGCGATGACCCATGGCCGTAAGTTACACTTGTCGCATATTTTTCTTCTTCTTTTTATATATTAAAAAAGAAGCCTCTTCCAGAATTTGATCTTACTGTCTTCAAACTTACATCTTTGCAGGGAATTTTGTAATATGGTAAGAAGAATATTTATCTGTTCAAGCCAGGATGTTAAAAAGATGACCACAGGAAGCAAACTTCCCATGTCTATTATGGAAAGTGAAGGGACTGTGATTAGCTCAGACTAAAGTCTGAAACTAAAATAGGAACCCTTTTCATTTTTCTCTTTCCCCATTCAGTAGCTGTTGTTTGTTTTTGATGTTGTTATTGCCAGTGGGAGCTTTTGTCTATGACTTTTGAGGTTATGTAGGTTGTTAGAGTCGAGGGAACCCAAATCGCTAGCTCGTTTTTTGGAGCTGCCTACCGTAGGAGACTAAAATACATCGCCTGGATTTGAAGAACCAAGACTTAGAGGGATAGGACTAAGGACTATGTGAATACTTATCATCTTTGTGGTGGCCGGTGGGTGGTGGGTGGTGGGTTTGGGGGTGTTTCTAATCTTTTGGTTTCCTCTGCTTGTAAATACAAAATGTGTCTTTGTTTTGGTTTCCGGTAGTCATTAGCCTCTCCGGGTCGCGTTTTTTCAATAGTGATTAGCCTCATTTGTCTGACTAGAAGGATTAGGATATGAAGGAGCGAGGTCATTGAGGAACTGATGTGTTCCGGGGGGAAGCCTTATGATTATTCGAAACTTCAGACATTTTATATCCCATTGCTTTGCGAAACTTCAGACATTTTATATCCTTAAGCAGTGAGTTCATGTGATCTATTCTACATACCCATTGGCAGTAACTTGTTTATGGGAAGCTTTATGATTATTCGAAGATTGTCAAAGTCTTAATCTTACTGGTCTACTATATAGATGAAGGTTTTTATTATTTATGTGCTTTTGCTGTTTTGCATGTATCCCATGCCACTTGTTTAAGGATAAATATTCTATATGAAAGTTTTCGCAAGTTCAGTTTCCATAAGTGTCTTAGTTTTAGGGTATAGGGAGTTAGCTTAGGGTTTAAGGTTTAGAGGTTTAGGTGTAGTGGGTTAGAATTTTGGGGATAGTTGTTTTAATTTAAGGTTTAGGGTTATAATTTAGGGTTTATAGATTAAACCTTAAATCCTCGTCATATTATTTAAAAACTAAACCCTAACCTATAAATTCTAAATTATAATTTTAATAAATTGAAACGATTATTCTTAAATTTTAAATCTCTACATCTAAACCTTTAAATCTTATACCTTAAATTAACTCTATATACACTAAAACTAAGGCCTTTGTGGAAGTTTTCATTGCTAGTGTATATGATATTAATCTTTTCTTTTAAATGTTCATCTAAAGATGCAAAAGGGGATTGGGCTATCTATAGTTTGCCAAACATAGCCCAAATGAATGGAAAATATGAATCCAAGGAAGGACCGCGGCGCAAAGAATATACCTAAATTTGATTCTTTCCCCCTAATCAATGATGCTAGCAATAATGGAGAGGATGTCAGAAAATATTAAATTTAAAATTTAAGTGGCATGAATTACATGTAAAAGTACTTGAATAAATGAACCGAAATGTCAATCAAATATTTTTTCTTAAAATTTATTAAAATATATATATATATATATATATTCTTTATCAAGAATAAACTAACGTTCGATTAAAACTAGATAAAAATCCGGCACATAAGGGCAGCAAGCAACGCAAAAAAAGAGAAAATAAAATCACCGGCCGCAAGCCTCAAAAACAAAAGGCCAGCAATCGAGAGATGCTGGAACAAAGATAGCGTCCACAGGTTTAATCAGAGATAACTTCAACTAATTACCGATCATCGGTAAACACAACAGCGATCCAACAACGTTCTGCCGAGTCTGGAGACAACAGAGAAACGCTCGAAACTCGCCTGAGAGTTCTCTCCGAAGGCAGGCTCTCACTCCAAAAGAGATGTGCCTTATCAAGGCAAGCGGAGCGTAACCCCTACGTTGTGGCTACGACAAGTTGGAAAGGACCGCATTAGCTGAGATATAACCGTTCTGAGATAACTCTACGAGAATACTGAAAACTTGATCCATCGAGAGGCTTGACCACTTCCATCGGATTTCTTCGGTATAGGTAGGGCGACCCTGATCCCATCCAAAGCTTATACATCAAAGATCGAGCGAGAGCCTAAAAGAAGTGGTATGGATCTCATAAAATCCCACCAAATCTGGTATTTGATTTCCGTGCCTTAAAGAATTCAGACCACTCCCATATGTCCCAAAGGCTAAAGTCAACCCCTTTTCAACAGCAAATGCAGTAGATTCACCATTTTTCTTAAAATTTATTTTAAAAAATAAAATATATTTTAAGTTTTTATGTTCTTTTCACCATTCAATTGTGTCATTTTCAACAGCAAATGCCGTAGATTGACCCAATAATCAAATAAAACGAGTTATGCATTTTTCCCTTTTTCTGGAGCATGAAATGTCGCTGTCCTTTTTATCAGCCACAAAAGTCACAGCAATCTCATTGAATATTGGGGCCGGGGGTAGATGAACTGATTTAGAATTATCATAGACTTCGCAGGCTCAGCTTTGCACGTCTCCCGAACAAATTCTAAAATTTATGGTTAATATTTACATGTATACCTAATAATTGTTTCAGTGAAAAAATATATTATATTTATCTTAAGAGACATGTGTTTAATTTTTTTTTGTTCTACAAGATGTTTTTATATTTTTAAATGATTAAGAATATCTATAAATAAATATTACCTTGTAATCAATTTTAGATCATAAACTTATTCATATGACATTGAGGAAAACACAAAGTGTTTTAAAATCTTTTTCATTGAGATTATTGTCCTTTCTTTAGAGTAAAATTTTTCTGCCTCCTAACTATGACTCTTTATATGCATCATACTAAAAAACACATAAAAATAAATTTTAAGCCATAACCCTAATTTTCATATCATAAACCCTAAACCCTAAAAAATACAACATGCACATAATTTTCTATATCCTAACCCTAAGCCCCAACCTTAAACCCTAAATCTGCTATTTTAAATAGAAGTACCAATGGGAAGGCATAGTTAGGGCATGGACAGAGCCAGGATTTGAAGTTAGGGGGCAAAATATAAATTTTAAAAAGTTGGGGGGCAAATTCACAATTATCCAAAATTTTTTAAAAAAATATAAAAAATTAAAAGATAAAAAAAATAATTTTACATCCCCTCCCATTACTTAATACATATATATCACAAACTTTTATATCTGATATTAGTTATAGCCAAAGAGTATGGAAGGCCGGCGTCTAAGAAGAGGGTTCACCACCAACGTTCCTCAGCTTCAGCTGTCCGAACCACTGCGGCGAACGGCCTTCAACCGCCTATTCGCGGTGGTTTACTTCTCGGCTGTCCTAGCTCTATTCTACCGCCATGTCCGAAACCTATTTCTATGTCCCATTACCAACTTTTTCTCTTTCTTCATCACTTTTTCTTTGTTCATATCCGACCTTGCTCTTGCTTTCATGTGGGCTTCGGCCCAAACTTTCCGAATATCTCCTATTCGTCGTAAAGAGTTCCCCGAAAATTTGAAAAGAATCTTTAAAGACGAAGATTTTTTAGGATTGGACGTGTTCATATGCACGGCGGATCCTTACAAGGAGCCGCCGATGAATGTGGTGAACACGGCACTGTCTTTGATGGCTTATGATTATCCGACCGAGAAGATCTCGATCTATGTTTCGGACGACGGAGGATCGGCCTTGACTCTCTTTGCTTTCATGGAGGCAGCTAAGTTTGCAAGTCATTGGTTACCATTTTGCAGGGAACACAATATCATGCAAAGGAGCCCCAAAGTATTTTTTGAAGCTAATCATCATTCTTCTAGCCCTCACTATGAGAAAATCAAGGTAATTAATACACTAAAAAATAGTGCTTTTTACTTTTTAGTATAATTATTGATATTCAATTATTAGTCAATTAATTTAGATTTGGGGTGGAAATCGTCTGCCTCTCATAACATTGACGCACATATATAACTTAATTCTAAGGCTTTTTACTTTTGTGTGCGGTCCGTTAGAACGTAATTCGAGTCGCAAACTTTAACACATAATTTTCATGAAATTAAATCTTAAATTAAAACAGATGATGTATAAAGAAATGAAAGGGAAGGTGGAACATGTGGTGGAAAAAGGTGAAATTATGGACGAATACATAACCGATGATCAACGACGCCAAGCTTTTAATCAATGGAGCAATGGCTTTACTCCTGCAGACCACCCCACTGTTATCGAGGTTTGTTTACGAAACTCTAGCCCCGTGACAATATGCATACCTTGAAATCTGAAATTTTACGGTTCGGGAACTGTGAGCAGGTAATTTTAGATAAGAGCCAAGACAAAGACATCTCAGGACATGTCTTGCCGAATTTAATTTATGTGTCCAGACAGAAAAGCAAGACTTCGCCCCACCACTTCAAAGCTGGTGCTCTTAATGCTCTGGTATGAATCAATCAACTCTGAACTAAACCCTTTGTTTTTCTGCTAATTATCATATTAATTAACCTTTGATTATGCTTTGTAAGCTACGTGTATCGGCTGTAATGACGAATGCGCCGATAATCTTAACGCAAGACTGCGACATGTACTCCAACGATCCTCAAACGCCTCTTCGTGTACTGTGTTACTTATTAGACCCGGAAATGAAATCGAATTTGGCATTCGTTCAGTTCCCCCAACGATTTCATGGCCTCAACAGAGACGACATCTACCATTCTGAGTATAAACGTCTCTTCCGAATCAATCCCATGGGTATGGATGGTCTAAAAGGCCCGAATTACTTAGGATCCGGCTGCTTCTTCCGACGGCAAGCTTTGTTTGGTCCGGTGCCGCCGGAACTCGACCCGGACCGTGCGGTGAACATGCCTATTAAGTCTCGAGAAATTATGTCATTGGCACACATTGTTGCAGGTTGCAACTATGAGGACCGGACCGATTGGGGCTCTAAGGTAAGGCTAACCGGTTATTCTCCATAATACTTTGAGAAGCTTGCGGTTTAAGTAACCGAAAATTGGCATTGTTTGCAGAGTGGGATTAGGTATGGATCATTGGTTGAGGACTTTTTCACAAGTTTTAGGCTTCATTGTGAAGGGTGGGAGAGCATGTTCTGCAACCCCGAGAGGGCGGCGTTTCTCGGGGATGTCCCGATCGCCCTTTTCGATTTTCTTAGCCAATGCAAGAGATGGTGCATTGGCGCGTTCGAAATAACTTTCTCCAAATACAACACTCTGATCTTTGGTTCTCAATCTATGGGTGTTTTAACCAGCCTAGCTTATTCTCATTATGCATGCTGGCCCATCTGGTGCGTCCCGGTCACCATTTATTCTTTCCTCCCTCAGCTAGCACTCCTCAATCAAGTTACCTTCTTCCCCAAGGTACGAGCATCGACGAGTCGTGAACTCGGTCTGTTTTTTCGATCTGAAAACATGAATTCGTGTGTTTGCAGATGTCGGAGCCATGGTTTTTCCTCTATGTTTTCCTTTTCCTCGGTGCATACGGGCAAGATTTTCTCGAATTCGTCCTGGCTGGAAGCACGGTCCGAAGGTGGTGGAATGCTCAAAGGATGTGGATGATAGGAGGGCTGACATGTTTCTTATTCGGTTCGGTCGAGTACTTGTTGAAGTCGGTAGGGATTTCGACGCAGGGGTTTAGCGTGACGAGCAAGGTGGTTGATGATGCACAGAGCAAGAGGTATAGGGAAGGGAGTTATGAGTTTGGGGTACCATCACCAATGTTTGTGCCATTAACAATGGCAGCAACCATCAACTTGTTCGCATTCGTATTCGGATCGACTCGATTTTTAAAAGATGGAAACAAGGAAAGCCTGAGTTTGGAGATGGTTTTAAGTGGTTTAATCGTGTTGAATTGCCTGCCAATTTACAGAGCCATGGCATTAAGGAATGATGCAGGAAGAATGGCAACAGAAGTTACTGTAATATCAGCATTTGTTTCTGTGACTCTTTACTATGCCTCTTCACTTTGTTTCTCAAGTAATAATCCGGAATTTAAATAACGGTCCGTGGTTTTATATAGCGGTTTTGGCACTTTCAAAACCGCTATACCACAATTGTTATGTCTTCAGTAGCATCTGTTCTTTGAAAAATTTGTGATTGTGATACTTATAATGATCATAATAGTATTTGTTATGTTCGCAATCGCTATAAATGTACCGCGACAAAAAACACGGCCGTAACTGCAATTTAAATCTACGGTAGTAATGACGGTTTTAAAAATAAGGCCTTTTCAAGCCGAGTATTAGAGGTTTGGATTTTGCTTTGTATTCACTTCTTGTTTCATTCTTTTTCTTATATGGAAGATTAGAAAATTAGGGGTTGAATTTAAATTATGAATATATTTGATATTTACTTAAAATTAAAAACCGGATACTTACTTAAAATCATGCAGGCAACAACATAGCATATGATTAAACACTAGTTAAACATAACGATTTTAAAATAGTTGTAAATTTATTCAAATAATAGTGAAGAGAATATGAATAAAAATTGTTTAAAATTAAAATAAAAAATATTGAATTCCCTTAAAGTTGTTACTCTATGCGCAAAATTATAATTTTTATTATTAAAATAGAACAATAATATATTTTTATATTAAGAATTGAACTCATACAAAATGAGGTAATATTAATGTTCTTAAACTAATTTGTTAGTTAGATGTCGTGGATAGCATCATGGCTGTCCGACCTCCTCTTGTCGATGGTGCCCTGGACGGTGTGGGATGGAGCTGGAACGATGATATGCGGTTTACGGTGAAATCCGCGTATGCAACTTTCCAACCGCAGAATGGTTCCAATGGCGATGTGGTTTGGCAGTTGGTGCAACGGTTTCAAGGGCCGCAACGGATAAAATGTTTTTTATAGTTAGTATGTAAAGGTCGGATTTTAACTAATGGTGAGCGTGTGCGGAGGAATTTGGCGGGATCGGCTGCGTGTGTTTTGTGTGGAGCAAATACCGAAGATGTCGATCACCTCCTACGCTATTGTACTACGGCAAAAATGGCTTAGCGGAAGCTAGTGCCGCGCGCGAAATGGGATTGGTTTTGTAGGGGATCAGTAATTGATTGGGTTAGAGGCAATTTACAGCATGGTGATGTCGGTTGGGGTGATGTTGAACGTTGGGATTTGTTGTTTGGAGCCGTAGTGTGGTATATTTGGCTTGAGTGCAATCGGAAAGTCTTTGCTGATGAGGTTACGGGAGAGGAGGACATTGTTGTCCGCGGGAAACGGCTTGTGCAGGAAACGATTCGCGCACTATGTACTGCACATACTGGTGCCGCGCGAGCTGGGCAGATTTCGGGTGCACGTGCTGGGCAGCAACCTTCTGGTGCCGTGCGAGCTGGGCAGGTCTCGGGTGCACAGCGGCAGCAGCGATGGATGCCTCCGTCCCTTCCAAGGTGGAAGTTGAATATTGATGGCGCACGTAACACGGGTACGGGCTTGGCATCATGCGGAGGAGTGCTTCGAGATGGTGCAAGTACTTGGGGTGGGGGTTTTACGAAATTTATTGAACGATGTAGTGCTATTGAAGCGGAATGTTGGGCGATACACGAGGGGTTGCTGTACGCCCTCTACTGTCATATTGAGGATGTCATTGTGGAATCGGATTGTTTAGAGGTTATCCGGATGTTCTGCAATGGTAACGATAGGCGAGGCGAGCTTTCCATGGTGAGTGCGATACGTGCCTTGACTCGTCAGTTCCGACGATGCGATTTCTTTCATATTCCTCGAGAGGCTAACCGTGTTGCGGATGCTCTGGCTAAATTGGGACATTGGTCCGGCTATGAGGTGATGTATTTGGTTTCTCCACCGGATGAGGTTTTAAATTTGCTACATGATGAGTTACCCGAGTTGGGTTAGGAGTATGTTCTATGATCTGTGTTTTCTCGATGTAATGCTATAGTGAGTACTCTTTTCCTCCATTTAGGTTAGAGAAGTTTTTAACGAGGCTCGCCATAGTATTCTTTCCCATTAATAAAAAAGAAAAACTAATTTTCTAGTTACTGTATTTCAAAATCATAATCTTTTCATCATGTTTTCAAAAAAATATATATAAAACAACATTTTTATTATATTTATAATGGATAATGTTATTTTAATAACAAAATATTATGTATTGCTTCAATTAGCTAAGTCTTATCAACAACCATTTGACTTCTAATAACAATAATAAAACATTTAACATTTTTAAAGATTGCAAATCAATTAGTCAATGCTTAAGCTAAATATCTTTTTTAAAGACTATGAAACTTAAACATAAATTAAAATAAATAAAATTATTTTTAAATAATTTTAAAGTAAATAAAATGTAGTGTTTGTTCATAAATATTCTTAACTCTTTGAGAATGCATAAACACCTTACAGACAAAGCGATTTGACCTGAGTCTCCGAAGATGAATATTATTATTTTTTCCGTTGGTACCACTTGTTGAGTTCAAATAATAAAATTATTAAAATTAGAAAATATCAAATAACAATATAAATCTAGACAATCAAAAATCAAATATGTAGTCTGTTTAAGGAAAAAAATAATAAAAATATTCTTATATTTTTAGTTTTAAATTTAATTTACAGTAAATATGAGTGCTGATTCATTTGGTAAAAAGATAATGTAAAAAAAATAATGAGATATACTCCTTCTGTCCCACTAAAATTGTCACATGTTGACTTTTTTTGGTCAAACTTTTTCAACTTTGACCTCTTATAGTTTAAAATTTATTATTGATAAAAATATGAAAAAATATATTTTAAAAACCTTGAATCAACTAGTTTTTAAATATATATTTTATAATTTTTAATTAATTAAAATATTTAAATAAATTATAGTCAAAGTTAAAAAATTTGACCAGAAAAATGTCAACATGTGACAGTTTTACTGAAACGGAGGGAGTATGATTTTATTAATTGATCTCATAAATAACGTGGCAAAAATAAATCATAATATAATTTCTCTTCTCCATGAGGTCGTCATTGGTATATTATTAAAGACAAGCAATGATGTGAGATTTATATAAGTGGACTCAAATAATTGATTTTAGAAGAAAATAACACTTTTTTTTGTTAATTGTTAATTAATTAGTGAAATGCATCCTTAATTTAACCTTATTTCTAATTTATTTTCTTGGACCGAGTCTTTAATCACTTTGTTTATGTGCACCCATTGACTTAGGTGGGGGCGAAGACCTAAAAAGTCTCTTTAATATTCCTATATTTGTTTTATATTTATGTTATTAATTTAATAATGATTTTCGGATAAAAATAAACCTCAAAATTATAGTTGACTTAAAGATTTATTATTTAAATGTAATATTTTATTTTAATTTCGATTTTTATTCAATTATTTTACATTGAATTGTTATGAGTGAATTTAGACGCAATTTTAACACAAGATTAATTAATTAGGTAGTTAAATACCCTAAATTACCCTTACAAATCTTTTAATAGCCTCTTGTGACCTAGAATACCAAAAACTAAACTTGTGGATTATTTTTGAAAATAAATTTAATCCTTAATCTTTCGAAACAATTAATTTTTATGTTAAAAAATCAAATTTAACTATCAACCAGACATGGTAAATTTGATCCGAGAATCGAAGCTCGAATCGATTTGCCCGATCCGAGACCCAAAATTGGCCCGAACTTGATCTGAGATTCAAAATAAACCGAATCGACCTAAAACCGAACCGAATTTTAGTTGAACCGGAAATTAATTCGAACCGAATAAACTCGAATTGAAACAACTCGAACCAAAGATAACCTGAAATAAAGAAAGAGAGATGAGAAGTAAATTGCCGCACAACTCACCAAATATACGGGTTATATAAAGCCATATATGGGGTGTAAAAACCTAATTTGACCTGAAAATCCGACTGAAATCGATCAATTTCCCATCAACTAGAAATTAACTCGACCTAATATAAACCAAACCGAAAGTCAACCGACCCGAAAATCAACCGAGTCGACTTGATACCGAACCCAGAGTCACCATAGACCCGAACTTAAACGATCCGATCTGAACCGTCTCGAACTGAATTTACCGAATGCAGTCAGACCCAAAATGACTCGAACCGAACCAAAAATAGCATATTCTACAAACATATCATACACAATGACGGATCTAAAAATATTTTTGAGGGTTGACACATGTAATATCTTAAAATTTTAGGATAGGCACAACATATTAAGATTGAAAAAATTGAAAGACTAATTCATAAAAATTAAAAAATTTGAAACCAAATGTACGAAGTTTAATTTTAAACTAAGAAATTATTTTTTAGAGATATTTTCATTATTTTTTCGAGTCATTTTATCAAATGCTATTAAGTTGAATGTAAATTATGTGCAAATTATTTTAAAATTTTATGTTATTCGAATATGTATTATATTTGTAACTCGAAAAAAAATATCTGGAATTAAAAAAAAAAAACAATAGTCGTTGTCTATCGGCTTACGTGTGTGTTTTGTTGTTTTTCTTCTTCTCCGTCACTCTCCACCAAACAAACAGCACAAAGTGGAAAACTTTCTTCTCCACAACAATTAAGAGGGAAAAAAAGCAACAGAATTTCCTTTCCAATTTCTTTCTTTCCCGGAAAATGTGCGAATCAGAGGAAGACAAATCATGTCCTTTCCCGCCAAAACAACGGCAGGGGATTACCGATTTGGACGACGGTGTCGATCTCGACAATTCCTGGCCGTTGGATCACCTGACTTTCCTTTCCAACCCTTCCTCTCCTTTCATCATATCTCCTTCCGAGCAGCCTTTTTCTCCTCTCTGGAATTTCTCCGATGAAGATAATATCAAGCTTGGGTCTGCCGCCGGTTACAATCTCTTTCTCACGTCTTTGTTCTTTTTGAACTTAATGAATTTCCATTCTCTCTTGGTTTTCTGATTTGTATTAGCTGATTCCTTTCTGGGTTTTTCATGGTTTAGTTTGTTGATTTGATTTGGTTGAAATCTAACCCTGAAAGTTTAGAAATTTACTTCTGCTAAGTGCATAGAAAAATGAAATTGAACCAATGATTGAATAAAAATACGATTTGGGTATTAAATAGTGTTTATATAACTGTACATGCTTGCTTAAGTAACTTGAATTGTATCTTAAACTATACTAAAATGCAGGGAACTTCAATTTAGTGAATGAAAATCCTAAAGAAGACAACGATGATCGATGGTCGTCTTCTCCGCTTTGGGGACAGCTGCCGCTCGATAAGTATAGCCCGGATAGTTATTGTGTGATGAGAGAAAGGATGACCCAGGCACTGCGTTACTTCAAAGAATCGACTCAACAACATGGTCTGGCACAGGTTTGGGCACCCGTAAAGAGTGGTGATCGGTATGTTCTAACGACTTCAGGGCAACCATTTGTTCTTGATCCACATAGCAACGGGTTACATAAGTATCGGATGGCTTCTTTGGCGTACATGTTTTCTGTGGATGGAGAGAGTGGTAATAAGCAGCTCGGGCTTCCTGGTCGTGTTTTCCTTCAGAAATTGCCGGAATGGACTCCGAATGTGCAATATTATTCGAGCAGAGAGTACTCACGGCTTGGTCATGCTTTGCATTACAATGTTCAGGGAACCTTGGCATTGCCCGTGTTTGAGCCTTCGATTCAGTCTTGTGTTGGTGTACTTGAACTGATAATGACTTCACAGAAGATTAACTATGGCCCTGAGGTTGATAAAGTATGCAAAGCCCTTCAGGTGGGGTTTCTTTCCCTTTCTCCATATATCCTAGCCTTGAGCACTCATGTTCCACACATATCCAGGATATGAATATGGTGATATTACCTTAAAAGAATTAAAAAATGAACATATCCGTGTAGGATATTACTCATATCTGATAATCACATCCGAATCTTACATAGAAATCATCAGTCCATTCCTTGGAGACTTTCTCGATGCACCTGTTTTCCCTTTAAAATGCTTTGAGATTCCTTGGTCATGCGATTTCAGTTCTTATGCAGGCTGTCAATCTCAAAAGTTCAGATATATCGGATCATCCAATCACCCAGCCCCAGGTGAAGCTTAAATGCTTATTCTTCAAATCTGTTATTCTTTCTGGATAATGCAAAAATGCTGTGTTGTTCTTTCATTCTTCTGTCTGTTACTGAGTGAGTAATGCTTTTTCCTTTTCCCAGATTTGCAATAAGAGTCGCCAATATGCACTGGCTGAAATTTTGGAGATTTTGACAGTAGTCTGTGAAAACCATAAATTACCTTTGGCTCAAACCTGGGTTCCTTGCCAGCATCGCAGTGTTTTGGCCTACGGTGGCGGTCTAAAGAAAAGCTGTACAAGCTTTGATGGTAGCTGCATGGGACAAGTCTGTATGTCAACAACTGATTTGGCATTCTATATTGTAGATGCTCACACATGGGGTTTCCGGGAGGCTTGTCTTGAGCATCACCTACAAAAGGGCCAGGGTGTTGCCGGTCGGGCATTTTTATCCCGCAGCTCGTGCTTCTGTGCCGATATTACCCAATTTTGCAAAACTGAGTACCCCTTGGTACACTATGCTCGGATGTTTGGATTAACCGGCTGTTTTGCAATCTGTTTACGGAGTACTTATACCGGAGATGATGATTATGTTCTAGAGTTTTTTTTGCCCTCTGCTATTGTTGACAGCAGTGAACTACAGACTTTGTTGGGCTCCGTGTTGGCAACAATGAAGCAGCATTTCCGAAGTCTTAAGGTTGCTTCCGGAGCCGAACTTGAAGAGGATGAAGGATTTATTCAAATCATTGAAGCTTCTTCAGATGAAAGGCTTGAGACCATACTTGACTCTGTTCCAATCCCTTCATCTGTGAAATCACCACCTGGTATTAACACCTCACCCAATAGAGAACTACAATTAGATTCGTTACAACAGCAGTTAACCATGAATCTTGACCCTGCAACTACCGGAGGTAGCGTTGCTGCTAGTGGAAGTGACAAACCTGTTTGTCTTCGACAGAGTAAAGACGGAAAAAAGTTAGAGAGAAGACGTGGGAAAACCGAGAAATCAATTAGTCTGGAGGTGCTCCAACCGTATTTTGCAGGAAGTCTCAAAGATGCTGCAAAGAGCCTTGGTGGTATGAATATGCTCTTTATGAAAACTTTTCTTGGCCTTTTATCTTTGAATTACATAATCTGGAATGCAGCTTTGGTACCTAAATGGATTATGCTCATAGAGATTATTGCTTTACAGTTTGCCCTACAACAATGAAGCGCATCTGCAGGCAGCATGGGATCTCCCGATGGCCATCTCGTAGGATCAACAAAGTTAACCGTTCCCTGAGTACGCTAAAATGTGCTATTGAATCCGTCCAAGGTGCAGATAGATCATTTGGTTTAGCTTCACTTTCCAGTACTCCACTCCCAGCTGCTGTTGATTCCATACCATGGGAAACCAGTTTGAAAGGTTCCAATCAACAAAACTCACCAAACTCCGACCCTTCGGAGCCTCAAGGTGAAAAAGATGATTTTCCTATGTGTAGGACACCAGGAAGTAATGGACACGCTTTGGTGGAAGATTGGTCACTAGGAGGGAGGACATCGAGCCAAGAACTTTTCTCTCAGCAGAACGGGCTTTCACCGGACATGGATAAAGGAGGAGTGCCAAGGTTCCGGAGAGAAGGGAGTATTAAGATGCCTACTTCTCAGGGTCCATGTCAAGGTAACCCTGAAATTGAAAATGCAGGTACTAAGGATCCACGTAGTTCCCTCCGTGATCGATGCTTTAAAGCACACGACCCTCCTGAATTGGCCTTTCAACATTTAGGGGAACTGAACATGTCAGCCACATTCTCAATGCCTGAAGCCCTTGTGGCAACAGAATGTCAAGAGCCGTTTGGAGGTTTGCTAGTAGAGGGTGCCGGAAGTTCAAAAGACTTGAGAAACCTATGCCCTTCAACAGCAGAAGTTGGCGTAGATGAAATGCCACCTCCATATTCCGATTTAGCTCTGAAGCAGTCCACAGCTAAGCAGCAAATGAAGAGTATAATCATTAAGGCTACTTACAGAGAAGACATAATTAGATTTCGGATCTCCTTAAATTCTGGTATAATGGAACTGAAAGAGGAAGTGGCCAAGAGGCTGAAGCTGGAGGTGGGGACTTTTGATATCAAGTATTTGGACGACGATAATGAATGTGTTTTGATAGCTTGCGATTCCGACCTTCAGGAATGTCTAGATATTTCAAGTTCATCCTGCAGCAATATCGTTAGACTGTATGTTCACGACACGGTGGCCAATCTAGGTAGTTCCTGTGAGAGTACTGGAAAGTTATGATTAGGCTGTAGATACAATTTAGAGTGTAATTTGTAGTCTTAGAATTCCAGGTAATTGAAAGTGCAGATTTCGGTTCCAGGATCTTTCTCAAAGTTGTAATAAACCTTTCTTTTAGCTAATAAAACTCCCAGTTTTCGCCTCTTCTAATATAATTGCAGCATATGAATAGTTTCAGCATGAAAAATGTTCGTCAAGCAAAAACAGCAAGGCGATTCAACGTATTCGAACCTGAGGGAGCTCACTTTAAATTCCATGAAATAAGTTTAATAATTTACTGAACTGGAACGAATACAACACTGTTTAATTACATTCAGATGATTAACATATCAGAAGTTAGTTTTCTTACATGCGCCTTTTTTGCTGGGGAGGGTATCCAGTCATGCCCATTCCTGGATCTTTCCTTCTCAATTGTTGCTGCTGATGAGGTTGGGCAGCAAGATTCCGCTGCATTGGCATCCCTCCTGGATTCATTCCACCACCCACTCCAGCCTGAGACGGGTAATTATAAGCCATCATGCCCTGAGACATTCTTTGCATCGGAGGTGGCAAAGGTCGATTCACAGATCCATTTCTCCCTACATGACCACCCATGCCGCCAGCTGCATTTCCGGATGGCACAGGTTGTGGTGGTTGCTGAATGCTAGTTGTCCCTTCAAAATCAGTGTTCTGATCCACTGGACGAGTAGGATAATTGATTATTTTCTCTCCAGGATGGTTAGGTACCAGTGCATTGCGACCCGGTAAAGGTTCGATTCTGAAGTACTCATGCTCTAAAGCCTGTGCGGCTGTTATACGCTTTCGAGGATCATATTCAAGCATCTTAGATAAGAGGTCAAATGCAGGGCTCTTGGGAGAAAGATGAACAACACTATGAAGTCCAGCATTTTCGTACTTGTGTGCTTGAATGTGCTGCACATCTGATTGCCAATGCGGAAGATTCGCAAGCGTGGGCCACTTTTCCAAGGTAGGATGACCCATAATTTTAAATATCTTGTCCAGCTGATCAAGTTGAAAAGGATTTGGTGTAGATTTGGCTTCCGCGCCTTGAAAAAGTGGCTTCAAAGTCAAAAGCTCGGCGAAAATACATCCAACAGCCCACATATCAACCGCGCTGGTATAGTGCTTTGCACCAAGAAGTAATTCGGGTGCACGATACCAGATAGTTACAACCACGCCGTTTTCAGATAATGACTTCAAGGGAGCTTGATAAATCCTTGCAAGTCCAAAATCAGCAATTTTGACAACCCCGTGCTCATCACCATCACCCATAACCAATATGTTTGATGGCTTTAGATCTCGATGAATGATCCAATTGCTGTGGAGATAGTTCAGTCCATTAAGCAGCTGCCAGAGCAGTGACTTAACAGTGTATTGGTTCATAGCATGGTTAACCTTGTCCCTGTGGTGTCTGATGATTTCGTAGAGATCATATTCAGCATAATCAAAAGCCAGATACAACGACATATCCGCATGATTGATGTGCACGTTCACAAGCTTCACAACATTCTCATGTGCAATCTCCCTAAGCAACATGATTTCTCGGATGGCAGTAGGGGAGACACCATCCCCATCCTTGGACTGCTTGAACTTCTTTATGGCGATGCATTTTCCACGATTGGTCAGGGACTTAACTCTTGCGAGAAACACAAGCCCGTAAGTACCTTCACCAATTTTGCCGAGCAGATTGTACTGTTGCAGCCACTCCGGCTTCTCACTGTTGCTGGACGAAGTATTGTTGGCCACAACGCCTCTCCCCGAGGTATTATTGCCATCTCCCATGGTTTCCGTTCTTTACAACATCGATTATCAACGCCTAAATGTAATTGCAGCGCATAAATGTAATCCCCTAAAATTCATATCAGCACATAAATGTCAAGAAACACATCAAAACAAACATCGAAGAATTCTATAAAAAAAAAGATCCCCGATTTTCAGCTTCATCCAGTTATCAAAAAAGTTTCTCTTAACATCGAAATTCGAAACAAAGCTAAACAAGTTCAGCCATGATTAACAAACTTAATGGACTAATTAAATTCCCTAAATTTGAAATTTTCAATTGCATTAACATCACCTAAGAAAAACAAACACCAAAATCATCTTCGGACAATCTAAAAACAAATCCGATTTTTCTTTTTACACAATCCAATCAACAAACAGAAAAGAAATATGAGGGGGGAAATACCGCAAAACTTGCCGAGTAAGAACAACGGCGGCGTCTCAGGAGTTCCCACGCCGCGAATTCAATCCAGAGTCTCCGAATTGGAAATCAGCCTGTCCACAAGCTAAAAAAACTGAACATCCTTCACGAAATTATCAGAAATAAAATAACAGAAAATTATTGAAATAAAACCCTCGGCTTATTAACTTTCAAGTTGGATAATCTAGGGTTCCTCGAATTACTTTAAGAAAACCAATTGGAAAAAGGGGAAGGCCAGGATGAAGGGTCAGCTGAAAGACTAGAGAAAGTGGGAATTTTAAATTGGGGGAAATTAAGAAAAGGGAGGAAAATTTATTTCCTCAAAAATCAAATTAATGGGGAAAATATTTAGGAAAGTGACGATAATTTTTTTTTAATATGCTGTTGCGATTATAAAGTAGTATTGTTTAATTTTTTTAATTTTTTAAAGATATACGTGTATATATAGTGTTCGAACTCAGATTACCTAAAAAATTAAAAAGGATTTAATTTTCGTTTTCGTTTTTTTCTTTTCTTCTTTTCTCATTCGACTTCTCATGTGAAGTTTTCGTGTTCTTCAACGGAGGGAAAGGAAAATCCGGTGGTGATTTTGGTTAGAGAATGTTATCAAATTAAAAATTAATTATTTTAATTAATGTGTCATGTGGTCGAATTAATGTAGATTAACGGTTCAATGATCAAGTATAACGGAAAATATCTTAAGTGATTAATATATATATATATTAAAAAATTGATTAATCAAAATAAGACGGTTGAAAAAATATGAAAAAAAATTAAATTATTCGAGTCAACTTAGATTAATATTCATTCGAATTTAAAATTCTCAACATGAACAATTCGATTAAATCGATTAACAAAACAATTGTTTTTAATATTAGATTTTATTTCTTTTTTTTACCTTATTTTCCCTCAAGCAAACGTTGATGGCCGATTGATCAGGGCTGCTAATCCGCTCCATTCCCCTTCCTTTAGGTCTCGGGTTGAAGAGCCATAATGACGAAAAATTATTAAATAATTCTGGCTCACCACGTCATCTACGGTCTTATCCAATAATATTTTTTCATGTTATTTTTTCAAGATAAATCTTCACCTTTTTTTTGCATGTAAATAAAAAGTGAATAGTTATTTAAAAGTTAAAATGAAGTGGATTGACCTTATTGGATAAAACCAAACTACGGATGACCGGATGAGCCAAATTAACATTCCTCATTCCAAATTATATTATCTTGGGATAATTTCTTAGGATTACTATAATTATATTATCTTAGGATTACTATATGATATCCAAATAAATCAGATATGCAGAAAATTTATTCACCCAAATGAACATTCTTCATTCCAAATTTCAACAGCACATCACAGTCATTCAATAACACAAATAATGATAGTAAAAAGGTTAAAAAAATATGAGATCTTAAAGCTCCAAAAGCAGAAAATTACACCTTGTAACACTATACATGATCTTCCAATGATACAGGATGTGAATATATGTTGGGAAACGGATTAGATACGACCTGGGATATAATGCCTTCAAATTCTGAAACCCCACTTTTTCGTCCCCTCTTTCTTCGTCGTCGTCCTCTTTGAGTTCGGATCAATGAGATTTTCCAGTGATTTCGCTTTTCTGTTGCGTGACCTGCCTGCTTCTTTCAGGAGCTCAGCCAGCCTCTTCTTCTCATCTTCGAAATCCGGGTTTGCGATTCCGAGCTTTTCTTCTCGTAATTTTAGTACATACTCCAGTATCTCGATCGCATCTTCAACCCTGGTTTTTATATCAGAAGATGAGTAAATGAATTCTTGATTTAAACAATACAAAATGCTATGAATGGAATTTGATGCATAGTGGTTTAAAATACTAGTTACCTTCCCATGGCATCATAAGTTGCTGCAAGATTGCTATATACTCCCAGAGTATCTTGATGACACGGGCCGCATTCCTGCTCGAGTGTCGCTCTTGCTTCTTCGAACAACTCACCGGCCTCATCTATCTTGAATAACTGAACACAAGCCAAGCCCATCTGGTTCAACACGACTCCAAAGAAGGCCGACTTCCTCTCTCCGCTAGCTCTAAGCTTTGCTACTGCACTCTCGAAAGACTTCCTTGCTTCTTCATACCTCCCAAGAATGTAAAACATCACCCCCATTCGTGCTTCGATTCCTGCAATTGTGCTTTGCTGCCCGGGTTTGTCTTCCAACAACTTCATTGCTTTCTGCAAGAGCTTCAGTGCCTCCTCAGGCTCATTGACGGATTCATATATGGCCGAAATTTCTGTTAACCCACCAGCTATCTCTTCTGCTGTGGTTCCAGGCATGGGTTTTGCAAAGATCCTCAGGGCATTTTCACAATACGATTTCGACTCTCGCAGCTTTCCAGTCCTGTGGTATAGATCCGCAAGTCGTACAAAGACAGAGGCAACCTGAGGGTGGTTCTCACCCTTCGATGCTTTTAACACTGTTAGCGCCTTCTGGTAGGAGAAGACGGCCTCATCAAAGCGACATAAAGACATGTAAATATTGCCAATACTGACATCAATAGCAGCAACTTCATTCTCCTGTCCATTGGCAATCATTGCCATGCTGGCTAGGACAAGGTGCTCAAGGGCCGCTTCGTAATCCCCCTTAGCCTCGCAAACGAGTGCCATCAACCTGCGGTCGGCTGCCTCTTCGAGTGATGCCGGTTCACTGTGTGCGTGATGTATTTCAAGAGTTTTCTTACACAATTCTTCAGCTTTATCAAATTGCATTGCTTGAACATGAGCCTCAGCCAAGTACCTATATTTCCATTAATCATGAATAAACTCAAAAAATTAAGAAACAAAGACAAACAACCATTCTACAAAAACCCGAAACCGAACAAATCTAACACCAAGAATCTCCACAAGGAAAAATAAGTAAACCCAACTAGTACTAAACCTTCAATAACATCCCTGCTTTTAAAGTTAATCCATAATCAATTCATTAACTACAGAGACAATAAACTATAATACACTAAGAACTAGGGTGATAATGAGCATGACCGGCTCGCGAGTTACTCGGGCTCGGCTCAAGTGAGCTCGACTCAAAACCTTAACAAGCCGAGCCGAGACTGCGAACAGGCTCGGAATCTACATATGCACTAAAATAAATTATGTGTTTTTATTTTCTTTCATTAGTTGATTGTTGTTTGATTTTGTATTTTCTTTAATTATGTGTTAGTATTATAAGAATATTTATTGATTATTTGAATTAATCTAATTTTTGGCACATTTTCCCATTTCCGAACATTGAATTTTGTTTTAGTGTTGGTTATGAAAGAGATTTTTAACGAATATTTTATATAAAAAACTATAGCAAATTTTTTCATTTCGAGCCGAGACTGACGAGCTTCGAGCCCTAGCCGAGCCCAATAGAATTATTTTCGAGCCGAGCTCGAGCTCGAGCAGAGCCCAATTACACTGTTTCCTCGGCTCGGCCCGTTATCACCCCTACTAAGAACCATGAAAGAAGCAAACAGCTTGCAACTTCCTACACGATTTAAAGTTCATATATTCATATGATTGAATCAATAACTATTAAATCTATTTTCAAAGCTATAGAGACATTACGGTTGCGGGTATCACGGTTTCGGACGGTGTCAAAACTGCTATATCACGGCACTAATGCAGTCGCGGATCGTTATTTAAATCATTGATCTATCCTACAGTAGACTCTTCCCAGAAAGTACATAATCTGTGCCTTAACGAATTAACACAAACACCCAAAAGATCTCAAATATCCTATTAAATCTTGACAATAATAAACCATTAAAAGAGATAGAGAGAAAGATGACCTGCAAGTTTCGCCAACTCTAGCGTCGGTCTCGCCCAGAGCCTGGATCTGAATCTTTAGCCCTTCTTCATAGCTCCCAATTGACTTCTCCGCTTGCCCCAGCATCGAGTACGTGTCGCCCAGCTGCATATGCCCCGAGAACGCGGCCAACGCGTGATCCGGGCCGCGTTCCACATCGGGCACTTGAATCGCCCGCTCCAGAACCGGAACCGCCTCATCGAACTTCCCCAAGCTGCAATAAATCGCCGCCAGCACGTGCAAGCTCATCGCCAGATCCAAACTGGGCTCACCTTCCACGGCACACCTCTCGAACGACTTCGTCGCTCTAATCGCATAGTCCAAGGCTTTAGTGGGACCCTCACCCGAGGCGATGGTATCTCGGGCCAATTTGAGCAGAAAGGGGCCGAGATCCGGGTTATCGAGCGAGGAATCGTCCGGGTTGGGTGAGTCGGGTGGAGGTTTCTTGGCGGAGCGGGCTGGGGAAGGCTTGGATCGGGAAGGGGAAGGCGACGGAAGCTTTTTGTTCGGCGTCCGAAGTGGATTCTGAGACGGCGACTCCGACACTGTAATCCGAAGCGGAGGAGCGTCGGGTGGAGATTTGAGACCCGGCATTATTGGATTAAAAAGAACAAATTGGAAATGCAAAATTAAAAAGGAAATTTGATTTGGAAGATGAAGAGGAAGGAAAACTTGATGATTTGATAAAAAGGAAAGAAATGAATTAAAAATTAAAATTGTAAAAAAATACTATACGATTAGAACAAGCCAGCAGTCACACCAGTCTTTTGGGAGAGTTGAGGTCCGTGGAGTGGTGAGATTATGATTTTACTTAAGGCCACGACAAAACAGTAAATTGAACAGTGTCGTACTACTAATGTCGTGTAAATTGTGATTTAATACACTTTTCTAACCTATTTTTGACTTTCGCACCATAAAGTTTATTTACAGTTTATTTTTTTCAAACAGATTTGGATCTAATTGTTTTTGGAACGGATTTTTTCGGATCAGATTCGGATTTGCTTCAACCGTATTTAGATCAGAGTTTTTGGATTCGGATTAAATTGTCATCCCTAGTCTTGACCCAAGTCTGAGGGGTAGATTCGCGAATTTTAGCGTCTTTAGGGTATATTGTGTTTTGACCCTCTAATAATTTTATTTTAGTACAAATCAGTCCATAATTTTGTATATTTAATTTCTTGCGCATTTAATTTATGCTATTTAATTCTACACTTGTTCATTTTTATCTCTTATTTGTTGACCACATTTAATTTTTTATGTTTATTGTTTATGTTTTTAATTTGCTTTCTATTTTAATTCATAATTTTAGCATAATATATCATAACTTTATCTATCGATTGCACATTACTTACTATTTCATTCACTAACTTTCTTAATTTTTAGTAATTCATTGATATTTACATTTATTTGTTTCTCTATTGTATTTATTTTATTGTTTGTTTATCTATGACTTGATCTTGCATTTGTTTTTTTTCATATTTATTTATACATGTATATGGTATAAATATATATATTACATTATATTAAGGTTAATTAATATATATAAACCATAATAAATATTATTATTATTATTTAACTTACATTCTTAAGACATTTATATTTTTATTATCACTTTTAATATATATATATATATATAAAAAAGTTAATTTTATTTTTACTATTATTCCAAATTATCTAATATATACATTTATGTTTTCGTTTAGAAAATATATGTAGTTATGTTTCTTTTAATGTATTTAGTTTAACTTTTTACTTTATTTATGTTGTCTTCTTGTTGTAATGTAAATATTATACATGATATTTTGTTTTAAGGAGTTAAAAGTCCTAAATATTTTGATTCAGACTCGGATATGGATCGGATTCGGATTCGGATCGGATCTTGGCATGATCCATATCCAACCCATATTCTATTAGGACACGGACATTTTACTCGGATTCGAATTCGAATTTTTTTCAATCGAATATGAATTGGATAAATTCCTTCGGATCGAATCGGATTCGAATCAGATTCAGATCAAATTGCCATCCCTAGACAGCGCCGAAGCGCGGAGTGACAAAATTATTTAAGATGTATTATTTTTTAAATAATATATAAAAATAATTAATTATTTACAAATAATGTCAATTTATTTATGAAGGAATAGTAATAATATATATTTTTATTTTGACTTGATTATAAAATAAGAGTTTAAATTATATTTTTTAATAGGTGCGTAAAATATTTTTTACTGAAATAGTTGTCTGAGGTTTTTTGTGTGGTTGAAATAGGTGTCAAAATCGACTTTAAAATAAGTCAAAAATAGAAGTTTAAGCACCTATTGAAGCCCAAAAAAAATTACGCACTTATTTCAGCCAAAATAAAAATTTAAGCACATATTTCAACAAAAAAAATACTTTAAGCACCAATTATAAAAAATATATAATTTGAGCACTTACTTTATAATTTTGACTTTTTATATATAAATTATAAAAAAAAATATTTTTTTAAAAAAAATTTAAATGTCAACAGACCATCAATTATACATGTGGCTCCGCCCATAATTAGGGACACCGCCATGTATTTCAAAGGATCAAGTCGGCTGTGACAACATATAAACACCCTTTTGAATTTAGAGTGTTTCTCTCTTTTGTCAAAGAAATCACCGAATATGGGGGTGAAAACCAAGGGAAAGGGGGACGAATTTATATATTTTTTATTTCGTTTTTAACCCTTGTGATTATAATTTCGGAGATTTTTTCATTCTCGTATTTTTTTCGTACAGATCCTTACAATTTTTGGAGAACTTCATCCTAAAAATATTAAATAAAATTGTTATTATTGATTCAAATAAATAGTAATTCGGTTTAAAATATAAATTTTGGATACTTCGATCGAAAAAAATTACGAGATGATAAACATTGAAAGAGTGTTGTGTTGAGGAAAATTTAGACGAGAGTTTTAACTTATATCTAAAAATTAAAATATAAATATATTGAGAAGTTAGAGTGTGACTATAATTGAGAGAAAGTTAAAAGTGGTAATAATATAGTTAGAGTATTTTTTTATTAAGATATATATAGTAGGGGTATATAGATGAATAATTATATATATTTTAAAAATCTTTTAAAATATTGAGATCTTTGAGAATATTTTTGGGATCCTCACGGTTATTTATACGGCTACAGTTTGATTATCTCCACTTCTCGAATATAGTAATTCCCATCCTCGTCCCCGCCCCCATCCCCATTTGAGCTTCGATGATAAAACTGACCTCGTCATGTCCCTTGAGTGAAGATTTCTGTTATTCCTCATTTTGTCGGTTCGGATCCCTATGATTTTCGAATATTTTCCCACTCAATTTTCACCCTTAGTGTAATAAGATATATCACTAGATTTTCTAAGCAATGTCAAGGAATTCAGATCCTAACATTGTGAATAGAGAAAATTCAATTAAGAGAGTAACTCCCACAATAAGTCGGTATAGTATCTAATTCAAATTCATCAACTAATAAAATAAATACCAATAATTAAATTAAAAAAAAACACTAGATTCGTCAAAAAAAATGAGAAGGGAACATAACCTTTGAGTCCAGACTTAGGCTTGTAAACAATCGAACGAACACGAACGAGGGTATGTTCGTTCGTTTAGTTTTAATCAAACAAATGAACGAACACGAACATAAAACGAACACAAATTTTTTTGTTCGTGTTCGTTCATTAAGGAATGTAGATTGTTCGTGTTCGTTCGTTTAAATGGTAAACGAACATAAACAAACACAAACGAACACAAAACGATATATATTGAAATTTGGAAAAACTCTTAATCATTAGCCAAACCCTAAAATTGTCTAATAGATTAACCAATTTTGTTTTAGTTCGATCGATTAGTTCGGTTTAACCGAACAATGAACACCCTTAGACATATGTGAATAAATTTAAATGAACAAACATAAACGAATGAACACAAACGAACGAATTACCGAACGTTCACGAACATAAATAAAATGAACAAACCCTTTGTTCGTGTTCGTTCATTTAATTAAATGAACAAAAAGTTTTATTTATGTTCGTTCGTTTAATAAATAAACAAACATAAACGAATTTTCCGTCAAACCGTTCACAAACAGTTCACTGAACGTTCAGTTCGTTTACGACCCTAATTCCAGTTATTAAAAGTCATCTGAGGGTAAACAAGGGTCCAGTCTATTCATTGAAGAAGTCGATTAACCAAAAAAATGATAAACTACATAAATAGTCACCAAACTTTAAGACATTTTTATTTTAGTCACCAAATTTTAAAACGTGGAATATAATCACTAAATTTTTGTTCGCTTTCAATAAGGTCATACTCGTAGTTAAATGTTCTTCTTCCCCCGTTTTCCCCCTCCATAAATGAACGTTCTTCCATGACTCTTCAATTCGAGCGTTAAGGGCTTCAACAAAAACAAAGGAGAAGAGAGGGAAGTAAAAGAAAGCTAAACCAACACATGTTTATTGGTGTTAATTTAAGTTGTTATTATTATTATTATTAAGTAATATTATAATAATAACTTAAAGTAAATATTAAAATTCGAAACCACGCAAAAATACACAGATGAGCATCCATGAGTAAGTAACCATTTTATATGTTGATGCTGCAGTTTTGTCCGTAGAAAAACATATTCATCAAAACAATGGAATACAACATTTGTTTTCCTAACAAAGCTGACTGTCTGTGTAATGTCTATCTGTCAACTCAATTTGTTCAACTTTAATCATTTATTTTTGTTTGAAAAGTCAACCAAGGTTATAAATGCCAGCTATTTCCGAGAAAAGCACAAGGGAATTCGAATTCCAGCCATTTTTGGATTCTCAAATCCTCAATTTCAAGATATGCTTCCTTCTTGATGCAAGTTGTGCCATTGGAAATAGGCATATAATGTTAAAAAAATACTTAATATTTAATTGAATAGTCACTTTAATTTTTATTTTTTAAAGTAATTTATTTATTAACATTTTATTTTGAATCAAAATTATTCTTTTGAATGAAAATTGTTAATCAACTGAATTTTTATTATAACGATGGAAGATATCACAATTACAACGCATCCATAAAATAAAATAATTGAACTAATCTACCCAAATTTCTTACAACCTAAAAACAAAAAAAGTGAAAAATTTCTATGAATATAAGCGTACTATCAAAATTCAGAAGTTTCATGAATCTCCTTGTCTTTATCCAATCAAGACTCATAATTGATGAAAAATGAGTGGTGAGCGATCCAAACTATTATGCATAATTTTCCGCTATCAAGACTGATTACATCAGCAAACAACTATCAACCGAGTGGAGATCAACCTTTGCGTGACTACCGACAAATTCATAATCAGGAACTAGCGCCGATTAAAAACTCTATGCGAGCAACATTCAACCGCTAGAGTATGTTGAACCATGCCACAAAGATAGATGAAACAAAACCACCAAAACAAAGAAAACATCACAGGGACAGAACAAAATGCGTGTCACAAGGACAAAGAAAACGCGTGCCATAAAGGCGAAGATATTTATTAAATTTTTTTATATAAAAAATCAAGAAAATAATAAACACCAGCGATCGACAACCAATAGCTAGGTGATTGCCGATCGCTGACTAAGGCAAAAAATTGAAGAAATTTGCAGGCGGCACAAGATTGTTAGAGAGAAAAAACTAGGGTTGCTGAAGAAAAAGATATTTTATAAAATTATTTTTTGATTGATGTGTCACTCTGTAAAGTCAGCATATTTGCTTATATGACACTACTATCGCGGCGTGCACTGCCATGTAAGTTTTTTACGTTATTTCAAGTCATTTAACGTTAGTTGACTAACAGTTTTAATCCGCAAAGAGGCTATTTTGACCCAAAATAAAACGTTAAGGGTTAAATTGCTTCAAAAAAGAATATAGGCCAAAATAACTATTTAGTCAAACGTTAGGGGCATTTTGACATTATATCTTGGAAACATGAGAGTCTAAAAAGGTACTATAAAAAAGGTTAAAACTCGTAACCGAAAGTATTATTAGAATGTATAATATTTTAGGTTGTGCGTGAGATAATATATTAGGTTGCAATAAAAAATGTTATGAAAACATATAATATTTTAGGTTGCGTGTATTTAATATTTTAAGTTACAACCTATATTTTACTCAGACCAACCTAAAAAATTATATGTTTTCAGGGGCGAAACATAAGCATGACTAGTGGGGCCACGACCTACCTTAAAATTTGAAAAATTGTCAAATAGCCCTTGAACTTTTAATTGTATCTTTATTTGGCCCCTCAAGATTTTTAAAAATTCATATTAAACTTTAAAATTTTAAATATTTTTAAGGGTAAAGTACACCAATGGTCACCGAACTTTTAGGGTGCGTTCATTTTAGTCACCGAACTTTTAAAAGTTTCATTGGGGTCACCTAACTTTTAATCCGCTTTCATTTTAGTCTCTCTCGTTAACTTCTGTTAAAAACGCTAACGTGACACGTTATCTTCTTCTTCAATCTCTTTCTTTTCATTCTCCTTTTTTTTGCTATATTTTCCTTGTTTTATTCTTAAGCAGCAACAAGGTTATCAACATTAGTTGTAACCCCCTCGTCACGGTCTGGCCGGATGACCGGTCCGAGTGGGCCACACGGGGAAAACCGAAGCGAAACCCAAAGGGTTCCCCCTCGATTAGCAACCCTAAAAAAATTTCTTTTTATTTTATCTTGTCTATAGGCATAACTAAAACCCATGTGAAGCATAGCAGCGGGAAATACAAACAATGTAACATACTCCGACCAACCAAACCTTAAACAGCTCATTTTAGTCCTTTATAGCAGGCCGTTTCGAAACGCCCTTGGGGTGTTCCGAAACGCCTTGACTTAGTCAACAGGCCAGGGTCGACCATAAGGTGACCGTTCCGAAACAGGGGTGACCCGTATCGAAATGACCTTGACGGTTAATTTCTCGTGGTCAACGAGATTTGACCGTTTCGAAACATCAAAGGCCCGTTTCGGAACGCCTTTATCTCGTCAATTTCTCAAAATTCCAGTAGCAAAAATGTTCCGAAACGACCCCCATCCGTTTCGAAACGGCAGGCCATTTGCAAAGGAACCGTATCGGAACAGGGCGACCCGTTCCGAAACGCCCCCTGTCTGCAGACTCGTTTTGGTTGTTTTAAGGCATAAGGGTGCCCCAAAACACCACCAAAACGCCCTACAACATTACAACACATGAACCTAAGGCAAACCAACAACACTAGCATGCTTTAACAAGATTAAGACAAGGCTAAACACCAAGGCAAGACATCACAAGGCATGCATTCATACGACATAATTTAAGGAATTAAGTATTCCAAGGTCAACACTTAGGCAACTTCAAAATAGTAACATGCAACAAAATATCAAGCAAGGTATATATCCCAAGCAACATCAACCACAACATAGCCATCAAAACATCACACGTAAATGAGTCATACAAGCTCGTACACAACCCTTGCCACATTGCTAGCTATTACAAAATTACCACCGTACTTGAGTCACAAACTTGGAAGCCCTTCTTGCCTTGCCTCGAGCTAACACCACGTTAATGATTTGCATTGTTGAACATTGAGAGCGTAAGCTATAAGCTTAGTGAGGATGCTCTAAAACGAAAAACATCAACAATGCAAGGTTCAAGCATGTTAATCCTAGTCTTACATACAACAAGCCTAAGCATAAAATCGAGTAGACCTAGCTAGTCTTTCAAGTGGCATATATGGTCTCTCAATCCTAGCAAGCTTAACCTCAATAATAACCATCATGCAACAACACCATATACCACAATCACATATCACCATCATATATCACAATACATAAACAAGTTAATTGGCCACTTTAAATTACCCCGATTGTGCGAATATAAACCTCAACAACACTTTACCTCGGTGGGATTTCACTCATCACCGGACCTTGCATGTGCGGGATTCCACTCATCGCCACATGGCCTACGGATGAGATTTCACTCATCATCCCGTAGAAATACATAAAAGCTTCCGGTGAAATGTTACATCACCGTACTCCTCCTTGATGACTTAACGCCATCAAGGCCACGTACGTTTTGACTCAATTTGTGTGCACACTATCCTAATGATCGATCATTTACAACCGGTAATAATTTAGTGCCAATTATCATCATCAATCACATATCATCAATCACATAACATCAATCGCACTCATGCTCATCACATATATCCACATTATAATATATGCACATGTACCAACTAATCACAAGCACAAGAGCATAGTCATTAAGCACATTGACATTTAAGGAAAACAAGACTAAATTAACTACTTAGATTATAAGGAAGTGGCCTACCAAGTACACTTTACACACACACACACTACTCATGCTCGAACCAAACTTTAAAACAAGTTAAGACCACTCACCGCCCTTCCTTGGCAATTCGAACCAATCCTCCTACGAACCCGGATTCGGTCCCAAAGCCTCCTCAACGTTTCCTTTTGCTTCTAGTCAAACAAAACACATACATTACTTCCCAAATCAATGCTAAACTCAACCACCAATTTACTTTGCAAACACAACCCAATTTCCACAAATTCCCAAACCACATAATATCTCAAAAACCCAATTTTCGTACTCCAATAATCCTTGGCTGAAACACCCACTTCCAAACACTCAAATGACTTCCAAAACATCCCAAATCACCCTCCTAACATAGATAGACCATCAGCCCTTCAATTTCAACATTAAACCCACCAAAAACTCAAGTTTTCATACTCTAAAATTTGCCCTAAGGACCCACTACGAATTTTCATCCAAAATCAACCAAATTGACATATAATGTGTATTTCATTATGACTAAACAAAACCCCAACACAATTTATCAAAACAAATTGAAAAACCCCTTTAAAAACCCAAATCTTAACATAAACCCTAATTTCCAAAACCCCATATTTTTGAAATCTAAGACAATGGTTGGATAGGGGGTAAAGAGGAGATTAAGAAAACACAATTACCGTTGAAAAACACCTTGGATTGAAGAAGAGGATGAATGGAATAGTAACTAGTGTAGTTGGGAGAGTTTGAAAAATGGGGGAGAGGGGTTTGACGTAAAAAAAAGAGAAAATGGGGAAAGAGAAAACACTTTACAATAAAGTGGTCTTGCTTTTAAAAGTTTTGGGTGAAATTACGATATAGGTCTCTCCCTCTTTGTTAAACTTCAAATAGGTCATTATTTGGAGTTGGATTATTTTAATTAAATTTTATTTGACTCGAACTATAACCCGGTTAACTCTTATACCCAAAATACGGGTGTTACATTAGTTGCAGGGCCTTTTCAAACTTTAGATTCCTCATGATTCCAACCAAATCCCTAGTTTCTTTCTTGTTTAACAGGGTGGAGATGCATAATATTTTATTTTTTCTACGTTCAAAACTAAACCAGCAACACAATCTAAAAAGAAAACATAAAGTGTAAAAAAATCAACATTACGTGTATTACTTGAAGCACCTTTGTAGTTATCCCCTCTAAAATAAATGTGCCCTAAAAGTTCAGTGACCACTAATATATTTTACTATATTTTTAACTAAATATCCTCTCATAATTTTTAAAAGCTCTTATTAAACCACTCAAAATTATTAAAAAATTAATTAAACTTTCAAAATTTTTAAAAATTTTAATTTAAACTTCTTATTTAAAAAAAATAAGTTGCCCCCTCAATCTTTATCCCAAATTCAGCCACTGTATATTTTAATAATATTTTAAATTAATTATTTTTAACCGTTTCTAAAACTACATACATCAGACTCGTCCCATTGAAATACACCCATTGTTTACATTTTTTTATTTATTGTTCAAAACCAAATAATTTTACTTCAACCAACTTACCGACTACAGAAGAAAGAACTCGTTATTATAACATTAAATATTATTCTCACCGTCTCACTTAATAGGTTCGATATTAATTTTTTAAAAATCATTTTAACTTTAATTATAATTATTTTAAATATTTTAACTAATTAAAATTTATTAATAATAAATTTAAAGTAATAATGAATCAAATTAAAAAAAAATTGACTAGAAAAACTAATACTAAACATATTAAATAAGAGGGAAGGAATATCAAATACCATGTTTTCTACGTATTGAATTTTGTTAGATCTTAGAAAATACGTATTTCGTGAAATATAGCCAGTGTCTAATAGGTGTGATTTAAAAAATTAGAGTATTGTGCAATTTTCTAAACATGGTTCTCAATTTAAAGAAATTTAAGTATTTGTTGATTAAATTAATGCGTGGTCAATTGATTTGTTTTTAAATACAACAAAATTCAAAAATATATGAAGCACTTATAATATTTTATTTTTCTTATATATTCTTATCATTAATCCACAATTAATATTTTGTTTTTCCTTACAAGTAATTAACGTGACATAGATTTATAGGAAATTGAGCTCACTTTTCAAATGGTGAATATTGTTTCTATTCTTCATTTTTTCTTATAATATACGTATTTGAATCTCGTGTTTGATATAATATTTGGATATGAATACACAAAATAACTTTTAAATTTTTTGAATATAATCAAGGATGAATTTGTGATTTTATGTCAATGGTGTGATTCACTAGGAAGTTATATTAGAAATTTAGCGATACAAAAAAAAAAAGAGTTTGAAATAAGACCAACAATGAAAATACAAAAATACTTAAATTATATAAAAATTTAAAATTTTCAGAAGATACGATTGCATTGGAGGCAGCAGTCGAAGCAACCGAAGGATTAACCATGATTTTTTGGGTTGATCAGATTGATGAGGAAGCAAAAAAAAAAAAAAAAAACAACTGATACAATATAACAACCAAGATTAGTGAAACACTTTTATTATTGCATCATAGAAAAGTGAAAAACTAATCTAACTGTCCTTTTATATACAAAATATGCTATTGATGAAGCTATTCTAGATATCTTTAGCCGGATAACTAACTAAAAACAACAAACTGTAATACATTTTAACACCTCTCGATCTATCTTTGAATATATACATATTAAATAATATCCGTAACTTAAAATCGTATACAAATCAAAAGTGAAGTGCACTTATTCATGTCTTCTATAATTTTTAAAAATACATCAACAGTAGCGGCAGGAGCAGAAAATACAAAGCATAAAAAGAGCTGCGCATCCGGGGAATCGAACCCCGGTCAGTACCGTGGGAGGGTACTATGATACCACTACACTAGATGCGCTTTTGTTTGGTTGAAGTTTCAAAACCGTTTTATTAGCCATAACTCTTTTCGCCATCAACAAAGAAGCTTTCAGGTTTTTATATGAAAATCAAACTATTCGAACTCGATTCACCTACTAAAATAAGCTCGGTTTCCATTTTAGCTTCAAACTGGATGTTTATGCTTAAGCTCGGGTTCAAGTCGGTTTTTCCAAAAAAACAAAGTTTCAATTAAGTTCGAGCTACTTGATTTCAGTTCATTTGATAGCTTAAACTCGACTCGACATTGATTGGCATTCCGATACGACTCGCTGCAAAGAGAGAAAGTAGTATATATGAATGTATTTTTCCCTGGAATTAAGGGAGGTATATGTATTGAATTCGTTGCAGAAAAATAAGATCAATGCCCGTTTCAGTTTCATTATCCGCACAGGGATATTACGCAATTGTACTGGAATGACAAAAGTAATGAAAACCTAGTACTAGAAATCGGACATGAATTCCTTCACAGTTCAATGATCACCATTGATTCCAAATATTCGGACTTTGTGCATGTTGGGGAACTTCGCGACCACCAGCACCAGGACGGCCAGTGTGTTGATGAACAACATCGGGTTTTGATAATCCGTGGTGTGTGAGGCGATGAGATACCTGACAAAGGAAATGCAGAGTAAGAGACCGGGTCATATTAGTTGCAATAGAAGAAAACATCGATGTTCAGGTATTATGTGCTGCAGTCGCATCGTGCAGAGTCGGGAATGGAACTAGGAGCCAACATCGGGAGGGGCCAAATTATTGAACTTCATATTTTGATTAGATATTTCGTAGATTTTTTGTTCGGATTTTCAATAAAGGCTTATACAACGGAGAGTGAATACTTACAGCACAAGAGGTACAACAGTCAAAAACTTCCTGTTGCGAGTGAGTTGCTTGCCATTGTCTACTTGCTCCCACCAAGTCAAACCATTGTAGATCCCTTGGTCATCGGCGAACGGTGTTCCCTTTTTCCAGTGAAAGAAGTGATACGTGACCTAAGGTAAGATAATCCTCACACAATACACTCATTAAGAAACATAGACTGCAAAGTCGATAAAATTCAGATACTATAGAGCATTTATGATTGTTATAGTGAAGAGGTCAAGACGATAATTTCCTTACTCGAGGCATAATATTGATAGGCAAATCTCTGACTAGATATTATAATTTATTATTTCCCGAAACGCTCACACATTTATAAACAGCATACCATTATTTAAACATCTAGGAGCAGAAATTCAAAGAACTTAAGATAGTTTCAAAGGGAAATCGAAATGGCCTAAATGGGAAAAAGGAAGAGTTTGTGGTTCAAGTGTGTCAACTGTACCGGTGAAATCAGTGCCTTCTTTCACTCCTCAAGGAGGCAGGAAAGAGAGCTAATCAAGGTCATGAAGGAACATCGGCAAATGTTGGTATTCGTAGGAGTATACCCTTTGCGACTTAAAAGTTCGGAATTTCATTCATCAACACAATGACACATATCAAGACATCAAGAAAACTAGAAAGTATGGCACTTAATCATGAAAAACAAGAACAACAAAGATGTTATCTAATCAAATCTCAGAGGGGAAACGGGTACGCCGACTCTGAAAAATGTAAATGGGGGTCAAAGATACCTTAACACTTCCAACATATTCACTTACTCATAAATAACAGGTTTGCAGCATCCCAAACCTAAATAATACCAAGAAGACTAAAGGGTTATCTCATTACATATTTTTTCGAGTACTTCACCGATCGGAGATCGAAAAACACCAGTCCAACACACATATCAAAGTACTAGAGCAGTTTCCCCTCATCAAATCAAAAACTCAAACACAAGAAATAGACGACCAGCATACATAATTCAGCAATCAACTTACAAACACAAGAAACAGAATGAATTAATACTATCAACATAGAGTTCTGATCAAGAACAGAGACTTCCCAGTTCCCACCAAGCAAAAGCAAGCACGAATTCGAAATTCAAACTCTCTACTAAATCTCTTAAACCTAATTCCACAATAACCCCTAAAATCTCAAACAAACGCAGGGAAATTAATCAATTATCTTAATGTTTGCTTGCAACAGCCAAACCCTTAATTCATTCCAAAACCCCATTAAGGAAACACCAATAAACAAAGCAGATCAAACCCAGAAACGAAAAAAAAAACCCAACCTTTATGAATCAAAACCAAAAAGAAAAGGGGGAAAAGGGCTTACAAAGAAATGGGAGAGATGAACAATGGTCCAAGCAGTTCCAGCAGAAGTACCCAAGAGAGACAGAACGCTGAGCCATGAGAAGAAGACGATCAATATATAAATGGACCAAACACCTGGATAAGTGAACCACTCGGTGTTCTTGTTTAGATCTGGCGTAGGCTCAGCTCTCACGTACATCTTTTGGTATTTCTGGACCGATTTTGGCTTCTTCTTTCCTCGTACTATTACAAATCGGGGGTCTTGTCTTAAAGCTTAAACAGAGGGATGTTGATTCAACGAAGATGTAGTCTTGGTTGGTGCCCGTCTTTGGGTTTTACTTGTTCAAACTTTGCTTTTTCTCTGCACTTTCCTTTGTGTTTATACTTACTGGAAGATCACGCTGAGATTTTTAATATTTTTGGGGTAATATATAACCTAAGTCACTCAATTATGTGTTTTATTACAAATGAATCATATATTTTAAAGTTATAATTTAGTCAATTAATTTTAATTTTTTTACAAACTGATTACTTTGCGTCGTAATCTATGTTGTTGTCCATCAGCTTGATAACTGACAAATGTGATAGGTAATAAATTTATCGATTTATTTTAAACTAAAATCAAATTAACATAACAGATAAATTTTTAAGACTAAAATTATTATTATACCAAAATACATTAAACATATATTACAATTCTAATGACGAAATGACATTTTTATAAATATATTTTAGTTACATGACTAAATTATAACTTTTAGAAAAAATAATTTATTTGTAACCAAACATGAAATTATTTTGCCCTAGCTTTGACATGAAGGATAAAGAAAGACTACATGTAATGTAACTAACAAGGGTTGGTTCAAATGATAAGTAGTTTAATTTTGCTTAACTAAGTGTGTGACGTGGATCGGTATATAGATTAGTCAGCACGGAGCCATGAAACCGGAAGGGGAACCAAAAAAATAAAAAAGAAAGGCTCCCATGTATCATAAACGTGTTTAAATTTATTTTATATTTAAATAAAATTTTGCAAGTCAATAATAATTTGTGAATTCAATGGAACGTTGGTATTTTTTTTCACTCATATTTTCAGAGCAGTTCTTGCCATCGCTAGAACACCCTCATAGGTATGATTTCCGCCTGTAAACCCGCTCATGTGTACGAAGATACAGCCGGGAATGCTGGCCTCCTTCGACAGTTCATCATCCGTCAGACCTCGCCATTGAGCCGGTAGGGGCTTTCGGCTATCGAATCTATCAGGAGATACTGCTACTGCCTGAACTCGCCATCGTTTGCCCCTATCATCCTGCACAATACATCATTATTTAATCACTGAAGGGAAGAAGGGTTATGTCGCTTAGACGTGAGGATTGGTGTGGATATTCACATATATTTAGAGCATCATACTCGTATATTCATGTCTGAATATGTGTCGGATATATGTATGAAACACGAGTTTTTCAAAGAAAATGAAGAGTCGGAATAACATAAGTCTAAATATATACCTCATAAAGAACATACTTTATAGGAGGCTCAACCTTCATCTCCTCCTCCAGCTCAAATATGTGAAGCTTCCACTGTTGGATGCAACACAAAATCATACGCAATTGTAAGTAAAGGTAAGTCGAGAATTAGCCGGTCACTCGTCAGCAATGGATTCATCTTTCATCCTACTGCAAATTGCACATCTTATACGATAAAATTCAAACCAACCGAAGGAACAAAATGGCTCGAGAGATATTAGTTCGATATGGAGTATTTTAATTTTTTCCAAGATTGTCATCTATTTAGAGAGTTCTTAGGAGACCATATTCTTATACCTACATTCCGATATGCAATTATGCATTGAAAACGGATGCTTCAAGAAATATGACGAGCCGGAACTAGCTAACCCGAGATACCATACTCTCATGGAGGATTAGTGGAAGAAAAAAATTGATGCATCTACTTACCGGGGCGAACTTCTTCAAAACCATAATTTCACCAGTAGGGTCTATATCATATCTCTCTGCAATGCATTCCATCACAATTGACCTTGCTGGTAACCATGATTTTGCATGAAACCGGACACTCTGAAAATTGAAGATCATCAAACTATTAAAACGCAAAGGACACGACACGTACTTTTATCTTTTATAAAGTGAAGACTATACTAGTAATTGTAAATTTAGGCCTGTTTTTAATTTCGATAGAACCTTACATCAAAGAACTCACTACCAGCTAGAGCCATTGCTCGTTGGAAAGCCTCGTTCTCCTTCTCAAAGGATTGATCGGGATCCATCCAGCCCATATTTAATCTTCCAACCCTAGAGGATAAGTCGGTATTGTTTACAAATCTTGGAGGCTTGTCTGTATCAAACTGGTTGATTCCATTGTCGGTCGCATCAATTGCCTGGTAGAAAATCAAGAAAATAATATCCGACATGAACATTTAAATTTGTTAATCAGGTGAAAAGAAAAATGAAATCCAAGACAAAAACAGGAAGATTATGGCAAAAGCAATCTCCTAACAAATTAAAACCCTTAAAACATAACAATCAAAGATGTACTTACCTCCATGAAGTTCTTGTAAATGGCCAGAAACAATCTATGCACATCCGGGTGGTCTTCACCGAGTTGAAGCTCTTTAGCTATTATCTCTTTGCCGAAATGCTGAATACAAGGAACAATTGGCTGATAATTGAGAAAACAGCATAAACAACCGAAAAAATCATTTCTCAGATTAATGTAAAATGAAAACAATAGCAACAGCCAACAAGAAGACACATATGAGAAGGGAACTCTTAAAATTGCCTAATGGAAACGATGAATACCTTATAAACAAGCCCGGCGCTGCTAAGCTTTGTATCGAATCCATGACCGAAAACTTCCTCGAATCCTTTCTGGTGATGATCGTACCGGTCATGACTAAGATCATATACGCCTCCAACATCAAGCACAGCATCAAGCCCCTCCAATACCTGCAAAAAGAGGTCCAACTGGTTCGAATTTCGAAATCCTGTTCGGGTTTTTTAATCATGCAAACAGGCTAACTGAGAACAAAATAAACTACAAGAATAGATTAATAAACCAAACCACCCATTCTATCTCTTTCCTAATTGAATCTACATTTCAAGTTTTGTAATTTATAGGCGAAATTGCATTGAAACACAACAACCAAAGGAAAAGCAAATGGAGAACATATTTTAAGACACAAATGAGAACCCAGTTTACAATTTGCATATGTTCTTAGTTCACTGCAATTGTTCGGTAATCAAACAGTGGGGAAAAAAACCCGACCTTGGTGTCTCTTGTACGGACAATCTCGGAATTGTAGAACTTATTAGTGAGACGAATGATGAAGCAGCCAAGAGCCTCATCGCAGTGAAAGCTGCCGCTGTGAGTGCCAACGCGCTTGGAAGGCGCGTTGTTCGGTGACCCAGTCGAGTAAGCCGGGGAAGGAGCCCTAATCAGACCGGAGGTAGCCACGACAGGACGCCGGAGGGTTTTGGGGAAGTTGAAAAGCTGCTGTTTAAACCCTCCTCTTGTAATTGTCCACATAACTTCTTGAATTTCCCAAATTTCCCAAATTTCACACTATACCTAGGGGTGATAATGAGCCTGACCGGCTGGCGAGCTACTCGGGCTCGGCTCGGTCAAAGTTCGGCTTGAAACTTTAACAAGCCGAGCCGAGAACAGGTTCGGAATCTATATATGCACTAAAAAATTATGTATTTTTATTTTTTTTCACTAGTTATTGTTGTTTGATTTTGTATTTTTTTTAATTATGTGTTTGTATTATAAGAAAATTTATTGATTATTTGGATTAATCTAACTTTTGACACTTTTCCCCTTTTCGGTCATTAAATTTCGTTTTAGTATTGGTTACGAAATGGATTTTTAACGGATATTTTATATAAAAAAATTATAGCAAAAATTTTCATTTCAAGTCGAGCCGAGCCTGACGAGCTTCGAGCCCGAGCGAGCCGAATAAAATTATTTTTGAGCCGAGCTCGAGCCTAAAATTCCGAGCTCGGCGAGCCTCGAGCCCGATTACATTATTTCCGAGGGCTCAGCTCGTTATCACCCCTAACTGTACCCTAAAAACCTTGACTTTATAAACCCTATAAAATGGCTGCATTTTGTAACTTGTACATTTGTACTCAAGGGTTCTACAAATGTAAATAGCCCAAAACAAAAAGTTAGTCTTGAGAGGGAAAAAATAATTTCAATTTATTTTTAATAAACTATTTTAAAGAATCAAATGAAGTTGATATTATTACAATTGTTGCATATATAATATATAGTAGGAGGTAAAATCGATCATGTTTAAACGCTTAATATAAAAGAATCTGAATAGTTTACACATTATATCAAATTGTATGTTTGATCGTATCATACGAGAGTATAGCAATCGAGCTATCTACGAATCGAATCGATTTATATAACTTGGACTGACTGATCATGTTTGACATGAGTTTACATCAAAGATTCCAACAACAACAAAAACACTAGGAATTTATGGGTTCATTTTCTAGTGTTTTCACGGTGTTCATCGGAATTTCTAGGGATTCCCCACTTCCGGTTCCGGATCTCATTTCTTGATTGTTCATCAGCATCTGGCAAATTTCTATGTTCTCTTCTTCTCATCTGAAATAGAGAAACAAAGTTACTACCATACTCGAACATGATGAGAAATATTCTCAAGGGTTTCAACTTTCAAGATCCTGATATCTCAGGTTCTTGATGTCCATCGAAAAGTGAATCTTCCACTCTACTCCTTGATGAAAGAGGCTTAGCTGCCTCGTTAAATATTTGAAACCCTTGAATAGCACCATTTTTTCTACTTGCTTCCAGCTGCGGCGACAAGCATGGCAGTTAAAATGCTGTATGTTTATAAAAAGATGTATCTTAAGCTAGAAGCGATCAACCACAAACTAGAACAGTGATGCTCAGAGGTTCCGTATTATTTCAGGGGTACATAAATCTTTGATAAACAAAGAAACAGTGTCGGTCAAGGCATCGATGCAAATATTAGGTATCATGGCATATTCACCAATATAACTATGTGATGATATTGATAGATTTTGTACCTGGACATGGACGATGCCAAATATTATGCTCGCAATAGGAAGCCAGGTATCTTCTGGGGAAAGTGATAAACTTGACCTGTTAAGACGGAAACAATGCAAGATTAAATCCACACACCCTGTCAAGTTTCATTTTAAAGTTTTAAGAAAACCGAACAATTAGTCCATCAAAGCACGAAAGTACCCAAAGTCTCGAATTTATGCAATTGCCCACAAATACAGCATTAGGAGTCAGGAGCATAACACGTTGAGATGAAGAAATGGCGCAAAGGGAGAAATTACATTATAATAAGAGACAGTTGTATTAGGAATATCAGAGAAATGGGTTCTTAAAGAAGCTAAACTTACCGAAAATAACACATTAGGTAAGGAATGCAGTGATTAAATAAAGCCACAGAATTTACCTCATTGAATCTTGAAAAAGGCTATAAACTTATGATGAAAAGACAAAAAGAAGTCGACACTTTATAGCTGTATTTTAGTTTTGAAACTTAAACAGAAAAAAACAAACGATTATTCAACTTGCAGTTAATCGCTTGTGGCATCGCTAAACAATTCGGTTAGGTCTTTCACGAATCACAAGTTTTTCAAAGCATTACTATTCCTGAGCGTTGTTTTGGTGAATCATGCCAAGCAAAAGATATGAAGAAGATGGGGGCTTGCCACCTCGTTCCATTTTACCTATTGCCCATAGGCAGCTTATCCCTATTGTTAAAACAGCCATACAAATACAATCCTACCATCTCTCACATTTGCATGAGATAGAGGGGTGATTCCCAAGTCCCAACTTAGGGCCCGTTTAGCAATGCTTTTCCAACGGGCGTTGGACTGCCTAACGGAGAAGCAATGTCGAATAGGTCACCCGAAGCGCTTCACGGGCGTTTCTCCGCCTGATTTGCCTCCAAACGGGCGTTGGACAATCAATGCCGAACGAAGCCCGCACTAATACTGGCCAGCTCAATACTACCATTATCACACCCCAAAAATGGTTCCTAACAGAGATATTAAAACCATTTAAATTTGTTTTAAACTTGGAAGACAATGAAATTTGCAGTGTCTCCATTAAACCCAAGTTTTGAAATCCTTCCAGCTTCCAAACAAAAGCAAGATAAGATCATTTCGAAGATTGAAAATTAAACATTCATAGCAATGAGATAACTTGATTGGCAGTGGGATAAAAGTGATACCTGAGATAAGGAGCCAAGTATACAATTGAATACACGGCGTAGCGACGCTTCCCCGTATCAAGCCAAGCAAAAACCCAGCTCTATAAAAAAAAGTGAAACTAAAAAAATTAAATAACTGGAAATTTCCTTCTTTTTTTCAAAAGAAAAATTCAGTTTCTAACCAGCCAATTGAAGTAGGGGATAAGGCTGATAATCCCCATAACTGCAAACCTCGTGTCCCCTGCGTCGATAGCCGAATCACCGCCATCTTCATCCCTAGAATCGGCGACCGGAAGAAGAAGGGAACTCAGCATACACGCGCCGATTGCGGCAGCGAGGGGTGTGTCAGGCGAAAACTCTGCCCTGCATATTCCTCTCTTAAGCTTCTTCTGTAACAATACACACCCGGCAACCAAAACATTTATAAAAAAATATAATAAAAAAACCCAATAAAAGAAAAGAAGAATCTAGTAAAAAAGTATCACCTTTTTCTGGGTTTTTGGAAGGTGATGAAAGGGTTTAAGTTTTGAAATCGAGGAGGCTTGAAAGAAAATGAAGAAGAGGAAGTGGGTTGGGTGAGGTAGAGGCTGATCATGGTTCGGTGGTTGCCGCCGGTGACATGAGGCGGTGGAGTGAGGAGCTCGGCCGGGCCCTCACTATATTTGCTAGCGGGAATCGAAAGGAATAAGAAAGCTTAAAACTTGAAAAATTCTCGAGGGTCCAACATTAGGACAAAAATCGTCTGCCACTTTGGTTGCCTATTTTTTTTTTATTTTATAAATTTTAAGCTTTAATGTTAAAAAATTAAATCTTAAATTATAATTTTAAGGGTTTTATTTTGATGCACAAGCTGTGTAAAAAATATTTACACAATTCTTTTATAAAATTTAAAATCTAAATCACAAACCCTAACAACCTAAAATCTAAACCCTAAGCCCTAAACAAAATTTTTTATTCCCAACATTATTGTGAACAAATCATGAGAGTTTACTGTGATTTAAATTACGGTTGTGATCGTACATTATTTTTATCATAGTTGTAGATATAACAAATGTTACGGCCAGTGTAATTATTGGGTTGTAATTTTTTTAGTTCATACACTGACGGTAAAAACTAAAAGTTTCTACAAGCGTCTTAATTTTAGGGACTTAGTTTAGGGTGTATGGTTTATAGGTGTACGTGTATTAGTTTAAAATTTAGAAATGATAATTAAAATTTATGGTTTATGGTTAGAATTTAAGGTTTATAGGTTAAAACCTAAATAATCCTACCCTAAACTAAATTCCTAAACTCTAAAACTAAGGCGCTTGTGGAAACTAAAAATTTCTACCGTCAGTGTATTAAATATAAATTTTTAAAATAACCTATATTATTGTGAACATAATAATTATAGATATCGGACGATGTCTATACCGCTATATAATGATCGTTGTAACAGTTGTAAAACTACCGTCCGGGTATCGTCGCGTGCCAGTCCGAGGGATTCCTGTCTTCTTAGAGACAAGAACTCGAGATTAAACGAGTTTGAATGCCGGTCCGGACGCATGACATTCTCATGGTTGATGACTAGATATGTTTACTGAAGTACTTCAAAGAAACAAACTGAACTTCACTGGTGGAATAGAAATGCCAAATGAGCAAGAAAAGAAATATACCATCATTTAGCATAAAAGGTTTGTTCAACCTTACATTGTTCCAAAATTTTTGATGATACACAGGACCAAAATTGAAGACAGACGTTAAGCTCACTGCTATAGTTAGCCTATAATGATACCGGCAAGAACATCGTTCTTACCTCGTGCATAAATCGTGTAAACTAAGCGGATGTCATCGAGCCATCCGCCTAGAGACCACGAGTCATCTACCTGCACCTGGTGTGGTGATATACAAAGACAATATCAGGAATATCAACTCTGATACTCGTTTTCTCTTCATTTGCTGCTACTGCAATTCTTCCGGAGAGGCTTCGGGAGACTTGTTTCTCCTCGACTTTACAGGCCTGCTCATTTGGAAAATAGATGAGGACATGGAGGAAGGAAATGGAAGTCGGAAGGATAAACGGTCATAGGCCGGTCGCGTAAACCGACTCCGTGCAGCAGTGTACATTAGTTTTGCCTTAAATAACATCCTGGGACTTATGGTAGTGACTTATAACAAATATGTTTTTGCTCACACTATATGATTTGTTCCAACATCTCCAGACTCCAAGGAACTTACAAAAACAGAACCTGAAATACTAGTGTTTCTCATACAAAAGTCCATAACTGAAATACTAAAATTATATAGTCAGAACCTGCTCCCATAGTTCTTCAGCCTCCTTGGTCCGATCGCGCATTTTGCTCGATCGGATATTGTTATTTCCCAGTTGTACAAAGCCTGTCAAGAAATGACACATCAAAACCATGTATATCATGAAATGAATATATAATAACAGAGTTTCCTTTCGTTGCGCGTATATACATGTACTTATACTGTATACAGCTAAAGACTCATTTCTGTAGTGTATCTAGTTTCTCATCTGGCTGGTGCATTTTGCGCAGGCACCACTTTTTAAACATACATTTGTTGTATGCAACATGACAATCATGGACACGGACAAGCACGCATACATACATCGTGTGAAATGTAGGGCAAAGACGAGTTGCCTCCTCGTACTTGTTACAGGCCTCCTCTAGCAACGAATCTTTAGAAGGCGAAGTAGAATCCGGACCAACACTATCTGCACTTTCCTGCAAGCCAAATAAGAACAGTGTAGATACAATCTGATGCATTGTACAAAGATTACAGCATGCTTAAGTTGACAATGTTATGCAGGCTGTTACGTCCAAATATGAATAGTAGAGGATGGTACATAAGTTTCAACAATGTGAATGGAAATCACTATGGAATAGCAGGACTCTAAAACAGTAAAGTTCGAAAAACGAAAAGACCGGACAGCGTATACGAGAAGTCGTTGACGGAACCTGCCCTCCTCCTCAGCTCCGGTGACACTATTGATCAACTCAAGCGTGGCATTGGTTTGTGGATGGGCACTTTCTTGACTGAAACATGCATGGGTAATTTCTAAAAAGAAAGTAATATGAAAACTTCAAAAACATAGAAATTTAGATAGCACATGTGATTTGTATCAAAATCTGCTCAAGGGCATCGAAACCAAATCATTGGTACCGAAACTTAAATGTTTCTGATTTTTTTTGTCAAACTCATTAAAGTTTTAGAAACCCCGCTAAAACCTGTTTTGCTGTAGTGTACATACAGAAACATTGCATACCGTGTTTCATACATAATACACTTACCTTGGTAATTTAGTAGACTCTCTAGTAGGTATTCGAGTGAACATATAGTTTCAAAAGGTAAACATGTGACACTGAATGATAAACATATATTCTCGAAATGTGAACATATAGTGTACAATCCCTATGACTAACCAATTATACCTAACACGGCTTCATGACTTATGAGTTAGATACTAATATTAAACCAAAAAATAAAAATTAAATTAATAAAATATTTAAACGTTAAATGTTCAAATTTTCACTACGCCAAAATATTATATTGAAGCTAGGCTAACATTTCTTTTTGGTCCCACTTCTAATTATTGAAGGATAGACTTCAGTCGGTTGCTGGGATGGTTGATATTTGTTGAGTTTGTTAGATTGGTGGTTATTTGGTTATTGTAAACAGCTGGGCCCTAACTGATCTAACAGCTATTGACTCTCTAGTCATTAGCTCAATCAGCTGGGCTATATAAACCCTTGAATGGGAACTGGCCCAAATCATCTTTTGGCCTACATTTTATGAAAAAAAAATATAACACTCAATTCTTTCTTTCGTCTGTTTTCTTTTTCCCCTTTTCTCAGTTAGGGTTCTTGTTCATCACTCCGATCATCGTCATCTTTCTTTTCCGGCAACCACCATATCTCAATACTAATTAGGAGATTAGATTAATGATGAATTTAATAAATCCAATTGAGCACGAACCAACTTGACTCAGTGGTTAAGGGAATAGTTGACCTTCCTAGAGGTCACGGGTTCGAGCACCAGCAGCTACAGCAGGGTGATTGAGCATGCATTATCAAATGGTTGAGAGTATATATAGAACAGATACTACTTGTAATCACCTTAGCCGTCTATCATTCTGCAATTATAGAGAAATATACATAGAGGAATCATTTGCTTTTTCAATGTTGTTATAAGTCTAAGGCTGCGCTCGGCCGGTGTTGGAGTGTCAAAGGAAAAAATAATATCTATCATATATTTCGTGCGCGATGAACGAGTGTTATTTTACGTTTTTCTACTTGATTTTGTATTTAAATATGCGTTTTGCCACAGCTAGAATATTCAACTTCTCTATAATCGGACATTTGTCTTCAACGAGCGTCTAAGAATTGTTGATGAACGAGCCCTAAGTTTTAATTGATGTTGTTGTCGGTATAATATATGTGAAATTAAGTAGGTTTAAACGTGTATGGATATTGCACTAAAATTGTATGTTAAAAAATTATGAATAATTTAATTTATATATTACCTTAAAACATCTTTTAATAAAATTAGAATGTGATAAATAAATTTAACTCAAAAATATAAATTTTCAATATAATTTATTATGTTATTTTTAAATCCAATTTAAAAATTATTTTCTATTTAACAATACATATAACAATATTTAGAATTCTTCTCAAGTTTAAAACATCTTTTTTTAAATAAAATTATAATATTTTATATGTTATATTAAATTAAAAACTTACATCATATAACTGAATAAATAAATTTAACCCATACATTACATGAGTCACAAAAACGAGAAATTATATCATAGGCCCGGCTCGCCACATCATCCATGGTCCCAATCAATAAAAAACATTCATTTCATTAATTTTTTCCATATCATCTTTTACCGAGTGAATCTACAATTGGTAAAAAGTGTTTTTTAATTTAAGTTACAGTAAATCTGAGTGAAGATTCACTTGGTAAAAAAAATGACATGGAAAAAATTAATGAAATGAATGTTTTTTATTGGTTGAGACCATGGATGACATAGCGAGCCCGGCCTATGATATAATTTCTCCACACAAACTAGTTTGTATATAAATTAATTTTCTAACAAAATGATTATTTTTTAAGATCAATTAACTATTTATATAATTTTTCTAATAGAAGCCACTAGTCTTATTAAAAAAAAGAAAATATTCAAAATTACAATAAGGGTTTACGATTATCATTATAACTAAATACATAATTTGGACATTTTCTTATAACATTGACATAAGAAACTAGCCACTTTAGATTATATAAGGACCATACATGGAAAAGGTTAAAAACACAACCAAAAGACTCGATGCGAACAAATCTGATTGCATCGACAAACGAACTGTCACCCCCTCGTCCCGGTCTGGCCGGATGACCAGTCCGAGTGGGCCACACGGGGAAAATCGAAGCGAAACCCGTTAAGGTTCCCCCTCGGTTAGCAACCCTATTTCTTTCTTTCATTTTAATCTTGACTAGAGGAGTATTAAATCCTAAGTGATCACTACAGCGGAAAACATCCATAAGAGAAACACATTCGAACTTCAACCACACATTACAGTCTATTTTAAGCTTATAGGGTAGGCCGTATCGGTACACCAACTAGGGGTATCGATACGCCCTGACCAGGTCAACCCAGATAGTCAACTCCGGGAAGAACGTATCGATACAACCCTCGAACGTATCGATACAGCCCTCGAGCGTATCGATACGCCCTTCTCGGTCAACTTTCCTTAGTCAACGAAGTAGGATCGTATCGATACACGTAAACCCCGTATCAGTATGCCCTACTCATCCCCATTTCTCAAAATTCCAATGAGTTGGGAGGGTATCGGTACCCCCAGGGTATCGATACGCCTGGCACTTCCTGAAATCCAGAGAGTTGGGACCGTATCGATACACCCCCGTGTATCGATACGCCCAGCTAGAACTGTGGCCTTTGGACAAGGCCGTATCGATACAGCCCTTGGGCGTATCGATACGCCATGCACTGCAATTCCAAAAATCTTAACTAAACGACCTCAAACATAACTCTAGATGCATTTTTGGACTCCCCTATGCACATACAAACATTTAAGCAACATACAACAACCAAGGGAAGCAATCAAAACCACTAGCAAGGCATCCATACATGGCATTCATACAAAAGGACAAATTTAGCATATATGGTCATACATGAGAGCTCAAAAGGGTCAAAAGCCACAAGTTAACACATATGAGGTTTGCACCCACCAACAAGGCAACCTAAACACCTAAAGCATGACATCACACACAAACATTCATCAAGGCATATCATGCTTTACAAACCAAAGTCAATCCAAAACACCCACACATAAATGAGTCATACATAGCTCGTACAAAACACCCTTGCCACATTGCTAAACTACTACATAATTAATAACCGTACTTGAGCAACAAAACTTGGAAGCCCTTCTTGCCTTGCTCCGAGCTAACACCACGCTAATGATCTGCATTGTTGAAAATGAGAGCGTAAGCTATAAGCTTAGTGAGGATGCTCTAAAACCGAAAACATCAACAATGCAGGGTTCAAGCATGTATTCCTTAATCCTCAATTCTATCATGCATAGGTAAAATGACAAGTAGACCTAGCTAGTCTTTCAAGAGTCATAATATGGCATCTTATATCATACTAAGCTCAATCATCATATATCAACATCATATATCGCAATCATATGAACAAGTTTAATTGGCCACTATTAGTTACCCGGATGTGCGGATTTAATCTCAACAATCACTTTACCTCGGTGAGATTACACTCGTCGTCAAAAAAAATGGAAAGAAGAGGTGGGTTTTCTCAGCGGCATGGAGGGGCGTCGTCATTCCCCCAAGGTGTTTCCGTCGACAGGAGAGAAAGATTTAGCAAGGAGACGGTATACGGAGGTAAGTCGGGGGACAGATCGTCGGTTCCGGTGGGGAGTAATCGCAATGGAAGTTGGGTAGTTTTCGTGGATAATCTCAGCAAACGAGTCTCGAGGGGAGCTCTTAGGGAACTTTTCAACTTCCATGCTGAAGTTCTTAAGGTTTTTATTCCGTTGAATAACAACAAACCAAGGTACAAATACAACACTTTCACTTTGATCCACATGGGGAGCGAGGAGGTAATGTATAAGGTGATAAACAAAGTTCACAACTCATTCATTGATGGTAGAAGAGTAGGAGTGTCCAAAGCTAGATTCCCGGTTCAAAGGATATCTCAAGACGAGGTTAAAAGGAGTTATGGTTCGTACAAGCGAGATTTTGAAGGTCGGAGGGAGGGGGATTCTAGTCATCAGGTGGAAAATAGGAAACCGGGGGGTTCAGCTTTTCGGGACAATCGTTCCTTTAAGGAGGTCCTAGCAGAGAAAGGAAGGGTGGATGCTAGGAATGATCGAAGTGGTGGAGTCGACAAAGAGAAGACGGGTAATCTCAAAGAGAAGGCCAGCCTATTAGACATTGGTATTCCAGTTTCAGAAAATGACTGGTTGAAAAACTCCATGGTTGGAGTGATTAAACCTGCTTATGAAATTGACTTTGTGAAAAAGGCCCTTCTCAGTGATGGGATTCAGGTCCGTATTGCAAAGTGGGGTTCTCAAAACAATTTCTGCATTATCACTTTTCCTTCCTACCCAGTAAAAGAAGCAACATGGAAGAACAAGTTGGATGAACTTGGCTTTTGGTTTGAGCACCTAGATTTTGATGTATTAGTGGATGGTATTCCATGGTGCTTTTGTGCTGTGTCCTTAGTAGGGGTGCCTCTTCAATGTTGGTATGATGGATTCTTTAAAAGCTTGGCGTCTCGGTGGGGATCCCTCATCAAGATACATGAAGAAACTTCTGGTAAGACAGATTTATCGAAAGCTAAGCTGTTACTGAGAGTTCCTAGTCCGCATGATGTTCCAGGTTCAATTACTCTAAGGACGAACGACAGATTATACACAATGTTGATCAACACTGTTGAGGAGTTTATTGAAGAGGTTGATTCTATGCCGGAGGAGGAGGTTCCCTTAGCGGACGTGTGGGCAGATCAGGAGGTGGATCCGTGACAAACGTATAACGATGGTGCCATGGATGGTCCGGTGGCGGACGAGGTGGCGCCGGAGGGTAACCCAAAGGTCGGGATCCAATCTCAATCAAGAGTGGTGGGCGCGAAAAATGTGATACTAGGGAATGTTGACATTACTGAGCCCGAGGCGGGAAATGTTCCCAATGAGACGTTTCAAAATATTGGCTTGGGAAACGACGGGCCCAATGATGAAGGGATTATGGAGACCAATCAGGCTGTGGGTCCCCCTGTTGTTCTGTCGGTTGGCCTGGAAGTGGAGCCTATGACCAATAATATAGTGCTCGAGGTGGAATTAAATGGCCATGCAGATACGTTGATTCATAACGTAGGCTTTCCAAGCCTTAATAATGGGCCCCAAATTAGGGTTGAAATTAATCCCCTCAGCATACCAAATCAGGAGTTTATGGATATCATAATTGAGGATTCCTTTGACCATATCCAAGCCGATTCTTGTCAAAGCTTTGTTCCGGATTCAATGTCGTTACAGAAAGATATTTCTAAAATTTCGGAATTGAAGTCTGCTAGTCTTGAGTCCAATTCGTTAAGGAGGATAGACAGGAACAACCCTATTCCCTTAAATGAAGTTGAGCAATTCTCTATTTCCCAATATTTGGCGAATGGTTTTCTAGAACCTGCTCAAAGGAAGACTGTTAGAAGACTAGTTCGCGATTCAATTGACCTTGCTGAGTTCCCAGAGCCGGTGGGTGCAGAGGAGGACTCTGGCAACTCTGTGCATCTAAGTCACATTGAAGAAGTGCTGGCCATCTGGGGAGTTAGCAACTTGTTAAGAATTTCCTTCAAAGGGGGGAAGGAAGCTTTGATGGAAAGGGTGGTGGAGTTAGAAATAGGTTGTTAAAGCTTCGTCTGTCCTGAGTGTATTACAGGTATCGTGTTAGTTACAATGCCACTGTCAATTATATCGTGGAATATAAGGGGTTTGGGAAACCCAGTGAAACACAGAGCAATCCGCTTACTTGTACAAAGTCGGAAACCTATCTTTATGTTTTTGCAAGAAACCAAAAAGGAGGCCATTATCCCATCCTTGGTTCGGAATATTTGTGGTGGACAGTCTATGGATTTTGTTTTTTCGCCCTCGATGGGTGCTGCAGGAGGGCTCCTCTCGATATGGAATTCACCTTTTTTCAAATGTGATGAGTCATTCATTCACAAGAACTTTGTGGCGTGCTATGGTTTCTTAGTGGGAGTTGATCAAGGTGTGGGTTTCATTAACATCTACGGACCTGCAATTGATGCGGAAAAGCAACAGTTCTTTGATGAGCTGTTGGAATTTATGTCCAGCAAGTCAGTGCCTTGGTGTCTAATAGGAGATTTCAATTCGATTGTTTGTAGGGAAGAAAAAATGGGTATAAACTTTAATTGTCATTTGGCCGAAATGTTCAGAACCTTCATACAAAATGCAAGTTTGGTGGACCTTCCTATGCATGGTGGAGCCTTTACGTGGTCTAATAGAAAAGACCCACCCACCTTTGTTCGCTTGGATCGGGGATTGGTGAACCAGTCCTTTCTCAGTTTATTCAGTGATTTGAGACAGCTTTTGCTTCCGAGTTTGGTTTCGGACCACAACGCGATTTGTCTGGAGGATCCGAAGATTGATTGGGGGCCTCGCCCTTTCAAACTCTTTAATTATCTGCTTGAGGGGGAGAAATTCCAAGAAATGGTGGTGGGGGAGATTGATGGAGCATTGAAGCTGAATCCTAATTTGGATTTATTTAGCATCCTGAAGAGATCGAAGCACACTATTAAGGATTGGTCTCGAGCTATCATTATTCCTTCAGCAGCGTTAGTAAAAGAACTTGAAGGCAAGATTTCAAAGATTGAACTTGAGATACAGAATGGGGCAATGTCATCTAACAAGTTTTCTGAGCTGGCAAGTCTTAAGAAGCAATTATGGGATATCCTTAGAACGGATGAGAGAATTTGGGCGCAAAAATCTCGATCGAGGTGGTTAGTGGAAGGGGATAGGAACTCCAAATATTTCCATTCTGTGGCATCAAATAGAAGGAGAACAAACAGCATTTTATCGTTAGATTACAAAGGGAGGGTTGTTTCAAATCCAACGGAAATCCGAAACAGTGTATATGAATTCTTTTCCGAAGCTTATAATACATGCACCGCTTTGGAGGTAGATTGTTTGGACCTCGATTTCAAAACATTGCCGCAATCATACAAAGAAGGATTAGAACAGGAGTTTACCGCAGACGAAGTGTGGGATGCCATCGTTTCATTCAAATGTGAGAAAGCGCCGGGTCCGGATGGTTTTTCCATGGAATTTTTTAAAAAGTTTTGGCCTTCTCTCAAGTCTACTGTTATGAACTTCTTTGACGATTTTTATCATGGTAGGGAATGGAACCTTGGCGTTAACCATTCGTTCATTACACTAATTTCGAAGAAGAAGGGAGCTAACACTTTGGACGACTTTAGACCGATAAGTCTTGTGGGTTCGATGTACAAAATTTTATCCAAAGTATTGGCGAGAAGGATGAGACCATGCGCGGATCATGTGATAAGCGAACATCAATTTGCTTTTATTCCGGGGAGAAGTATTCTGGATTGCTCCTTTATTGCCAACGAATACATTGATTCGATGCATAAAAGAGGTTTGAAAGGTTTGGTGTTTAAAGTTGACTTCAGAAGGGCTTATGATACAGTGCATTGGAATTTCTTATTGCGGGTTTTGAAGGAGATGGGTTTCGGGGAGCGATGGATTGGATGGATATCAAATGTATTTCTTCAGCCTCTATTTCGGTGTTAGTGAATGGTTCCCCGACGCAATGCTTCGGATTGGCTAGGGGGTTGCGACAAGGTTGTTCCTTGTCTCCATTGTTATTCAACGTGGTTGGGGAGGCACTCCATCTTTTAATTAACAAGGCTTGTGAAAATGGCCTATTCAGTGGCTTCTCGGTGGGTAAGGATGAGGAAAAGGTGGCAATTTCACATCTACAATTTGCGGACGATCTGCTGATGTTCTGCAGTGTCGCGTCCGGTGAAATTAGGAATGTTAAACGAGTGTTACGCTTGTTTGAGATTGCCTCAGGGCTTAAGATCAACCTTAATAAATGTAGGCTCTTTGGTATTAATACCGATGAAGGTTCATTAAGAGGCTGGGCAAATGAAGTTGGTTGTTCGGTTGGTACACTGCTGTCGGAGTATTTGGGTTTACCTTTGGGTCCGAAGAGGAATTCAGCTGCATTGTGGGAGCCGATTGTTAGTAAATTACATGTGGCGTTGGCTTCTTGGAAATCCAGCAACCTGTCGATTAGTGGAAGACTTGTGATGATTAAGGCGGTTCTATCTTCTATCCCCATTTACTTTATGTCGTTATTTCCTGCTCCTATTTCTGTTGTTAAAACCTTTAATCAGATTATGGCAAGATTCCTGTGGGGAGATTCCTTAGATCAGAAGAAAATCCATTGGGCGAGGTGGGAAGCAATCTGTCGCCCTACTTACCTTGGAGGGTTGGGCATCCGAAATGTCAATGTCCATAATCGCATTCTTCTTAGCAAATGGGTTTGGAAATTTGCTATGGAAAAAGACAGCCTCTGGAAACGGGTTGTTGTTGCAAAAAACAGTTTGGGCTCTCGATCTCTTTTACCGGCTGATTCTTGCAATGCAAAGAGTAGTTGGGTGTGGAAGGGTATCTTAAAATCATTTTATAGTAACAATGAGTTTGGAACTGCTTTAAGGAGTGGTTTACGGCTCCATGTTGGAGACGGTAAAACAATTTTGTTTTGGTCGGAATGGTGGATCGGGGAGGGTCCGTTATTATCCCATTTTCCTCGGATTCATGCATTGTCGAAAAATAGGAGTGGTTGCATTGCCGACTTTGGATCAAAACAAGCACGCGGCTGGTCGTGGAAGATTGAGCTTCGTAGAAGTCTTTTTGACTGGGAACATAATCAATGGGAGACTTTGATGAACTTATTGAATGGGTTTCGGAGTAGCAATTTGGGGTCGGATTGCTTGCTTTGGAAAACCACAGGGGATGGGTGCTTCTCGACCAAAGATTGTTACAACTCCTTATTCCCAGCTAATGTTGAGTCCTCCTTCTGGAAATCTATGGTTTGGCAGGGTCTAGCTCCTCCCAGGATTGAATTCTTTATGTGGCAGTTGTGCAACAATAGATTACCGGTTAAACAAGTATTAACGAGGAGAGGAATTAACTCCATTCAAGATCTCAAGTGTTCGTTGTGTAGCTCCAATATTGAGACGATACAGCACCTCTTCATATCTTGTAACATTGCTTGGAAGTTATGGATGAGAATGGCAAGGTTTTGGGACCTCTCGTGGACTTTTCAAGACGATGCAGAGATGGTTTTGATAGAATGGCATGCGGCAAAACCTCCGCGGGCGAAGGAGGAAATTTGGAACCTGGTTCCTTGCGCAATATGGTGGTCTATTTGGCGAACGAGGAATGAAGTTGTATTCAACAAGGCGAAATTGGACTTTTGTAGCCTACTGTTTGTAGCGAAATACAGGTTGGCGGTCTGGTATTTAGCTCGCAACCAAGATTCCCTATGTTCTATGGATGATTTGATCTGCAATCCAGCTATCACTTCCTTCTTACTGGTGAATGGCGATAATAAGTCGAATGGCCCAGCATGATCCCCCCCTCCAGGTTTCTTTAAATTGAATGTGGACGGGGCGGTTTCAAGAGCTAGCGGGAAGGGTGGTATTGGTGGCATTCTTAGGAACCAGCAAGGTGTAGCCCTGGCATCTTTTTCAGAGCAGTGCGGGGCGGCTATTCCCATTCTAACAGAGATTGAAGCTATGGCTCGGGGTTTAAAAATGTTTGAGGATTTCTTTGGAGGAAAGCCACACAAGCTTATCATTGAAACTGACAGCAAACTGGTGACAGAATGGATTCGTGAACCTTCCTCATGCCCCGCGGTCTTCAAAGTTCCAATTCAAGGAATAGTGAGGTTTTGTAGAACTAACGAATGTTGTGTTCGACTCATCAAAAGAGTAGCCAACATCGCAGCAGATTCATTGGCTAAAGCAGGTATTGGGTAAAAGGTGATCTGGAGGAGGTTTTTCATCCGCGTAAGGTATGGGAGGCTGCTGGAAAATTCCTCCAAAAGGATTGGTCTGGCTAGTTCATTCAAGCTATGTTAGGTGTAATTTTTTATAAACCCTTTCGGCACTCTTTTCCTCCATTAGGTATAGGGAGGTTTTTAACGAGGCCGAAAGGTGAATGTATGCCCGTCCTTAATCAATATAAGCATACATTTTTCTGATCAAAAAAAGATTACACTCGTCACCGACCATGCATGGGCGGGATTCCACTCATCACCACATGCCCTACGGATGGGATTCCACTCATCATCTCGTAGAATATATATAAGCTTCCGGTGGAATATTACATCACCGTACTCCTCCTTGATGACTTAACGCCATCAAAGCTACGTACGTTTTGACTCAATTTGTGTGCACACTAATCCTAATGATCGATCATTTACATCCGGTAAGTTAATTAGTGCCAATTCACATTTATCACATCACATATCCATCAACCATATCTCATGCTCATCACATACACACATCATGGTATACATGTGCAAATCAACCTCATATCACAAGAGCATAAATAGGCGAACACAAATAGCATTTAATGGAAATCAAGAGCTAAGTTAACAATTTAAATCTACATGAAAATGGCCTACCAAGCACATTTCAACTCATACACCCCACACACTCGAACCAAACTTTAAAACACATTTAAAGTCACTCACCACCCTTCCTTAGCAACCAAAGCAAGTGTTGAGTTGTGTGGGGCTCGATTCGATCAACTAAATTAGCTCACCAAGTGGTGGAGAGATGGATTTTTGGGTGGAAGGGTTGTGGAAGCTAGAAAGAATAAAGACACAATGATTTATAGTGGTTCGGCCTTCTAACAAGCACCTACATCCACTACCTTAGCTTCCCACTAAGGATTTCACAATCAATCCACTAATTGATTCGTCCCCTTTTCTAGGATTAGGAGGAAACCCTTACAACCGATCAAGCTTCTACCCAAAGCCTTGATCAAAACCCTCTTTACAAAGAGATAAATAAAAGCAAACTTAAACCCTCTAATAGGTGTTTGTTTGCACAATGAAGCACTCACCCAAAACCTAAAACACTTGAGCAAATTTGACAATTTTGGCTCACTAGTGTTTGTCTATACAAGAAATGACAACTTAAGCACTAAGACAATTTCTTGATCATTTGATGTTTGACAATATGAGCATTAGTCTTCTCTTGATGCTTGGAAGTCCCTTTTATACTCCCAAATGAGTTTGTAGCCGTTACTAGCCGTTGGGGATGAATTGGAGCCGTTGAGGACTTTATTTCCCTTCATAAATGTTGTTCTGCAGCTACCAGTATCGATACACGTGGAACGATATCGATACGACATTCATAGGAACTAGCCGTTGGGCTTTTGCCAGCATAGGCGTATCGATACGCTTGAGGGCGTATCGGTACGGGTCCATATTTGAATAGCCGTTGGGAAATAGCCGTTGGGGTAGTTGAAATGAGATCGGTACGCTTACCTGGCGTATCGAAACGACCCGATACGTATCGATACACGAAACCCTCGTATCGATACGGGTCTTGACAGTGGCCAAACTGAGGCAAAATGGTATCGGTACGGGTACAACCGTATCGATACTAGGACGTTGAAAATACAAGTTTGGCTGTTTAAAACATGAAAAATCTTTGCCAAAAACCTTTCAAAATACCTCAAACATAAATTCAAGTTGTTTGGACTTAAAAACAAGTTTTAAATTCTTTTCAAATCAGTCCAAAACATTTTTCAATTATTATATCAAAACATTAGTTCTACAGCAAGCCTCCTACAAGCCCGGATTCGATTCTGTTGCTCCACCGATGTCTCCTCTTATTTCTAGCCAAACAAAACACACTCATTACTTCTCAAATCAATGCTAATACTCAGCCATTAACTCACCCCATAAGCACAAGTCACTTCAATAATTTCCAATCCAAATAATCACCCAAAGATACCCATTTTCGTGCTCCCTCAAACCCTAGCTGAAAATTCCATTTTCAATCATCCAAATGACCCCCCAAATGGTCTCAAAACATCCTCCTAACATACATAAACCATCAGCCCTCCAATTTCACCCTGAAACTCACCAAAAATCAAGTTTTAGACACCTTAAAAATTGTCTCAAGAACCCATTTCGGGTTTTCACCCAAACCCAACCATTTTAACATATAATGTACATTTTAATGTGAATAAACTAAAACCCAACTCTATATTTCAAAACAAAATGAAAATCTTCATAAAAACCCAAACTTTCACCAAACCCTAACTTTTTAAAAGTGGGTAGTTTTAAAATCTATGACCATGAATAGATAGAGGATGAAGAGAAGAGTTAGAAAACGTTTTTACCTCTCAAAATGGCTTTGGAATGAAGATGAGATTCAATGGAATAGTAACTTGGTAGTTTTAGAGAGGTTTGGGGCTTTTCACGTTGGGGGGGAGAAGGTGGGTAAAGATGAGAGCTTTTTCTTTTCTTTTGATTTGAAAAAGTTGTCTTTCATTTTAAATTGGCTAAATCACCAACAAGGTCCCTCCTTTATTATTTAAATTTCACTTGACTCATGACATGGCTAATAAGATTTAATTTAATTTTACCGACTCGGACTACTAACCCGACTAACTCCTAACCCCAAAACACGGGTGTTACACGAACCACAAAAGGCGATTAATCCATTGAAAGGCCACCGAGAATCGCAAATCAGAGTCGAACGTCGTGAAAAACTACCCATGAACGCATACCGTGTATCCAAATTTAATCCGAGGGTTTATAGCAGGGAAGATTAACATGAATACAAATAAGCATCATATTGATCAGTAGTGGCATCGTCAATTCCAACCGTGAGAAAACATAAAATAAAAAACGGTCAAACAACAGAGAAATAAGACAAAAAACATGTCAAAAAGACAAAAATAAATGTGCCACAAAAATAGAGAAAAACGTACCGTAAAAACAAAATTATACTTATTAAAAATTAAAAATAAACAAAAAAGACTGGCGGTCGACGACCAACATTAAAGCTGGTACCGCTGCCGGCTAAACAAAATTAAAAAAAAACTATTGTTCTCTATAGAGAGGGTTGCAACTATTTATGTAATTAACTATTTTGTTAAATATTTTTGGGTAAACTATACTAATGACCACCGAACTATAGGGTTGGTGTCGATTTGACCACTATATTTTCAATTATGTTAAATATACCACATAACTGTTTAATTGGTTACAATGTAGCCACCTGCCGTTAAAAAAACGAAAAAGTTAACGAGATTGTTAAAATAATTGGTATAATTACACATTTAGTCCCCTTTATTTATAGGGTTGGTGTCACCACCTTATTTGAGGGATTTATCTATTTTTATTAAATTTATTTTTCTTCCCCAATCAGGTGGTGACACGTGTCACCACCAATTGGAGTAAGAAAAATGAAATAATAGAAACTAACCCCAAGGGGAATTGAACCTGGGTCATTTTTATTTATTTTTAATTTTTAATAAGCTATTTGACCTCTCAAGCATGGAACCACATCCTTAAAATTTGAACCTGCAACTTTGTGTAACTGATATGAGAGCGCTTGCTTATCGGTGAAACTTGAACAATTGGTCATTACTGTTAACTGAAGACCGCTTTCTGTTATTTCTTGATGCATTTATGATTGGTTTTTTGCTAGATTTATCTAGTATATGATACACCATTTTGTTTCTTAGATTGTTGTTACTTCTGCTGACGATGCTTTTTCTGAGAAAGTTTACTACAGAAAACATCAAACTGAGCCTTTTCTCAGTATATAGTATCAGCTGTATAGATAATATCACATTGTTAAGCTATTTGAAATCCAAGTTTACTCCTGGAAACGTGTTCTCCAATCGGATAACACGTATACCACATATAATATGTTTGGTATTTCATATGCCAAAAACATGCTTAGCCTAGTGGCAATAGTGTTGCTTTCTTTCCCTAATGACCCAGCTTTAATTCCCCTTGAGGCCAATTTCTACTATTTCATTTTTCTTACTCCAATTGGTGGTGACACGTGTCACCACCAGATTGGGGAAAGAAAATAAATTTAATAAATCTAATAAAAATAGATAAATTAATTGAATAATTAATTTATTTTATTAGATTAAAATTAGGACTAAATTGAATGATTGTATAAATAAAGGGGACTAAATGTGTAATTATACCAATTATTTTAACAGTCCCGTTAACTTTTTCGCTTTTTTTAATGGCAGGTGGCTACATTAGAACCAATTAAATAGTTATGTGGTATATTTAACACAATTGAAAATATAGTGGCCAAATCGACACCAACCCTATAATTCAGTGGTCATTAGTATAGTTTACCCAATATTTTTCCATTTCTTATCCACAAACTATAAGTCCATAACGTGGCTGTGTCACTATCATAATATCATTAATATTTAATGATACATAAAATTATATCATATGGAATTCATTAATATCTAAAGAATTGAAATGTGTAAAAGATTCATGAACCATGAATGTAGTACTGTAAATAAAAAAAAAGAAAAACCAAAACTTAAACTTTCTTAGTCTTTTTACACAAGAGTAGTATATGTTCATTTTTAGTTTTTTTTTTGAATATGCTAGTGTGATACAAGGGTAGTATCTGTTCAACTTTCTTAGTATGTTTAATAGTATGTTATTGTCTATTGTTGTGGTAAATCTGTATTCGTGAATACATTTTTCATGACGTTTAGTTCTGATTTGCGAATTGTCGATAGTCTTTAATAGTTTGATCCTCTTTTATGGTTAGTTTGTCAATTTAATCTGTTCTGTTTTACGAAATAACCTCTAAAATTGTTAATTTCACTCCAACTCTTACTTCAATCCTGAAACTTATAAGTGGATATAAACAAATCATTATTGTTCTTCCTCCCAATTATCAGGTTACCTTCTTAAAGCGCAAAACTTCCATATATCCTTTCAAACTTTTCTCTAAAAAAATATTTAGAGAAAAGATTATCTCTGGATTCCTGATCATCACAAAAGTTGCCTCAAGCCTATCTTTAATAACTCGTATATAACATAAATTTTTATATAAGTAGGGGTAGATATTGATCGAGGGGGCGGTCGCCCCCCTAAAAATTTAAAATTCTTATATGATTTAGATTTTTTTTAAAAAAATTTCTATGTATTTTTTATTGAAAATCTATTTTCGTCCCCTAAATTTTTATAAGTTCAACCCTTAAAAATTTATAGGTTAGCCCCCTAAAAATTTGAAAATCCTATACGATTTAGATTTTTTTTAGAATTTTTCTATGTGTTTTCTATTAAAAATCTATTTTCGTCCCCTAAATTTTTATAAATTTGACCTCTAAAAATTTATAGGTTCGTCCCATTAACCTAAACTCTTGCGTTTATCCCTGTGTATGAAGTGTCATGTATTTTTTTTATAAGTATAGTGTGTCCTAGGTTTTGAACAAGTTGATGCATATTTTTTTAACAAACAAGTTGATGTATATTTATTTGTCTATAAAAAGTAAAAGCTAATATAATCTATATAAAAAGAGGGTTACATATAATGGTAACATTTCTTTTTATTTATCAATAAAATGATGATAAATAAAAATAAAAAAGTAGTTACCACTTGCCAGGTCCTTTTGTTGGGTCACCAGCACTCCGAACTGGACTGGACTTTTTAGAAAGAAACTCCAATAAGATTGAAATTGTTTATTAAATAATTATTGTATATGATAAAAATAATATTATTATCAATAATAAATGTTTAGTGGAAGAGGTTTAAAGAAAAACACCATTTTAGTTTATACAATAGAATAGTTTAAAATTTTAGGGTTTAGATTTTAAAATTTAAGAGTTTAAATTTAGAATTGTAGGGTTTAAAGTAATGAAATGCGTAAATATTTGATGTATTATATGCGTAATATTTTATGAAAATATTAAACATGTTTATTTAACCTTAAATTCAGAATTCTAAATCATAAACCTCTAACCTTAAGTCCAAAAAGAGGCAGATAATTTTTGTTATAATTTTAATATGCACCTCCAAAATATAACTATGTTGGGTTAATAATAGTTTGAGCCAAAATTAGAGGTTTGGAAATTAGAGAATTGATAGGCCAAATCCGCTAATTTGGATGTTTGGTAAACAACAGATTGGCGTAAAATCTCTAATTTTAAAAAAGCTGCTAACAGAGCCGTCCCTGGGCATGGGCAAGATGGACACCCGCCTAGGGCCCAATTTTTTTTATTATTTGGTGTTATGGTCAAATTTTTTAATACTTATTATTAGGGGTTTATTCTCAAATTTTAATTTTTTCAATATTTGTTATTAGAGTCTAATTTTTTAATAATTATTATTAGGCCCAATTTTTATACATTTGTTATTAGGGGCTAAATTTTTTCCCAATAATTGTTATTAGGGGTCTACTTTTAAAATTCAAATTTTTTAATATTTGTTATTATGGGCTCAAATTTTATCAATACTTGTAGGGCTAATTTCCCCATACTTACATTAGAGGACTATTTTTTTCAATAATTATTATTAAGGCCTTATTTTTTCAATACTTGTTTTTAGGGGCTCTATTTTTCTCAATATTTGTTATTAGAGGTTTACTCTTATAATTCATTTTTTCAATATTTGTTGTTAGGGGTTCAATTTTTTTCTCAATACTTGTTATTAGGACCTATTTTTTTCAATATTTGTTATTAGACATATACTCTTAAAATTTATTTTTTCTCAATACTTATTATTAGAGAGCTAATTTTTTCTAATACTTTTTAGTAGAGACCTAATTTTTTTCTCGATATATGTTGTTAGGATCTACTCTTAAAATTTAATTTTTTTGCTAATTGTTATTAGGAGTCCAGTTTTTTTTCTTGATACTTGTTATTAGGGGTATTTTTTAAAAAATTGTTATTAGAGACTCATTTTTCTAATACTTATTATTAGAGCCCTAATTTTTAGGTTCGCCCTAGGGCCACTAAAATCTCAGAAACGACTCTGGCTGCTAATATGAGTTTTTTGAAATTAGAAGTTTTGGCATAAGAGTTATAAAAACTCTTTTACCCTTAACAATTATAAAAATATCCAAATAACCTAAATTTAACATTTTCTTCACCCTCATGTATTTATATTGTTACATTTGTAAACTAATACTTTTTATTTTTTCTTTTTATTCTCACATATTTATATTTATATTTAAATTTAATAGGTAATTAAATTGTATTAAAAATAATTATATATAATAAAATAATATATAGATCATTCAAATATGCTTAGTAATGTTATATTAAAAAAATATTTTTTATAATCTAATTAATATTAATAGAAATAAAAATATTCATAACTACTAAATTATTCAAACATGTATCAAATATAATCATGTCCTTATACGTCATTTTGCTTGTTTAAATAAACAAACAACTATCAAGTATCAGTTAATTTTACCAAACACACTTATACAATTAGCTAGTAAAATCAGTTATCAGCTAATGTTATCTGTTATCAGCTATCCGCTAATTGTTAGGCCAAACATAAATTTATTTATTTATTTTTATTTTCCAATAATTAAATGTACAACTATGTCATTGTCTTGTCGTCTTGCAAGTCAATGTCTTTCTTAATTCTTCTTCTTTATTTGGGTCGAATCTAACGTTAGTCCTTTTAGTAATATTATATACTTAATTAGGCCACTAATCTGTCTATATATACCTTATAATCCTTGTATCTCTTCACCAATCCCTTCTTTCTTAACATCCTTAATTAATCTTTCTTAATCACTCTTAATTATGGCGGAAACCCGGAGCTGTGAATTTGTTTTTTCAGGGAAGAAGAAGGCGGCACCGGCTGATGGCTTTGAAGGAGATGATGATGTTTTCGTGGCCAAGAAACCTACGTTGCCAACAATGGAGGTGGCACCACCACCATGGGAAAATGACCCTGCCGCCGCCTTAGCCAGCGTGCGTCATGTTTTCGGCGAGCATGGTGGCGTTAACATGTCTATTGAAGCGTCCGCCACCTTCACCGTCGTGGAACCTGAGACTATGCGCCGCATGTTCACCGGTGAACTCGGCCCCGATCGTGATTTCTTCATTTATAGTCGTCACTTCAACCCCACTGTCTTGAATCTTGGTCGTCAGTTAGCTGCTCTCGAAGGAACCCAAGCTGCCTATTGCACTGCTAGCGGTAACAATCTAATGCTAATGTGTTTAATTTATATAAAGCGCTAATTACGTCAGATACCACTAAACTTTAACTATAGAGTGTAACATTAAGCTAAAAATTGATATTATTTTAATATTATTAAATTTTAGACTTCAATTATTTTATTAGACTGTTAAAATTCTTCCACGTCATCATAATCTGTCCATACTATCCGTTTTAGTGGCTCACTTAAAATTTTGATACTAAAATAAATATTATATTTTTTAGTTAATAATATAATTAATATTAAATTTAAAGTTTAATGATAAAACCGTAAATTTTGAGGTTTATAATTTGATTTCTTGATCACAGGTATATCTGCCATATCATCCGTGCTGTTGCAACTGTGCAACAGCGGCGGACACGTGGTGGCGTCGGCGACTCTCTACGGCGGAACTCATGCACTCTTAGCACATTTCTTTCCCAGAACCTGCAACATCACGACCACTTTCGTCGACATAACCGATCACAAAGCGGTGAGAAACGCCATCGTTCAAGGACGGACACAAGTGTTGTTCTTCGAGTCGATATCGAACCCCACACTCACCGTAGCCGACATCCCGGAGCTAAGCAAGATAGCACACGACAAAGGAACAACGGTGGTCGTGGACAACACATTCTCTCCCATGGTTCTTTCCCCTGCTCGGCTCGGTGCCGATGTAGTCGTCCATAGCATCTCCAAGTTCATCAGCGGCGGAGCCGATGTTATCGCGGGCGCTGTCTGTGGTCCCGCAAGCCTGGTGAACTCCATGATGGACCTTCATCAAGGTGCTTTGATGCTTCTAGGCCCGACCATGAACGCCAAGGTTGCTTTTGAACTGTCCGAAAGGATTCCCCACTTAGGTCTGAGAATGAAGGAGCACTGCCGCAGAGCCATGGTGTACGCCACTAGAATGAAGGAAATGGGTATCACCGTCGTCTACCCAGGCCTCGCCGATCATCCTCAACACGAGCTGCTGAATTCCATGGCCAACAAGGGGTATGGGTTCGGCGGTCTTCTTTGTGTAGACATGGAATCCGAAGAAAAAGCTAACAGGCTGATGGACCAGCTGCAGAACAGCTCTCAGTTCGGGCTCATAGCGGTTAGCTTGGGCTACTATGAGACTCTCATGTCTTGCTCCGGTAGCAGTACCAGCAGTGAACTGGATGATACGGAAAAGGCTCAGGCCGGAATCTCGCCGGGGCTGGTGAGGATGTCGATTGGATATACCGGGACGTTGGAGCAGAAGTGGAGCCAATTCGAAAAGGCCATATCTGGGATGAGGGAATCCAACTTGTTCAACAAATGTTAGTCTTTTTTAAAGACGCACACACAACATGTATTACTGGTGCTCGAACTCAAATCTCAGAAGATGATGAACATCTACCTTTGCCACCAAGACACAAGGGGATCGGCCCATTCGAATTAATCTCTGTCTGTCGGAATAAATACACTATTTGTGTTCCCCTCAACCAATAGCTTGTTGGTGTTTGGTTTGTGTTATATTAGTTGTTAAATGTCGATGTTACTTTAACAAGTGCTTTATTGTGACCGGCAATTTCATAGCAATTGTCTTTGGTTTTAAATTTTAATCGTCTTACGACATGGATATATAAAATATTAGTAGTATTTTAAGAGTATTCATATGGTGCAATCTTATTATAATATATATCTATTTTTCATACTTCTTTGATAATATATATATACATAAGTTATTGGAATTCAGCCTTTTTTAGATAAATTTATGGTGGGAATTAAATATATGGTGGGAAATAAATATGTTTTTAGGAATTAAATACAATAATATTATTATTATTATTATTATTAAATATTTAAGTTAGTTCCATGTTAAGATAACAATTTAGAGAAGAATAGTTTTATTCAATTAATCATGCCTTTCACAATACAGAGACTCGTCTTTTTATACACAAACTAGGGAAAATCGTATTGTAACTGCTGTTGAGTGTGTAAAAGTTCTATTATTTACACCCTTTTTAACCCATATTTCTGCTGCATTCAAGCATCATTGCATTGCATTTAGGTTAGTTTTCAATAAAACATCACAATTATATAAAAGGCACGGATTCTACTAAAAGATGGTGTATTTCGCAGGTAGCTGCCATGGTTGACGATGAAGGCAGGAGCAGGGCAGATAAGCAGGAAAGCTGAACTGGACAAGCAGCTGAAGAAGACGAACCTGTCATGGACCTGTCGTGACAGCAAGGTGACAGCAGATTTATGAAGAGGAAAAGTCAAGTGGACCTCGATAGATAGAGAAAAATCTGCTCGTCTGTCGTGTGGAAACCAAATAATTTTCCAAGCCCCGGATCAAAAGATATGTCAAGCCAAAGCTCAAGGAAAGGAATTCCCACAAAATAGGGATGCGGCTGGAAAGTAGGATACTTTAGAGATTTAGTCTTTATTAGAATCTTACTTTTAATTAAAGTTGTAATCCTTGTTACCTTAGATAACTTGAGCCCAAAGCTTATATAAAGGGCATAAATTAAACCTAGGGCATAACCGATTACCCCATAACCAAAACCGAAACCCTGCCGTCCACCCGTCACCGACATGTTCTAAATTCCCCCTAGGGCTACGGGTTGTTTTGTAAAGTAGTTGCAATGGTTGTTTTGTTTTAGGATTTTTCAAGTTCAATAAAATAAACTTCAAGTTCTTTTATCTTGGTTTTAATATCTTGCAAGAGCATCGGGAGAGCATTGTGAGGTTATCTATTTACTTAGCATCGGGAGAGTTAAGTATACGAAAGAGATAAAAGCACGTTCTCTAGTTTATAGTTGAACCATCTCGTGCTTAGGGATAAGGCGAGGTTAAGTGGCTAAGGAAGAATTCATACACATCGGTGTTCATCCTTCGATTCACGCCGGGAGGTATCATCAAAGACGTGATCATCGACAGACTTGTGCCTAGGGATAGGGCAAGGCAGATCTGGGATTCTTGCCAAACTTGAAGTACTGAGTTGGTGTGTCTGCTGCCGCGACTGCCAACGGACAGACGTCGCGACAGGTGCTGTCGGCGACGGGAGCGACGACAGAACTGGAGATCCTAAGCAATTCAATATTTGCACTACCGAGCAATTCAATACCGGCCCATTCTCTCTATCTTGATAATTCAATCCTTTTATTTACGTTTTTACTTTATTATTCTCGTGACAACTCTCAAATATTTCTTTTACTTTCGTGCAGTAATTCAAGGTGAAGTCATTAGCCCAATCCCTGTGGAGACGATATCCGATACTTTGTATCACTTTCCTCGAGATCTTCATGGATGATTTTTCCGTCTTTGGAGACGATTTTGAGAGCTGCCTCGGCAACCTTCAAAAGGTACTTGAAAGATGTGAAAAAGCTAATCTTGTTCTTAATTGGGAAAAATGCCATTTTATGGTAGATGAAGGGATAGTTTTAGGCCATAAGATTAGCTGCCGTGGGATAGAAGTCGACAGGGCAAAAATAGAGGTCATAGAGAAGCTGCCGCCGCCAACCACAGTCAAGGGCATTAGGAGTTTTTTAGGGCATGCTGGTTTTTATAGGAGATTTATTGCCAATTTCTCAAAAATCACGAAACCCCTATGTCATCTCTTAGAGCAGAACCGACCCTTTGACTTTAATGAAGAATGTACTGAAGCATTCAAGGTTCTGAAGGAAAAGCTAATGACAGCCCCCATAGTACAGCCACCAGACTGGACGCAACCGTTTGAAATTATGTGTGATGCTAGTGACTATGCTGTCGGGGCAGCACTTGGGCAGCGTAAGGACAGGCTGTTTCATGTCATATATTATGCCAGCAAAACATTGAATGATGCCCAAGTGAATTATACCACCACAGAAAAGGAGCTGTTGGCTGTGGTGTTCTCCATCGACAAGTTTCGTTCTTACATACTTGGAACGAAGGTTATAATACACACCGACCACTCTGCCCTCAAGTATTTATTTTCAAAAAAGGATGCAAAGCCAAGGTTGATACGGTGGATCTTACTATTACAAGAATTCGACCTTGAGATAAAAGATAAAAAGGGGACAGAAAATCAGGTGGCAGATCACTTGTCGAGGTTGGAGATGGGACAAAGTCTACCCATTGATGAGACACACATACTTGAGACCTTCCCAGATGAGCAGCTCTTTGCTGCCGCAATAGCTGTCGCGACAGCCATGGCGGCAGGTAAGTCTTCTAACCTTCCCTGGTATGCTGATTTGTATCACTTTACTACTTGCGTCGTGTACACTTGCACTACAATTGCGATAGTCTATTTTACACGCAACAAGTTTTTGGGCACCTCTAGTTAGCTTCCTAGAGCCGGTTTCGGGCACCTCTAGGTTTTTGATTTTCTTTTACTAAACTTCTTTCCTAGAGCCAGTGTTAGGCACCTCTAGGGGCTATCCAAGTTCTAAGCTTCCTATTCTAGTTTGGCTAAAAGAAATCTAAGCAATATAACAGTCACAAAAGTGTTTAAGTTTTCAGAACTATAGAAAGGCTCTAAACTTTTCCTTAACCTGTCCTAAAGATGCTGCCACGACAGAGCCGTCATGACAGGTAAGTTAACTTCATAGTTTTAAGCCAACAGTTTTAATTTTCTGAATTTTTTTTTAGAAAAATACGTAAATAAAAAGACACAACAAATAATCAAAAGATGTGCTAAAGACTCCATTAAATATGGAGGGTTGCCTCCCCCAAACTCGAGGGTTGCATTGCCCTCAATGCAAAATGACACAAAAACAAATAAAGAAAAACAAGATAAATAAAAGTACATCACAAATATATAAGGGCAGGCAGCAATAAAAGGAGAAAAATAAATAAAAACTTAAATTTTATTCGCTGTCCTCGCTGCTGCTGCTGACGCGGATCTGATGGCGGCGTCTGCGTTGAGGTGGTGGCTGGGCAGGTTCCGGAGCAGGTTGATCAACAGGGTCATCAGCTTGTTGAGGGGCAGGGTCTTCCTCCGGTTGGGGGACAGGGTCGTCAGCAGGTTGAAGGGCAGGTGGCTCCACTAGCCTGACATCGGAACTACTGCTGCTGTCTCAGCTGCTGGTCATAATGGCCTTGGACAGCTTTCTCTTGTCGGCCACATGCTTAATACGTTTCACCCGTGTGAAGGCGATGTCCAAATTCCTCCGGACAAGAGGGCTGTCATCAGTGGCAGCTCGCTTGGTTCCTCGAGGGGAGGTGTCTGCCGGTGGGCTGCCGGCTGCCGTCGGGGAAGGTGTGGAGGAGGCAGATTCTCCGTGGGGAGAGACAGGTGGTGTGGGAGTGGGGGAGGGGATATTGAAATAATGGGCGGGGAAGGTGGGGAAAATGACATCCGTAAAATTCAAAGTATTGGTAATGAAATTTACCGTTGCATTGGAGAAGTCTCGGATGAATGTCATTAAACCCATCTGGCGCTCCTCTATCCGCAAGATGGCAGCAAGGATGTGGGCGTTCTGATCTGTCGGAGCGGTGTTGGTGGCAGCTTCTGGGGCAGGTTCGGTGGCAGGCTCATCATCAGACTCAGCAGGAGGGGCGTTTGGATCGAAGGCGTTGAGGGGCGATATGACGATAATCTCCATGAGGCTGGAGATGTTGCTGTCTGTCCAGCCGCTGCCCTTCTTGATTTTGTCTGAAGGGTCCTCCGGTACGGCAGCGCAGCGGCAGAGGGCAGTGATGGTGAAGGGCAGGCAGAGTCTTGAGTCTGATCGGAAGGCACAGTCGAGAATGTTGTCCCGCATGTACCTGCCCACATTGATGGGCCTGTCATGCATGATAGAATGGATGAGGGCCAACCGCTGTCTGTTGACTATCGTATGGTGGGACGAGGGCAGGATACGCTTTATGATAAAAGCGTTCCATAGCTTTGCCTCAGGTAGCAGTTGCCCCCTATTGACAGAGTGGGGGTTCTTCTTACTAGTGCTCCATGTCGTTCCCGCTTCTGTCAACTCTCTCATGACAGCATCATGGCCGGCAGCGTCGAGGGTGTCCCAAAATTGTTGATGAGCATCATCATTGGGGCCAAAGAAGAGGCCGAATACATGGTTGATGCTGCTGGTGGTGAAAGGAACTGTCACTCCTCGGACGGTGACAGATGTCGCCGTCTTGCTCTCGATCGCCGCATAAAATTCCCTGACCAGAGTGTCATTGAGTTCTGCCGGCTGCTCGGCGAAGTCCTCCCAAAGTTGTGCTGTTATGGCCTTCATAATGAACGGCCGGAGTCCCATATAGGGGGCATCTCTGTTATAGATGAAGCTCCGTTCCTCCCATAGTTCCTTTTTAGCGAACGGGGATGCTGCTGCTGAAGAAGAAGCGGCAGCAGCGTTCTGACGGGTTTGTCGTGAAGACATTTTGGTTGCAAGGGCTGAAAAAGAAAGAAAATAGATAAAACTAGAAGAGGATAGCAAGAGAGAAAATCAGAAGTGATGAAAAATGAAAAGGGAAGGGGTTTATATAGCGGTCGAGGAGCTGCCCATTTAATGCCACAACGGCAGGCGGGAATAACGAGGCGGCAGATTGAATGTAGCGTGTCTGACGCGTCTGACGTGCATTAATGCATCTGCTGTGCGTCTGCCGCACGCTTCTTCGTCTGCTGTGCGTCTGTTGACAGCCTGTCAAATCCGTCTGCGCCGGCAGCCGAAACGACAGGTTATCATAAATGGGCTTTATTGGGCTGGTGGATGGGCGGTGGGCTTGGGCCACTTCTTCTTTCTCACTTGCCTCCTTTATTTCCTAAAAACTGAAATTAAAAACAAAACATTATTCGAATAAAATAAATCTAATTCCTAATAAATAATATTAATAATAATAAATAAAAAATAAAAAAAAATAGGAAATTAGGTTAAATTAGGGATGCCTTGTGGGGCATCACCTAAAGTAACCACTTCCTGTATTCCTGGGGCTTCAGTCCCTTGATAGTGCTTGAGGCGTTGTCCATTAACTTTGAATTGGTGCCCGTCCTTTAGTGATTGAATTGTAATGGCACCATGGGGAAAAACTTGAACTACTTGGAACGGTCCAGACCATCTAGATTTGAGCTTCCCTGGAAAGAGTTTCAATCTAGAATTAAACAACAACACAAGCTGCCCTGGGCAGAACTGTCGTGGCAGCAACTTCTTGTCATGCCACTTCTTAGTTTTTTCCTTGTAAATCCTTGCATTGTCGTAGGCCATTGTCCGTATTTCATCGATCTCATTCAAATCCAACAACCTTTTCTGGCCTGCCTTGTCCAAGTCCATGTTTACTGCCTTGATCGCCCAATATGCCTTGTGTTCTATCTCGACAGGCAGATGACAGGTTTTCCCATAAATCAAACGGTATGGAGACATGCCCAATGGAGTCTTGAAAGCTGTTCTGTATGCCCATAATGCATCATTCAGAAGCAAAGACCAATCTTTCCTAGTTGGTTTAACCATTTTTTCAAGAATGTTCTTCACTTCCCTATTGGATATCTCAGCCTGTCCATTGGTCTGTGGGTGGTATGCTGTCGCGATCCTGTGCTTGACACCATATTTTCTCAAGGCGGCAGCAATTACCTTGTTGTCAAAATGTCTCCCTTCATCACTGATAATCGCCCTAGGGATGCCAAATCTAGAAAAGATGTTTTTGTGCAAAAACTTTTGGACCGTTTTGGCATCATTCTTTTGAGTTGCGATTGCTTCTACCCACTTGGAGACATAATCCACTGCTAGGAGGATGTAAAGATTTCCACATGAAGATGGAAAAGGTCCCATAAAATCAATCCCCCAAACGTCGAAGATTTCGACTTCTAAAATATTTTGCAGTGGCATCTCGTTTCTCCTCGAGATGTTACCTGTCCGCTGGCACCTGTCGCAGTTTTTGTAAAATTCCTGTGCGTCCTTATACAGTGTCGGCCAGTAGAACCCTGACTGCAGCACCTTGGCAGCAGTTTTATTGCCTCCTAAGTGTCCTCCATATTGTGAAGCATGACAGTGATGGAGAATGTCTTCTTGTTCTTCTTGTGGTACACATCTCCTTATAACCTGATCTGCGCACATTTTGAAAAGAAGAGGTTCGTCCCAATAATAATGTTTAACATCATTTTGAAACCTCTTCCTGGCTTGATAAGTAAGATCAGAAGGTAATATTCCACTAACTATAAAATTAACGAAATCAGCATACCAGTGAAGGTTAGAAGACTTACCTGCCGCCATGGCTGTCGCGACAGCTATTGCGGCAGCAAAGAGCTGCTCATCTGGGAAGGTCTCAAGTATGTGTGTCTCATCAATGGGTAGACTCTGTCCCATCTCCAACCTCGACAAGTGATCTGCCACCTGATTTTTTGTCCCATTTTTATCTTTTATCTCAAGGTCGAATTCTTGTAATAGTAAGATCCACCGTATCAACCTTGGCTTTGCATCCTTTTTTGCAAATAAATACTTGAGGGCAGAGTGGTCGGTGTGTATTATAACCTTCGTTCCAAGTATGTAAGAACAAAACTTGTCGATGGAGAACACCACAGCCAACAGCTCCTTTTCTGTGGTGGTATAATTCACTTGGGCATCATTCAATGTTTTGCTGGCATAATATATGACATGAAACAGCCTGTCCTTACGCTGCCCAAGTGCTGCCCCGACAGCATAGTCACTAGCATCACACATAATTTCAAACGGTTGCGTCCAGTCTGGTGGCTGTACTATGGGGGCTGTCACTAGCTTTTCCTTCAGAACCTTGAATGCTTCAGTACATTCTTCATTAAAGTCAAAGGGTCGGTTCTGCTCTAAGAGATGACATAGGGGTTTCGTGATTTTTGAGAAATTGGCAATAAATCTCCTATAAAAACCAGCATGCCCTAAAAAACTCCTAATGCCCTTGACTGTGGTTGGCGGCGGCAGCTTCTCTATGACCTCTATTTTTGCCCTGTCGACTTCTATCCCACGGCAGCTAATCTTATGGCCTAAAACTATCCCTTCATCTACCATAAAATGGCATTTTTCCCAATTAAGAACAAGATTAGCTTTTTCACATCTTTCAAGTACCTTTTGAAGGTTGCCGAGGCAGCTCTCAAAATCGTCTCCAAAGACGGAAAAATCATCCATGAAGATCTCGAGGAAGTCTTCTACCATATCGGAGAATATAGCCATCATGCATCTTTGGAAGGTGGCAGGTGCGTTACATAGGCCGAACGACATCCTCCTAAATGCATATGTTCCGTAGGGGCATGTGAAAGTCGTTTTCTCTTGGTCCTCCGGTGCAATAGCAATTTGATTATAACCTGAATAACCATCAAGAAAACAATAGTAAGGTTTACCCGCTAATCTATCAAGCATTTGATCAATAAAGGGTAAAGGAAAGTGGTCCTTTCGGGTAGCTTTGTTAAGCTTCCGATAGTCCATACAAACCCTCCAACCGGTCACAGTCCTGGTTGGGATTAACTCGTTGTTTTCGTTGGTTATCACGGTCATGCCTCCTTTCTTGGGAACACATTGCACCGGGCTTACCCATTTGCTGTCGGAGATGGCGTAAATAATACCAGCATCTAACCATTTAATTATTTCTTTACGCACTACCTCCTTCATTGCAAGGTTTAACCGCCTTTGGGCATCAATAGTCGGCTTATGATCTTCCTCTAGGAGGATTTTGTGCATACAAATTGCCAGACTAATGCCCTGAATGTCTGCTATCGTCCATCCTATCGCCCTTTTATGCTGCCTCAACATGTCGATCAGCTGTCGTTCCTGTTCCTGCGGCAGCTTAGCAGAGATGATTACAGGCAGTGTGTCATCACAACCAAGATAAGCATATTTAAGCTGCCCTGGCAGGGGCTTAAGTTCTAAGACAGGTGGTTCAACAGTAGAGGGTTTTTGGATTAAATGGTTATCCGAAGTGTAATTTAAAGGTTCGAATAACTTACCTGGGCGATGGTCTAACCAGTTTACCTCCTCATGACCTTCAATATCAGATGTATCGGATTCAGAGGGGTTACTGTCGTCGGTGTTGTCGTCATCGTTGTCGTCGTCATTGTCATGACAGGCTTGTAGGTGGCTGTCGCAGCAGTGATCAAATTTTATATCTCGGCAGCCTGACCTGATGCAGGGTTGATCAAAGGTCACCTCAATGATGGCCTTGCATTCCTCGTCCACATCGGCATGTTTCAATGCTTGGAGAACATTCAACTTAATTTCTTGATCATTCACGCGCATGGTGAGTTCTCCTTTCTCCACATCAATCAATGATCTTCCCGTGGCTAAGAAGGGTCGCCCTAGGATGACTGGTGCGTTCTCATCTGCCTCACAATCTAAAATAAGAAAGTCAGCAGGAAAAATAAGTTTATCCACTCTTACCAAAATATCTTCAATTTTCCCTCGGGGTGAACGTAAGAGCGGTCGGCTAGCTGTAGGGTAACTGTCGTGGGCCGCGCCTTGCCAATACCTAGTTTCTGAAAAACAGATTTGGGCATTAGATTAACACTAGCACCAAGATCACAAAGTGCCTTACCCACAAATTTATCGCCGATTACGCAAGGTATGAGGAAGCTCCCTGGATCCTTCTTTTTCTGGGGTGGTTGCCTATGAAGAATACTCATGCAACCTTCTTGCATCCTTACCGTTTCAAATTCCCCAAGTTTAGATTTTTTAGACATGACATCCTTGAGAAATTTAGCATAACCTGGCATCTCCCTAACAGCATCTAACAACGGAATATTAATATGAACCTGTTTAAAAATATCATAAATCTTTTTAAGTTGAGATTCATGCTTAGCTTGCTGTATCCGTTGTGGAAAGGGTGGTGGGGGACGATAATCAGCAATGCGTCCTTCCCACTGCATACGAATCTGAGGACGATAATCTTCCTTTTTATCCTCTGTCGCTTCTGCTGTCGTGACAGGCTCATCGGCAGCAGTCTGTTTGTCACCTGTCGGGGCAGCTTCCTCGGTAGGTTTATTCAAAGCAGGGTCCTGTTCTGTTTCAACTTCTTTTTCCGGCCCTAGTAACTTTTTCCCACTCCTAGTAGTAATCGTCTTACATTGCTCATGTGGGGGCGGTCTAGCATTTTCAGTATTGCTAGGAAAACCTCCATTCTGCCTCGGTTTAATATGCTGCGACACCTGACCCATTTGTGTCTCTAGAGATTTCAAGGTGGCCTCATGGTTTGTCATTCTCATCTTAGTTTCATCCATAAAGTTTTTTGTCTTCTTGACGAACTGATTAATATTATCCATATACGTGCCAGTCTGAGACATAAAGGTGGCCAGAGTCTGCTCCAATACACTACCCGTGGCAGGTGGTGGCTGTTGTTGTTGCTGAGGCGGCAGGTTTTGCGGCAGGTTCTGCGGCTGCAGTTGCTGTCGTGTCAACAATCTAGGACCCCCCTGATTCTGATTATATGCTTGCGGATTCAGGGCATTGTTAGGATTACTCCAAGAAAATTTGGGATCTTTCCTCCAATTAGGGTTGTAGTTGTTGGAATTGTAGTTTGGCTTGTAATTTCCAACATATTTTCCCTCTTCTATATTTATAGGGCACTCATCCCTACTATGATTTCCTTCACAAGTAGCACAAATTTCCTCGACAGCAAACCCTCGTACTTCCTCTTCACTCAATAAGTGTTTCATGGCTTTAGTGAGAAATGCTACCTGAGATTTCATAGTGCTGTCGGCCTCATAATCCTTGACAGCAAGTACCCGTTTACCCCCTCTTCTAGCTGTCGGAAACTGCTCCTCATTCTTGGCTAGATTTTTTAGAACTTGCAATGCCTCGTCCGGATCTTTATCCAATAATAGTCCATTTGCTGCAGAATCAATGCGAATGCGAGTTTGTAAGTTAGCAGCATTATAAAACTTAGTTACCTGATTCCAGACGGGGAATCCATGCATTGGGCAGTTCCGAAGAAGAGTAGTAAATCTGTCCCAGGCCTCGTGCATCGGCTCGTCATCTTCCTGTTGAAAAGTAGCAATTTCGTTACGTAATCGCTCAGATAAATGTGAAGGATTAAAACGAGATAAAAATTTACGAGTTAGATCTGCCCAAGTCATAATAGAACCCGGTGTAAGTTTATTCCACCAAGTTTTAGCTCTGTCCCTCAATGAATGGGGGAATAACCGAAGCCTCAGTATCTCTGGACTAACTCCTGGTAGCCTAAACGAACCACAGATCTCCTGGAACGTTTTGAGATGCTCTCTAGCATCTTCTGTTGCAGAGCCACTAAACTGCCCGGCGTTGTTGATCATACTAAACATGACAGGCTTAAGCTCGAAGTTGTCAACATCAATATCCGGCAGCGTGGTCTCCAGCTCTACATGATCGTTCAGCATGTAGTCACGGCATGACCGTCGTCCACCTGCCCCAGGCGGATCGCCGACAGGCGGTATGTCTCCTCCAGCAGGCTGGTTACGGGCCATCTGCTCTAGCTGTTCTTCAAGGTATTCGTTCCTGTCTAAAAGATGGCGAATCTGTTTCTTAAGATTGAATGATCGTTCGATTTCCGGATCTAACTTATACTCAAGATCTTCGCCTCTTTTCGATCTGCGCATAAACAAGAGAACCTTGTGAAAAGCAAGAGTTGAAAACACAAAATAAAAATTAAAGAAAAACTAAAAACGAAAACAAAAATAAAAATAAAAACAAAAAGTGCAATAAAAGAAAGATGTAGTTATGTTGCCAATCCCCGGCAACGGCGCCAAAAACTTGTTGCGTGTAAAATAGACTATCGCAATTGTAGTGCAAGTGTACACGACGCAAGTAGTAAAGTGATACAAAGTATCGGATATCGTCTCCACAGGGATTGGGCTAATGACTTCACCTTGAATTACTGCACGAAAGTAAAAGAAATATTTGAGAGTTGTCACGAGAATAATAAAGTAAAAACGTAAATAAAAGGATTGAATTATCAAGATAGAGAGAATGGGCCGGTATTGAATTGCTCGGTAGTGCAAATATTGAATTGCTTAGGATCTCCAGTTCTGTCGTCGCTCCCGTCGCCGACAGCACCTGTCGCGACGTCTGTCCGTTGGCAGTCGCGGCAGCAGACACACCAACTCAGTACTTCAAGTTTGGCAAGAATCCCAGATCTGCCTTGCCCTATCCCTAGGCACAAGTCTGTCGATGATCACGTCTTTGATGATACCTCCCGGCGTGAATCGAAGGATGAACACCGATGTGTATGAATTCTTCCTTAGCCACTTAACCTCGCCTTATCCCTAAGCACGAGATGGTTCAACTATAAACTAGAGAACGTGCTTTTATCTCTTTCGTATACTTAACTCTCCCGATGCTAAGTAAATAGATAACCTCACAATGCTCTCCCGATGCTCTTGCAAGATATTAAAACCAAGATAAAAGAACTTGAAGTTTATTTTATTGAACTTGAAAAATCCTAAAACAAAACAACCATTGCAACTACTTTACAAAACAACCCGTAGCCCTAGGGGGAATTTAGAACATGTCGGTGACGGGTGGACGGCAGGGTTTCGGTTTTGGTTATGGGGTAATCGGTTATGCCCTAGGTTTAATTTATGCCCTTTATATAAGCTTTGGGCTCAAGTTATCTAAGGTAACAAGGATTACAACTTTAATTAAAAGTAAGATTCTAATAAAGACTAAATCTCTAAAGTATCCTACTTTCCAGCCGCATCCCTATTTTGTGGGAATTCCTTTCCTTGAGCTTTGGCTTGACATATCTTTTGATCCGGGGCTTGGAAAATTATTTGGTTTCCACACGACAGACGAGCAGATTTTTCTCTATCTATCGAGGTCCACTTGACTTTTCCTCTTCATAAATCTGCTGTCACCTTGCTGTCACGACAGGTCCATGACAGGTTCGTCTTCTTCAGCTGCTTGTCCAGTTCAGCTTTCCTGCTTATCTGCCCTGCGCCTGCCTTCATCGTCAACCATGGCAGCTACCTGCAAAATACACCATCTTTTAGTAGAATCCGTGCCTTTTATATAATTGTGATGTTTTATTGAAAACTAACCTAAATGCAATGCAATGATGTTTGAATGCAGCAGAAATATGGGTTAAAAAGGGTGTAAATAATAGAACTTTTACACACTCAACAACTGCATGGCCAGCTTACAACAGAATGCACAGCTGGCGTAACAGCCTGCTAACAACCCTAACGTCTTCAGCTATGGTTAACATTCTCCCTAATTTTCTTTTCCAGCTTGCAATTCATCGAAAGAGAGAACATTGAGGCGTTGTCGAAACAGATCAAAGAAGGAACTGGTTAAAGGTTTTGTGAATCCGTCAGCTGTTTGAAACGAAGCTGGAACATGATTCACCGTAACATCCTTGCTAGCAACTCTCTCACGAACGAAGTGTACATCGAGATCCATGTGCTTGGATTTTGAGTGATACACAGGGTTCATACTTAAGGACACCGCACTGGTGTTATCACTCCATATCGTTGGAGTTTCTTTCTGCTCTATGCCCATGTCATGTAGCAAAGCCTTCAGCCACATGATCTCAGATGTAGTATCAACAATACTTTTGTACTCAACTTCCATGGTTGACCTGGAAACACTCTTCTGTTTCTTCGAGCTCCAGGTTACCAAACAATGACCAATGTAAACGCAACACCCAGAAACAGACCTTCTGTCGTCGAGATTGCTCGCCCAATCAGCATCAGCAAAGGCCACCAATGTAGACCACCGATCAGAGGGTTTAAAGACCAACCTATAGTGCATAGTGCCGTTTAAGTAACACAATATTCTCTTAACAGCATCAAAATGATCATCACATGGGTTGTGCATGAACCGTGCCACCTTGTTCACGCTAAACATAATATCCGGACGTGTATGACACAGGTATAAAAGAGCTCCAACGATGCTCCTGTAACCTGTTGCATCTGCAATAGGACTGCCTCCATCCTTGCTTAACTTCACAGGCGCGAGCATTGGAGTTGACGCAGGTTTAGCTTTGTCCATCTTGGTTTTGATCAATAGTTCATGAACATATTTTCGTTGGCTCAAGAAGAGACAACCATTGCTTCGTTTTACCTCAATCCCTAAGAAATAGTTAAGAGAGCCCAAATCTTTCAGTGAGAATTGCTTGCCCAGCTGGGTAACGACTGTATTTATGCATTCATCGGAGCTGCCAGTGAGTATAATGTCGTCAACATATACTAGTATATACACAGCAGTGGTGGCTGTTTGTCGAATGAACAAAGAGGTATCGACATTGGAACTACGAAACCCAAGTTGGACCAAGTAATCCCTCAGCTTCGCATACCAATTACGAGGGGCTTGGCGAAGACCGTACAAGGCCTTCTGTAGCTTGCAGACCAACTTTTAACCATCAGAAGCACAATGCTCAAAACCAGCTGGTTGTTCCATGAAAACGTCCTCTTGTAAGTCACCATTGAGAAAGGCGTTGTTGACATCCACTTGTCTCAAGGACCAGTTATTCAAGACAGCTAAGGCGAGGATCACATTGACAGTTGATGACTTCACAACCGGACTAAAAGTATCGTGAAAATCTTGGCCTGGCACTTGGGAGAACCCCTTGGCAACGAGTCGGGCCTTGTACCGAGAAATAGAGCCATCAGAGTTGCGTTTAATCTTGAAGATCCATTTACAACCAACAGGAGTTCGGCCTTCAGGGAGAGGCACTAGCACCCACGTACCATTCTTTTGGAGTGCTTCATACTCTTCAAGTGCATCAGCCTTCCACTTTGGATCAGACAATGCTGCTTGGATAGAGGCAGGTACTTCATCATCAGTCAATGGATCAAGCAAGGTGGTGTCAGTAAAATAGACCTTGGGCTTATAGATGCCCATCTTACTCCTGGTTAACATAGGATGAGCATTAGAGGAGGTGGGCTGCGAATTGTGACTAGCAGCATCAGAGGATATATTGACAGTTGGGGGAGACAATGATGGAGGACAACTGACAGTGTTAGAATCATCCTCATCAGCAGGTGGAGAAAGCTGTGGAGATGCAACATTGACACCAGGAACAAGAGAAGAAGAACCAGGGGCTTCAGCTTGTTCGAGAGAATGTTGTGGAGAACTGACTATAGGTGGTGAAGGATCACAGACTGACCTACTCACAACAGGAGCATCACGTGGAGAAGGAGTCTCAGAGGCAATGTGAACTGGTTCAGGAGAAACAGATCTAGAACCTGGGTTACTGGGCTGAGAACGACTTGTTGGGCCTGGAGTCTGAAAACGCAGCATACGATCCGCACCTGGTACAAGCGAGAGACTCCTTGCAGTAGAATGAGGCTCGACACCGTTGCGAGGAACATGTGAACTTTCTGCAAATGGAAACACAGCTTCATCAAAAACAACATGACGAGAAACATAGATCTTGCCATTGGAGCCCAGACACTGATAGCCCTTGTGCATCGGACTGTAGCCTAGAAACGTGGAAGGAAGAGATCGAAAGGAAAGTTTATGATTGTTGAATGGCCGTAAGTGAGGGTAACAACGACAGCCAAACACTCTCATGAAATCATACTAAGGCTTCTTGTTGTAGAGCTTTTCATATGGTGACAGACCTTGTAAAACTGTAGTTGGTAGTCTGTTAATAAGATAGACAGAAGATACTACTGCATAAGACCAGAAACGCATAGGAAGTGAAGCCTGAGCAAGTAAGGTCAATGCCAACTCGACGATATGCCTGTGCTTGCGTTCCACGACACCGTTCTGCTGTGAGGTGTGTGGACAGGTAACCCTATGAATTATGCATGCAGATCGAAGCATGCTGGACAAGGCGCGATATTCCCCTCCCCAGTCACTTTGGACCTTTTTGATGACACCATTGAACTTTGTTTGAACAAGCTGATGAAAGGCTTCAAAAGCATCCATTGCTTGAGACTTATTCTTCAAGAGATAAAGCCATGTGTGCCTTGTGTATGCATCCACAAAGGCAACATAATAAGAATAGCCATTGGAAGGGACATGTGATGGTCCCCAGAGATCTGTGAACACAAGTTGAAACGGGGCAGAATAAGTTGTGTGGGAGGGAAAAAACGGAAGTTTGTGACTCTTTCCCATTTGGCATGCAACACAAAGATCGAAATTCTTATTAACAGTAGTAGGAAACTCCACATTAAAGTCTTTACAAGCTTTCAACAATGTTTCATGAGCTGGATGACCAAGCCTCCTGTGCTACAACTCATAGACACTGGAGGACTCGTGTGCTACATGAGCCTTTGGAGTACAATTATTTGCAGAAAAAGAAAACAAAGAAGAGCCAGTAACAGCAGGAAACCGATATAAACCACCAACTTCATCTCCAGTGAGCAACACATCCCTTGTAGCTTCATCTCGCACAACACACGTCTGAGCATGAAACTCTAAGAAGACCTTGTTATCTTTAGCAAGCTTCGAAACCGAAACAAGATTCTTAGTTACTTTGGGAACAATCAACACATGTATTAATCTTAGAGTAAATTTGTTGGCTTGAGGATAAGTATACTATTGGTTTTTATTATAAATGCAGCTCTCTATTGAAATCGGGTTAGCAAATCTTGGAGTTCCCAGGTTATAGTTCCTAATTAGACCTGGCAAACTTGATCCGAGACCCGAAAATCAAACCGAAAATGAACTGATTTTTAGTTGAACCGAAATGGACCCGAACCCATAGACTCGAACCGAATGGACCCGAACCGAAGACAACCCGAAATAAATAAAAAGATATTAATAGAAATAAATAAAAAGATGAGATATGAACAATCGCACAACTCACCAAAAAGTCAAATATATTGGCTTTATAAAGCCATATAAAGGGCGTAAAAAAACTGACCAACCTAAAAACTTGATTAAAACCGACCGATCTCCCATCAACCAGAAATTGACCCGACCCGACCCGAACCGAAAATCAACCGAACCGAAAACCAATCGAACAACCGAACCGAACCCGAACCGAATCGAATGATATCAGACCCAAAATAACCGAAACTGAAATGACTCAAACCAAACATGAACCGATTGACCTGTTTGCCACCTCTAGTCCTAATGTGCTGCGAAGATCAAGGGAACTATAAGCACGAGTATCCTTTGATTGGTAGTGAAAAAGATGTGTGAATCATTGCTGATAGTGAGCGCAGTTAAGTTTTTCGTTTGAATTTGTATAAAACTGTCTACGTGTAGCGTGAGAAATCATGTAATGACGTGTACTCATATTGATATGGTGTACTCTTTTTCCTTCATCTAAGTTTAGGGAGGTTTTTTAACGAGGTACCTATCGATGGCAGTTGATTTTCTCATTTCTATCGAATAATAGCAGTTTTTTGTCTTTCAAAAAAAATATTTAGAAGAAGAAAAATCAAGATCAACAATGTAATGATATATAATCCAATAGTTTGAAAGAATAGGGTGCGGAACCATTAAATGAGACTGGCAAAGGACCAGTTAAGTAATTAATTCCTTCTTCGCTGTAATTCAATCAGTTGTGATGTTTGAAAGAACATTTTAAATTGATCCTTAAATTTTAAAAAAAATTATAAGTAAATCCTCAAATTTGAGTGTTGTTTCAATTAAATTCTTTCAACATATCCAAACTAGCATTTAACCACAAAATTAACCACAACATTTTAGCACCCAACAACAATATTGGTTTTCTCCTTTATGGAATAGAAATCTTTTGCCCCTTTTTAATGTCTCTATTTATGTCCGACCCGTACTTAAAACATAGATTTATAATTTAGAGTTAAGGTTAAGATTAGGGATTATGGTTAAATTTTAGGGAATTTGAGGTAGTGTGTTTTTAGAGTTTAAAGTTTAAGATTTAGAATTTAGAATTAGAGCTTAAAATTTATTTTTTTTAGTGTTGGGGCATAAAAAGGACACCGAAAAGGGTAGAAGATTTTTGCCCGTTAATTAGTAAGGTATTTGAAGAATTCATGATGGTAATAAGGCAATAATTAAAAAATCAAAATATAAATAATTTAAAAATAATATGATTTAAGCTCACAACCTTTAAAATGCTCAATAATAATAGTGTCAACTGAACTCAAACAATGAATTCGAACTATTTTATTAGCACACATCTTATGGAATTAAAATAGAAAACATGGAAAGCCGTATGATTGGATTTAAGCTGATTTGTTTTTTTATTTTTCCTTTCGGGTGTTTTAATTTGTTCTCTAATCAATCACTTGTTGATCTCTTCCAAATCTCCTCGAGTTCCTCAGCAAATGCCTTTCCTCTACCCACAACAATTGTAATATGATCTTTGTTTTTGACGACCTTGACTCGAGCACGAGGGATTCTTCTTTGAACATGGTAGCTACATTCCGGCGGGACCACGGCATCGTCTCCGCCGTGAAATATGGTGACATCGCACTTTAGCTGCTTGCGGATCACATCCAAATAGCCGTCGAGCTTGCCGGCGGTACCACAAATGATGTTGTGAAGTGTATGCCAAGCCGCATTATGAGTGTGGCAAAAGAAACCTTCCAACACGAAAGTCTTGATCCTGAAATATAGCATACTAAGTTAAAATAAAAAAAATAATTGCATTAAAAAATAGGTTAATTGAAAAACATGGAAAAAACAAAAGCTTGGACTGTCGGAAAAGGACAAGTATCATGCATGGTTTGTGTTTTGTGTGGGATTATAGATAAGGTTGCTTGAGTAGACACGACTTAAGGTGTTAGGAAATTAGGATTGACGAAATTATATTACCTGTTTCTCGTGATAAATTTGGTTAGAATTTCCCACAGCTGGTGGTTCTTGCATATGAGCAGGCAAATCGTCCGGCTGATGTGCTCGTACCAGCAAGCGACCGATGCACCGAAAGCCATCACCGGCCACACTCGTCGGGGTGCGACTCTTCTCAGAACATATTGTGTCGCTGCTTCATCTTTTGGCACAGGATAATATGGCTGCATATGTGATTCGGGTCGTTACAGGCATAATAAATGTTATCACGGTCAATTTCGGTGAATAAAAATCGACTTACCGGAGCAAGTAGGGTGAGGGACTTGACCAATCCCGGGTGTTTAACAGCAATAGCAAGGGCTAAAATGCAGCCTAGGGAATGAGCCACAATGTGGAAAGATTTAACTTCGTAAGCATCGAGAACGGATTTTTCGATCATGTCGACATGCTCTCGTAAGGTGTAAAGTGAGTTGATCGGCTTCGGACTTCGACCGAATCCCAATAGATCGACGGCGAATAACCGGTAAGTCGATTTAACGGTGCTTGAAAAGTTGGGGAACAAAGTTTCGGTCCAAAATGCCGATGATGAAATGAAACCATGAATGAATAACACATCTTCTCGTGCTTTACCTTTGGGTTCTTCCGCTTTAACAAAAAGAGTGTCCTTGCTCGAAGTAGTCCACGAGTTGCATATGTTACAATCACAATCAGACCATCTCGGAACCATCTCGGCTCGGAGCATTTCGACCACGGTCGAGTTGACGGTGAAAGTCGATCTCACCTTCTTTTTCTTCGTCTTCTTCCGATTGTTAACGATAAGCTTCGAGACATTGGCAACAATCGAAGGACGAGAATAAAGGGTATCCGAAATTTCCTCCAACCGTAACTTGCTTGATGTGCACGAAACGATCTTGGACTCGCACGGTTCCGAGACCAAGATCTTGCCGTTGCCGATGATGGGATCGTTTTCTTTAGCTGACGAACAATAACAGGGCTTCCACTGGTATTCGATAGAGGAATCAATGAATCTGTAAACGAAACATAGGTTGAAATCAACAATATCAAGAACACAAAAAACAACACAGCTGACAACGTTGTTTAGAAGTGTTGCTGGCGATGTTAACAGCCGTTTGATTTTATTACACATTACATCCATTGCAAGGAAAGAGTTAAAATGGAGAATGTTTTAGGCAATGAAATCAACAACTGGACGGCCGCGGTGTTAAATAGGCAAAGCTAAATTATAGAACAAGTTAAATAAATAGAAAGACGAGGATGTCCAACTTTTTGACCTCTTTGCTGTATATATTCCGTCACATGCCTCGAAATTTCTTATGAAAGTTTACATACTACAACTAAATCAATCTAGTTTGAACAAATAGATTCTTGTTTATGTTCGTTTGTTTATATTCGATTCGTGTTCATTAAGAATTTTAAAATTGTCTTTGTATTTGTTTATTTAAAATTATGTTTATATATTTCTTTTTTTATTAAGTAGTGTTACAATAATATTCTCAAAACAAATACCGAGATTTAAACTTACACTAAGAGATAAAACTGATGAACATACCACTACGCCAATTAATAGAATATCTCATAAAATTTTCAAAATATTTGTAGGTGCGTCTCTAAGTTCCTTCTGTTTTTTTTTTTGAAGGATCAAGTTCCTTTGTTTAATGTTTACAAACAAATAAAAATTCATTTTTGAATAATAAAAAATCATAAACGAACATAAATCCACTGATTGATTTAGTGGTCATGAATACTTATCTGCTTCACTTATTATGTACATTCGAATCTCAATATTTATCTTTAAAATATATTATAGTAACATTACTTAATAAAAAAACAAGCATAAATATTAATAATTATATTATAAATAAAATAACTTTAAGCAACTTTTATTGGAAAATATTAATTTTAAATAAACAAACTTTTAAGCAAATTAATAAATGAGCTAATAAACGAGTTTTTTTATAAGTATAAGAGAATCGAATACACATACATTCAAATACGCTCGTTTAGTAAATGAATTTTTTTCTCTACATAATTGTGATAAACGAACAATATACACTTTATTATTTACAACCATAAGTTTATTGCAGGGGCGGAGCTCCCTTGAGGCTGAAGTCTGGTGGCCTCGACCTTTGTTATAAAATCAAAATAATAGATAGATTTTAGTCTAATAATAATTTATTCTTTAAAAAAATAAATATTTAAATCTAAAGAACATAAGAATTTATAAATTATATAATCAAGTATGGATTGAACTAAAGAAGAATGAGTCCGTATCTTTAATATTTTTGGTTCAATAACAATTTGAGTCCTTATAAGTTTAAATATTAGACAAATTAGGCATTGCCGTATAAATTTTGAGTTTAAATACTTAATAAGTCTTTCCATTTTTAAAATTCAACATTTTAGCCCCTGTCATTGTTCCATCGTGACTTCGTCTTTGGTTTATTGGGTTCATCAAAACATTAGATTGAATAAAAAAATAAAAAAAGTTTTAGTCCGTTCGGAGAATATATTAAATATTGACTTCAATATTTGAGGCTTGGTCCAACTTGATCTTTTTTATCTTATATAATATATATTTTTTATATTTAACTCAAGTTGGAAAAAATAGATGATTTCCATCTTAAGAAATTTAGATTCAATTATTTTGTTTGTAAGGTGTGTATGCATTGTTAAATAGTTAAGATATATATTAACAGTTACTAACTTATAATCATCTTTACACTATTAAAAAAACTGGGTTATATTTTCATACATAAATTATGTATAAAAATTTTACACAACCCTTCTTTAAAATTTAAATATATAACCTTAACTCTCTAAACTTTAAACCCTAAACCTTAAACTCTAACCTTAAATCCTAAATAACATAACCTAAACTCATAAACCCTAAATTAAATTATTAAACCCAAAGATGGACCTAGAAAGGGGCTAGAGGGAGCAATCGACCTCCTTAAAAGCTTGAAATTCCTATATATTTTAGATTTTTTAAGAAATTTTATATGTGTTTCTTATTTTCGCCCCCTAAAATTTTATAAGTTCACCTGTGAAATTTTATAGGTTCACGCCCTAACATAAAATTCTGTGTCCATCCCTAATTAACCTCTAAATATGACAAGCATGTATAAACTAAATTTTACACAAACTTCAATATCAATTTTTTTCTCTATTACTTGTGAAAAAATATACTTTTATATATATATATAATAAATTTAACTCCATCCTTTCTAGAAAAATCAATTCGATCATCAAGTCCTTAGACCAACTAGCATTATAATTTCAGTTTAACTAAATTTTCAGATTTGAAACCTTAGGAATGTAACAACGTTAATTATTTGATGAGAATATTTTGTCACACTTATAGTTCTATCTGATTTGAAACCTTAGGAATGTAACGTGACCGTTCTGTTAGTTAACAACAATAAAAAAAAATAATATAATTCAAGAATTCGAAGACTAAATTGATGATATTAAAAAAAACAATATTACTGATTTGGAATTACTGCAGGCAAAATTACTCCTTTGTATACCGTCTGGTCTAACTTGTTCCAAAACATTTCAAAATAAATTGTATATCATTTAGTTTAAATGGATAAGACATTAGTCCCGTTAACCAATATTTAAAATTTAAATATCGTAAATAAAATAAATTGAATTGAAAAAATCACCACCATCCGTGGTAACAGACTTTTACGATATTTAAATTCAAATTAATAAAGTCAATTATGAACTGAATATCGTTCGGTTATAAAATAAATAGACTAAATATAAGGCATGTTTTGCAATTTTCTTTTCCAATTTTTAGCTGATGTTAACTCCTTATGATAATCATGTTTCGATAATAACTATGAGAGTGGAAACCATGTTAACTGATTAATGATTCAGATTGTGACATGCAAAACACGATTCGTTTGTTTGGGGTTACATCAGGGAGTAAATACGAAGAAGCATGTAATTTATACAGAAATTTCGATAAAAATCTTCTGCTATTTTTTGATATTTTTTTTCTATATTCAGTATTTTAATACTTAAAAAATTAAATTTTAAATCTCAAAACCCTAAAAATCAGTCTCAGTTTTTTTATAGTCATAATTCACAATTAATCTGCTTTAGTTAGGACCATGATTCATGAGAGAGAGGCTTGTTATGTTGAATGTCATGTTTTGAGAGGGGAATTATGAATTATGTATTAGAATTTGATACCATATTAGTTTTGTGATGTGTGTTTTTTTTCTAATAAAATTATTAATTTTTTTATATTACAAATATTTTTTTAAATATATTAGTATGATTATATAATAATATTTGTTGATGTTTTTTTTTCTTAACCATTTGAAAATGTATACGTATCTTACACACGCAAATGCTAAAATATATGGTTTCATCTATGAAATAAAGAGTTCAGATACCTAAGTAATAGATTACATGGTCGATGGTAACAAAATAATTAAACTTAATGCACCATATAAAAAATATTTAGTTTTATATTATAAAAATAAAAATCAATTATAAACAAATAAATAATTGAATTTAATTGGTTTGATTTAATTTGAATAACTACATTTTTTTTAGATTTATGAACCATTAACCATCTAAATACTTCAATTTAATTTTTAGTTTTTCAGTTTAGTTTATTTGCTCACTCTAAAAAAATAAAAATCATTTGTTATTTTTCAGTGTCCCTTTCTATGCTTTACATTAAAAAATGAAATGCTAAGTCTAAACTTTAAATTTTAAATCTTAAACCATAAATTTTAGATCTTAAAAAATACACCTTACCCCTAATCATAAACTATAAACTTAAATCTTAAATCATAATCTTAAACTCTAACCTTAAATTTTAACTATAAACTTTAAACCTAATAATTTTCAATATGAGAACATAGTAAAGGGCATATAATTTCTATTCATTAAAACCCCACCTTTGTAAATTTCGGCTAGGCTGGATTCGCCCAAAATTCTTATTTAATACGGAAATTGTTTTTTATTTAACTTTAATTAAATATATTTTAAATGTTTAAATAATGAAATGGGCTTTATGGTTAGTTTAAGCCCGACCAACTTTGGTCTGGGTATGAAAAAAAAATAGACCACGACTTAGCCCATAGATATCTCCACTCACATCTCTAAACTTTTATTGTGATCTTTTTTAATTTCAAACCCTCACCATATAACACTTAAATTATATTTTTAGGCCTTTACTGATTTCATGGCAGTTTGTATGTTTTTAATTTTTACAGTTTTTTTTTCTACATTTTTCGTAGATTTTATAATTTCACAATTTTACTTTTTTCTAGTGACACGTATACATATCTTCATGACAGTTTTTTTTAGATGATCGGTGGTCTTATCAATATTTGATGACTTTTCATCGTTGTTTTGCCGATGTGTCCGATGCTTGCAGCGAAGAGTATTGAAAATTTCATGAAGCATTCTGGTCGAAGTTTTACAGTCATTTGATTTTGTTTGAAGATTTTGCACAATCTTCTATGGAGTGAAGGATTTTGTTTTAATTTTTCATACTTTTTTATGTATTTTATATACGTTGTGCTTTTGTTGCTTTGAGTATGACTAATTTGTAATCCTCCCTCTTGTAATGAAATTCAACGACTGTTGTTGTTTTAAAAAATATATATTTTTAGGGTAAAATACACTAAAGGTCACTTAGTTATAACTTTCGCAACAAACAACTCTCTCTTCTTCAAAAAGTAACTATCTAATCACTCAATTATATTGAAAACAAATATGACAACTAAAATTTTGTGACAAATAGGTCATTTTGTCATTAAAATTGAAAAAGCGACATGATGTAATAACAATTTTAGTCCTCAAAACTTAAATGTTCTATTAATTTGGTCTTAATTTAAAATAATTTAATAAATTTAGGGAAAATATCTCATGCACTAACAGTAGAAACGAAAAGTTTCTACAAGCGTTTTAGTTTTAGGATTTAGGAACTCAATTTAAGGTCAAGTGTTAGAATTTATGATTTAAAAGTTAGGGTTTAGTTTTTATGATAACATAGTTAGGGATTTAAATTTTATCTTATGAACCCTTAAATTAACTATGAACCCTAAACTCTAACTACATCTCCTAAATTCAAAACACATCAATTAAAACCCCTAAACATTAAATCCATGATGCTTGTGAAAACAAACGTTTGTGCACTGAATAATAACCCTACATATTTTTTAACCCAAATTTTTTCTTGGCCCCAGCTTTTAACAACAATAATACTAAACCGGACCTTAACCACGTTGGAAAGTGGTCCATTTCACCCATCTGTTTTACAATCTTGTTGTCAGAAATTCCTCCATATGAACCACAAAAAACTGAATCCAACACCCACTAAATTCTGGTCTGCAGAAAATATTACAGAACCTAGCACATGGGGAGTTTGTTTGCCTTACAAGTTTCGCATTGTCATAAAAAGATTCAAGTTCAAGCCAATGATTCATAAGCAATGAATTCAGCTACTAAGTTGGCAAATCCTGCAGAAGAGGGCAAGTTTTTGTCATGTTAGTGCCAAATAGCCAATACCCAAGTCATGTAAAATGAAGTTTGTTGTTAAGGTTCATGACAGTGCAATGGGTCCTGGATTTAACCTAAAATGGGGACATGATCATTGTGTGAACTCCATGATAGGCATAGCCTATGATGACCCTCTAACAGGGTCGGTCCTGAGCTTTTGGAGGCCCGAGGCGAACTTAAAAAATAGGCCTTAAATTGAGAATTTAAATTGTAATCATAATTACAGTCGTATTTTCGGTTGTGTTGTGTTTATCATGATTGTGGATATAATAGATGTTATTTTGTTTATTGCGAGTATCGCGGTTATGAATTTTTTTTTAGTAACATATGCTATTGTGGACATAATAGTTCTATATATCGCGATTTTAGATGATGCCACTACCGTCATATAACGATTGTTGTTGTGGTTGCATGTCACTATTTAAATCTTCGTCCCTAATAGCAAGTAATAAAAGAAATTAAATTTTAAGAGTTGGTCCATCGTAACAAGTATTGAAAAAATTAGTCCCCTAATAACAAGTATTGAAAAAATTAAATTTTAAAACTATTAAAAAACTTTGATACACATGCCGTGTAAACTTTAGTTTACATGTGCTCTTTAGTTTTAGGGGTTAGAGTTTTAGTTTAGGGTTTAAAGTGTAAGGGTTTTATGTTGTAGGGTTTAGAATTTAAGATTAGTCATGAGAATTTAGGGTATAGGGTTTAAGGTTTAAGGTTTAGCTTTTAGGTTTAGTTTTTAGGGTTAGAATTTAGGATTTGAGTTTTATAATGTAAATATGCAGGCTTGTGTAAAATTAGTTTTACCAGCATGTATATCAAAATTTTACCTTAAAATTATGCTCATAATAACAAATATTGGAAAAAACTAGAGTCCTAGTAACTAGTAACAAGTACTAGAAAAAAATTTGAATATTAAGAGTAGATCCCTAATAATATATATCGGAAAAAACTCAACCCCTAATAACAAGTATTAAAAAATAGGCCCTTAATAACAAGTATTAGAAAAAATTCTATATTAAGAGTAAACTCCTACTAATAAATATTGAAAAATACTCGACATCTAATAACAAATATAAAAAATAGGCCCCTAATAACAAGTATTAGAAAAAAATAAATATTAAGAGTAGATCTTTAATAATAAATGTTAGAAAAATTTTAAGCCCTATTAACAAATATTAGAAAAATAGGCCCTAATAACAAATATTAAAACAAACTAAATTTTTAAATATAATTCAAAAATATATAATATTTAATTTTCTTGAACAATGGGCCCTGGGCAAGCACCCTTGCTGCCCCTGCCCAGGGCCGGCCCTGCCCTCTAAGGACTTTGTAAAGCACTCAAGAGAAAGGACACGAGTTCTCAACAAGTGTTGGGTGCACTGATAAGACACATTGACAAGAAGAGGACATAAATTTAAACTTTGAAGACGACATTGCTGAGAGGAGCAGTCTCACACTCTAAACATGGATCGTAATTAAGACGGACGTGACTATAAAAAAACGAATATTTTCAATTATCCAAATCGTAATATGTATTACCATATCTATCTTTACTTTTTTATGCTTATTAATAAATTTGACAATGCTGCTGTAAAGGAACCCTAATCAATCACATGCATCATCATGTATGCATGTGGGGGCTGTGGTAGTGAAATGATTACTCTTAGATATATACATACATATATAGACCTTTAGTTAAATAAATTAAATAAAATAAAAAAATGGTAACTCTTTCTTCACTTATAGTCATTCGTCAGTGCAGAAGGATCGCTACACAGAATGCAAATTCTTTGGGCAGAGAGGCCCTGACCCTAAGATGAGTAAAATTTGATTAAAAAAACTTGTTTTTTTAGATTAGATACGAAAATATTTGAATTAAATTATAAATTTTTAAGTTCGAGTTAAGTCGGATGATAATTTTCTACCCTTTTTCGGTGCTCTTAATTATGCCCCACGCTTAAAATTAGGTTTAGAGTTCTAGGTGAGGGTTTATGGTTAGGGTTTTGGGAATTTAGGGTATGGTGTATTTTTTAGGGTATAGAGTTTATGGTTTATGATTTAAAATTTACGGTTATGGCTTAAAGTTTAAATTTATAGTATTTTTAGTGTTGGGCATAAGTAAGGGCGCCAAAAAGGGTAGAAGATTTTTATCCAGTTAAGTCTCTCAACTCTACCTCATATATGTATATCACATATAAAAAATATATATGTACATCATATATGGTTATAAAAAATGGTTTAAATTGAGATTAATTAGTAAAATAACAAGATAAATGCTTACGTTTAAATTTGAACTTAAACTCAAACAACTAATTTGACTCGAATTAAAAAAAAATTTCAAATAAAATTTTAGTTATAAAATAATACTCGTGAACTCGACTAACTTAAAATTTTTATAATCTCCTCTACTTATCTAAGGGTCAGTCTTACCTATGACACCAAAGTTGTAAGATAAAAGGCAAAAGCTGATAAACAACGAAAGAAAGAAGATACGAAAAAGATGATGAAAAACAGAAGCACTGGTCATCTCAGCAACCAGATTAGCTGGTACGAAAATCCATTCTATTTTTCTAATCATCATCAACAGCAACAGTGCCGGAGCACCGCCGCCAAGCATCTTCATCGTGAAGTGAAACCGGCGGCGATGGAGTCCGATTCCGGCATTGCTCGAGCACAGATCATGGTCTTGAAAGCCGAGGTGGAGCACGAACGTAAAGCACGTAAAAAGATGGAGTCTCTGAACAAGAAACTGGCTAAAGAAGTAGCCGAGGAACGAAGGGGAAAAGAAGCATTGGAGAGAGTTTGCGAAAAGCTTGCGGCCGAAATCGGTTCGAAGAAATCGGAGATTGATCGGATGAAAAGGGAGTTCGAGGAGGAGAAAAAGATGCTGAAGATGGCGGAAGTCTTGAGGGAAGAGCGAGTTCAGATGAAGTTGGCCGACGCCAAGATTTTGTTTGAAGAGAAGGTGAAAGAATTGGAGGAAATTAAACGCAGACAACGCGACAAAGAAGATGACTCGAAAGTGTCGAACTCGACGAGATTTGTGTTGAGTGAAAAGTCGTCGAACGGCGTCGCTGCCGTGTCGTCGTCGACGGCGGTTCAGCGGAAAGCTTCTGCAGAAGCTGAGAATCCTCATATAAAGCGAGGGATCAAAGGGTTCGTCGAGTTTCCAAGAGTGGTTAGAGCTATTGGATCAAAGAGTAGGCGTTGGGGTTCAAAGCCGGAGTGTCAAAAAGCTCAGTTAAGGATTCTACCCCAATCTAAATGATTGTAGGTCTTCGCATAATATTAAATTGTGGTCGCGGTTGCGAATGCGGTTGTAACGTTGCGATTGCGGACCTTGCGGCCGTTACGCAGTAATTTTTTTTTTTTAAATTATGATTTTTAATGCGGTTGCAGGTCGCGGTGTCGCGGAGACCTCTAAAATTGTTACGATACGGCCGTTACGTCGCGTCGCGGCCACATTTTAATACTATAGGTCTTCGTTTTATGCTGTTGTGGGCAAGCGTCCGTTGAGGCTGAACGGTCGTTGTTAAAAGCTAAAAAATTTAACCGTGGACGAACGGTGGTTAGAGACGATAAATTGCTGGATAAACATATGTTGGAGACTAAATCTCATTATGTTTATGAGAAAATTTGAGACAAACGCTTGTTTAAGTTACGGAATGCAACAAAAAAATGGAACCTAAATTTAATTTTTGAGTTGTAGAAAGTTAGTTTTCTCTTCTTCTTTTTTTCTTGTTGAATTTTTTTTGGTTAATAGATCACTTCTACCTCATATCCAAAATGCCTTGTTCTTGATAAGTTGTAAGAAAAGAGTACATACATATTCTATGTGTTTGTAGTTTATGGTGTCAGATTGATTGTACATAAGTTGATGTTATGAACAATTCTTGACATACTTTTTTCCGTACCTCTTTATAAAATTCACTAATAATTTTGTATCATGTGTATTAATGAATTAATACACGTGATACAAAATCATTGGTGTACATAGAAAACGAGCATATAAATTCTATTCCTGATAAACCAAACCCATGGGGATTATTTCGCGGCGTGGACCGTTGAATGTGCTCGGAATGGTCGGTGAAAGCGGAAATTCGTTGCAGCTGTCGCTTTAAGACACACCGGACAAAGTATGGGTGAAGAGTGAAGAGCATAGCCTCAATTCGGAAGCTGGTTCAAAACCCAGTTCAATTAACCTCTTCGAATCACAATCGATCAAATTCGGACAAGACAATGAGAAATGGTCAACAGCAGAGACAGAGGGGGATGTCCAAATGGATGGAATTTGGGGACAAATGCAATGTTTCTTCAAAACCAGAACCGACCACTGTCTTCTCCGTGAAAATACTGACCCCATCCCTGTATTTATCAATAAAGTAAACAAGTTCCTCCACTTGCAAAAGTGAGCAATCAAGTTTTGTATTTTTTGAGTAGAAATAAATTGATTAAATTGTTAGCATTGGTTGCACAGCAGATATCATTCAATTTGATAATTCTAAACTTAGAAAAGGAAAATTGATATTTCTTAAGAGACACGGGTTTAAAATATTTTATTTACATGGCGTATGTGCATGGATAAAATTCGTCTGTCCTTTTTCGGTGCCCCTACATATGCCACAACACTAAAAAACATTATAAAAATAAATTCTAAGCCCTAACCCTAAATTCTAATTCCTAAACCTTACACCCTACCCTAAATTCCCTAAACCCTAACCACAACCCTTAACCTAAAACCATAAACCCTAAAGTTAATTTTGAGCATGGGGGCATATGTAGGGGCACCGAAAAGGGGTAGAGGATTTCCATCCGTATGTGCATTGCCAAAGGGTTAAAAATATGGGATAAAATTTTTCTGCCTCTTTTCGGTGCCCTTTTTTATGTCTAAACGCTAAAAATTAAATTTTAAATCCTAAACCCTACACCCTAAAAACATCTTGTCCCAAATTTCTTAAACCCTAATCACAAACCCTAAACAATTATGAATGAGAACATAAATAGGGGCATCGAAAAGGGATAGAACATTTCTATTCTTATAAACAGATAATACCTAATAATCACATTTATACTATTAAAGAAATTTAATATTTCACAGGACTAGAAGGTAATAAATTTCATATACATCAACTGATTGTTTATAATTGTTCTATTTTTCAATAGAGAGACATGTTTGCTCTCTTATTTATTTTTCGTATTTTACATATTTATTTAACGGTCCAAATTTGAAGATTATAATTGTCTCTTTCCACTTCACTCAATTAATTGGAAGATACTTTCAACATCTCTTCTCTTACCCTATTCATGTTGTGGTGGAATTGGTGCTTTTTATTTCATGGGCTTAGGGATGGAAAATATGAAGTCTTTAAGACTACCCCAAATGGCTGAAGCGTTGGGCCTTGTCATTGGAAGCTGTCCAAAGCATAATCAAATCTACGCGTATCTCATAGTTTAGGGTTTAAAGTTTGAAGTTATAATTTAAAGTTTAAAATTTTAAGTATTATAATTTAAAATTTCGAAGTTTAGAGTTAAAATTAGGATGTAGAGTTTAATTGACGTACTTACACTGACAATGCATTAAATATTAATTTATATTATTAACCCCTAACAATATATATAAAAGATGATAAAAAAAAAGTAGAACATAAAGAAAAAGCTTTTTGACTTATAATCACATCAGATTGGGGGAAATGATTCCTTTCTTTGCCCAACGAAGCTTCCCAAATCAAAACCCTACAATTCCTCCTTTTATAGACTTTCATAAAGCTATGGCACCTTACATTTCATTCTCCTCGATGTTACATTTTGCCTTCTAATCCGGCCCCATGCACACCTAACCAAATGCATATCTTCCATAACCATCACCTAAAACGTGCTTTCACTCTATTATTTTTTATTCGATTTGATTTCGATTCACATTTAGAAATCGAACCAAACCGTTATCACTCTCGTCTCCATTACAACTACATAGTATAAACTCTCGCGAAAACCCTCCCATTTGGTTCCTGAGAAGGTATGGACTGGGGGGCTGGAGGAGCGATCACCCCTTAGACATTTGAAATTTATATATGATTCAGAAATTTTTATATATTTTTATTGAAAATCAATTTTCGCCCTCAAATTTTAAAAGTTCCACCTAAAATTTTATAAATCTATCTCCCTAACATAAAATCTTGCGTCTGTATCTGTTCATGAGTGAGGCTAGCTGAATTTGCATAGTTTTTGCATGGAGTTTTTGAATTACTTAGGCCTACAACAAAAGCTGTGATTCTTGAATATTCAATTATTCAATATTAATTATGGGGTAAAAATCTCCTGCCCCTAACCATGCCTCTTTTTTTTTCCCTGCCTAAAAATACTTAAAAATTAAATTTTGTCACATAACCTTAATTTTCATATCCTAAACCCCAAACCCTAAAGCCTAAAAAATACACACTACCCCTAATTCCCTACACCCTAACCTCAAACCCTAAACCCACTATTTTAAAGTGGGGCATACTTTGGGGCATATGATTTCCATCCTTAATTATGTTGGCCGACTAATGTTAAAAAGAATATCGGATGAAAGATTAAACCAATCATATTTTCTGTTTTCGATTCAATCATTCCAAGTGATCATTTAATAACCTTTTGATTTTAATGTTTAAGCATCAATTCAATGCAAAATAAATGCTAAAACGATTTAAAAGTAAAGTTCAAATCTAATTACAATATAATATATAATTCTATTGTGGTCAGTGAATCAAACGATAATATGACATATTAAGATCAGTTATACTTATTACAAAAACTTACAATAAGAAATAATGTCAATGGTATACCGACAATTATTTTATATTCTCCGTATCTCCAAATCCGATTTTAAACTATAAAACTCTATAGCATTATATTGATTTTGTCTCGAAATCATTTACGTAACATTTCGACCTTATTTATGCAACACACATTTGCATTTATGTATTGAATTTACCAGTATGACATCATAAACTTCAATTATACCGAAAAATGGTCCAATGGCGACGCCGAAGACGATGACTTCGTCAAGCTCCATAGCTCATTCTCGTAGCCATAAACCTGGGAGTTTTGATTTGATCTTTGCCAACTTATGTCCGATAATTGAACACCATCATGGTCACTAAAACATGATGTTTGCTTGCTTGTTCCTGCTTGACCATTTAATTGCGTTGCCACAAATCGGTCCAGGCTGACCCAATCGTTAATGCCAACAACATTTTCTGATCCATTTTGTTGATGATGGTCACAAGCACCATCGTTGTTCCCTCGGTCGATCGAATTCGGTTCGGTTCCGGCGATCAGCATATCGAAGAGTGGACTATTAATAGGAATTGAAGGGATAGTTGGGCTTTCCAGTCCGGGCATATGTGTAAACATCACATGCATGTTTGCACCAAGACAGTTCGGATCATTCTCCATCTTGCAAGTCTTTCCCATATGTTGTAGGATTCGATCTACGGCCTCGTCGTCGTTGCCGGAGTAAACCATCGGCGGGGGAGAAGACGAGCTTTTCGAGCTCTCTAGGGTTTTCGGATGACTCTTCTTTCTAAACACACGGCAAACCACCCAACCATCTTCACACATAGAATCACCAATGGAATTGGACACATTAAAGTCATGACTAATGTTGTCATCAAGCCTATATTCATGCATGATCCAATCCGATTTTTCGCCATGAGGAGCTCTTCCTTTATAGAACACCAACGTCTTCCTCAACCCGATTCTTCGAAACCCGCAATAGATAAACTTATCACGGCCGGTCGCTTTCCAGAATCCGGCAGCCGTCGCACGATTCGTTCGAGTCCCCGTCGGGTATTTCTTGTCCTTGTGACTAAAGAAGTACCAATCATTCTGTGGGGTTGAACCAATTTTACACTTCTCTACACCAAAAAAACCAAGAAAATATCATCAAAATCACACGAACACGCACACACACGCGCACACACGATATATATTAGTACCTTGTATGTCCCAAGGCTCAAGCTTGTTAAGATCAACCTCTGGTATAACATCAAGATCTATCTTTTGGCAAGCAACTTTCTTTCTGAGGTAATAGTGAAGGAGTTCTTCTTCTGTTGGATGAAATCTAAAACCTGGAGGGACCTGAGATTGGCCATTAATGGAAAGATTCATATTTTCTGATTGTATTTGGCTGATATTTTCAAATAAGGGAATGAAAAGGTAGCTTTTTTTGCAGCTTTTTTGATATATAATGGGTTTTAAACATGGAATTGATGATCATTAGCCATGTGAGAGACAAAGAGAAAAGGCCAAAAGGGAGATGTGGGTTAAGAGTGTAATGCAGTCATGATATTTTATATTGGTGGTAGGGCTCCAAAGGTCCCCAAATATGGGTGGAAAACGTTTGGGGTGTCATTCGCCATGGCTCTACTTAGCAATTTGCATGGGGTCTATTGCCCTTTAGGAGAGCCCCACTCTGTTATTTTTACAACTATTTGATATCAAGTTATTGATAGATTAATCTGGATTCGAATATTCTAAAGATTTATTATGGAACGCTTCTTTTTATATTTACAATGCTAGAATTCTAAATTTTAGACTTTGTTTAGTGATCTAGCATTACATACCATTAGACTAACTAGTAGTTGGTACTTGGTAGAGCATGGATAGTTCTGAACATGTGCAATAACGACCGCACTGGGAGACCAAAACAAGAGGACCCAAAATAAGTTTTCTAATATATATAACATCATTATCTCATACACCCAACCTAAAAATAAGACGCTCGTGTAAACTTTTTGTTTCCCTCGCTGTATGGAATAATTATTTATATATATATTCTAGAAAAAAATATTAATAGTGACTTTTTAGAAAAAGTTAATATTAAAAGCGTTGTTGATGATTTCAATTCAAAGTATGCAAGAAGAACAACATTTTAATAAATTCCACAATAGCTCTATCATATTATAATGAAACTAACATTTTTTTTGTAATCAAACATTTGTTAGCTTTTTAGATATTTGTAAGTTATTTTTATATTGCTCAAAAGAGTAATCTAGTATTATTTTGTATTAGAATTCAACGAGTGTCCCAGTGAAAAAGCGAATGATGTCATCCTAAGAGACACGGGTTCAATTTACTATGTTTACATGGTATATGCGCATTGTCAAAGAGTTATGAATATCTATGAACATATTATACATCTATCATATTATAAATTGAGGACCACATTATAATAAATTACACAAAACCCTTTAAATCTTTAAACCATAGAGCCAAACACTTTTTATACTATATTAAAGGACTCTACACCCTAACACTTTTAAGTGATAAATAAGGTTATTTTTATCTTTTCATATTTTTATTAAATAAAATAAATAAAAGTACTATCGTTTAACATTCAAATACGGTTACACAAAAAATAAATATGTATACAAATTCTTTATCACTTTACACATAATTATTTGTTGAATAATTATAAAAATCATATTTTTACATAAAATGTTCTTGTTCACCAACATCATGAATGTGATAAGATTGTTACTATATATATAACGATTTTTTTACTTTATCAAATCATATTTTGTATTTTTTGTTCTCCTTCCTATTTTTAGGGTTTTGTTCTGATTATTTCAGACCAGCTCGTGTCATATATTTAATTTTTGTGGTTGAGTTTTTCAATAATTTTTTTACATACACAATACCTCAAACTCAAAACATGTTTAAATAATACTAAGTTGTTTACCACTTATACCAACTGTCGGTAGTATTTGTTACAATACAATCAAGGGGAGAAGAGAGAGGGCCACACCCACACACTCTTTTAAATTTACATGTTTTCCATTTGTGTGCTTTTTTATTCTTTGCTTTCCCTTGATTTTACATGGCAACCGCTTTGCCTTTCATTTCATTGTTGAAATTTGTGAAACACATCGCCATCTCAAAAGATTATAGCATTTCTCTAGATTGACACCAATAAAAAGGAAATAAGAGGGGGCTCTTAGTCACCCAAAATGGTAAATTCCTATTTTTAGTCCTTTAGAAATTGTTAAATTATCTTTTTAAACTAATACAATAATAAAATTATATTTCGACTTAAAAATTTATTTCAATTTTGGCCCTTAATTTTTTTTCCTGAACTTTGTCCCTGCTTAATTTATGATGTCAATAATAGTAATAACTTTACCACTTCGATTCTTAAATTTATATAAATTTCTAGAAAATAGGCCATAGGGTCAACAAGCTAGCCAAGATCTTGGTCATTGTTTCTTGCTACGAACGTAAAGCTACGATACACAAGGGGAAATCAAACCCCATGATTCAGGTGCGCCATGCATTGATTTGCTGCTTACAGCATATATGAATAGAATTATTTGTGATTTGAATGTTAATTCGATTGATATTGTTGTTGTAATATATTAGATTGGATATCTGATTGAATAGTTATTTGTGCTTCTATTATTTTTTGAAGTATTTTAACCATCAACGTTTCATTTTGGGTCAAAATGACCACTCCGTTAATGAAAACGGTTAGTTAGCTAACATTAAATGTCTTGAAATGATGTAGCAAACCTGCATGACATTGCACGCTAACATAGCAGTGTCAAATAAACAAATGTGCTGATTTTACAGAATGACACATCAGTCAAAAATCAATTTAAGAAAATTGTATAAAATATAAAGTTAATTTTTCTGATGATGTGTCATTCTGTCAAGTCATTTCAAGTTGTTTATCGTTAGTTGACTGACAATTTTTATCTACAGAACATCCATTTTGACTCAAAATAAAACATTAAAGGTTAAAATAATTTTTTTAAAAATAGATACCAAAATAACTATTCACTTAATTAAAATCATAATATATGCCTTATTTATTAAGGATTATAATCAAATTACAAATAATATAGAATTTAATGGTAATGGAATCCTTGTGTTATTGTTGATGAAATTTAGGGTTGGGTGTTAGTTTCCGAGACTTAATCATGATTGTTAGTACTCTTAAATTCGGGGGCTAATCATGTTTTTTTTGGGCAGCAATTTGATGGAACAACCACTTTACTACTAACCTACTCCACTAGACATTTCATCTCTCTTCATGCTTTGGGCAGCAATTGAATATTAAACATTATATTATAAGCTTAATACTAACAACATTCCATTTATATGAAAATTATTTTCTTTTTCTTTTTTCCTACCTATGTTGACAAATTGTTCCTGGTCGTTGTGGTTGTAAATGACGTCCATTATGACGGCTGCTGCAGTAATTTGTTTTGTCTATTTCATATTAATTGCAATTTTTTTATTTAACTTTGCTTTTTTATATAATTAAAATTCGTACTAGAAACATACAACAAATATTTGTTGCTAGTAGAATCAATGAGTAGCTGCAGTATAAAAGATGATGATATTCATCTTAAGAGACTTAAATTCGAACATTTGTGTATTCAAAATTTATGTGTTGTCAAAGAATTAAAAAAATAATCGAGTATATAATTAATAAGTATGAATATGTCAAATATTAACACCTTTTATTATTTATTAATATAAATTATATTATGTTGAATTTCAAATAAAGTAAATTTATTTGATATAGTAGTAGAACTATTTAATTAGTAGTGATTAAATAATTTTTTAATCGGATCTTGGTAAAAGAAAGGGAGTTGAAATGAAACAAAAGGATTTGCATGCAATATAACAGTTTAATTTAAGGTTTAGAAAAATACGAAATTTAAAATGCTATAGTTTTTAGGTTTAAAAAATATTTTATTTTTTATAATACTTTAGGTTTGTGGTTTTTTACGAGTTTCGAAACGTGGTTTATAGTTTTATGACAAGTTTTCAAACTTATCGTGAAAATAGTGAACCTACAATATTTCGGTTCTGTGTAACATTTTATGTTTTATATTTTTTAACATTTTAATTTTATTTTTTTAGTCTTAAATTAAGCAATTGTAGCCCTAAACTAACCCCGAAACAAAATCCTTGTTAAATTATTTATTTAGGCATGGGCAAATTCGACCTGCAACGCCCTCCATAAGTGATGAGACCTTCAATCTGATATCTCCTTGTCTTAAAAGCCGTCAGACAATTGTAACAAATTATGTTGAACATCCTGTCTTGTCTGTTTTGAAGCAAATTAACTTAAAAATATATATATTATTCACGACATGGTGACGAAATGTGGGTTCCAATGACGTTGGAGGTTTTTATTGTGTCCCCATCATCATGATTTTTTTTTCAAAATAAAATTTGAACTTTGTCGATAAAAACAAGCGTATGAGGAGACAAATTATCGTTTAATTAGCCATTTAAACTTAAAAAAATTTGTGTGCGTGGTTGAAAAGATTATACGAAAATCATGTTTTTTTTAGGAAAAACAAGCGCTAGAGAATACAGATTATCATTTAATATTAAATATTTAACTTTGTAATTGTCAATATAATTTCAAAGCAGTTATTTTTTAATTTAAATATAAAAATGGAAAAAATAGTAAAAAAATAGATAAATAATAGTAATAGGTTTATAATTGTCTTTGTATTCAAATAGAGGGAGTTAGTGTATTGTACATTAAACCTTAAGGGGGTAAGTGACTATTTTTCAAAGTATAGGGGTTAAGTAGAATTTCATCAAACCTCAGGGGATTTTGTGCACTGTCCCCTTATATTTATACTATATTTTTGTGGCTCATATCACAAATAAGTACCTAAAGTATACTAACTTTTTTATTTAGGTTCTTAAAAATTGACATGTGATATTGATCAAAAAATATATTAGGTACCTGTTTTTGACATATATATATATATATATATATATATATATACTCAAGGTACCAATTTTGACCAAAAATACTTTATGTACCAATTTTGACAAAAAATATACTTTATGTACTTATTTTGGCAAAAAAACATTAAGTACCTAAATGAAAAAATCGGTATACTTTAACTACATATTAGTTATATAAGCCTATTTTTGTCTACATCTTACTTTGTGCAATTTAGCATTCTAAATAAAAAAGAAAATTTAGGTGTATTGTGTCTCATTTTCATGGAATGTGTTATACAATTTACTATAATAATTCACAACAAATAAAAATTATCGTGTTATATATATATATATATTTGAGATTAAATTGGAACGTTCAAAAGTTTGGAGATTAATTTAAAATGAGGATTGTAGTTTAGGGATGAAGTTACAATACTAATTTAAAATGAAAGACATAGTTTGTGGATGAAATTAAAATATTAAAAAATTTAAAAACTAATTTTAAATCAGGGCTATAGTTTTAGAACATGTGCTACAGTTAACTCTTTTTCTAAATACCAAATTATTAATAATAAAATATTTATTACTAAAATCTTAACTTTGCAAATTGCAACCTTTCTTTCTTTCCCCCTGCAATTTTATGTTTAGCGATTTTTTCCAAGTCAGTCCTAAAAAAAATCAAATTAAATTGACATAAAATTAGTTCATTGAACAAACTAAAAACTTTCTTTGAAATAAAAAATTCGTTGCATAGTGTTTGTAAAAATTACAGACCCCGTCTAATTTTCCCCTTATAAAACCTACCTTATTTTTTTTTCTCTAATAATTTGCGCCGCCCGTAAATTTCTTCAATTTTTTACGTTAATCGGCGATCGGCAATCACTTAACTTTTAGTTGTCGATCGCCGGTGTTTATTATTTTTTTCGTTTTTCTCTCCTTTGTTTTATTTTTAATAAGTATCTCTGCTTTTATGGCACGTGTTTTCTTTGTCCTTGTGACATGCGTTTTCTTCTGACCTTATGACATGTTTTCTTTGTTTTGTGGTTTTGTTTCATCTGTCTTTGTGGCATGTTCAGCATACCTTAGCGGTCGATCGTTGCTCACATAAAGTTTTTAATCGTCGCTAGTTTCTGATTATGATTTTGTCGGTGGTCACTCAAAGTTAGATCCACACTCGGTTGATGGTTGTTTGCCGATGTAATCAGTCCTGGGTAGAGGAACATTTTGCATGACAGTTTGGATTGCTCACCACTCCTTTTTCATTTATTATGCGTCCCGATTGGATGGAGAAAGAGATTCAGGAAGCTTCTGAATTTTGATGGTATGCTTATCTCCATAGAAAATTTTCACTTTTCTTTATTTTTGGGTTGTAAGAAATTTAGTTAGATTAGTCTCATTATTTTCTTTCCTAGATGCGTTGTAATTGTTAATTTTTTATAATTATAATAAAAATTTAGTGGCCATATTCAAAAAAAAAAAATTCGTTGCATAAGTTGTGAAGAATAGGGGGGGTGGGGTTTCCTTTGAAGTATTTCAGGTAACACTTAGATTTACAAGTGTTATCTGAATTTCATGTATGTTTTTTAGGATGTGAAGTTTTATGCGGGGATTTTTAAGATTTATCGTGAATTCTGGGAAACTTGAAAGAATTTTTCGAGACTTGATTTGTGAATGAGTTCCACTAATTGACAAAGATGTCAAGATACTTATGTTGTCTCATTTTATATGGGTTCGAAACCTAACATTTACCTTGAGAATATAAAAATCTCTACTTCATCAAAAAAAAATTAACTTAAGAAAATGTTTGGATTTTATGAGAATGTTAAATTCTCCAGGCATCAAAGTGATAACAAGATACAACTCTAAGGGTCAAAATACTATTTAACCATTAATATAATGTTAAAATTACATTTCGACCCTCCAAAACTTTTAACTTTGCCCCCCTAGAATATAATTCTTTTTAACATTACAAGTGTCCTTAATCAACACTCTCGTGTCATATTTATTTATGAGAATATCAATTTCAAACGCTCATGAGTTAGGATCCTCTTACGCACAATGTAAAATTATGAGTTTTACACATTTTTTATCATTAGATGTGTGAAATGTATAGCTGAGATTAGCTTCTTACTTTTTTTTCCAAGTGATAATCTTCCCATATTATACTGTTAATCACAGCCATTCATTTCACCAATTAAACGATTCAAAAAATGTGTAAAACTTCAAAAAATTTACATTATGTAACCGGAATATATCCTATAATATGATATCCGCGGATTAGAGGCGACATAATTCATTTATTCAGTGTAATTGGACATGAAATTTGGCCTGAGATGAGTTGTCAACTCATTAAAAAAGAAAAGATTTTGGAGCCCAATTTCTATTCAAACATTTATATCATATCATACTATAGATTTTTAGATTTTACAAAACATGTTTATTTTAAGCATAAATTTTAAAATTTTAAACTCTAAGATTCAAACATTAAAACATAAACTCTAAATAAAATTTATAAACTCTAAATTTAATAAGTATATATAAACTAAAATATTTACTGCAATTTGTGTATCAAAATATTTTTTTTATATAAACCGTAATAATGTAAATCAAACTCATAAGCCCCACCTTGCATTTGGTGACAAGTAAGATATCATCAAATGAATAAATAATTCACACAAAATTGCACTTTATGATAATCTAGATTGAAAATAATTGTTGTTTCAAGCAATTATTGGCCTACATCATTCAATTCTCTTCTGCGTTTTGCTTACTTTCAAAGAAAAGCTTAACACCATATAATATATTATATGATCAATGGGATTCGTCGGTCCAAGTTAAAGATGGCAAAACGATTAACCTTTGGAACTGCTTTTTTTTTAGGGGTGATAACGAGTTCGAGTCGAGTTTATTCAAATCGAACTTTAATTGAATCGTACTCAAATAACTTATGAGCCGATCATGCTCATTATCACCCATATTCTTAATATTTGTGCTTACAAGTCTTGAAAGGCTAACTAGCCATTATTCTATGTGTTTGTGATGAAAATGAACGCTAAGGAATCAAAAGAAGGAAAAACTGCAGGGTAAGAATTTTTTGCTTCAATACTTTTGTTTTGAATATGCTGGTGTGATATAAGGGTAACATCTGTTTATTTTTTTAATATGACACATACAATGCATAACTGGTGCTCGAACTCGAGTTACTTAAATAAATTACATCATTATTTATCACTGGATCTGTTGAAGCGTGAAACTACTTCGTCTAAGCCTAAAGTCTTTCACAAAGTTTGAGAGGGTTTGTAAAAGTATAAGGGATGGGCTTGGGTTCCGACGATCAAGGCTTGAGCCATGTCCCACTCATTTTTAAGTTCTTAATACATCATCTTTATATATTTTATAATTCAAATCAATAGTGCAAATATTTTAAAAATATGTTAGGTTGTTAAATCCAATAAAATAAAATATTATATAAATTTATTATATATTAAATGTGTCCACAAATTTTATTAATAGTCACATCTTACAAAGGAAGTTATTCGAACCCGAATCTCTTAGAATAAATATTATTTATTTTTTGTTGGGACCACTCGTTAAATTCATGTGTCAACAAATTTTAGTTCCTTAATTCAAAAAATAGCATGCCCCAGGTATTTGTATACGATGTTTCGTGCCGATATCGGAGCCGAAAACACCATGATTCCACCGTTTGATGATATAACTTTGATAAGTCCATGACCATCATGTTCTTCTCCAAATCCCCCAGGCCCCAAGCGATGGTGATATAAATCCTAGACAAGCGTAAAGAGAAGACATGAGAGCACTACTATCAATGGTGAATTTTATGAAATTATAAATTAATATATACTAAAATCACATTTTTTATAATTAGTAAAATTACATTTTAACCCCTTCAAATGTTAAAATTATAATGTGATCTTTCTAAAAATTTGTGATATATATCGATAATAAATTCACATTTTAATTTCTACCAACATTTATAATTTAATTTCAGTCCCTTAAAAAAAGTTGTCCTTTAAAATTTTATTATTTGATCATTTTTATCTGAATTTTTCGATATAAAATATATGATTTTACTTTATAAAATACAAATTAGAAATGGACCAAGGATCTTATATAAAGATTTGGCATATGAATTAGAAATGGACCAAGGAAGCAGCACCAGTCCATTCCAATAGCTTTCTTTATTATTATTTTTTAAAGTTATTAAAATAAGTAACTATACCTATCTTGATTAAGTAGAGATATTACATTTTTGTATCGAAATTGAACCTATACAAGATGAACATCTTTAATCACTCGGCTAATTAGTGGATTTCAATATATTTCTTTATTACTTTGTCTTTATAAGAAAATTTTAGTCCCTCAAAGCTTTGGAACTAAAGTAAACTATATGAAAGAGACTTGATCACATAATATATGTGAAGAGGGTTCAGTTATAACATTATCGACTGATAAAATCGGAATTTTGTCGGTACGAAATTAATGGAAAATGGAAAAATCTTTGGAAAGGGAGTGAGGATTGTGGGAGACCTAAACTATCGAAACTTGTATAAAACGAACCATAAGTTCACAAGGATTCACATATTAAACCACTTTTTATTTTGTCTAAATGTTAAATTTTTAAATGATTCATAAGGATTCACATATTTTAAACTTTCTAGTGTAATTAATGGTAAAATATGTTATTTATTTTTTAATCCTTTAAGATCGTACACCCATCATACAGATAAACTGCTTAAACTTAAGTCTCTTTAAAATAATAATATTCTGTTTTTCACTAAAACTATTTAATAATCATTAGTTTTTATTTCAACCGATCGATCTAATTCAATTTTAACAACCATGGTTATGACTTTCGAAGAGTTTACATAATGAAGGTGATTGCACAATATAATAATACCAAGTCTACATACAACATTTTTTTATAAGAGAAAAGAGAGCACATGCGGATAAAAACATTAAAAATACAAATAAGACTTAGGTTCATCGATTGAATTTTGAAAAGTACGTTTTATAAAAATTACTTTTGAAAAGTATAGTAAAAAATATAGAATAAATGACACCAAATACCATTAAATTATTGATGTTGATTTGTTTTTACTCTTGAATTTTTAATTGGTTTAATTTTAACACTAAATTTTAATTTATTTATACAATTTCACCATTAAATTCTTAATGTGCAGGTGAAAAGGTGACTAATGTGTACGCCAAACTGTAACGACGTCGTTTTGATGAGACTATTTTGATGACTATATCGCTCAAAACAATATTGTTTTGCAAGAGGGAAAATATAGAATTTTATACATAATGAGATTTGAAGTTGTAAATGCCTAAGTCCTAACCACTAAACAACTTGAGATTGGAAAAAAATTTAACACAAATAATATATTTCTTTTGTCCCATTAATTATATTTTTTGTGTTTTTAAATTTTCTCATTGAAAAACTCAACCATAGACACATTATTTTACCCTTTTTAGTTTTCTAACAAAACAAACTTTAACTTTTTAAGGAAGTAATTGTCATTTTAATTATTTTACAACACATTTCTTACACAAACATTTTCTTCCTAAAACTACATAAAAAGTCAATAAGGTACAAGATTTGGGGAAAAAATCTCCTGCCCCCTAACCATGCCTCTTTCTATGCCCCTGCCTAAAAATACTAAAAAATTAAATGTTGTCCCATAACCCTAATTTTCATATCCTAAACCCCAAATCTAAAACCCTAAAAAAATACACCCTACCCCTAATTCCCTACACCATAACCTCCAACCTTAAACCACAAACTCTAAACCCTAAACACACTGTTTTAAAGTGGGGGCACAAATGGGGGGCATACTTTGGGGGCAGATGATTTCCATCCCAAGATTTGTGGGATGGAGGGAGTATATGTCAAACTATAATTAAGATTAATATAATTTTATTTTTGTGAAGTTTAGTCCCCAGTTTTTTTATTTAAATTTAAATTAACTCAGATTTGTTTCTAATTTTTATAATCTACTCCAATATTGTTAATATAATTTTATTTGTGTTCATTTTAGTCCTTAAATTTTTAATTTAATCTAAAATTAACCCCTACTTATTTCTAATTTTTATAATCTAATATGATTTTTTATATAATTTTATTTTTATTCATCTTAGTCCCTACCAAAATTATTGAAGAAACGGAACTTTAAAAAGTTAAAATGAAAATCGAACAATACTTTAGGGGCCAAATTATAAATTAAGCAGATTATTTATGGGGCAACAAATTGTGTACGAGAATTATTAGGAGGGGCTATAAAATGGCGAGGAGACAAGGACAAGTTCGTTGAAAAAAAATATATAAAAAAAGGTAATTTTAATTTAATTTGAATTCTCTCCCCAGTCTTCGCTTTTTTACCCGATCTGCTGCTTAGGGTTCCATCGAATATTCCCATTAACCTTGTAATTGTCTCTTCCGATTTCCCCTACATTCTCTCATCCACCGCAACAACCGATTTCCGGCTTCGTTTCCGATCCAAATCCGTTTGAATTTTGAAGAACGGGAGTTTCATCGATCATGACGATTCAGGATTCTGGATTCATGATGGAGGACGGGGTAAGTTGCTTGCCGTGCACGCCCGAAGAACAAAAAAGGATCGTCGCCGAGTTGAAAAACGAATCCGAGCGTAGTTTGAAGGAAGGCAACTTGTATTTCGTTATTTCCAGCAGGTCCGTTTTAAAATTAATTTCAAATCCTTTTTTTTTCTCTGCTGGCTGTTCTTTGGATAAATATGTTAGGAAAGTTTGTTTTATTTTGGAATCTGTAAATTCGTTGTCAATATTCAATTAGAATTCGACTTAAATGACCTAGTTTTGTTGCAGTTGGTTTCGAAGGTGGGAGAGGTATGTTGAGATAGAGGCTGATGGAAATTCTCGACATTCGAATATGGCTTCCTCGATGGTGGCAGAAATTCCCGGCCCTATTGATAACTCTGATATTGTTCAAAATGGAAGTGATTGCGATTGCAAGGAAGATGAGATACAGCTTCACAGAACGTTAATGGAAGGGCAGGATTATGTTTTGGTGCCTCAAAAAGTTTGGGAAAAGCTTCACGAATGGTAATGTTTTACCTCTGGCTGTTTTTACATTGATAAATAGAATGTATATGGTATATGTTTTGTCCACTTAGACAACTTGAAGATGTATTGTGGTTTAGTAATTAGTAGTTTATGTTAATAAAACAGATAAACTTACAAAAAACATGCAGAATTGCAGACACATTAAAGCAATTGACATAAGCAAATTGATTTTATGCCATGTGCCTGATGTACAGTAAGATAAGCAGGTAATTTTTGTTTCTGTTTTTGATTTGTGTTGTAATAATATTTTAGGTATAAAGGCGGGCCAGCATTGCCGAGAAAGATGATTTTGCAGGGTGTTTATCACAGAAGTTTTGATGTGGAGGTTTACCCACTTTGTCTTAACTTGATAGATTCCAGGGATGAAAGCCAGTCAGTTATATGGTTAAGTAGAAAGGTATAGCCTTTTATCTGCCCAACTTGAGGGATTGCCCATTTTTTGTGTTATCTTGTTCAGCAAAATGGAAAGTAACAGTTACAAAAAAAAAAAGAAAGAAGCTAACACAAGCTTCAAGTTGTATCCAATTTCTAAAGTGATTTGGAATATACTTTTGGTTTATAAGTTTTGCTTTCAAGTCTTTGAGGTTCATGAAATTTTTCGTTTCTGTTGTAGACCATGCCAGTTCTAACTTCCCTTTTCCAACACTTCTGTTCTTTTGGTTGGATTACTTGTTTTAGGCTTCGGTATCTGAGCTTTTCCAGAGGGCCTGTGCACTTAGGGGAGTAGGGCAGGATAAGGTGGGAATAACTGTTTCTTTTTTCCCTTTAAACATGTATACTTAAATATAATTTTTTTAGAAGAAAATTTGTATGCTTTTAGTCAACTTCGATTACATGTTTTGGTTCATTATATATTGCTAGGTTCGCATTTGGGATTACTTTAACAAGAGAAAGAACGCACAGTTGTTTGCTTCAAATAAAAGCCTAGAGGAATCAAACTTGCAGATGGATCAAGATGTGAGTACCTTCTCGTTTTCCCTTCACTATTTCCATTTCTATTTGGTTTTAATTTATCTGCATGTTTGATGAAACTTTACAGATTCTTTTGGAGCTAGTTGATGGACATCAGTCTTCAAGATTTGGGATGGACTCTACAGGAAATGAACTAGCTTTGGTTTCTGTGGAACCTTCAAGATCATCCTTTACAATTGCTGGAGAGCCAGCCTCGTCCAATGGTCACTCCTCTGGTTACAAATCAAATCTGTATCCAGGAAGTTCCTTGGGCTCAGGACTAACAGATATAGGTGATAGTTTTGATGCCTATAACTCTGCCAGGAAAGGAGAGGCGAGGGGTTTGACTGGGTTGCAAAACCTAGGAAATACTTGTTTTATGAATAGCGCTCTTCAATGTTTAGTGCACACACCACCTCTTGTTGAGTATTTCTTGAAAGATTACAGTGATGAAATCAATGCACAAAATCCTTTGGGAATGCATGTAAGTTGTGGTGCTATCAACCATTTTCTTTGTAGTTTACTGTGAATTATCCATTTGGACAATTTGACTCCTTTTCTTGAGCACTTCACTAAATCTCTAACCTAAGTTGTACCTGTGCAGGGGGAGCTGGCACTTGCTTTTGGTGAGTTATTACGGAAATTATGGTCCTCGGGGCAAACAGCAACTGCTCCACGAGTATTTAAGGGAAAACTTGCCCGGTTTGCACCACAATTTAGTGGTTATAACCAGCATGATTCTCAAGTAAGTTCTGTTTTCTTTTTTAATATATGAACTTCAGCAACATCAGCAATTGGTAACTAGTATAAAATATAAATCAGTGACCATTTTGTTATTAGCTTATGTTCACTGCGACAATATTTATTTCGAAAGGAAGTGATGAATGTTAAATTTTTTTAAGTGCTACAAATTGGATGCTTAGTTGACTTACAATTGCAATTTTGTTGCTTTTACTTTCCCCTAGGATGGCTTGTCAGTCAATGATTGTATTATTGTTTAGCAAAATGCTGTATGTTGTCAAGTTTCTGGTGGTGGTACAGCATGCAGGACGAGATATTTTAGCCTTCACAACTTTTATAGTAGTGTAGTGCATGTTTAAAGCATCCTAAGCTTTAGTTTGACATGATTTTTATTCTAAAGGCTTGGTAGACCTTTTATATTATACTTTAAAAGCAACTTTAGGAATGGTGTCAACTGTTGTTTAAATGGTATAATAGTTATCACTTTTAAGGGGTACAACTACTATTTTGATGAGATTTATGGTTTTTTCTAAATGATGGAGTATCTTTTCTTTAGGAACTTTTGGCTTTCTTACTGGATGGGCTACATGAAGATTTGAATCGTGTGAAACAGAAACCTTATATTGAAATGAAGGATGCAGACGGTCGTCCTGATGAGGAAGTTGCAGCTGAGTCTTGGAAAAATCACAAGGCCCGAAATGACTCAATTATTGTGGATGTTTGTCAGGTGAGAAATTTTCTTATTGATCTGATTGTTTTGATTTAGAGCTGCATATTGTAGTCAATCTTAAAGCTATGTCAGAAAGTTAGGGTCGTATCAGGGTTTTATTACCTTGCAAGTACAATTACTCATCTAAGATTTGTTCTCGGTGCCCACTCTAAGCAGATTGATAACAAATTCCATTTCTTTAGAATTATTAGGATTGGCTTTTGTTTACATTCTTTAAGATTTGGGAGTTTCAGTCTATAGGTGCCTAGTGCTTTGCAGTACTTCCTTGTCTATTTGTTTTACCTCATCTTTCATGTCAATATGCACTGCTACAAGTTTCTGAGCATGGAAATGTAGGATGGTTTTCTCCCATGCTAGTAACAATTAGAATATTTTTTATAATGTTCTTGCTTCTCAGGGCCAATATAAGTCGACGCTGGTTTGCCCAGTTTGCAGCAAAATTTCAATTACTTTTGACCCCTTCATGTATCTGTCATTGCCACTACCTTCCACTACCACTAGGACAATGACAGTGACACTGTTTTATGGTGATGGAAGTGGTCCGCCAATGCCATATAATGTCTCTGTGCTGAAAAATGGTTTCTGCAAAGATCTCCTTCTGGCTTTGCGTACTGCGTGTTGCTTGAAGACTGATGAGAACCTTCTGCTTGCTGAGGTAAACATTTATTGAATTGATTCTTAATTTCCTTTTAGCTGTTTCAGTTATAGGTTACCTTGATTGGTTTATGTATTCTATATTCCATATCAGGTCTATGAAAACAAGATTTACCGATATTTGGAGGTGCCCTTGGAGCCATTGGTTTCGATAAAGGACGAAGAACATATTGTGGCCTTCCGATATCAGAAAACAGGGATGGAGAAAACTAAGCTAGTAATTTTTCATCGATGGCAGGAAAAGTAAGTTTACTTCTCTCTAGCTATTCTGTCAAGCAATTTATGTTGTTTTAATTTGATTTTACCATCTCTAGGCACTTTGATATTTTGGAAATCTGGGGATCCATAGTTTCTTCATTCATTGCCATTTTCTGGTTATTATTTTCTGTGTCATGCAGTTCATCCATCGACTATACACTCCATGTGATATGAATTTGATTAAGAAAATCTGTGGAAGAGTGAATCAATTTTTCAGGACTTGTTATTTTAAGATCTATGGCATAAATGCGTGTAGGTGTACCAGGAAAGTGCTATCATATGAATATCAGTTTCTTTAATAAGTTGGGGGAGATGAATTTATTGAATATGTTGTTTTCTTCTTCTTTTATTAAGATTTTGAACTGAAATATTGGGCTTTCCAGATCCACATCAGATTATCTTAAAAGTGGAAAGGAGCTTTTTGGAACTCCACTGATTACTTATTTGGAAGGAGACCAAATAAGTGGAGCTGATATTGAAACCGCTGTTTCTAAAGTATTGTCGCCTTTCAAAAGAGTGAATTCTTCGATCAAGTCTCATATTGGCAAAGAGAATGACTTACTCTCAGATGGTCTTGATGAACCGTGCAGCAGTTCCGCTGCCCACTCAGTTGAAAATGGGGAATTTGAGGGTACATTGAGCACAGACTTATCACTCCGGCTCCATTTGACAGATGACCGGGTTATGACCTTCAAACCTCTTAAGAAGGATACCCTCTTTGAATCTGAGAAAATATTTGGGAAAATCTTAAGGGTTGTGCTGGATTGGACTGACAAAGAACAGGAGCTATATGATGCCAGCTACTTGAAAGACCTCCCTGAAGTTCATAAAGCAGGGTTTGCCGCTAAAAAGACCCGGCAGGAAGCCATCTCACTATATTCATGTTTGGATGCTTTCTTGGTGGAAGAACCACTAGGGCCTGATGACATGTGGTAAGTGCTTTAAACATGTTTAAACATCTGAGATAATAAAGTTGTGGATTGTCTTCTCGTAAACAGTATCGGTACCTTAATGGTGTGACCAATATGACAAATGCAGGTATTGTCCTCGTTGCAAGGAACATAGGCAAGCTGTAAAGAAGCTAGACTTGTGGATGCTACCAGAGATTATCGTTTTCCACTTGAAACGCTTCACTTATGGCCGATACCTAAAGAACAAGATTGACACTTTTGTGAATTTCCCGGTTCACAATCTTGATTTGAGTAAATATGTCTTGAACAAAGATGGGCAGTCTTATATATACGAGCTATATGCCATCAGCAACCATTATGGTGGTCTAGGCGGTGGCCACTACACCGCATATGCTAAGGTAAAGTCTTTATTCTATTTATGCAGCATGCACCAAATACGAGCTTTTTTTAATTTGAATGATTTCTAAAGTCTTTTATTTTTCCACTTCGGCAGTTGGTTGAAGAAAATAGATGGTATCATTTTGATGATAGTCATGTTTCTCCGGTCAACGAATCTGACATCAAGACTTCAGCCGCGTATCTGTTGTTCTATAAGAGAGTTAGAAGTGAAACCGAGATGGAGACGGAAGAGCCATCACATGATCATTCTGCCTCTTAATTACCTAGTTGAGAGAGCATTCTGCAATACTATTGCTCTTTTTTGGGGGGAGCTACTTCCATTTCAGGTTATGCTGTGCTCACCGACAACAATACTTGGCTGAGCAAGCCGACCACCGGTCCCTGGTTTTGATGGAAAGGTGGCACCGGAATGAGATAAACTCGCACCGAAAGCATGGCGAAATTCAAGGTAGAGGAAATTTTGGGCAGAGTAGTAGCCACTAAATTTTGGTAATAGGGACCTTAAATATGTATTATGAGGCTAGTGATAGCGGCCATCTACTTTCTCTTGTTCTTGTACTCAGATGAACAATTCTTAATGTTTAGCCTGAAAAATCATAAATTTTATGTTAGTTAATTAAGAAAAACTTTTTTCTTTACTAGACATGTGACTTTTTTTTATTGAATCAGTTTTTTTAGCATTCTTATTGAGGTCATATGGTAAATTTGTTCTTATTTTTATGTCGTAAAATTCATACATGCTGTGCAGACAAAGTTGTTCAAACATAGATCTTGTACGAAGTGTTGGGTTGTGTGGGGCTCGATTCGATCAACCAATTTAGCTCACCAAGTGGTGGAGAGGTGGATATTTGGGTGGAAGGGTTGTGGAAGCTAGAAAGATTAAAGACACAATGATTTATAGTGGTTCGGCCTTCTAACAAGCACCTACATCCACTACCTTAGCTTCCCACTAAGGATTTCACAATCAATCCACTAATTGATTCGTCCCCTTTTCTAGGATTAGGAGGAAACCCTTACAACCGATCAAGCTTCTACCCAAAGCCTTGATCAAAACCCTCTTTTACAAAGAGATAAATAAAGTAAACTTAAACCCTTTAATAGGTGTTTGTTTGCACAATGAACCCAAAACCTAAAACACTTGAGCAAATTTGACAATTTTGGCTCACTAGTGTTTGTCTATACAAAAAATGACACTTTAAGCACTAAGACAATTTCTTGATCATTTGTTGATTGACAATTGAAGCATTAGCCTTCTCTTGATGCTTGGAGGTCCCTTTTATACTCCCAATTGAGTTTATACCCGTTTAGGACCGTTGGGATTGAAATAGAGTCGTTGGAGCCTTTATTTCCCTCCATAAATGTAGTTCTGCAGCTCCCCGTTTCGAAACGCTCGAAGCCGTTTCGAAACGCTCTCAATATAGAAAAAGCCGTTGCAGCCTGTCAGGGTACCCGTTTCGGAACACCCTATTGCCGTTTCGGAACACGTATCGGAACGCCCTTAGCCCGTATCGAAACGACCTGCATTTAAAAGTTAGTTGGGAAAGAGCCGTTGGGGTTTATGACCGTTGGGGTCAGTGCCACATGGGCGTATCGAAACGGCCTAGCCTGTTTCGAAACGCTGACCCCGTTTCGATACAAGTATCGAAACGTTTTGGCCACTGGAGGCACCTGTTTCGAAACGCCCTAAGGTGTTTCGAAACACTTGGTCAGTTTTGTTAAAATTGACCTTTGAAAACATGAAAAACCTTTATGAAAAATTCCTTAAATATTATTTCAAGTTGTTTGGACTTTGGAAATGTTTTAAATACTTTTCAAATCAGTCCAAAACATTTTTCAATTATTATATCAAAACATTAGTTCTACACGAAAAATAACACTCTTCTTTACTAGGATTATCTTTTAGATTCTTGAACCAACTTTCTTAACATCTTTTAATTATTAGGGGCATTTGGTTCACGGAAAATATTATTTTTTGGTAATATATTTTTTTAAAAATTTATTCTCATGTTTGGTTTGTCCTTATTCTCACCAATTCGGAAAAAAATATTACACAGTAGCTCTTTTTTGCAACATTTTAGAAATGTGATTCTCTTGCCACTTTAGACAAAATTATCTTTGAAATAATAAGTTTTTTTTTAATTTGGATCATTTGTAGCATATTTAAATGTCGTAAATTTATTAAATAAATTTATTTTATATTAGTTTAATATTTAAATGGTTTTACACATGTTTAAAAAGTATTTTAATATTTAAATAAAAAGAAATTATGGGTGTAGAAATTTTATATTAGTTTAATATTTAAATGGTTTTACACATGTTTAAAAAGTATTTTAATATTTAAATAAAAAGAAATTATGGGTGTAGAAATTTTTGATAAAATATCTACATATTTTTTAAATTTTTTATGAAATTCTAGTAAGAAAATAAAATAGACACATAGCATATTACAATGAGAACCTTTAAGTTTATTGATTTTATGTTCTATATTCGCAGAAATCCACGTAATTTAGTGTTTCTTGATACGATCATCATCTTCTATTTATTATTTTTCTTGACTTTATACAAATTTATTATTCATTTTATTATTTCAATCATGCTTTAATATTTTAGGAGTGTATTTATTTAAAAATTATTTTATATTAGATTAATATTTAAACATTGTTACCTATTAAATATTTATTTATTTGAATTTAGTTATAAGAATTTTAATATTAATAAAAATATATATTTCATATTGTTTACGCTAATTATATTAGTAATATGCTAAGTATAATTGTATGGATTTTTAAGTAAATATTTTTAAATTAATATTAAAAGTTTAACTTGTTGAAAAATAGATCACAAAGAGAATATAGTAAAATTTACTTTCAAGTAATTTTATATTCCCTCAACAAAACAATGTAATTTTACATACCTACCAAATAAAGCAAACAATGTAATCTAACATTCCCAGTAATATATCAGGTAATGTTACATTTCGGAAATCTTATTTTCAAGGATAATCTTACATTCTGTGAACTAAATATATGATGGTTTTAGTGAAAAAAAGAGTTATTTTTCTTAGGTGATTTAAATTCGAGCGATTATATCTATAAAATGTGTTTATTATTTAGGACTAACAGAAAGAATAGATAATCTTCTCTGTAGCTTTTGTAAGTTTTTCTTATCTTTATTTTGCTTAACAGGTGGCGGTAATCAGTTTTAGTACTTGTAGTACGTATTTTTTTATTATTTTTGTAGCATGCTTTTTATTGACTTTGACAAAGAGATTCAAGAAGATTTTTAGGTTTTGATGGTATGTTAATACTCATAGAAGAATTTGCTTTTCTATGCACCTTTAAATAAAGATTTTAGTGAACTCAGTCCTTCTTTTCTTTTTTTCTATTTATAATATTTTTTATGGTGTCTAATAAAATTCCGAGATCATTGTTTTAACAAAACATTACTAACACCTTTACCATTCTATACTATCTTTTATATTCAACATTTCAAGTTTTCCAACCTCAAAAATAGCTTTCTACTATAGGGCAGAACAGGGGAGTTGGTTCCAGTGTTCCACCTTTGAAGCTAATGTCTGTCGACAGTCGACAGTCGACAGACGATGCTATCGAATTTCGCTTGCAGACGTCGATTATGGAACTCGCAACCACGCTCAGGGAGTGGCAATATTTTCCTTAGCAAGTGGAGCAATCTCCTCTCCTTCGATACCCGGTTCGCTCCCAGCAACATCTAAGCTCAACAACATCTTCTCCCACAACTTTGATGGCCCCTGCATAAATCAAACATACTCCGAGTTAAAACCCCGTTTTACTCGAACTCGGGCGTAAGTGTCGGGTACGAATATATGTCAGACATAAGTGTTAGACACGAGTACTTCAAAATAGGAACGAACGAACCTTCCATGAAAGATCCTGTGCCATACAATTCTGGATCATTTCTCTCATGGCCCCGGTGTCATATACTGCAAGAGCTCTCTTGACACCTTTTACCACCTTATTTACATCACTTGGATCCACTGTATCACACTGCAAAACCACGTCCCGTTGAGACGAATGGTCGAAGTCTAAATTCGCACTACACACAAAGACGATCTGTTTCTAACTACTTACTTCGACGTTGAAGGCTCCCATTTGGAACCCTGTGAATCCGTCCTTGACTGTGTCGACAAGTCCACCGGTAGAGGCCACTATTGGCAACTGTAACACAAAAGGAAACCAGTTATGGAAACTTGAGCGTGAAGTTAACATCAGTTGCTTGCATGAAAAGGTAAGGCTAATAGGATTTACAGTTCCGTATCGCATAGCTTGCAGCTGAATGAGACCACATGGTTCAAATCTACTTGGGACCAAAAGGTAATCGGCACCGGCAAAAATCATATGGGCCAATGGGACATTGAATTTGGCTATGCCGATGGCTTTGCCGGGATATAGGATCTCTAGCTGTTCAAGCTGCTTCTCCATTGCCTTTTTACCAGTTCCCTGAAAAGAAAATAGACCCATTGTTGAAATGTTATGCTCGTTGAAGCAATAGTAACAACCCGTGTTACTCGGACTCGAGTGTGATGGCCAGATAGAAGTATGCATGCTCGAATGTGTCGGATGCTGATAAAGGAAAATGAGAAGTTGGAGAAATATAGGTAATACGAAGGAATCATTTCGGAATTCGATACTAACAAGGACAACAATCTGGCAATTTTCTCCAATGAATTCAGGAAGAGCTGCAACCAAAATGTCTGAACCTTTCTGCTCTTCAAGCCTACCAATGAAGCCAATCAATGGAACATCCTTATCAATAGGCAACCCGAGTTCCGCTTGAAGAACTTCCTTTAATAATGCCTTTGCAGCCGTTACCTGCAACGACACTTATCGATATTAACTAAAAAAAAACATGCATTTCTAATATCACCAAAGAATCCTAGAAATCGGAAGTTATAGAAAGCACACACTTACAGTAGTAGCATCATATTTAACACTAATGTATTTGTCAGTGGAAGGGTTCCATTCTTGAACATCCATGCCATTCACGATTCCAGTGATGCCGGTTTTACGAATGATGCCATCGAGTTCGACACCTTTATCTTCACCAGAAACAAGCTCTTGGGCATAGTATGGACTTACAGTCAAGACCCTGTCTGATTCCAAAATTGCAGCCTTCATCCAATTGATTTTCCTTCCCTTGACAGGCTTCTCGTACCTGACAATCGGGACCGTTTTAAGTCCATTGTGATTAACAAATAATAATTCAACGAAACTATATGAACCATATATATCAAAAGAATAGAATGTTGTTTTTATTCACACCCATCGATGAAGTCAAACGAACTCCTGAATCGATCAGGCAAATTGAGAAGTGCGAAATCTGCAAAGGCAAATCTTCCCTGATAGGCTATGTTGTGGATGCAAAAGGCAACCTGCAAATGTTATTTGTCATACACACTGTTAAGTTCTAAGCTCCTGCATGTCCAAAATTTTCCGGTTTTGTTTCGAAAAGAGGCCATCGTACCTTGGCATCCATATAGATCCCCCTCGATTGATACATGCTTTTCAAATAGCATGGAAGAAGAGCAGTGTGCCAATCATTGGCAACGAAAACAACGTCTTCTCCTGCAGAATATGCCGAACCATTATTTCATGAAAATAGAGGTTTTACTTCAAAGGTTTAAGTCTTAAAGAAGAAGATGCCATACCATACGGTCCCGAGAAATACTTGTTGCTATTTAAATTCAGAACTCTCGGTGCCTCTAGAGCAGCCTGCAAATGATGAAAGTATACTAACTTAGCTTGATTGATATCATGAACCTTAATTCGGTTCAATAAGTGGGCTGTAATTCGGACTCGTGAACCGGCATGAACATGGGAATTGACATGAAATTATGCAAACTGTATAGCTTGATGAGTAGTAACAGCTTTTCCTTCAGTATATTCACATAAAACATGTTATACTAGACTGATTCTTAAGAAGATGTTTAGAAATGGTGAGATTCGAACCGCTTAATCGAAAAGAGACGCTATTATAGTTAAGAAATTTTACCAGACACAACAAGCTGAATCGCAATTGATTGTCCTTGTAGTCCGTACCGGCCGAAGGGCCATAGATTTTGGATCCAGTTTTCCCCAATACCTGAACCATCAGACAACAAAATAAGCAAAATTATTCGAAATAACATAACTAATTCGATCTTTGACATAGAAATGACAGTTCCAATTCCAAACCTTCTCAAGGAACATAGGGTGATCAACAAAGACACGATCAACTCCCCGTTTGTAGCAGTGGAAGAACCGAACAGACACAGTTATGTCCCCAACTTTCAGCTGTATATTCGAAACACATAACTCGCTTCGAATTCACTTTGAACCATACACAAACAACAACAAAAACAGGATTTGGGAAACCTTACCTCAATCAAGACACAAGTGTCCCATGCATCCTTGTACTGGTCGTACCGAGGAGACACCGTCATAACGCGATGTCCTTTGGCCTAATCAATGGGGAATAACATCAAACACTTAACAAACAAAATGAAACCAAAAATTGTACATGCAGTTTTGCTTGTAAATCTCAATACTTACAGCCATTGCAGGAGGAAGTCCACCAAGAACATCGCCGAGTCCACCGGTTTTGCTCCACGGACCGACCTCGGCTCCCACGAAGACAATATTCATCCCTGTTCCACAAACAATTTTCCCAGAAAGCTTGTGGTTTGCAGTTGGGTGAGCTTCTTTAACAGCCTTTGCATTGGTCCTCATCTGCAACTTGTCTAGTTTGTTCACAGACCTCAAACCATTGTGTGACATGGGTTGGTTCCTCAACCCAATCTGACCCGGGTTAGCCTTGGTTTCTGCTCCATGTGAAGTTCTCGAAACAAAGTGAGAAGCAGTTACGGTTGCCATTGCTTTGTTTCGAGTAAATATCAAATTCTTCTAAGGCACTGAAAACATCAAACATGTCTCAAATTCGAAACATACGAAAACTAGTTCAATGGAATCCATTAACAAAATCAGTTAGAAAAATGCATGCAATGATTAACTCACCAGTGCACTTCAAAGAATCCCAGAAATTGGTTAGGGACTTTGAAGTTGGTCACATGAATTCTCCCAGGATCAGCAGCCAATTTGTAAGAGAATCCACGGCTGACATGCAATTACACGTGGCATCACGAGAATGGATGAATAATCTCCCACTGTCGTATTTCGCACGTGTAAAGTGGGGCCCGCGGAATCAATAATATGCTGGAAATGAATGAGCGGTCCTCAACTTGTTGTGAGCTTAATAAATCAAAATAATTACTTTTCTTCTCTTTTTCTTATGGTCTATTTCTTCTGCTAGTCCTTTTTCTATACGTAAATTGTGAGTTTAGTCTATGTACTCTGGTTCGATCATTCTTAATTCGTGTACTTTTTGCAACCAAATTACAAGGATTTAAAATGATTGAATTAGATAACATTAATTAAATTTATAATTTTCTCATAATACATTGACTAATAGCAGAATTTGATCTTTGTACTCTACTCACACTATTAGTCCTTGTTATATTCGTAACATAAGTCCTTGTAAAACTAAAATATAGGAACATAAAATGATCAAATTGAAGAACATGAATTAAATCTACAACTTATGCATAATACAAAGACTGGTAGTAGAATTTTAACTAACAGATTTCATAGCCACCGTTGAGTTCAAGGTTGAAATTTTAAAAATTATAAATCTGGAAATGATCAAATTAGAGTATAGTGATTAAATCTATAACTTTTTCATAGTACAAGGACTGATAGAAGAATTGGACCTTATTTTCTTTTCAAGTTGTATCAGAGGGGGTAAACGACACCGCATATTGAAATCTTGTGGTTGATGCAATATCGTCCTTAACGATGGGGTCCACCACCATATGTCTGTATATGAATAATTTTCTTTACCGGACTCCGAATCCAACTGATTGGACCCTATTTTGAGTTTTTTAGGATAAACAACACTATTGGTCACTAAACTATTCTATTTTTTCTGTTTTGGTCACTAAACTATTATTTTGACAAAAGCATCACTAACATTACGTTTGTTTCCTATTTTGGTCGCCCACCGTTAAAAATCTCACAGAAAAAATAGTTTGGTGAATAAAATAAGAAATAATCAATATATTGGTGACCAAAACAGGAAAAAAGTAACATTAGTGACCAAAATAGAAAAAAAAAACATAACGATGGTGATGATTTTGCCAAAACTAATAGTTTGCTGACCAAAATAAGAAATGTAAATAGTTTAGTGACCAATGGTGTTGTTTACATGTTTTTATGTGTTTAAAAATCATTTTTTTTCAATGTGATTTTAGTTGATATTTTAATTTCAATTTCCAGAAGCAAATAAAAAATAAATAAAAAACTTCCAACCTATCTGTTAATTAATTAATTAATTTAGATTAAAATATTATAAAGATTCATTATATAAAGGGTAAACTACAATAGAGGTCACTAAATTATAGGTAAAATTACATTTGGGTCACTCAATTATGGGTAAGGTTACATTTGGATCACCCAATTATTAAAGGTTACACTTGGGTCACTCAATTATGGGTAAGGTTACATTTGGATCACTCTTCATATTTTAAAAAAAAATACATCAACTTAGTCAATTTTTCTTCCAAATCCCTCGTTAACATTAGAGTGCTTCATTTGAAATCATTAATTAATCTAATACACAAACTAATATATGGTTTTTAAATATAATAGGTGACCCAAATGTAACCTTACCTATAATAGAATGACCCAAGTGTAACTTTTAATGATTGGGTGACCCAAATGTAACCTTACACATAATTGAGTGACCCAAATATAACTTTTAATAATTAGGTGATTCAAATATAATTTTACCCATAATTAAACGACCTATATATATAATAATAGAATAATAGAATATTTAATGAAATATTCGTTTTTCAGTACACATACAATATGTTTTGATGAGTGGTTGGAAATTTGCAGTGTTGAGCAGATCTTTTGGGTTTATGGACACAATTCAATGGACTTTTCACTTGTAATTTTCTTCAACAAAAATGCTGATGTATTTGTCGTATTTGTTTTGAAATGAATATCATGATAAGTTGTATTTTAGTCCTTGGAATTTTTACTTTTTTTAATTTTATCCCTAAACATTTTTTCATATTGATCCTGGAATTTGACACATTTCTTCTAACTTGGCCCAAGAATTTGAATTTTTGTCATTTCGAAGATGTGGCACCATGAGATTACACCACCTCGTTATCTAAGTTGGGAAAAAATTATCGAATTTCAGATCTGATATGAAAAAAATAGGGATTAAATTGAGAGAATTTACCCAATTTAGGAGCTAAATGTTGTTTTATCCTAATAAATAAAAGCTTAACTATAAAATAAGTGCACAAATTATGTTTCTTTTTTTGCAATAACTGCCTAAAGTATTTTTTGGCTGAAATATGCGCTTAAATTTTTTTTGATTTATTTTAAAGTCAACTCAGATACCTACTTTGACCAGAAAAAAAATAGGCTCTATTTCAACTAAAATAATTTAGGCACCTATTTAAAAAATGAGTATAATTTAAACACTTATTTTATAGTTAAACCATAAATAAAAGCAAACTAGCAAAGGATCTTTCATGGCCTTTCAAAACCTTCCAAAGGCCTTTCAAATGCCTCTCCACCTATGGAACCATATCTCCATATGAGGCTAAAATGTTTCTATTATAAACATTAACAAATCTCGGTTTTAAGGGTTTGAATTTAATTCAGTTGATATTATTTTAGTATAATACATAAAAGAATATAACATCGAATATATTTAAATATTTAATATTTTTTAATTAAAGAGTAAAGAGAAATATATTAATATAAACATTATCAAACTATGTGTTAAAAATTCTCAATTTTAATTTTGTCTCGTAATTTCTCAAAAGAAAATGAAAACAAATAGCTTGGGAGATTTTTTATTCGTAACATGTCAAAGTCATCCCTTATCTTGTTTCAGGACCACCACATGATCTTACAAAAGTAACACAGACATTAATTGAACTACATATATAATTAATTATGGAGTAGTTTACTAGATTCTTGGACCATATTTTATTTTTATTTTTAAATAAATCAAACTTTAATTTTTACAATCACTGCCGCCAACCCTTTTTACCCTAATTCTTTATCGTCGATCATTATTTTTTCACTGTCGACTACAGCTTTTTTTCTTTGATTAGTGGTAGGCAACCAGTTTAGTATTGGTTGTCGACCACTAGATTTATTATTTTTTTTATTTTTTATGTTTTAATAAGAAATTTTATCTTTTTGACACGCGTTTTCTCAGTCCTCGTGACATATATTTTTCTCTATCTTTGTGACATGTTTTCTTTATTTTGTGGTTTGTTTCATCTGTCCTTGTGACATGATTGCAACATAATCTAGCGGTCGTTTGTTGCTCGCACAGAAATTCTAACGGCACTAGTTTCAGTGGTCATAAAAAGTTAGATCCTACTCAATTAAAAGACGTCAGATTTCCACTCAGTAAATTACAGCAAATTCATAAATGAGATCGTGAATAGCCACAAATTCAATTTAGTTTATTATTTATATTCGTTTTTCTAATAGTTTTAAAATGATTATGAGATAGTATATGTTTATAATTTTTATTAATCTTTTAACAAGAAATACATCTTGTAAACAAAATTACTCAAATTATAATCTTTTAAAATGAACATCATCTTTTTTTCCTAAAAATATTCGTTGAAATCCCAAGAACATGCACCTTAGTTACCGTCAATGGAGGGATTGATTGAAATTTAAAGTTTTCCAAATTAATGATTATTCAATTTTTATGTTAACCCTAGCGGATGAATTGAAAAAAGAATGACCCGTAAAACGAGATAATTTTAGACAAAGGTGAACAGAATTCGACTCGACTCAAAAAAATGAATAACTCGACTCGAGGTAAAAGTACTCACTCGACTTGACTCGACTTGAAATTTCATAGATTCTACTAAAAAAATTCAAATAAAGTTTGAGTTGTAAAATGAAAATACAAATAACTCGAAATTTTTAGTAATTAGTGAATTTATTTTTAAGTTCGAGACGAGTCTCTTAATTTTTTATTCCATTTAAATTAGAATCAAACTGTACTATAATATGATAAATAATTACAATTAAATTTTTATAGGAACTTGAAAATTAGACTGGACCCGAATTTCTTCAACTCAAATCGACTCAAAAAAATTTCGAATGAAAGTTTGAATGATAAAATTAGGCTTGTCAACTCGAATAATTCAAAAAAAATTGACTCGACTAAATCGAACATGTTTTATCAAAACGCATTATTGTGCCTTAGCAAATTTCATATAAGAAATTTTCTGTACAAAATTGCATATAACAAAACAAAATTAAATGTTCGAGTTTGCATGTACGCGATGAAGTTCACAACTTGATGAATTAATTCAACCTACAACTAAAAATATTAAAGAACTTCTAATTGAAAATTAATAGAAAAATACTAAACAAAATATTTGGAAATTAAAACGATTTTAATATTTTCAAAACTCAAGGAATTAGAAATTTTAATTTCACCGTCAAAATCAATCTAACAGAAATTACAACAATAAGCGGCATGAAATTAAGAGAATAAAGAAAAAAGGCAAACTTCCTATCTGTGAGCCGTGATCAATGTTTCTATGAATCTCAATCCATCAAATCGTGGCGCAAATTTCTCCCGTCCCGACGACGTCAAACTGCTCGACGCACCGTTAATTGCCCCCTAAATGATCCATATACAATCTCAAGATCTAGAAATTTCAAAACATATATTGAATTCGTAGATTTTACCGTGAATTAATAGAATAAAGAAGAGGCAAATTTAGATCTAGAAACGATAGATTGGCAGGAAAGTTTCAGATTGAAATTTATTGAACTCATCAGCAATTGAACATTGAATGAGATTTTCTCTTTTTATTTTGATGAAAACGAAAATTACCTTATTGGAAGAGGTAGGAGGAATGACGGAGGAAGACGAGGAGAAAGCCACCGTTGAAGCAGCAAGCACGGTCGCAAAAAGAGGTCCAGATCCCTTCATTTTTTCCGGTATTCCTTTCTATTCCGGTGTTTAAAAGTTTAGACTGAGAGAGAGAGCTTCCGAAATTCCGACGACAAATGGAGGAAATCCGACGAAACTTTGCCGGATCCCTCCCACCAGTTCTCTCGGTTTTCCGTCAACTCTCCCTTCCCTTTCTGTATATTTCATATTCCATTTACCTTTTTATACTAATTAGCACTACATTCCTAATTTAAGCACGGTCTTTTTTTTTTTTTGGCTTTTACATCACATTAGTACCTAAAGTAAACCAACTTTTTCATTTTAGTACCTAAAGTATTTTTTTTATCAAAATAAGTACTTAAAATATAATTTTTGGTTAAATTAAGTATCTAAAGTATACTTATTGTCAAAATAGGTATCTAAAATATTTTTTCGTCAGATTAAATACATAAAATATATTTTTTGGTTAAAATAAGTACCCAAAATATATATTTTCGTTAAAATAGACACATAATGTATTTTTTAATTAGGGTAATTATTATATACACAAGCACTTGTAAAAACTTTTTACACAAGCGACTTAATTGTAGGGGTTAAGAATTTCGTTTAGAGTTTAAAATTTAGGGGTTTAAGTGTTATAGTTTTGAATTTATGGGTTGTTGATAGAATTTTAGGTTAGGGTTTATAGGTTAAAACCTAAATCATTACTCATATTACCCTAAAACCTAAACCCTAACCTCAAATTCTAACCATGGACCTTAAATTTTAAATATTATAATTAAAGCGTTTGTGAAAACAAAAAGTTTCTACCGTCAATATATATCATAATAACCCTTTTAATTAATGTCACATGACAATTTTTAAGAACCTATATAAAAAGTATGTATATTTTAAGTACCTACTTTGACCTAAAAATACTTTAGATGTCTTTATTGACTAAAAAATATACTTTAGATTTTTATTTTATCAAAAAATACTTTAAGTATCTATTTTGATCAAAAATTATACTTTAAGTACTTAATTTAACTAAAAAGTATACTTTAAGTACCAAAATGAAAAGTTAGTATACTGATATATAAGCCTTACTTTTTTAAAGATTTCAAATAATTTGTGCGTGCCTTCTGGGCCACGGTATCCCCAGCTCTCTTTAGCCACTAGAAAAAGGCCACGTGTACCTGATTTTATTTTATACCTTGTAACATGTGGTCAAATTCAAAATATTCTGTTTTGATTTGTTAAATAGGATAATTACGAATCTCGAATATGCACAGTAAAAAATACGTAATATTTCAAATGTAACCATTCATATAGCATTTGAAAACCACAATCAAGGACTAAAGAAAACATATACATAATGCAATGGATGAGCTACTGAAACAATATAAGGAAACATTATATATATGAGCTACTGAATAATGAAAGGAAACTCGGAAACTCGATGTTCGATTATGAGATCGTTTTCTCGAAAAATCCATTTATCTGTTCGATTCTATTTTGCCGGATTCTGAGTTTCCTATATGCCCCAATTATTATGAAAACCTAATATAATCTTCGAGCTTCGATCGTTTTAAAAGCAGGAAAGTGAGAAGATTCATCCATGGAACATCTCACTTCATTGCAATGGCAATCTGCTTTGCTGTATGCGGGTAAATCCTTGGGACGATGGACAAAACTATTCGGGACTTACAACCTTCTTCCTATTTTCGCGAACCTTCGGGCTACCCCGAATATAACAGCTTTGGTCAAGAGCCCTCGATCGAGAACACAGGCGACGGCAATGGCCCCGCCGACTACTACAAGTTTGGGAATGTTATTCTTCCCTGAAGGTTTCTCAGGTGAATTATGTGTTTCGAGCTCTGATGAATCGTTGTCGTGGCTTTCCAAGGATCTTAGATAGTCAGTGGTTACCTCGGTGTTTATATGAGCCATGGAAGCAGAATGGGATAGGGGTGCTCCGGATGCCCGTTCCTTTTGATATTCACGTAAGCCAGGGTCGATTCTCCTGACGGTTCCCCACATGCCTAGCTTGACTCCGAGCTTTGCAATTTCCCATGGTATACCCATATTTTCATGATGAAAAAGTAGAACCTCGCACGCGCTCAGCTGACCGTCCCCTTTCCTTGATTCAACTGTTCGAAACGTACAGCATGCAAATTATTTAAAGGTTTTATATTAACTCGAAACACAGTATGGCATTCTACGTTTTCTTAATCGAGTGTACCAAGCCAATACCAAAACCAATTTCCGTTCTTCACAGAAAATACATGCCTCAAACCTTCTAAAAGCACAGGAAAGAAAATGAAAAACGGTTTCAAAATAAAAGTCGGGACAAAAGGTCCATTACCTGCACGAATGCGCCAACTCGAAAAGTACAAATCAACGCGCCTAGGTTTGTTCTTTCTAGGAACAGAGGGATACGGTACTCCCTGAAGTGGGGCGAAACAAGATAAGAAGTTAGCTTCTGCACTTCAAAAGCTATACAAAACAAATTTACCAAAATGATGCATGTCTTGAAGTGTTGTAGACTTATAGTCATTGGTCTATTATTAGGCACTAAGACTCGAGTGAAATGTCGATTCAGCTAAGCGATTATCAGATTTACTCCAACCTAAAAGGTACATTGTTCCCTGCTCCCACTAATATTTTATCTAAATGCCGGTCGCAACCGTGTTATTTCTCACTACGAATGCAGTAGGAAAACAGATTAATCAAAGCTGAAAACCGGGGAATGGAATAGGATGTCTACCTTTGTAACACAGTAATATGTCTGCCCGGACGACCAAACCCGACGACCTATCAGATACTCTCTGTCACTACAGAAGAAAGGAAACTGCAAACCAAAGAACAAGTTACAAAAAACAATGTTACAATTACAAACAATGAAAATCAACCACAAGAACACTTTTCGAACCTTGCGAACCCATTGAACCACCATGGTCCCATCAGCGGAAACCGACTCGAGAGTTTCAGCTCTAAGAAGCATTTCGTCCCACTTCGATTTCGCTCGGAACTCGTCATCCCAAAAGAAATCCCTCACCATTTCAGGAGTGGCATCATCGAAAACAGTCCGGCTACGGTACTGCGTAGGACCAATCTAACAAACAACAATGCCATAATTCAACACATCAAATGAATTCCAAAATAACTAGCATAGTTCTAGTAAAGGGGGCGAAACCGCGAAAGCCGAAATATACCTCGAGATCTCTTTGCCAAGCCTGATAGGCCATGGTCGGCGTCGACTTATCCATCATGTGAATCCAAGCAGGACCTCCATCTTCTTCTTCAGTTAACTTAAACAAATGCTCTAAATCCTCATCTGTCACAAAACCCAGATTTTCCTTCCCACTCTGCGATGAACTGCAGAATCACACAAACATTTAGCTGTTGCCAAATTCAAACACAATCACATTTCAAAATGAGGCAAATTATGAAGTAGCAAACCTGCAATTGGGAGACAAAGGGAAGGAATCCTTTTCAGCCCCATCGTTTGAACTCCAAGAGATACAACTGGGGAACTGAAACTTCACCAAATTCAAGCTCGGAATCGAACCAAAACCTGTAGAATTAGACTCCGAAGACGAAGCAGTTGAATCCTCCGTTAACAAGTTCGCCCATTTCGGCTTCCAAACCCAACCAACTAAAACCCCAACAATCACAGCAGCCCATAAAGGAGCTATGAAAACCATTAGCTCGCTCAACACATCCCCAATCGTGGGTTTCATCAAAATCCCCCAGAAAACTGAGACCAAACCCATCGAGTGAATCCAAAAGTGGAGCGTTAGGCGCAGAGATTTTCTCGAGGGTTTTGTTTGAAAAAGGTGGAACCTTTCGAAGAGTAGAGCAAAATGAACCACCAAAATTGAAGCTGAAGGAGATGAAAAGATATGGGGATTTGTTGTGCAGAAAGAGAGAGGAAGAAGACAAGAAAATGAAGAGAGGAGATGAAGGATAAGAATTTGGTGATAAACGGTGGAGAGTCGTGTTCCCAGGATTACCGTAGGCCCCTAAATGAACTCAGTCTCATACACACACTGCCACACTATATTTATAATATAACCTATACATATATATAGAGAGCGCGTAAAATACTTTCATACACAAGTTTATATAAATTTTACATTATTGTTTTAGATTTAGACGTTTAGTGTGTAAGTCGTAGAACTTAAGGTTTATCGTTAGAATTTAGAGATGATTTAGTTTTTAGGGTGTTAGGGTTAGAGATTTAAGTTTTAAATTTTACAACTATGAAGGGTTCTGTAAAATAATTTACACTGACAATGAAAAAAAATTCAACAACGTTTTAATTTTAAGGTTTAGAGATTCAGTTTAGGTATTTTAGTTTCGAGGTTTAGAGTTTACGGGCTATGATTACAATTTAAGATTCATAAGTTAAAACTTAAATTCCTAACTATATTATACTAAACCCTAAAATCTAACTAAAACCTAAACTCTTAACCTTTTAACCTAAAACTAAGAAATTTGTATAAACTTTTTTCCCATCATTATTGTATTTAAAATAAATTCATATAAATATCAATATATACACGACATTGATAAAATTTTACAAATAATATACGAGAACTCATTAAGTGATTTCAGTGAAAAAATGAGTTGTTGTTCTTTATAGTAAACGTAGGTTCAAGTAGTTTGTCTGTAGAATAGGTGTACGTTTTTAAAAGACTAATAATAAATAACAAACATTATCTTGTAATCATGTCAAATCTTTAGAAAAATAATATCTGATATTCAGATGAGATAAAATTTTATGTAGAATAAAAATAATATATGTTTACATTATTATTTGAAAAATTTTACAACGGTTGACGAACACCGTCGAACACCATTAATATTGAACATTATTAAATTGATTAATAAATATTAAAAATCTCAAGGGCTTAATTTATAATTATAAATTTTATTTTAAATAAAATTTTAATTAAATTATTTTTCATATATATAATATTTTTCTTTAAAAAGCAATTGGACCAAATACTAACCCTAGTCAATTTTAAAAATAAAACCCTAAACCCTAAACCAATAACCAAAAACCCTAAACCTTAGACCATAAACATAGAACCCAAACCCTAAACTTAAAACCTAAAACAATAAACCCTAATAGTAAACCTTAAATCATAAACCCTAAACATTTAATCATAAATTCAAACATTGGATTTATGGTTTAAAATTTATGATTTATGGTTTAGTGTTTTGGGTTCGGGATTCGAGTTTATGGTTTTTTTTTTATTTTTTAAATTGACCAAGGTTGATTTTTGATTCAATTATTTAATATATATATATATGAAAAATATTATAATTAAAATTTTATTTTAAATAATTTATAATTATATGTTGAGTCTTTAAATGTTAACGATGTTCATCGTTAATACTATTCGTCCAGTATAGTAAACTTATCTTTATTATTTTGTTAATTAATATTTATGAATTAGTAAAATATTTGATACGGTAACCGAAATAAATATAAAAGAGAAAGCGTTATGAAATTTCATGATATTATTTTATTTTATTTTATCCTTACAGTTACAATCATTCATGTTTATCCATTCATGTTTATCTTGTTTTCTTACCGTAACTGAAAAGAGTTTAGACATATGGCTCAATCAAAATTCAGACAGGGAATTTGCCAAATGTTTGGTAATAAATGGACAAAACTGGATAAATACGAATCTTCTTCTTCTTCTTTCTTCAAAAATTAATTAAAAAGATCTAGGTGGTTGGACAATGAATAGACTTGTATTTATACCATATGTATGTATTTTATCATATTATAATAATACTAAATTTTTATCAAATTTAAAATTTTGTTTTGATTTATTGCATTTAAATTATATTTTTTTATGTATATATGTATTGGACCATGATAATCAAAGACGGGTATTCTTAGAGTGATAGTAGGTATAGTTTTTTTTTTCTTTCAAATTTTTGGGTATAATAATATTTCAAGTTTTTTTTTACTTAAATGTTAATTAAATATTATCTTTGTTTTTATCGGTTTTTAAATTAAATACTTAATTGGTTCTTGACCCCATTTAATTAGAGGTAAATAAAACTCGACTCGACTTGACTTGACTAGAATTATAATTTTATAAACTTGACTCGAAAAAATTCAAAAAAATTTTAATTATAAAATGAAACTTCGAATAACTCAAAATATTTATGAATTAATGGATCGATTTTTAAGTTCGAGTCGAGAACCCGACTCTACTTGATATATGAAAAAATTATGAAGAAATATATATGTATATCGTATAGAAAATTGTTTAAATTTGAGCCAATTATTATTATAATATTATAAATATTTACGGTTATACTTGAGCAGAAACTTAAACAATTCAACCCAACCTACCCATACGCGAATATTATAAACTTCACTCAAATTAAAAATATTCAAATAAATTTTGAGTTATAAAATAAAACTTATCAATTCAACTAATTAAATTTTTTTTTTATTTAAGACGGTCGAATACTCACCCTTCCGTCCAATATTTTACCTTAACAAGTTGTGGCTTAATTTACAGGGTTACAATACAACAGACAGCCATTTCTTTCTCTTTTTTTTAGCTTTTGTCTTTGATTTTCAATTTTCATAAACTTTCCGCTTGAATTTGTGGTCGCCGCGTCGCCTCGGGGTTCGTATCACATCCAATTTCTCCCTAGTTTAAATGGTCTCTATAAAATAATTCCACCCTCATAAATCAATGTACGTGGGTCGTATTAAAATTAGTTGTTGTATACAGCAATATGGGTGAGTCTTCAATTTATAAGTTTTATTTTAAGAATTATACTTTATTTAAATTTTTTCGAGTTTAGTTTTTGAGTTAATATACAAAGTTAATTGTAATTATTATAATATTATAGTATATATTAATTTTAATTTAAATGGCTTTATGTATCCATAATATATATATATATATATATATATATCAAGTTGAATTGAGAGACTTGACTTGAACTTAAAAATCAATCTACTAATTACTAAAAAAATTCGAGTTATTCGAATTTTCATTTTACAACTCAACTTTTATTTGAAATGTTTTCGAGTTGAGTTTATGAAATTACGAGTAGAGTTTTTTCACGTCGAGTCAAATAATTTAGTTTTTTTTTAAACTGAGACAAGTTTTGCTCACCCCTATACTTTTTTTTTGAAGTCTAGAATTTATTAAATAGTAATGTCGGAATAGCTCGGGTTCGTGCCTCGTTAAAAAACCTCCCTACACCTAGATGGAGGAAAAAGAGTGCAACGAACCAAGCATACACGAATTGCATGTCGATTGACAGCCACTGATTTACATGAACTCGAATTAGCACTAGGGAGCTAATTTCACCGGCAAGGCCAGCTAAATGCGTAAGCTCTCTACTCCCACGGCTGGCTGTACTGAATCTTCCGGGTGGACAACACAAACTTGAGCCATTCCAACTGCCCTAACCAGCGAACCACACCTTATCCTGCAATCTTCCGATTCCTTTCTTAGCAAGGGAATCCGCCGTAGTATTTGCTTCCCTTGATGTCACGGAGACGCACCAGTCTAACTCTTTACCTATACTGATACACCCAGAGATCAAGTTTTTGAAAGACAAAGGACATTTCCACGGGTTTTTTAACTAGTCGGCCACCAAGTTGCAATCACATTCAACTATGAGCTTAGATGACTTCGCCCATCTAGAACCTTTGAACAGCCTTAAAGCTTCCAATATCGCATGCAATTCAGCCGATGAGGCATCTAAGTAGCCGACATTTTTGGAGAAACTAGCCAGCAATATACCACCTTCATTGCGGAGCACACCTCCAATACCCGCTGATCCAAACCCCCTTTGTACTGCGCCGTCTGTATTGAACTTGAGGCAACTGAAACTTGGAGGAGACCACACTACCTTCACTGCCGGCTTCGGATGAGGGGCGATATACCTTAATCTCTCGGGAAAATTGACAAAGTCGTTTATGTCTCCAACCGCCTCTGGCCAAAGTGCTTTGCACCACCAACAAAGTCTAAGTATACTGATCTGAACCACGCTGCTAAATAAGAAACTCTTATTCCGGAAAACTACTTCATTACGAGCTAACCAGATAGACCAAATAAGGCTGTAAAAGCTTAGTTTCCAGACTGCCAAGTGAAGATTGTTTGGTTTAGAATCTAACCAAATTGTGAAGAAGCTAGCTAGGGAAATCGGGACAGTGACCTGCAGACCCCATATTCCAAACCAAGATTGCCACACTCGCCAAACCTTATTACAGTGACATAGGAGGTGCACCACGGTTTCCTCTTCTATGCAGCACACCGGGCATCTTGAGTCAACCGGAGAGGAGCAGCCTCTTTTCCTAAGTTCCGTAGCTGTCGGTAACCTATTCAACACTACCTTCCACACGAATAGGATTATCTTTGGTGGGGCCTTGCAACTCCAGATCGACTCCCAAAAATCATCCTTATCAGCCGCGCTGCTCCACTTCTTCTCGCACCATAGTTTCGGAGAGAAAAATCCATTCGGATTGCCTATCCATCTTATGCTGTCGAGGACTTCTGTGTCTAGCTTGCAGTTAGCGAGCATAGCCATTAATTGATTCCATTCTCCTCTCTCCCAGTCAAGCAAATTTCTGCGTAAAACAATACTCCAACGCCACCTACTCCCATCTTGAAACCCAAAGTCTGCTATTACACCCGATTTGTTTGTCGAAAGGGCGAACATTCGAGGAAAAGCTGCTCGTAGCGGGGAATCTCCGATCCACCAGTCTATCCAAAATCTAATCAACTTGCCATCCCCCGCCGCTAATCGACATTGCTGCAGAAACTCATTCACACAACTCGGATACGCAGCCACAATATTCTTCCAAATAACAGATTTTCGATGCTTTGAAAGATTAGCCGGCATCAGGGCTACGTTGTCATTCTCGTACCTGGCTGCAATAGTCGATCTCCATAAGCTCTTTGGTTCCGTCCCGTAACGCCAAATCCATTTAAGAAGAAGTGCTTGATTCTTGAGCCTAAGATCAATGAGACCTAGACCCCCTAGTCTCTTTGGCAAGCATAACACTTCCCATCGCACCCAATGGATCGATCTTTTGTCAGTACCCCCCATATGAAATTAGAGATGATGCTAGATAGCTGGTTGCTCACTTTCTTAGGCATGTAGAAAATGGACATGTAATAGATGGGGAGACTTAGGAGAACAGACCTCGCGAGCGTGACTCTTCCACCAAGCGATAGTTTTTTTGCCTTCCACCCTGACAATCTTTGCTTGAATTTATCGATCACCGGTTCCCATAGCTTGGACTGACTTTTATTGAAGCCGAGGGGTAAGCCTAAGTAAGTAGAAGGAAACGTCTCTTTTTTGCACTTTATGGCTGCCGCCCATCCTTCCACTACCGTGTCTTCGATGTTTATACCAAGCAGCTTAGACTTCTGTAAGTTTAGTCTGAGACCTGATGCTATCTCGAATCCTCTCAAAATGTGGACAATATTCTTCACATCGGAGAAGCAAGCCCCACAAAAGATTATCAAGTCATCGGCATATTGGAGATGCGACACACTTATTGAGCCATTACCTAATTTCCTGGCTTGAAAGAGACCGTTTTCGGCTGCTTTAACCAAAATACAGTTCAGGACTTCACCAATCAGATTAAAGAGCAGGGGCGAGAGGGGACAGCCCTGTCTAAGTCCCCGCTTAATTTGGAACTTGTCGGTGGGAGAGCCGTTAATAAGTACTGAGATCGTGGCCGATGAAACGCACATACGAATCCACTCCACCCATCTCCGCCCAAAACCCATCTTTTCCATAACCAAGAATAAGAAATTCCAGTCCACACTGTCATATGCTCTGCGAAAGTCTACTTTGAAGACCAAACCACTCAAGCCTTTTTTCTTCGTGTAGTCGATGACTTCGTTTGATATTAGGACGCAATCTAGAATTTGCCTACCGGAGCAGAAGGCAAACTGTGTTTTTCCAACCAAATTATCCATCACCGTCTTCAATCTCAAGGCAAGAACTTTCGCCAGAAGTTTGTATATACAACCAACCAAACTAATGGGTCTGTAGTCCTCTAATGTAGTAGGCGATTTTACCTTTGGTATTAACACGATGAAGGAATGGTTGAAAGTGGTGTCTCCGATCTTACCGTGAAAAAATTCCTCGAAAAACTGCAATACTTTCCCTTTGATGTTAGACCAGAACTTTTTGAGGAAGCCGGCGTTGAAACCGTCTGGTCCCGGCGCCCGCGAACTGTCAATGGTATTCAGGGCCGTGAAAATTTCTTCCTCTGAAAATGGTACTTCCAGATTTTCAGCTTCGAAGCTGTTAATGCTTTTCAAACCGCATTGGAGGTCTTTTACTGGTAACGTGTGAGGGTTGTCGTAGGCGTTTTTAAAGAAATTGATAACTTCCTCTTTTATGGCAACTGGCTTATCAATTTTCCTTTCTCCCACCCATAAGCAGTCCAGGTAGTTAGCACGCCTTCTAGCCGAAGCCATCAAGTGAAAAAAGGCCGTGTTCTTATCTCCATCAGTAAACCACTTCACACGGGACTTCTGTCTCCATTCACGCTCCTCCTTTCTCTCTGCCTTCCAAAGTTTTGCTCTGAGAGTTCTCAGTTCTTGCCAGCCACCCGGTGAATGCCTCCCGCTGATTAGTTTTAATTCCAACTCATTACACTTAGATTCTAATACAACAGCCGACTCTGCAATATTCGTTGGATGGCTATGAGACCAAACTCTAGTCACTTTCTTGCAGTCACGCAGTGCTCGCATAATCCCATCATTCTCATTGTTTGATAGCGAAGCCCGGATATAGTCTACCAGTTCCTTGTTATCAGCCCAGTGATCAAACCATTTAAAGTATTTAGGTCCCCAATTGAACTTGGCTAGCGATAGGGTGACAGGATTGTGATCAGATAACCCCCTAGGCAGCACTCTTTGAATCATGTTAGGCCAGAAACCTAAGCACTCTGGCGAGACAAGGAATCTGTCGAGCCTGCTGAAGGTTGGTTTATCTCTTAGGCTGGACCAGGTGAAACCTCTCCCATTGCACGGTAGATCCGCCAGACCCATATCTTCGATGAACCTGTTGAAGCACTCTACTTCCTAAGGTTTCCAGTTCACCGCCGTAGTTTCCTCCTTATTTCTAGTAATGTTAAAATCTCCCCCCATAATTAACGGCATTTCATTTGTCTCAACCCACCTCTGGATTTCTTCAAACATATCTTTGCGGTCAACACCATCATTAGGGGCATATAGATTCACGATCCCCACCTTAGAATTGATCTCCCTTATTTCACCCACACTAATAATAAACCTCTGACTTTTGATAGAAGCGTCAAGCTTGAAAACCTGGGTATTCCAGATTGTAAGTAAACCCCCCGCCGAGCCACTTGCGTCGGATCCTTCGAATTCGAAATCCATAGCTTTTCCGCAAATTTCTTTAACCAGACTTTCAGTAATATTACTGCATTTTATTTCTTGGAGGAGCAAAAAATCCGGCTTGTGCTTATAGCAAAATCTTCTGAGAGCTCTCTTTTTCTCCGACCTCCCAGCACCTCTGACATTCCAGGATATACACAAGTTCCTAAAATCCATAGAAAAACTGCATCAAACATCGCAAACTGAACGGGACCCGACAGCCATACAAGGTCGACCTTAGAGAGGAGAATCCGACCCTAAGGCTTCGATCTGTCTGATTACCACATCGTCTGCTACCGCAAAAGAGAGGCCCATCGATCTGCATATGTCTAGCGTCTCTCTAGGGTCCAAGGTCGAAGAAGCAACATTTGGGTTCTCATCTGAGCATATACCTTGGTTACCTGCCACGGTACTTTGCGGGGTGGGGGGTAGGCTGCCAGCTTGCAGGCAAGTGGTTTTATTTGTAATAGCCCTCAGGGGATTAAAAGCTAACAGGCCATGGTTATAAACGTACTTGGGCCGAATTTTAAAGGTGCCAGTGTTGTGATCCAATATTGGTGTAGCTGAGGAAACTGAGCCGGACAAACTATTGATGGGTTCTTGGGCCTCTACTATCGGGACATCAACAAGTCCAATACAACCTCGGGTATGGTCCTTCGGGAGCGTAGGACCAGAGCATCCATACTCGTTTACCGCCGCAAAATCACCAGGTCCCACCTTGCAGTGGGAAACGTGGGGCACGTTTTCCCCATTACAATTTACGGCTGCCTTGGGAAACTCCTGCATGTCCATAATGGGATTCGGTAACACGGGGATATCTGAAGAGTCACCAAGCGATCCGTCTTCCTCGGCTGTCATCGCCGGCCGGCAGGAAGGATCGGCAAACGAGTCTTTAGCCGGATAGTTGTCGTTGCGACCGATCGGAGATCCACTGATCCAACAGGACTCATCTTCAAACTCTGAAACCTTAACTCTGATGGAGTAACAGACTCCATTGATGAACACGTTACTCTGAGGAGGCACCATTGCAGGATGCGACACACCAATCAGGCATCTAGCTGCATCAAGTCTTCTCTTTTGGGATGTTTCCACATCAATCTTAACCAGACTTCCCCACCTGCTAACAATATTCCTGAAAACATCATCATTCCATGCCTCTAGAGGGAAATTCTCCAGCGTAACCCACACCAAGACCTTCCTTTTTTCTCTGAAGCTTGCAACTGTATCCAGCTCTTCAAACCAGTTCTCTAGCATCTGACTTTTCAAGTCTTGAAAAATTTGCACTTGTTCTTCTTCTTCAAATAAGATAATAACAAACGGGCCCGACCAGGGAGCTATCCGAACATTGAAACCTTTCGATCTAACGACGTCCTCCACGAACCTTGCATCATACATACCTTTTAGTTGTCCAGCTAGGCAATGCGATAACCAAGCAGATTCTTCCTTAGGTAGGCAAAAGTAGAAAGGGTCACACACGGGAGTTTCAGTTCTCTGGTTAGCGACCTTTCTAGGGTCTGAATGGGAACCCCCTTCATCATGGCCCTCCCGGTTAGGGGGGAGTGTATCCTCACCACCCATCTCTGCGAGCAGGACCTCTCTGTATGATCTGCCATCCGAAACTTTAAATTTATTGCTAGTCACTCTCTGCGGCTGGGACGAGACCTGACTTTTGGGCGCATTGACCGGACAGGGGGAGGTTGTGCCTTTCGCAAGGAGAACTCTTATCGAATACCCGTCCAACATTCTATTATTTGCTTGTCTTACCGCATTATCGGCTTCCGATCTATTAGAGAATCTGACAAATGCGAAGGTGAACTTCTTGTGTTCATTCTTCTTATACCTGTACGCAATGAAAACATCCAGCACCTTTCCGTAGCATTCAAAAGCTTTCCCTAATGTGTTGCGTAGAATCCTTTTGCTCACAAAATTGACATACACGAAAACTCCCGGCCTTCTAGTCGCTGCCGCCGCACCGAAACCAGCGGCCGACGGCCTGAACGCTCTACTACGGTCAGCTGAAAAAGGGCCGCAGAGCTTTTCCATCTCTCCTTGATTTTAAGTTGTTGGAATTGTTGACCGGTGCTCACCCCTATACAGGTGTAGATTTTTATAAAAAGAGTAAAATTTTTCAAAAATTTTAAAAGTTTAAATTAAATTTTTAAAAATTGAAGGCTTTTAATTTATTTTTTAAAAAAGTTGGAAGTCTAACTATTATTTTAAAAGTCAAAATGCCCATAACGTTTAATTGAATAGTCATTTTAGTCCTTATTCTTTTTTTTAAAACATTTAACCCTAACGTTTCATTTTGGGTCAAAATGACACATATACGGATGAAAACTGTTAGTAAATTGGTGATAAACAAACTTGACAGAATGACACGTCATAAGAAAAATATTTATACAATATTTTTTAAAACTAAATTTTTTGACTCATGTGTTATTTTGTAAATTCTTACATATTTGTCTATATGACGTTGTTATTGCGGCGTGCACTGCCATGTAGGTTAGTCACATTATTTCAAGCCATATATTGTTAGTTGGTTAACAGTTTTCATCCGCATAGGTGCCATTTTAACCTAAAATAAAACGTTGAGGGTTAAATTACTTCAAAAAGTTAAGAGCTAAAATAACTATACATTCAAATGTTAGATGCATTTTTTTGACATTATGCCTTTTTCAAATGAATAGATCATCAACCCTTTTCGATGCCCCTATTTATGCCCCACATTAAAAATTATGTTTAGGGTTTGTGGTTTGTGGTTAGGGTTTAGAGAATTTAGGATATGGTATATTTTTAGGGTATAAGGTTTAATGTTTAGGATTTAAAATTTAGGGTTAGTTCTTAAAATTTAATTTTTAGTGTTGGGGCATAGAAAGAGGCACTGAAAAAGGCAGATGATTTTTATCCTATTTCATATATATTTAATAAAAACTTTTGAAAACTTTTGGGAGAAAACTTACTTATAAACATTCAAAAATTTTGAAACATAATAAAAAATTTAAAATTTTGAGAGGTGAAATTATTATTCTTATTTTTATTTCGAAAGACTTAGTGCTAATTTTTAAAAAATTAGGAACTCTAGCTCATCACCGTCCTCCCTAATTGTAAATCGACATTTTCATTATTCATTTTTCAATTATTTTAGTGAAAATTTCAGTCGTTTGTTATGTTTAAAATATAACTTAAAATATGTTGGTCGGTGAAAATAAATGGCCTTTAGTGCTAAATAATTTAAGTTTAAATTTTACAAAAAAATATATTTTTTTAAAAATGATGCCAATATCTTTTTAAATAAATTTCATGAGCATTTTCATGTCAAAGCTAAATTGACATTGACAGAATTTGATTCGTTATTATTTACTACATTATTAATGAAAAATTAATTTCACGAGCAGTGTTTAAATAATGTCAATATCTTTTTAAATTAATTTCACGAGCATTTTCATGTAATTAACGTTTAAACATAGTTAAAATACATTGGCTAATTTAATAATTAAAATATTACACCAATAAAAAACTTCAAAGTCTAAACCCCCATTCAGGAGGGGAAAAGTTAAATTTAAACTTTTTAAGGGGCCAAAATGAAGGTTTAATGTTGTATTAATTAAAAGTTTATAATTTTTGAGGGACTGAATCAAAACACAATTCTCATTGTACCTATTTAAAATGTTACTTTTTAAAGGGGTTAAACAATAAAGTTACCATTTAGGAGGGACTAAATAACAATTTTGCCATTTAGGAGGGACTAAACAAAATCTTTATAAACTCCACACGGATTTTCATTATACCATTAGACATTCAATAATTAATCATGAAATCCTAATGAACTTGAAAAAAAAAATGTAATTCGTATGGAACTTGGTAATGTCCTACTGAATTTGTGTCAAAATTCTTATAAATAATCACTCAAGATATATTAATTATATTAGATTTTAAAAAAAAATTGTACGGAATTAAAGATTAAATAATATTTAGATTTATGAAATTATATCTAATTATCATTTTGGTACATAATCTTTTAAACCATTAAACTTTCATTAATTAAAAAACTTTTAAAACAATCCCAATAAAAAGCAAGAATCCAAGAAAATATTTTCTCAAACCAAGAATTGTTTGAACATTCTGCTTTATTGAATTTGAAAATTTTAATCTATATTTTGTGCATGAAAAACCCATCAAATTGAAAAAAATAGAAAAATTTCCAAAACCCCCGATTTTAAATTCATAATTGTAACCCCTCGTCCCGGTCTGGTCGGAAGACCGGTCCGAGTGGGCCACACGGGGAAAACCGAAGCAAAACCCGTTAAGGCTTCCCCTCGGTTAACGACCCAGAAAATTTCTTTTAACTTAGTCTTATCTAGATGCAATTATAATTCCTATGTGAAGCATAGCAGCGAAAGAACTAAACAACGTATCATTCACCGACCAAACAAACATAAAACAGTCCATTTTACTTCATTCCAGCAGGCCGTTTCGAAACACTTATAGGGTGTTCCGAAACGCCCTGACCTGGTCAACGGGCCTGGGTCAACCGCAAGGTGCTCGTTCCGAAACAGGGGTGACCCGTATCGGAACGACCTTGACGGTCAATATCTCGTGGTCAACGAGATTTGACCGTTTCAGAACTTCAAAGACCCGTTTCGGAACGTCTTCATCTCGCCAATTTCTCAAAATTCCAGTGGCGAAAACGTTCCGAAACGATCCTCATCCGTTTCGAAACGGCATGCCATTTACGCAGGGCCGTTTCGGAACACGGGGACCCGTTCCGAAACACCCCCTGTCTGCAGACTTTTCTGGGCTGTTTTGAGGCACAAGAATGCCCCAAAACACCACCAAGACACCCCATAACCTCATAGCAAAACAACCCAAGGCTTACTAACAATACTAGCATGCTTCAACAAGGTTTAAACATGTATAACACAAAGGCAACAATCCACATCATGCATTCATTCAAACCACATTCAAATACATGTAGAAACTCTTAAAGCATAGGCTAACATTCAAGCAAGTAAATAGGCATGAGTTGACATTCATCATGGCAACACAACCATGCAAAAGCAATATATATAAAGGAGTCTACACATGCTCCTATCAACCAACAACAACCACAAAACATTACACATCCCATTGCTCAACCATTACATGTCTAGTATTTTAAATCCATACTTGGTGAACTCAATCCAAACCACACTTGGGGGCCCTCCTCTTGCCCGAGCAACCCACGAACTAAGGATCTGCAATGTTGAACAAAGAGAGCGTAAGCAATGATGCTTAGTGAGGGTAAGCTCTAAAAACAAACCTCAACATTGCAGGGTCCGAGCACGATCTAGCCAAAGTCATTTACACTTACCAAGGGTCCACAAGGTATAAATGCATGAGCAATGTATCACATGTATGCCTTAATTATGAGCTCAATACTACTATACATGCAATCACATATAAACATCCAAACAGCTCATATATCTCAACACATTGATACATATATCAATCAACATTGGCACCTAATTATCACTCAAATACGCGGACAACCGTTGGAACTCATATCCAACAACACAACCATTACCTGACGGTGGGATTACACTCATCACCGATCTCGCGGAGGGGATTCCACTCATCCTCACGCCCCGTCGATGGGATTCCACTCATCACCGACTATATTTAAATACCATTTCCGGGCGTGCCCGTACTCCTCCTTGGTGACTCAACGCCACCAAGGCCACGCGCGACTTTCGACTCATGTGTACACACTAATATCCTAATGATCGATCATTTGTATTTAAGTATACTAGTGCCAATATTTTAAATACCATTTCCGGGCGTGCCCGTACTCCTCCTTGGTGACTCAACGCCACCAAGGCCACGCGCGACTTTCGACTCATGTGTACACACTAATATCCTAATGATCGATCATTTGTATTTAAGTATACTAGTGCCAATATTTTACTCATTCCACATCACACACTTCAATCATTTCCGTGCTTAGCACGTACTCACCATGGACACAACCATAAACCATCACCATGCACGCTTTAAGCAATACAACCCATGCCTCAATTCACATGTATAGAACAATATACATAAGCATTCATATCACAAGACATACGAGGCATATACATTCATACATTTGAGTTCATCCAAAGGCTTAGATCAAGATTAGGATTAGGCTACCACCATAATCCTAACTCTAGGTGGGTCTACCAAGCGCAACCTAGTCCATATACTCGAACCAACTAATTTAAAACCTTTAAAAGCTAACAACCACTCACCTAAGCTCCCAAGCTCCAAGACCAAGCAAGCGACCGTTCTTCAAATTCCCGGATTCGATCCCGAAGCTTCTTCCACGTTTCCCCTTGCTTCTAGCCAAACAAAACACATACATCACTTCCCAAATTAATGCTAATTCAATCATCAATCCACATTGCAAAACACAACTCAATTTCCACAAATTCCAAATCACATAGCATCCCAAAAACCCAATTTTCGGACTCCCACAACCAAGGGCTGAAATACCCAATTCCAAGCACCCAAATGGCTTCCAAAACATCCCAAAACACTCCCCTAACATAGGTAGACCATCAGCCCTTCAATCCCAACACAAATCCTCTCAAAAAAACCCAATTTTTCATACCCTAAAATTGGCCTTAAAGACCCACTACGAAAATTCACCCAAATTCTACCAAATTAAGATATGTTGCATATTTCATTATGATTAAACATAACCCCAAAACAATTTCTCAAAACAATTGAAAAACCCCATCAAAACCCCAAATTTCCATATGAACCCTAATTTCTCAAAACCCATATTTTTGAAATTTAAGACAATATACAAGTAGAGGATGAAGAGGAGATTAAGAAAATATAATTACCTCTAAAAATGGTGTTGAAATCGGGTGCTAAAATAGATGGAATAGTAACTCAAAGCTTGTAGGGTTTTAGAAATGGTGGGGGTTTTCAAATGTGAAAAGGAGGAAGAATGAGGGAGGAAGACAACTTTACAATAAAGTGGTCTAGCTTTATTTAAAACTTGGGTAAATAGCAACATAGGTCCTTCCCTTCATTTTAAAACTCAATTTGACCATTATTTGAAATTGAATTGTTTTAGTTAAGTTTTATTTGACTCGAACTAATACTCGGCTAACTCCTAGGCCCAAGACACGGGTGTTACAATAATTCCTTATAAACTTTTTGGAAGTTTTTTTTAACTTTTCTTTCCTTTCGAATTTTATGTATTTAAAATATCAAATATAATTTTTAAAATAGCTATTTTTTAGATTTTAAGTTTTCCCCCCAAAAAATGTTGAATTTAATATTTATTAGGTGTCAAATAACGCATTTTTAGGGTGACATATATTTTTTTTATAAATAAAGTAGTATAACATAATTCACAAAATAAAAATTTAAGAACTAAATTGAACGAAAATATTATTTAAGAATTAAAATAATAACAACGTACAATTTCATGAAACTAATTATTATTTAACCCTAAATGAAATTATTTATAAATATTTTTTCGAAACTTATATATGTATTTATTAATAATTCATCAAATATATATCGTACAAATGACATTATTGGTCAATTCAATTTCTTTGTCAGTCCACTTAAAAATAAACAACCATGCTTTTGGCATGCGAAATTGTGTGTACTTCCCATCGGAGGGGGGGTTATGGTCTTATTGAGTTAGGCAACGGCCCCTACATTTAGATGTTTGACCCTCCGATTGTAACACGCCAATGTTCTAAACATTTTAAATTTCTACTTTGAAAGACGGCAAATTTAGGACGGTGAAACAATCATGTAGGTTGGGTATGGATTTGGGTCGGTTTTTTTGGTCGATTTGAATCTGATCTGGTTTGACAAGTATTGAAGTTTCACGGGTCGAGTTTGGTTCAAATTTTAGGATTAAAATTTATTTTTGACCTGACCCAAAATAAACAATATATATACATATATTATTTTTATTTAATGAGTAAAATAAATGGATGCGATTAAAAATTGAAAATAAGGAGATTAAAAAAAAGTGTTTAATCTTATCTATCCATTTCCATCATCTAATGACCATGAAGTAGTGTAAAAATAATTGAATTTTACATAGTTATAATATATATATATATATATATATATATATATATATATATATATATATATATATATGAGATATGACCCACTTACATAGAATGTAAAACTATATAGAACATTGGATGGGTGAAATGGTTGGGTGATATTAACTCCTCAAGTGATAATTTTCACATAACACACCGTTAATTTCAACCATCCAACGATCCAAAAAATGTGTAAAAATTAAAAACTCTTACACTATGTAACTGGTAGGGGTGAGCGTTCGATCGAGTGGAGTCAAGGTAAAAAATTTTGAGTTATTCAAGTTGACGTGTCATATTTTATAACTCGAACTTTATTTGAAATTTTTTTGAGTCGAGTTTTCGAGTTCCAATACAAATTTAATTATTTATCATATTATATTACGGTTTGATTCTAATTTAAACAACTTTCTTTAATCATATATGATATATGTATATATATATTTCTTCATAATTTCTCTATGTGACATATATTTCTTCATATTTTTTATATCAGTATATATATATACATACATAAGTGTGTGTGTGGTTTAGCATATTGGACGGCTGGATTCGACCTGTTTGCAGTTGGGTTTGTCCTAGCCTAGACCAGAGTGAACAATGGTTTCATTGCTTGTGCTAGATGGGCTCATGAATCAAAGCTTAACTTTTAGTTTGGTTCAAATAATATATGAGATATGACCCACTTACATAGAATGTAAAACTATATAGAACATTGGATGGGTGAAATGGTTGGGTGATATTAACTCCTCAAGTGATAATTTTCACATAACACACCGTTAATTTCAACCATCCAACGATCCAAAAAATGTGTAAAAATTAAAAACTCTTACACTATGTAACTGGTAGGGGTGAGCGTTCGATCGAGTGGAGTCAAGGTAAAAAATTTTGAGTTATTCAAGTTGACGTGTCATATTTTATAACTCGAACTTTATTTGAAATTTTTTTGAGTCGAGTTTTCGAGTTCCAATACAAATTTAATTATTTATCATATTATATTACGGTTTGATTCTAATTTAAACAACTTTCTTTAATCATATATGATATATGTATATATATATTTCTTCATAATTTCTCTATGTGACATATATTTCTTCATATTTTTTATATCAGTATATATATATACATACATAAGTGTGTGTGTGGTTTAGCATATTGGACGGCTGGATTCGACCTGTTTGCAGTTGGGTTTGTCCTAGCCTAGACCAGAGTGAACAATGGTTTCATTGCTTGTGCTAGATGGGCTCATGAATCAAAGCTTAACTTTTAGTTTGGTTCAAATAATATATGAGATATGACCCACTTACATAGAATGTAAAACTATATAGAACATTGGATGGGTGAAATGGTTGGGTGATATTAACTCCTCAAGTGATAATTTTCACATAACACACCGTTAATTTCAACCATCCAACGATCCAAAAAATGTGTAAAAATTAAAAACTCTTACACTATGTAACTGGTAGGGGTGAGCGTTCGATCGAGTGGAGTCAAGGTAAAAAATTTTGAGTTATTCAAGTTGACGTGTCATATTTTATAACTCGAACTTTATTTGAAATTTTTTTGAGTCGAGTTTTCGAGTTCCAATACAAATTTAATTATTTATCATATTATATTACGGTTTGATTCTAATTTAAACAACTTTCTTTAATCATATATGATATATGTATATATATATTTCTTCATAATTTCTCTATGTGACATATATTTCTTCATATTTTTTATATCAGTATATATATATACATACATAAGTGTGTGTGTGGTTTAGCATATTGGACGGCTGGATTCGACCTGTTTGCAGTTGGGTTTGTCCTAGCCTAGACCAGAGTGAACAATGGTTTCATTGCTTGTGCTAGATGGGCTCATGAATCAAAGCTTAACTTTTAGTTTGGTTCAAATAATTTATTTTTCCTTTTTTTGGGCCAAAACTTTTATTTTCCCTCAAGTAACTATAATTTTATTAGAAATTGAAATCTTGGGTTTTAAAATTGTTATCCATAAGTATATTTTTATATATTTCACATCATCTTCATTATAATAACGAGTTGTTAAGCTGGTGTCATATATATATTTTGTTCTATCATCAAAAAAAATTTAAAAAAAAAATAAAAGTTGTAAAAAATTGGGATGTCAATTGTCAACATTTTAGTAGAAAATGACAATAACTAATATTGGCTTAACAATGTCATCACTGTATGTCACATTTGAGTTAATTTGATAAAAGTAAAAGTTAAAGGACTAAAAAGAACCGATAAAAATTTAAGAGTTAAAATGACTAAAATAATAAAGTTAGGGGCAAAAAGGTGATTCTACGTTTTCTTTATACTAAAACAAGGTTCAGAACAACTTCAGTTTATATACTGTGCATATATATAGCAAATAATATATTTATGTTATCGAAATAGATAGGGATGGGCACGGGTCGGGTCGGGCCGGGTTTTTGGCCCACCCGAACCCGACCCGAAAATATTAACCCTAAACTCGAACCCGGCCCGACCCGACCCGAAAATATTAAACCTAAACCCGACTCCGACCCGACCTATATAAAAAAAAATCAATTTTAGGGACTAAATTGTAAAAAAAAATAATTTTAAGAGACTTAATTGTAAAAAATAATAAATTTAAGGACTAAATTGTAAATAAAAATCAATTTTAAAGACCTAATTATAAAAATATATAAAAAAAAGGGGTATTATTACAAATATCCCTAAAAAATTTAGGGAAAAATTACACTATTAGTCCTGAGTCAGGTCGAGTCGAATTTTTTCACCCTAAAACCCGAACCCGACCCCACCCTACACAAAAACCCGACCCGACCCGACCAAAATTCGGAACCCGTCGGGTCCAGGTTCCGTGCCCATCCCTAGAAATAGATGGGTACTACATTCCTTCTGGTTTCAAGTTTCTACATGAGACAACAGATGGCATTGGCATTGGCATCTTTAAACATGTTGCTAACGTTGTCGTCTCCTCGATGGCTCGTCGGAATATTCCTATGTCGATGTTCGAGATTGTACCCGTGCTTGTAATAATTGTAACTCTCTTTGAACTCGTTTCTCGTGTATCTGAAGTAGTCGCTTATGGAGGTGAAGTACAACGGCACTTTAGGATAGGGCTAGAACTCGGTCCTCTTCCCCGACCTCCTCACCTGTTTCAACACCTTGTGACGATCGACATGCCCGATTACGGTTACTTTTTCTAACTCCAGGTCAACTTTCACTGAATTTATACATGATGTATTAATGGTAAAAATTAAAAAATATATCGAGAGTCGAGACAAAAAATGACATGTCATTTTAAATCTTTTTCACTTACTCTTATGTTACAATCTCTTTTCAACTAAAAAACGTGTAGTATATGTATACCTTGTTAAACATTTAAACTAAAATTCTCATGCATGTTACAACAACAACAATGTCAACTAAGCTAAGATTCGGTAGATCAAGTTAGAGACCAAAGACGAGGCTCAAAGGTGAAAAGTGAAAGCAAACAATAAGATAACTTAAGAAGGATCAAAGACAACGATATATGCGTGTGTGCGCACGCGCATTATGCGCGCGTATATATAGACACTTTTTGGAGCGGGGTGAAAGGGAACCTGCAAAGAAAGTGGTTGGCCCTTATTAGGCTTCTTGTAGTGATGGATGTTGGTGACGCCCTTTTTGTTGTCTCGGTAGCAAAAGAAACAGTTAGCAATAACATATACAATAGACCCATATGCTCTTGCTATTAAGGTAGCCATTGAAGATTTGAATTCACAATTCTGTCTCAAAATTCATAATATATATATATATATATATATTTTGATCAGCAAGGTAATTTTATTCAACGAATAACCGTACAAATATAACCGTGTGCCTCATTAAAAATTTCCTTAAGCGTAAATAGAGAAAAAGAGTACAAGCACAATTATATAAACAAACAAAATGAACACTCAAAGAGAGAAAAAGCATACACGATAACACCCAAGGACCAAGCTAAACTAGATCAGTAGAGAACTTGCAACCACGATACACGCCACACCCCACCCTTAGCAAGTGCATCCGCAAAATTATTTGCCTCCCGTGGCACATTGTAGAAACAAAGGCGAGGAATCTTACTACAAGCATCATCAACACGCTGGAAATTTGCCAGAAACACCAAGGCCGCCGCTCACTATGAAACACCCAAGCCACGACAACAACGGAATCAGATTCAATCACTACAAAACGATTACACCACGGCAGCACATATAGCAAGCAATTCAGCTTCATTGGAGTCAAAAACCCCCCAATGGTCCGGCGGGGTAGACCATTTGTTGTGTTTAAATCTCTATATTGGACCCCTCCATGAGGGCGTCATGCTTCACACATATTTCATACATAAATTTTTTGAATTATTATAATGTTGAAAACCCCTGTTGGGAAAGAATGGTATCAAAATATCGTGTCAATAATAGTATTGTGTTTATTATGATTGCAAAAATAATTACAAGAGTAATATTGTTAAAAAGGAATATGAGATGATTCGGGATATGAATGAGTTTGAGTTTTGATGCAAAGGAAAACACATATATTTTTAAAATCTTGTCTACCCACCATCTTTTTTGAAAAATAAGAGCACAACATACATGCAACAATATTCAATGTAGGAAACCTAACAAACTTCGATTCTACTAATATAAGAGATTTTTTTAATAATATCAGACAAAGTGAACAAATGCACTGACAATTAGTGTTGAGGGATCTTTTGATCATGTCCTACAATCATGAGTGTCATTGATTCGGACAATTTGTCGAATTTCTAACAATTGGTATATATTACTGAGGTGTCTGTGCTTCATGTAATTGAGCATGTGATTGTTTGAAATTCGACATGTTAAAATGACCCTTTCAAAAATCAAAACGTATCCCATAGAATCAATACACCCCTCAATATATATATATATATATATATATATAAAATAGTATGGGTGGGGCTGGTCCTAGTCATAGCCTACTTGGAGTGGTGTATTTTATGTTGGAGGTTCTCTGAATTATTGTAGTATATTCCGCGACATCTTTCCGTCACTAATAGTTTCAACAAGGTTTGATGCTAGGGGTGGCAATAAGGGGACGGGTACGAGGAATAATCAAATTGACGGGTGTGGAGAATAACTAAAATTTTCGCCTATGGGGGCAAGAATGGTAAAAATTTTATTACTTAAGCTCAAAAGGAGATAAAAAAGAGAATTGTTACATTCGAACTGTTGGAATAACTGAACCGTACTCGTATAAATTACTGTAGAGATCCCAAAAAATATATGCATAGATTCTAATATTTTACAATGTTGGATGGTCATAAAGGGAATTGACCTATTTTTCAATAAAAAAATATAATATCTCATAATCTGAGTATGGCAGCTGAAGTAAGTGTGAAAATTCTTCATAAATTTCATAAAAATAATTAAAAAGTGGACTATACATCGTTGTAAACATGATTCAGTCTAGTTTTAATTAAAATACACTATGATCGATTTTGATATGTATTTTAAAAAATATGAATATTTAAATGTTCAAAGGTCATAAAAATTTGACATAATGTTTTTTAGAAAACAATTTTAGCAGTGATTTTGAAAAAACACCAAAAATTCTACAAGATAAATCAAGGAGTGAGCTTTATATTTCTATAACCATGCGAAAGACTATATTAATTTAAAATAAACAGTTCTTGATTTCGAGTTATATATTAAGAGTTATTAATTTTTGAGTGAGCAAAGGTCAGAAGAAAAGACTACAGACTGTTTTCAAAAACAACAATGGTGGTGATTTTAGAAATTTACCATAAATCGTACGAGTAAAATTAAAAGAGGTAATATATATGGTTGGAAAGATTATTGAATATATTTCCTTTTACGACAAACAGATTATGATTTGGAACTGTAGATTATTAGTTATATATTTTCTTTTGGAAAATTCTACAACGTGCGACGAACACCGATGAACACCACTAATGATGAACACCGCTGAACACCATTAAATTAATTAATAAAGATTTAAAATTTTAAGGACCCATCATACAATTAAGAATTATTTTTAAAAATTCAATTAAATTATTTTTTATATATATTAAAATTTTATTTTTTTAATAAGGGTAAACTATATATTTAGTACCTCACCTATTTTCGTATTTCTATTGAACCCTCATTATTTAAATATTATTTTAATTTGACCCTATTCTTTATAAAAAAAAATTAACCCTTAACTCTCAACCTAAAATCCTAAACTATTAAACCTTAAACCCTTAAATCTATACCCTAAACCATATACCATTAAAAATAATTTCACCATCATCGATTCGATTCAATTCAATTCAATGAATTGTTGAATTCTCCTAAAAAATTCAATTAAATTATTTTTTATATATATCAAAATCAATTAAACTCGAATCTCCTAGAATTAATACTATCATCTTATTTGAGATGAAGAGACCATCACAAGGAGAAAGATGAACAACTTTTTTTTTTGGTGATGAAAACACTACAATGCTTGCCCGTGAAGATTTATTGTTCTCATTGCTTTTTTTCCTAGAATACATTACGTTATTACTTTAATCCTAAACAATTAACTTTGTTAAATGACAATCGTTGCATCCAAAAAGTTTAAGGATTTCATTTTCATTTTTTTTCTGATATGTACAATTTCGCCATGCTAAGTGCTAACCGAACAGAAAGTGTGTTAACTGTCCAAAGTCCCTTCAAACACAAGGGTACAAGTCTATCTTATAATGCCGAAAAATCGTAGTTCAGACTTCCGAGCAACGGTGTTATTTTTGGGATGCTAGACTCCTAAACCACCAATTGCCAGAGTAAGCATCAGTGGAACACCGATGGTCTCAACATTGATTGTTCGGTTTGTTTTCTCGACATTTCCTTGACGAGATCTCTTCCCTCGATATTCATGTAGCTGATTGCTCAGATTGTCTAACTGATGCATAATCTGACGTTGTGCTCTTGCAATAACTAGGACCTGCATAAATCATAATCATTACGATTGTGATGGCCTCTTCATCTCAAATAAGATTATAGTGTTAATTCTAGGAGATTCGAGTTTAATTAATTTTGATATATATATATATATATATATAAAATAATTTAATTGAATTTTTAGGAGAATTCAACAATTCATTGAATTGAATTGAATCGATGATGGTGAAATTATTTTTAATGGTATATGGTTTATGGTATAGGTTTAAGAGTTTAGGGTTTTAGGTTGAGGGTTAAGGGTAATTATTTTTTATAAAGAATAGGGTCAAATTAAAATAATATTTAAATAATGAGGGTTCAATAGAAATACGAAAATAGGTGAGATACTAAATATATAGTTTACCCTTATTAAAAAAAATAAAATTTTAATATATATATAAAATAATTTAATTAAATTTTTAAAAATAATTCTTAATTGTATGATGGGCCCTTAAAATTTTAAATCTTTATTAATTAATTTAATGGTGTTCAGCGGTGTTCATCATTAGTGGTGTTCATCGGTGTTCGTCGCACGTTGTAGACTCATCCCTTTCTTTTATAGGTAGTGCAGACTGTCATGTTTTAATAGTTAATATTTTAGTCATGTTTTATAGTTTTGAAATAGTTTGTTTGTTGTTGTAAAATTTAAATTTATTGTTTATGTTTGTAATTTTGAAAATTTAATGTTGAGTATTTATTTTAATGTATTATGTTTTGTTTATTTTTTTTTGGTGTGAGCATTAACTGAAAATCGCAGAGATCCGTAAGGGATGAGCATGAGAATGAAAAAATTTCTGAAACATTTAATGGGATTCTCTAAAATCGTACCCGCAAATATTGAGGATGGAGTGGAAAATACAAAACCGTCCCCGCCCCGCCCCATTGCCACCCCATTCGAAGCCTTTTTAAATACTAGTTTAAATTAGTACCAATTTGTTGGTTACCATTTGAAGTTTTAAAAATTTTAGTATTCTTAATTAAATCTCACCTATAATTTTTAGAAGATTTTATTAAAAGTTTTAAATTTTCAAAAATTTAAAAATTTTAGTTAGACCTTAAAATTTAACACGTAAAATTTTGGAACTATTATAACGTTGAAAACACCTATCAGAAAGGAAAGGTATCAAAGTATCGTGTCAATAATCATATTGCGTTTATCTAAATGATCTTCAAATGGGTTATTTATCTTATTAATTATTTTTAGGGCTATATTTGAATGATTTAACCTCCATGACCTCATCTACCATAAAAATCATCATATTTTCCAAAATAAAGTTCAATCAACACCATTTTTCTTTTTTCTTTTTAAATCCGTTTCCTATACAGATCCACTAATTGGTCTAATACTAAAAAAACTTATATTATTTCATCTTATACAAGTTCAAATTTCGGTATGAAAATATAATATCAATTAATAAAAAAATAGTTTCCCATAATTTTGCCGTGGCTTGCATTTCTTGGAAGTTAGATAATCAATCGAAGCATATGAGGTTAGGTCGATTTATATTCTCGGACAACTGTTTAGCTGCTGATCAGGCCCCCTAAATATATATTATTGAATAATTAAAAAGTACAGGTTAGGTAGCTCCTCTAGATCACGAGATGAGATTATTAGTGTATTTTAAATTAAAATTTTATGACAGTTTTCAGACCAAAAAACGAATCAGTGTTCGTTGTAACCAAAACCTCGATGCGATGTTAACTGTAATGACGACAAATTTTAATTAATTCTAATGTTTTGAACAGATAAAGTTGGGTTTTCTTTTACCAGTTAATACATATTGTTTACTCTACGATAAATGTCATGTACCGCAATATGGAATTAACTGTTTTAATTAATTTTAAAATTTTAATGACTGAAAATATTATTAACCCTTTTAAAATAAAATCTGAAAAAATTAATTTTTATATTATATTTTTACTACTAAAACATTGATTTATCATCCATTCATGCCACCACATAACTTTACATAGTGAGACTTACTCTCCACTTGTCATAAAAATACACGATTTATCTAAATTGGTTTAATTACCATGCAAATCAAAATTCTACATTAAATTCACTTTAGTCCTTAACCACCAACTTTACAAAGCTTTCAATTTAATCCATTTTCGGCAATTAGACAAAATTCAATAAATTATTAGACCCATTTTTGTGTTACAACTCAATTCTTGTTGAGTAATTTTTTTTGTTGGTGTTATTTTTATAAATAATATATGAGATCCAATAAAAGAAACCTCAGTGGAAGATAGTTCACTTCTATATATATAGAGAGAGAAGCATTTGCATAAAGAGAGATAACTCTAGTCCTCCAACTCCTGCACTTTGCTTTTTTAATAATCAAGTAGAGTTGCATAACATGGCACTCCAAGCAACAGCCGCCGTCGCCGCCGCTGCCTCTTCTTACCTCTTCGTGAGAAGAGTCTTTATCCAATAATTCCGATCAAAATGAGAGGAAACGCTTGCTTTGCTTCTACCAACTCATCATCAATATCAGCCGCCGCGTCGCCCAACCTCCTTCGCCGATTACCGGCCATCAAGACCAGCCCGTGCGTCCATTGCAGAGCTTTTCTCCGGACACATGGGGTGATCGTTTCATAACTCTTCCGTTCACCAACTTGGTAATGATTAGGTTTTGCTTATTTTCTACTATATAACTCGTGAAATCCATACAATATGTTAACTAACATATAACCTTTATATATATATATATATATAGTTTCGGTGATTATAAGTTAGTATTTGTTTATATTTTTTTTAATTATTTTATTAAGACACACATCTTGTTTGAACCCGAATCTTATAAGATGAACATCATTTTCTTTTCCACTGATACTACTCGTTGTGTTCCCGGCACAATTATGTCCCTTTTTTGAGCTTTGTTAGATGATTCAAGCTTCCTTGCATTCTCTTTTTGTATATGAAGGAATTTGAGTCATGCTCAAGACAAGTAGAATTGATGAAGAAGATGGTGAAAGAAATGTTGATGAGCTCTAGGGCTGATCCCATTGAGAATATACTTTTGATTAATTCTCTGCTCCGTCTAGGAGTATCATATCATTTCGAGATCGAGGTCGAAGAACAGTTGAGTCATCTTTTTCGTACATTTCAAATCGATAGCAAGGACTATGACTTACACACAGTTGCGGTCATATTTCAAGTCTTCAGGTCACACGATTATAAAATGTCTTGTGGTAAGTGTGTGTCGATGCAAAAATATTCGAAATATAAATTCAAATACCATTAATTGATGCAATGTGATGGGTGAATTTTAAACCAGACGTGTTCAACAAGTTCAAGAATGATGATGGTATGTTTAAGGAAGAATTGGCTAGTGACACCAAAGGTATTATAAGCTTATATGAAGCATGCCAATGGGGAATGCACCAAGAGCACATTCTAGATGAAGCCCTAACCTTCACAACGTTGCACTTGGAGTCCTCGTCGGTAAGCCGATCGTGTCCCGATCATCTCCGAGAATACATTGGAAATGCCCTGAAGTTTCCTTTCCATAAAGGCATGCCAAGACTAGAATCAAAGCAATACATATGCTATTACGAACACGACGAGTCGAGGAACGATCTGTTGCTTAAGTTTGCGAAATATGATTTCAATCGAGTGCAGATGCTGCACCAGAAAGAACTTAGCCTCCTTTCAAGGTACGAAAAACTTGTTCTTATTGTTTACATGATTTGATAAGATTAAGGTAGCTGTGTCTATGCATAACTAGTTATGATCCGTGTCACAGTTGGTGGCAAAAGGAATACATAGCTTCAAGGTTTCCACATGGAAGACAGAGATTGGTGGAGTCTTTTTTCATGGCAGTTTCAATGCTGTTTGAACCACAATTCGCACTTGCTCGCAACATAATGTCGAAATGGTATATAGGGCTTACGTTAATAGACGACACTTATGATGCATATGGTTTATATGAAGAACTCCGGTCTTTGAACAAGGCAATACAAAGGTTACTTTTCCTGTTCCTACTCAGCTATTAAAAAAGTTTAATTGGTATTGTTGAAGTTGCGTTAATTTGAGCAATCTAATTAACTCTAATGAACATGAGTTTTACACGTTTTATGAATTGTTGGATAAATGAATTGTTGGAAAATACTTTGATACACATACTTGTGTAAAATTTAATTTACACAAGCTTTTCAATTTTAGGGTTTAGGGGTTTAGGTTGTAGGGCGTAGAATTTAAAGTTTATGGTTAGAATTTAGAGTTTAAGGTTTATGTTTTAATACACGAGCTGTGTAAAAAATTACATAACCCGTCAAATTTAAACTATAAAATTTAAAATCTAAAACCTAAATCCCTAACCCTAACACCCTAAACTCTAATCATAAAAATTAAGGATTATTATCCTATACATTGGCAGGAAAACTTTTTATTTCCACAAGTGCCTCAATTATAGGGTTTAGGGTTTTAGTTTATGGTTCATGGTTAGAATTTAGGGTTTAGGGTTAGGGTTTAGGTTTTAGGGTAATATGGGTATTGATTTAGGTTTTAACCTATAAACCCATTTTTTAACCCTAGATTCAAAACTACACACTCAAACCCCTAAACTTTAAACACTAAACGAAGTCTCTAACCCCTAAAACTAAGGTGTTTGTGTAAAAAAAAATCCACAAGCACTTGTGTATAGAATAATTACCCAAACTTTAAATTCTACACCCTACAACTTAAACCCATAAACCATAACCTAAATATCTAAACCCTAAAATTGAAAGGATTGTGTAAACTACACAAGTTTGTCTAAACCCTAAAATTGGAAGGCATTTATAGATTAGAGTTTAGGGTTTAGGGTAATATGGTGATGATTTAGGTTTTGACCTCTGAACCCTAAATTATAACCCTAAACCTTATATTTAAACAATTGTCCCTAAATTCTAAACCCTTACACCTAAACCCATAAACCCTAAATTAACTCCTTATACCTTAAAAATTTCAGTTTACACCGCCAGTGTATATGATATTTATATCTTGCAACAACAATAGTGTCAAGTGTCGATTGATTTAAAATTTTTCATGTTCAGATGGGATAGGAGTGCTATGGATGAGCTACCCGGGGAATACTTGAGAAATATTTACGAGGCTTTCTTAGATATTTCTGATGAAGTAGATGAGGCTGTGCTCAAGGAAGGAAGATCGTGGAGTGTCTTTCACGCTAAAGAAGCGGTAAAATTACAGCAGTACTACATCAAATTTTCAAGCAGTTTTAGTTTTGTCATAAATTCATTCGAGTTTCTATGATTAGATGAAAGAACAAGTGCAAGGCTACCACGTTGAAGCCCGATGGCTGCATGAAAATATCATGCCAACGTATGCCGAGTATTTCGAAAATGGACTATTGTCCATCGGAGCCATTCCGACCTTGGCTATACTCATGATGGGAATGCGAGAAGCCGACGAAGATGCGTACCGGTGGCTCTTAAATTGCGATGCCACTGCCACCATTGTCCGAGCTATGTGCGTGATGTGCCGCGTTTACAACGATATGCGTAGTAATGAGGTACATATATTTAGCTGCCTAGCTAGCTTCTATTTTTGGTTTGATTTTCTTGTGTTTTGTTTAGTTATGCATATGTGGTTGGAAATTTTCAAGGATGAGGAGGAAAGGGGTGGACAATTATCTGGCATAACTTGTTATAGGAAGGAATATGGTGTCTCAAAGAAGGAAGCAGTTGAAAGTTTTTGTGAAAGAATTAAGGTGGCGTGGAAGGACATGAACGAGGGTTTCATGGAGACGACGCCGATGCCCGTCGCAAAGCGAATTCTGGTGACAGCTTTTAACATTGCGCGTGTACCGGAGGTATGTTACAAGGATGATAACGGATTCACTAAGCCAGAAATAACCTACAAAGATTACATTACAAAAGTTCTAATCGACCCAATACCCCTTGAAGAATAGGACATGCAGGCTGCAGGGCTACTACTCCTTTACTGTTTCATGTCATCCACCTGGTTATTTCTTTCTGGTTTGTCTATTAATCCTTAAGAAAATAAAGGAAAAGAGGGGTTGAACAGAACTGAGATGTTTCCACTTCGAGCATGGTGGTGATCAAAAGCATTCGAACCGTAAAATTTAAAGGAGTTGAGGTCTTAAAAAGCAATTAAACCAGAAAAATTACAATGTCTTCAACAGAAAAAGTATAAATATTTATATACAGCGCATATAGTACAAATAATATATGGATAAATATACCAGGCGGTGAAAACTGAAAGTTTCTACAAGCACCTTAGTTTTAGGGTATAGGGAGTTAGTTTAAGGTACAAGGTTTAGGAGTTTATGGGTAGAGGGTTAGAATTTAGGGATAGTTGTTTCAATTTAAGGTTTAGGGTTAAAATTTAGGGTTTATAGGTTAAAACCTAAATCTTCACCATATTACCCTAAAAACTAAACCTTGAACCTATAAACCCTAAATTATAACCCTAAACCTTAAATTGAAACAACTATCCCTAAATTCTAAACCCTTACACATAAACCCCTAAACCCTATACCCTAAACTAACTCCTTATACCTGTTGAGTTGTGTGGAGCTCGATTCGTTCAACCGATTATGCTCACCAAGTAGTGGAGAGGTGGATATTTGGGTGGAAGGGTTAAGGAAGCTAAAATGAAGATTGACACAATGATTTATAGTGGTTCAACCTTCTAACCAAGGTCTACATCCACTACCTTAGCTTCCCACTAAGGATTTCTCAACCAATTCCACTAATTGATTCGTCCCCTTTTCTAGGATTAGGAGGAAACCCTTACAACCGATCAAGCTTCTACCCAAGCCTTGATCAAAACCCTCTTTACAAAGAGAAACAAGAAAGCAAACTTAAACCCTCTAATAGGTGTTTGTTTGCACAATGAAGCACTCACCCAAAACCTAAAACACTTGAGCAAATTTAACAATTTTGGCTCACTAGTGTTTGTCTATACAAGAATTGACAATTTAAGTGCTAAGACATTTTCTTGATCAATTGATGTTTGACAATATGAGCATTAGCCTTCTCTTGATGCTTGGAGGTCCCTTTTATACTCCCAATTGAGTTTGTAGCCGTTACTAGCCGTTGGGGATGAATTGGAGCCGTTGAGGGCTTTATTTCCCTTCATTAATGCTGTTCTGCAGCTACCAGTATCGATACTCGTGGAACGGTATCGATACGGCCTTCTTGAGGAAATAGCCGTTGGGCTTTTGCCAGCATAGGGTATCGATACACGTGGAACGGTATCGATACGGCTTGATATTTAAATGGCCGTTGAGAAATAGCCGTTGGGGTAGTTGAAATGGGATCGGTACGCTGACGTGGCGTATCGAAACGACCCCACTCCGTATCGATACGCTAAACCCTCGTATCGATACGGGTTTTGACAGTGGCCAAACTGGGCCAAAAAGGTATCGATACCGGTACAACCATATCGATACTGGTGACGTGAAAACACAAGTTTGGCTGTTTAAAACATGAAAAATCTTTGCCAAAAACCTCTTAAAATACCTCAAACATAAATTCAAGTTGTTTGGACTTAAAACCAAGTTTTAAATTCTTTTCAACTTAGTCCAAAACATTTTTCAATTATTATATCAAAACATTAGTTCTACAATCTCCCCCTTTTCGATATAATAAAACTAACTTGAAAAATTGTTTGGGATTCTCCCCCTTTAACTTTAAAAATGTGAATAAGAGATTTAAGATGTGAAATCAAATAAAGCTCCCCCTTATTCATTTGAAAATTCAATTTTTCAAATCATTTCTCCCCCTTTTTGTTATATCAAAAAGAATTTAAGACATTAAGTTCATAATAACAATAGAGGTAAAAAGTTTTGACATAAATAAGAATTTGGTTTAAAATTTGCTCCCCCTTACTCAAAGCATCATCAAAAGAGTTAGTCCATCAAATATGATCATCTAGTTGAATAAACTAAAAAAAAGACTAATAAAATCAAAAACAACTAGAAAATTTTACCAACACTTGAACCCAAGGGAGGATGTGAAGCCTTCCTTCTTCAAGTGTTCTTTCTTGTGTGTATGGAGCTCCCCCTCAATGTTTGACTTGTTGAACATCTCCATCACACCTACAATAGACAATCAAGTAATTTTTGGTATCCAAATTGCTTTGGATCCATAAACGTTAGTTGCACAAAATTTAGTCCCCTTAGGAATCCATTTTTCAATTTCATCCTTTTTAGTTGAAGTGGTTAGTCCTTTTGGGACCCAAACACTTCGAAAACATTTTCCATTCACAAATCTAGGGGCACTAGATTGTCTAACATAAAAATTTGATTTTCCAAAATTGTTTTTCTTTTCAAGCTATTTGGAAATCAAATCTTTTTCTACTTGAACGTTTTGAAGCAATTTTTGTAAATCAAGACATTTTAGTTCAAATTCTTCAAGTTTTGCTTCAAGTTCAAGTTTGGTTTTAGAAAGCAAATCATTTTGAATTTTTAACTTTGAAATCAATTTATTGTTTTTCAAAATGTGGCTTTTAAAATCTAAAACCAATTCATCATAGGCATCTTGTAATTCATCAAAAGTGTAAGAACATGAAGTAGATGAATTAGAAGTTACCCTTGAATCTTCTTCGATGGCCATAAGGCAAAGGTTGGCTTGTTCATCGTCTGTGGAGTCCTCATCACTCCAAGTAGCCACATGTGCCTTCTTCTTATGGCTTGAAGTGCTTGCCCTCTCCTTTCTTTTAGGTTCTCGTTCAAGCTCTCTCAAAGCTTTCTTCATGAAAGGGGCACACTTCTTGAAGAGATGAACTATCTCTTCATCTTCATCCTCCTCTTTACTTGTGTAAACATGATGGCAAGTGGAGGATTTGAGAGCCATGGCACTTGCATTGATGCCAAGCCCTTTGATTTTCTTCTCTCCCATAGCTCTAATTTCTTCCCTCTTCTTCTCATCCTCTTTGTTCTTCTTCATGATTTGATGAGTAAGGAGTGACCCCATGAGTTCATCAAGCTTCAAAGTCTTCAAATTTTTTGCTTCGATGATGGCGGTCCTCTTTGAGTCCCAAGACTCGGGAAGTGAGTAGATGAGCTTTCGAACAAGCTTTTCTTCCGGGATGGCTTCTCCAAAACCTTTAAGACCGTTGGTGATGGTGGAGAACCTATCAAACATCTTCTCGATGTTCTCTTCCGGATCCATTTTGAAGTTCTCATACTCCAAGGTTAGGAGCCCAATCTTGGTCTCCTTGACTTCATTTGTCCTCTCGTATGTGACTTCAAGCTTGTCCCATACCTCCTTGGCACTCTCACAAGAAGACATCTTCTCATAGATGGATGGACCAAATGCACAAAACAAGATGTGCAAGGCTTTGCAATTTAGCTCCATCTTCTTGCGATCGTCGGCACTCCACTCCGCTTTATTTCTTTTAGGCACGAACGGGCCATCTTCAACTACATCCCATAGCTTGTAATCTTTTGATTTGATGAAGAACTTCATCTTTGTCTTCCAATGGGCATAGTGGTCTCCGTCGAAAAAAGGCGGTTTGTCGATGGATTGCGCCATTTGAGCCGGTTGATGAAATAGTGATCGAGCTTGCCGGATCTTCTCAATAGGATGTTAATCCTCACCGATTGAGCCAAGCTCTAATACCAATTGTTGAGTTGTGTGGAGCTCGATTCGTTCAACCGATTATGCTCACCAAGTAGTGGAGAGGTGGATATTTGGGTGGAAGGGTTAAGGAAGCTAAAATGAAGATTGACACAATGATTTATAGTGGTTCAACCTTCTAACCAAGGTCTACATCCACTACCTTAGCTTCCCACTAAGGATTTCTCAACCAATTCCACTAATTGATTCGTCCCCTTTTCTAGGATTAGGAGGAAACCCTTACAACCGATCAAGCTTCTACCCAAGCCTTGATCAAAACCCTCTTTACAAAGAGAAACAAGAAAGCAAACTTAAACCCTCTAATAGGTGTTTGTTTGCACAATGAAGCACTCACCCAAAACCTAAAACACTTGAGCAAATTTAACAATTTTGGCTCACTAGTGTTTGTCTATACAAGAATTGACAATTTAAGTGCTAAGACATTTTCTTGATCAATTGATGTTTGACAATATGAGCATTAGCCTTCTCTTGATGCTTGGAGGTCCCTTTTATACTCCCAATTGAGTTTGTAGCCGTTACTAGCCGTTGGGGATGAATTGGAGCCGTTGAGGGCTTTATTTCCCTTCATTAATGCTGTTCTGCAGCTACCAGTATCGATACTCGTGGAACGGTATCGATACGGCCTTCTTGAGGAAATAGCCGTTGGGCTTTTGCCAGCATAGGGTATCGATACACGTGGAACGGTATCGATACGGCTTGATATTTAAATGGCCGTTGAGAAATAGCCGTTGGGGTAGTTGAAATGGGATCGGTACGCTGACGTGGCGTATCGAAACGACCCCACTCCGTATCGATATGCTAAACCCTCGTATCGATACGGGTTTTGACAGTGGCCAAACTGGGCCAAAAAGGTATCGATACCGGTACAACCGTATCGATACTGGTGACGTGAAAACACAAGTTTGGCTGTTTAAAACATGAAAAATCTTTGCCAAAAACCTCTTAAAATACCTCAAACATAAATTCAAGTTGTTTGGACTTAAAATCAAGTTTTAAATTCTTTTCAACTTAGTCCAAAACATTTTTCAATTATTATATCAAAACATTAGTTCTACAATACCCTAAAACTAAGGCGCTTGTGAAAACTTTCAGTTTCCACCGCCAGTGTATAGAATATTAATCCATAATATATATACATTATCGAAATGGATGGGTACTAAACTTCTTCTGGTTTCAAGTTTCTACATGAGACAGCAGATGGCCTTCACATTGTCGTCGTTGAACATGTTGCTAACGTTGTCATCTCCTCGATGGCTTACCGAAATACTCCTGTGTCAATGTCCGAGATTGTACCCGTGCTTGTAATAATTGTAACTCTCTTTGAACTCGTTTTTTGTGTCTCTAAAGTAGTCGCCCATTGAGGTAAAGTACAACGACACATCGGGGTAGGGCCAGAACTCAGCCCTTTTCCAACTTCAGGTCAACTTCCACCGAATTAATACTTGATGTATTGACGGTCGAAATTAAAATTTTCATATCGAGAGTCGAGACAGAAAATGACAGTTCTACACCTCTAAGCTTGTAAAGGGCTCTTTTGACAACTCTCTCGCAGCCAATGCAGCACATCCTGACTTTGAGATCCACTGTCTGTGAAAGAGAGATCAACTAGTTATTTAAATTTGTGCACTAATCATTTCACTATTACATGAAACATAGGATAAAGGTTCAAGATTAGTTAGTTTTGTTCATGTAGTGTCGGTCCGAGACAACATTTCTTTTCTCCAAAAAATTTTACTCGACCAATTGAATCAACTCATGTCATCTTAAATCTTTTCGTTTACTCTTATGTTACTATTGAACTATGTATATTAGATAAGTATTAAAATGGTTTTTCATTCATGAAGAAGACGATACACTGGCTCAGCTTATATACAAAATGTATAGAGGAAAATGAGCTAAGCAAGTTGTGCACAGCATGCACAATAGTTGGAAAGAAAGCTGTTAGGGTTTCTAACAACCTGACAGCTAATACAAACAAACCCTATACTATTGTGACACGTGTAAACACAATCATCTGGAGAATACATGATGATGAAGGGCTGAATTCTTTAGCTGCATTCTTCATTCAACATTTCCCCTGCTTCCTCAAGTTTCTTGACTAGAATCTTGTCCCTAAAGAGCTCGAACAAAGGCCTTGTTAAAGGTTTAGTGAAACCATCCGCAATTTGATGCATGGCGGGAACATAATTCACACATATCTGGTTGAGTGACACTTTCTCTCGAACAAAATGAATGTCTAGATCGACATGCTTGGAACGAGCATGATAAACTGGATTAGCAGTGAGTGCAATAGCACTTGTATTATCACACCATATGGTTGGAACGTGGTTAACTTTCACTCCCATTTCTTTCAGCAGTGCATTGATCCAGATAACTTCTGCTGCTGAATCCGCAAGGCTTCTATATTCTGCTTCCATCGTGGATCGTGAAACTACTTTCTGTTTCGATGAATTCCATACAACAAGTTCATTACCTACAAACACACAATGACCAGATATGGAGCGTCGATCGGCTGTGCTGGCTCCCCAATCAGCATCAGCAAAGGCCACAACTTGCAGACTAGGTGAAGAGCTAGTGAATACTAAACCAAGATCTTGAGTACCAACCAAGTACCTGAGTATTCTTTTAACAGCAATCATATGCAATTCGCATGGAGCATGCATAAATTGAGCCAATGTAGCAGATAAAGGCATATTTCTGCACGGCCCAATCAATAGTTCAAGTCACACACTCCCATAATCCATTTTCTCTTCGGGAAATTCGGGCTAGCTGGTTATTCAAACCCGGGCAGGCGCTATCAGACATCCCTACCGCACCTGGAAACGAAGCAGCGAAATCCTATTCACCAGGGTCCTATTCCCCAGGCGTCGCAGATGTAGTTGAACTACGAGGACAGCTCAAGGAAAGGCGAATCAAAACCCCGTTTTCGTAAAGAGTTAGTCGCCAGGAAAAGATCAAGTGCGTCGGTCGCGCATGAATTAAATGTAGTCGAAAGGCAAAGATGCAATTAGTGAGTTCGTGTGAAAGAAAGGGGCTGCTTAAAGGCAGTTGCAACTCTCAGCCCTGGGTTTATCAACCCAGCTCTTTCACCCTACGTACGCCCTTTTCAACTCTATTGACACTGTAGGTAATATCAGGTCGTGTATGACAAACATAAAGCAACATACCTACAATGCTCATGTATTCTCGAGCATCAAGCAACGGTTTCCCTGCATCCTCAGCTGAAAATTTCTGAGATGCAACCATAGGTGTCGGTGTAGGATTAGCTCTCTCCATCTGTGTTTTCCTTAGTAACTCACGAATGAACTTCCTTTGACTGAGAAGAAGAGAATTGTCAGTTCTGCTCAACTCAATGCCTAAAAAATAACTCAGATTTCTTAGATCCTTCAATGAGAATTGGTCATTCAATTGCTTAACCACTCTATTAATTTCTGCTGATGATGAACCTGTGACTACGATATCATCAACATACACTAGCATGTAAGTGTATACAGAATCATTGCACCTTATAAACAGTGAAGTATCAGCTTTCGACTCAGTGAAGCCTAAGTTCTTCAAACATTGCTTCAGCTTAACATTCCAGTTTCGTGGGGCTTGGCGTAGCCCATACATGACTTTATTTAGCTTGCAAACAAGTTGAACACCAGTCGTAGATTGCTGCTCAAATCCTGGTGATTGTTGCATAAATACTTCTTCCTCAAGATCGCCATTAAGAAAAACGTTGTTCACATCGATTTATCGAAGTTGCCACCCTTGTGACACTACCAAGGACAAGATGACATTAACAGTAGAGAACTTCACAACAGGGTTGTAGGTATCATGAAAATCATGCCCAGGTATTTGCGAGTATCCCTTGGCAACAAGTCTTGCCTTGTGCCTTTGAACTGACCCATCAGAGTTCTTCAGTTTGAAAATTCATTTGCATCCAACGATCGACCTTCCTGCAGGCAACTCGACCAATGTTCATGTGCCATTGGTTTGTAGAGCGTTAAACTCAGCAATAATAACTTCTTTCCATTTAGGGGACTGTAGAGCTTGATAAACATCTCCAGGTTCATCAATGTCAAACGTGCTCAAGAAGGTTTTAGGTTGATTTGAAAGAGAATTCAATGAGAGGTTCGTCAGAACCTGAAGAAGATGGATTCACCATTGAAAGAGAAAAGAAGAAGAAGAACGTCAGCGAGAGCTGGAAATCTCAAGATCAAACGCGAATGATACCATATTGAACTATGTATATTAGATAAGTATTAAAATGGTTTTTCATTCATGAAGAAGACGATACACTGGCTCAGCTTATATACAAAACGTATAGAGGAAAATGAGCTAAGCAAGTTGTGCACAGCATGCACAATAGCTGGAAAGAAAGCTGTTAGGGTTTCTAACAACCTGACAGCTAATACAAACAAACCCTATACTATTGTGACACGTGTAAACACAATAATCTGGAAAATACATGATGATGAAGGGCTGAATTCTTTAGTTGCATTCTTCATTCAACAGTTACAATCTCTTTTCAACTTAAAAATAGCGTGCAAACATACGTTGTTAAACATCTAAACTAGAATCCTCATTTATGTTACAACGATAACAATGTCAACTAAACTAAGATTCAGTAGTTGAAGTTGGAGACCGAAGACAAGGCTGAAAGGTGAAAGCAAACAACAAGATAACCTAAGAAAGATCCGAGACAACGATATATGTGTGTGTGCACGCGCATATATGTGTGCGCGTGCGTATGCGTGTATATATAGACACCTTTTGGAGGGGTGGAAAGGGAACCTGCAAAGAAAGTGGTTGGCCCTTATTAGGCTTCTTGTAGTGATGGATGTTGCTGACGCCCATTCTGTTGTCTCGGTAGCCAAAGAAACAGTGAGCAATAAACCCATATGCTCTTGCTATTAAGGTAGCCATTGAAGATTTGAAATCACAATTCTGTCTCAAAGTTCATAATATATATATTGCATTTATCACGACTGCAGAAATAACAACGGTAATATTAGGGTTGTAAAAACAAGTCAGGACCTGAAAACTTGCCTGAAACCTGCTCGAATCAGAACTTGATTTGACCCGAGAATTCGATGATCCGAACCCGAACTGTAACTGACTGTTGTTGACCCGAACCCGAGTTGAACCTGTTACTGTAGCAACTGAACCCGATCTGTGTCCTACTGAAAAGGACCCGAACCCGAATCTGACCTGTTAATTTTGACCTGAAACCCGACCTGCATCCGACTGAAACGAACCCGAACCCGAGACCGACCTGGAAAATTACCTGATATTATCCGACTGAATCGACCCGATATTCGATTTTACCCGACCTGTTTTGACCCGACCTGTTAATGGACCCGACCTGTTTTGAACCTGAACTGTTGTTGACCTGAACTAATGTAGACCTGGCTAAAAATGTTAAATAATTTAAAGTGTAAACTGTTCATTATAAACTTAATAATTTTTTAGTAGATTATGTTAATTTCATTACTTAGAAAATTTTTATCTTCCATTATACTTAGAAATTTGTCTTAATTTGTAACTACATTATGTATAATAAAATTATATACTTAGAAATTTGTTTAAGTATAAAATTATATATTATGTATTATAAAATTATATACTTAAAAGATTTGTCATAATTTTTACTAAGTATATAATATATTAGTAATATATAGATAATATAATATATTAAACTTATTATGCTTTATTATATAATATATATTATGTTAACTTTATTATGTTTATAAACTTTATTATGTTCATAAAATTAAAATAAATACAAAATATAAGTTAGTATTATGTTTAACATAAAGTTAAAGTCATTATACTTATATAACATGTGAAACAATTGTCTTTCAATTATATAATGTATTTTAGATGGACCACTAAAACCTATAATGTATAAATAATATATATATATATGAACTAATAACTTATAAGTTATAAGTTATATAATGTATTTATAATATAATAATTAGTACCTTTGGGCTCATATCTCACCACCCATTTATTTGAGATGGGCCCCTAAAACTTATCATGTATAAATAATATATATATATATATATATATATATATATATATAAACTTAAAAGTTATATAATGTATTTATAATATAATAATTAATAATAATTAGTAATTAGTAATAGTTTGGGCCTTGGGCCTTTGGGCTCATATCCCACCACCCATTTATTTGAGATGGCCCCTAAAACCTATAATGTGTGTATATATATATATATTTATAACTTATAATTTATATAATGTATTTATAATAAAATAATTAAAAATAAATAATAATTAGTAATAGTTTGGGCCTTGGGCCTTGGGCCTTTGGGCTCATATCCCACCACCTATTTATTTGAGATGGACCCCTAAAACCTATAATGTATAAATATAATATATATATATATATATATATATATATATATAAACTTATAAGTTATAAGTTATAAAATGTATTTATAATATAATAATTAATAATAAATAATAATTAGTAATAGTTTGGGCCTTGGGCCTTTGGGCTCATATCCCACCACTCATTTATTTGAGATGGGCCCCTAAAACCTAAAATGTATAAATATAATATATTATATATATATATATAAACTTATAACTTATAATTTATATAATTTATTTATAATATAATAATTAATAATAAATAATAATTAGTAATAGTTTGGGCCTTGGGCCTTTGGGCTCATATCCCACCACCCATTTATTTGAGATGGGCTCATAAAACCTACAATGTATAAATATAATATATATATATATATATATTATATTATATTATATATAAACTTATAACTTATAATTTATATAATGTATTTATAATATAATAATAAATAATAATTAGTAATAGTTTGGGCCTTGGGCCTTGGGCCTTTGGACTTATATCCCACCACCCATTTATTTGAGATGGGCCTAAAACCTATAATGTATATATATATATATATATTATAAAAACTTATAACTTATAAGTTATATAATGTATTTATAATATAATAATTAATAATAAAAAATAATTACTAATAGTTTGAGTCTTCGGCCTTTGGGCTCATATCTCACTACCCATTTATTTGAGATGTGCCCCTAAAACCTGTAATGTATAAATATAATATATATATATATATATATATATATATATATATATATATATATATCTTATAAGTTATAAGTTATATAATGTATTTATAATATAATAATTAATAATAAATAATAATTAGTAATAGTTTGGGTCATGGGCCTTTAGGCTCATATCCCACCACCCATTTATTTTAGATGGGCCCTAAAACCTATAATGTATAAATATAATATATATATATATAAACTTATAACTTATAAGTTATATAATGTATTTATAATATAATAATTAATAATAAATAATAATTAATAATAGTTTGGACCTTGGGCTTTTGGGCTCATATCCCACCACCTATTTATAATAATTAATAATATCAATAATAAATAATAATTATTAATTGTTGGGCTTTGGACTAAATATTTTAGATGGACTAAATATAATAATTAATAAATATTATTAATTGTTGGGCTTTGGGCTAAAAATTTTAGATGGGCTAAATATTTTGTAGCCCTTTGAATTTTAGATGGGCTAAATATTTTGCGGCCCTTTAAATTTTAGATGTTTTTCATTTAAGTCCTTTAAGTTTTAGTTCAATTCAATTGAGTTCAATTCAATTTATGTATTTAAATACATATATAAATACATATATTTTATAATTTTATAAATACATATATTTGTATATATACATATGTTTTATATGTATATTTACGTATTTATATACATATATACACATATATATACATATATATATATACATGTACATTATATATTATATATTAACATACATATATTTGTATAATATGTATTCATTATTATGTATGATATGTTATATGTATAATGTATTAATAATTTAATATATACATATGTTTGTATAATATATATATATATATATACATGTATATATACATGTATGTTGTTAGTATCATAGTATGTATTATGTATATACATATACATGTATTTATGTATAATACATTACATATACATAAATACATACATGTTTGTATAATATATAATTATATATTGTAATTTATATACATGTGAATACATAAAAATACATATATATACACATAATCACATATATTTATACTTATAAAGTTATTATAATAATTAATAAGTTATATTATATTATAATAATTAATAAATAATATTAAATTATAATATATACGGGCGGGAAAATTTATTTTGAAACCGCCCAATTCCAAAATTGAATTTCAATTTGGGGTAAATTATAAATAAAGCCCTTTATATTATATAAATTTTTTATTCAAATCCTTTAAGTTTTAATTCAATTCAATTGAGTCCTTAAAACTTTATTTTTACTTCAAATTAACTCTTATTTATTATTATTTTTACTATAGTCCATAAAACTTTGTTTTTATTCAAAATTGAGTCTATTATAGTCCATAAAACTTTATTTTAGTCCAAATTAGCTCTTATTTATTATTATTTTTTCACTATAGTCCATAAAACTTTGTTTTTATTCAAAATTGTTCATTTCTGGTGAACCTGAATTAACCCGACCTGAAATGAACCCGACGACCTAAAATTACCCGACCTGAAATGAAACTGACCTGAAATGAACCCGAACTGAAATGAACCCGACCTGAAATTTACCCGACCTGCAATTTACCTGCCAATTAACTGATTTTACCCGACCTGTTTTTACCCGATCTGCAACGAGTTTGACCTGAAATGAACCCGACCTAAAAATTGACCTGACCTGAAATGGACCCGACCTGCAAATTACCTGACTGCAATGGACCCGCACCCGACCCGAGTCGAGTCAAAAAATATTTTTTTACCTGAAATGACCTGTATCCGATTTTACCCGACATGACAGAACCCGACCTGAAACCTGTCCGATTACCTGTTTTTACATCCCTAGGTAATATTGTTCAAAAGGGAATATGAGAACACATATATTCTTTAAATCTTGTCTACCCACCATTTTTTTTGAAAAATAAGAACACAACATACATGCAACAATATTCAATGTAGAAAAGCTAACAAAGTTTGATTCTACTATTTAGCCTATTGGTAGATAAAAATATAAAAATATCAGGTGAGAATTTTTATCGTGAAACTAATAGTTTAACTGATGCACTGACGAAAGGTGGGGTAGATCATGTGTCGTGGTTCCAAGTCCTTCACTAGTGTTGTGGTTGTGTAATAAATTTTGATTTAATAGTATTTTAACTCCTGCAAAAATAAGTATTTAAATTAAAATATATAATTATTTAATAAATATTTAATCAAGTATAACTGAACCAAAGAATGATGGGTCCATATTCTCAAATATTTTAGTCTAATAACAATTTACATCTTTATCAGGATCGTCTCTGACATTTTTAGGAGCCCGAGCAAAAATTAAAAAATCGACCCCTATAGAGCGAAAACATCTCATTATTTTGAACAATTAATTTAATATTACATTAATAAACCATAGAAACATTATTAAACTTTGTCATATGTATTATTGTCTTTGTTTTGTTGAGAAATTTTGAGGAATTGAATTGTGGGTATATATGGAGTTTGATTTTGAACAATAAATACAAAAAATTAAAAAAATACTGTATCGTTTTTTTTTATCGTTTGTTAAGAAATTTTGAGGAATTGAATTGTGGGTATGCTTACATATTTATGACAGAGAAGAAACAAGATAGAAGCCGGTTTGGCTTAATTACCAAGTTTCATGGACTCTGGAATCTGGACTGATGTCAAACATTATCGAAATGTCTCTTCTGCAACACTCTAATTGCTGAGATTCCAACACAACTTTACCCGAAAAAATCGACACCATTTGCATGGTTGCAGCAGCCAGCAGGCTTCGAATTTATACCATGAATGCACATCACATGTTGTTTTCACGTATAATTCTTTGCCTGGGAAACCCAGAATTCAATTCCAAATGATTCTGATTTTAAGGCAACCCCATCAAAAATGAACCTTTTCAGAATTCTGATTCCTCGAATCCTTTCACCCACCTTGTATCAATTGGATTTGATCTAGTGTTGATGACGATTTGGATTGGATCTTGGTGAGAGGTCTCTCGATTCCTTCGAGAGAAGTCTTTGAAGTTTCGTCTTTCGAACAAGTGAACCATATCATGATATCATAAAACGTGTGACGACCCAATCACCTCAAGTCTTTGAAAGCTAAGGTGATTATAATTAGTATCTGTTCTGAATATATTCTTTAACATTTAACAATGCATGCTCAATCACCCTGTTGCAGCTGTTGGTGGTTGAACTCGTGACCTCTAAGAACAACAATTGTTCTCTTAACCACTGAAGTAAGTTGGTTCATGCTAATATTTTATAATCTTCTCTCCAACAAATTTAGAGACCCCTAAACATATAATTTTGATTTTTTCCTCAAATTAATGTGTAATATTTTGACTAAAATCAAAGAAAACTACATTTGTCGTCGATTAGGCTTTAAGCTGGATCATTATCTAGCTCAATCCACAATATCAAAATAAATATCTGAAGGACAGAGAAAGAGTTGCTACTGGTACTCAAATTTATGGATGAGCACGAGTAGAGCTGGCCAGTGTAATTGCTGCCAGAGAAGGGTGTGAGATTTTATATAAGGATGTAAACGTTTAGAGAGTTATATTGGTTATTTAAAGTTATAGACTTAAATCATCAATCGAAAATACAAAAAAAATATAATAAAAATAAATAAATTATATGAGAGTTTGAAATTTTCAGAGGGTGTGATTGCCCTCTAACACTGCCTTAATCCATCCATGTCTGCTAGGTTTGAAATTTTTTGAATCCAATCATTTTAAATTTAGACTTTTTTTAATTTGGTTTTAAAGTTGGGTTTAGATTTGCTATACATTAGATGTAATAATATTTACTACTATATGTTATTATTAAATAAATTTTTTATTATTATTTTTAATATAACATTTTTAATTTTATTTTTATTAAAATTACTTATCTCGACCATAAAAATTTAAAAACTTATATTTATCATTCAATAACACAAATATATATTGATGAAATAATCAAAAAATTAAGCCATAAAACCCTAAAGTCTAAAATTTTACATCCTAAAACTCTCAACTCTAATTCATAAACCATAAAACTCTCAATATTAAAGCTAAAAATCTTTAAATCCTAAACCCTTGTTATTGAGTAATTAACTACATTAAATGCCATAAATTAATAAAATATATTTTTTTAAGAATGTTATTAATTATATTCTAATACATTCTATGAAAAATAAAACAAGAATTGAAGGCCAGTTTATTATAGGGTAAATTACGTAAATCACCATTGAACTTTACTCTCAAATTTATTTTGGTCATTGAAGTTTCAAAACGTTCAATTTACTCATTAATATTTAGACATTAAATATTTTTTTCATTGAAATTTAGACATTGAACGTTTTTTGTCACTCCACCTTTTATCGTCGTTGGACACCCACCGTAGATGGTAGTCGTTCAATACTAAATTTCACCAATCGCTTTGTCTCTCTCCCTAAATCCAGATTTAACTTCTATTTCGTCGGAAAGTGCCCTGAAGTCCACAAGTCGAGCAAAAACTTTTTAATTTCTCTCTTTCTGATATTCCTCCTCTCATGTCGGATAAAAAGAGTTTCTCAGTATATTAATTCTCTCGTGCGATGAAGCTTTCCATCGTTCCAATCTTGAAAAAGTTTCTTTATTTGCTGATAAATGGACGCCGTTAAAAAGTTAACAGAAAAATAACAAAAAACGTTAATGTTCAAACTTCAGTGAATAGCATACAAAATTTTAGTTATCAAAATAAATTTTAGATTAAAGTTCGATGATAATTTACGTAATTCAACCTTTCATTATACAATTTACTCTTTTAGGAAAGTAAATGTCTTGTTGCTCGACAGCCGACTAATAAGAATTTAAATTAGAAGTCAAAACACAATTAACAATTAACCAATAAACGATCTGAATTATACATAAAGGATTTGATGAACAAAATTCTTCTACCACTCCATTTTTTCACAAGTGTATTCATTACTCCGACACTTTTATTTCATTTTCACGATAATAAATGTATATATATAATTTACATAAAAATAATAAAGAGGTAATGGATTTTTGTTCGAATTTGATCCATTTGTTAACTTGGCAAAGACCTTGACGTTTAAGGCGTCTTTGCACATCAACAAAGACGAGAAATTTTCCCCACCTTATCAATTTCAATCCATAAACCTCACTTTCAATCACACACAAAATATCTTAAAATAATAATTATCAATTGTTTTGACGACGTTAAATTTCTTAAACAAAATTAAAAATTTAAATTTTAACATTGAAAATAAAACAAACTGATTTGAAGTATAACTTTCCTAATGAACCACTACAATATTCGAGTTAAGTTAATCGATCTATAAGTTACATACTTGCGATTATACTAAAAGGTATCCCAAAATAAAAATCGCAAATCCATATCGGCCCTTGCACTAGACAAAAAAAAGGCGGGTGCCGATGGAGTAGTACAAAGGAATAAAAATCTATGTCCTTTTCGGTACTCTTTTTTATACATCTAACACTAAAAATATTAAAAAGTTAAAATCTAAATCTTAACTCTAAATTATAAATCTTAAATTATACAATCTATAAAAAATACATCATATCCTAAATTTTCTAAACCCTCAACGTAATTTTTAGTGTAGAATCATAAATAAAGACACCGAAAAAGAAAAAATAATTCCTATTCAGTTCAAAGGCGTATCCTTTCAGATTTTTATGAAGGAAAATGAATAACGACACCATCAATGCCATAAAGTGGAATCCATATGTGTTGGTCACGTCCAATTATTGTACCAAATAAAATGGTTTCAAGTAAATCAGGTGAAATATATATTAATGAGCTATGAAATACGAGTATTTTAGTCTAAAGTCGTACTACGTATTTTATACATCTTTTATTATAGACATATTTTTAGGTACGATTTGAATACCTATAATTTAAAAATTATTGTTTTTTCGTTAACATATCTATATCCGTACAACATAATTAATAATGAACAAAATCAAAATCAGATAATAAATTTTAAAGAGGATATTTTTTTATGCAAACAAAATGTGATTTTACATATCATCATCAAATTAGATATTTTACAATATACAAACTCTTGAAGTGGTCTCATAGGTAAAGGATGGTGTATTTCATTTAAGTGACTCGGGTTTGAGCACTATGTGTTCATGGTGCATCTGCGTTATTAAAGGGCTAAAATTTTTGAAAATATACTACCTTGTAGTCATACCAATATATTAAAAAAAAACATTTTAGGAATATGCATGTAGTTTCATTGTTTGATATGACAAAAACCTGCCTCGACAATTGATCTTTCGTTAAGAACTGAATATATTGAGAAAGATGAACAACATTTTGGAGATCAAAATGCAATACAAATATACAATGAAACTTTTATTACACAGATATCAGAAACAGAGCTCCATAGAATTTAAAGATAAATTGCTTGGTCTTGGAATAGGATATTAGATCCGGTAGTAAGGTCACGAGTTCAAATTCTAACGTTGTAAATGAAGTAAATTAGGTTACGAGTTCATAACGAAACTCGACAGTACTCGATCTGAAATAACCGATCTATCTCTTCGATACAGATGGTTATAAAAACAGGGGATTTTAAGTCTTTTCAAGCAGGGGAGGATGGGGAAGCAAAAGGAAGACTACCAAGGATGAGGAAACGGATTCGCCCCGGGAAAGGAGCTGCGTTGAACAAATGGTGAAGCAGTCTAGCCAACACCACCGTGCACTCCTCCATCAGCTCCGCCACAACGGCCACCAGAATCATCTCTTTTTTCAACACTTTCAGTGATGGGGGGAAAAGTTTGGTTTACAAATACAATGGAGGGAATTGTGTTTGTGGGAGGAGGCGGCGGCGGCGGCGGTGGTGGTGGTTGGTTGAGGAGTTTCCTCCACCGGGAGGGTGAAGATGGAAGTTCTCAAAGTGCTGAATCTTAGGTATTGGTTATATTATATAGAGATACCCTAGAAATGGTTGGCTCTTCTTAATCCTTATCTTCCACCTTCATTCCTTATGGACTAATTCGGATTACAGATAATGATACTTAAATCAGAATAAAATTAAACTATTCACGTGAGATTATCAACATTTATTATTTTATAATTATTAATTTTTAACTCATTAATAAATTAATATGATTACTACCGACAAGTGTTACGTGCATTGATAAGGCACATTACACTCTTAATGAGAGAACACGAATTCAAACATTAGAGACGATATTGTTGAGAGAGCTAGCCTCACACCTCAAACTTATCAAAAATAAATAAAGTAATATGAATATTATATAAATGTATTATAAAACAATCTTTTCAACTCAAATATTTCATTTACAATGTCAAAATATGAACAATTACATTTTTATTTAGGTATAATGTCAATTTGATTGAATATTCATTTTGTCTCTTTTTTTTTTTGAAGCAATTTAACCGTCAACATTTCATTTTGGGACAAAATGACCCATTTGTGAATGAAAATTGTTAGTCAGTTGATAATAAACAACTTGAAATTACTTGACAAAATAATACGTCAGAAAAAAAAAATTTAAATTTTATAAAATTATTTTTTGATTGATGTGTGATTCTGTAAAATTACCATATTTGCCTATATGACAATGTTATCGCAGCGTACACTGGCATGTAATTTTGCCACATCATTACAAGTCATTTAACGTTAATTGACTAGCAATTTTCATCCGCATAAGGACCATTTTGACTCGAAATAAAATATTAAAGTTTAAATTACTTAAAAAATAAGAATTAAAATAACTATTCAGTCAAATGTTAGAAGCACTTTTTAGCATTATGCCTTTTATTTAATTGAAAAGATACTATGAGCAAGAGATATATATTTGTTAACCGATTATAATATGTAATATTCACTTAATATAAAAATCATGTTTGCTTTAACTAACTGATCTAATTAAATAAAAAAATCAATTTGGCCTCTTTCAAATTCTTTTGACTCTGTTTTATGTTTATCATTGTACATTTGGTTTGGATAATGTTATATTACTTCCGGTAATGTAACGTTTCAGAAATATTATACATTGTTTGTTTTCATAACATTACTCAATCATGACAATGTTAAAAATCTCAATAATCTCGATTTTTAAAATAATTTTAACCTTGTAGTTTTTATTTTTAAATTAACTAAACAAGTTAATTACACCACACGTCCTTAAATTTACGAACTAGTATGCAACAAGGAATTGTTATCTTTGAACTATATATGGGTAACATATGAAAACAACTTTGGCAAAATGACAAAAGATGCCCCCAACGTTTGCATGTTTTGTCATTTAGTCCCTTATTTTTTTTGGTCTAAATATGCTCCTAACGTTTACTTGTTTTTTCATTTGGCCCTCTATTCTTTCTTTTGGTCCAAATATGTCCTCCAATGTTTCATTCATAGTCCAAATATGCTCATGTTGGATGTAAACTGTCAATCAACTTACAGTCAACGGCTTATAAAAAAATTTGACGTGACATCAGCAGATCTTAATACGTGGCAAATCCAGTCAACATCAGCTGTTAAACGTCAGTTGACTGATAGTTTTCATTTAACGGGGGCATATTTGGACCAAATTGAAACGTTGGGAGCATATTTGGACCAAAAGAAAGAATATGGTGCCAAACGCTGGGGGCATATTTTGACCCAAAAAAAAATAGAGAGCCAAATGACAAAACATGCAACCGTTAGGGCATCTTTTGTCATTTTACCAACAACTTTTGAGCAAAAGTTGGAAGGAAAGAGCCATTGGATACTTATTTTACACGGTACTCACCTGTTTCTTCACAGCATATGCATACACGTCGGATACAATTTACAAAACCTGATCAATTTTCATACCATACAGTGGGAAGTGGATTAACCTACCTACAGGCCTGTTTTCAGCCACATCAAGAATCAAAGATCCAAGTTATCTCCATATTCCTATGACAAGAGCCATCAATATAGTAATAATGAAAAAGGCGGTAACAAGAACCGACAGGGAGCTCGAGTGACGATGATGATGATGAGTGGGTGCCGCTTTTGATTGCACTGATGGACCCGTTTCACTGCTACCTTGCTCACCATCTTGCTTCATCCTCTGCCTCAGTTTTGTAGAAGATTCTTCAGCAATATCCTCGACGCCGTTGAGCTTGAATGGTTGGTTCTCTTTCTCCGACTCATCAGAGGTAGAAGTCTGTCCTGTAGGTTCTGCTTCTGTGACCTGCATTGCAAGCATTGAATGATTTCCTTCAATAAACCAAAATGGAAAGAAAGGTACGATAAATTCGCTTCAATATATCGTCTCAAAATTAGCTTTTCTTGGTTACACTACCTCACTTAGAGCAGACTCAACTTCTTCTTCTTCACCAGGGATGGCACTTCTACTTTTGCTACCATCAACACAGCCTGCAGAAACTTCCATTGGCCCACAAGAGAGTTTCTTTTGCAGGCGTATTCTTCTTGGAGCAGTGCCCTGATTTACGGTGTTATCTAAATTCGGTCGTTGCTGAGGTCCACGGGCCCTAATCCTGATTCCAGTTCCAGTTCCAAAGTTTTCAAAATTTGACTGTTGAGGAGGCTGTAAGGCTCTAGTCTTCATTCCAATTGTTCCACCAAGATCACCGGCATCATTGTTATAACTCTTCAGACTGGCTAATTGTTGCAAATAATTAATATTACCCATAGCAGAATCAGTGGAATAATTTGCTTGGCCAACCGAATAATTTCCGATATCACCAATATTTCCCATTGTACTCTCTTGGTCATAAAGTTCTGTTTGAGCACAGCTCGGTTGTAAGGAAGTTTGCATTTGCACAGATTCCTTATTATCAATATGCCCACCAAACCACTTGGGAGCTTCAATCTCTGATTGATACTGGTAAAGAAGTCGAAAATATGGAACAGATGTAAGAATCCAACAATAAACCAAATCAAGTTGCCCTAGAAGCAAAAAAATAAACACAGACAAAGGGAAGAAACCGAAAGGAAAAAAAAAAAGCTAACAGTCACCTATATTGTAACATAAAAAGCTAGTATCAAGTTATTCCTTTACCTGTTGTTGCAGCATTTTAGAGTCTGCATCACTGTACATGCCATTTTGTTTGAGATCGGAGGTTCCTGGTGAGATGAATAAACTATCAGACGAGGGCATCACGGTTCCAGGAAACAAGCTCTTCTGACCATTCAACTCCATACAGAGGTCACCGTCGTTATTGAGGACCTCATCCAACAATGAGAAAGATAAATCTTGTTCGCTAGTCCCATCCTGGAACTGATATCCGTTTTGATCATGGCCAAAATCATTTCCATACGGAGAATCCAGGCAGAGAGGCAGATCATCAAAAAAACACGAGTTCATTGGAGAGAAGACTTTGTTGTTGATTTCACCGAAATTAGGCTCATACAAATTGGAATTGTGTCCCTGAAGAAATTTCTGTGTTGAAAAAACAAGACAATGGTCTCTTATCAATAATAAAAAATTCACAATACAATGATGAATGTAACAATGACAAAATATAAGATAAATCATCCACTTCTCATGTCTACCGTATTTTCTTCAACGGCATTATCTTCTGCATCGGAAGTCATATGACTATTGCAGCTGCTGTCACCAGTTACTTGACTATTACGCATTAAGTTATCCGGCTTTTGAGCTTGTGTCTCTGATGACACTGTATCTTGGAGAAGATCCGATGAAGTGTCATCAGGAGAAGACTTTGTCATGGCAGGCGAAAACCCAGGTTGTTCTACTTCATCATCCTTCCCAATATCATTCCTCTCTTCTGGTTTATGAAACAACTTACATAGGACAAAAGCACTCTGCATGGAACAAAAATCCCAAAGTTATATAATCATTCCATTTTTCTCTTAACTTCCCTTCTTGGCTTTTTAATCAAACCATAGCAAAACTTATCAAGACAGTGACAGAATTTGCAGTAACTTATACTAAAAACAACTGAACAATAAATAGAAAACCTGGCCAGGCCCGGTTCCATCGAGGTCCTTGGTCATGGGGCGATACTCGTGCATGATCCAGTTAGTACGTTCACCCTTGGGAGCACGTCCCTTGTAAAAAACCAAGGTCTTCTTCATGCCGATGAGTAATTTTTTTGACTTGATGGTTCGATCCTTGCCGGTAGCTTTCCAGTACCCTTTATCGGTTGCTCTGTTGGAGCGGTGGCCAGTCGGGTACTTCCTGTCACGCGGACAGAAGAAGAACCACTCCGGATCATCCGATTTTATCACAGACAGTCCTGAATTCAATTCAAACCATCTCAGATATATAAATCTAAAAACAATTGATAATTTTGGAATATTGAAAATTCTCAGTACACTGAAGAGGAATTTCCCCCCTAAAGGAATAAAATTAGGTTTTAACGAAAAATTCCAGCAGCCGAAAAAAGCTGGAATCAAAATTTATGAACTAAATTATTGGGAATAAAGGAATTGAAGCTGACGCTTAGGCTTATGCTAAGACTAAGGCTATGGTATCAAAGATTCAGTCCAATCATACACCAAATCATTTCTTTCTTTTAAAAACTAAATTAAACGCAAAAAGAAAGAAAGATTTTGAAAGAAATAATACCAGGCAAATCCCAGGGCTCCCATTTGCAGACATCAATTTCAGGGATGACCTCGACCTCGGAATGACGACCGTTGATCTTCAATCTGAGGTAATGATTGATGAGCTCCTCGTCGGTCGGCCGGAATCTAAACCCTAAAGGCAAAGTTTCCATAGTCAAAACTCCCATTTTTTGCACTTTGCTAAACCCTAATTTCAATTTCTATAGTTCTTTGTTAAATCAAAAGACTGTTTTTCCTTTTTGTTTTCCGCTAAATCTTTGCTCAGCTAAATTTGTTGATGGAAAATAACCTACTTCGGTCTGGTTGGCTGGCATGTGACTCTCACGTGACTTTATGCCGCCGTGTCGCTTTACCATTCGCCCGCAGCAAATTCAGGACTGCGCGTTAACGGTTTTTTCTCTTACTTCGCCGTTAATATGGCAAGGAAATCTGCAATTTGTAAAATGAAGGGTTAATTCCATCAAACATCATCAAACTATGATTAAAATTTTAAATTGGTCCTTTAACTTAAAAAAAATTGAGTCCTTAATATATAAGTACCATATCAATCATGTCCTTCCATCAATCTAACACTAACTTAAGTGTTAAATGTTATCGTGGGTCTGACGTAAGATTTTATGTAAGGAGGTGCGAACTATTAAGAAGCTAGATTAGAAATATAGAGGTGCGAAATTACAAAACTTGAGGAGTGTGAAATTAGATTGTGAACAGCAAATACAAAAAAAAACATCTAAAGTATAGGGTAATTTAAATTTTTAGGGGTGCAACTGTCCCAGCGCCCACTCGGGCCATCATTGGTCTGACGCATACAGAGACAGAACTACATGGGGGCAGAGAAGGGCAATCGGCCCCCCACCTCCGAAGAATTTTTTTTCACTTTTGTCCCCTACTTAATTTTTTTAAAAATTGACTTATTTATGAATTCCCCCCCTCCCCCTCAAACATTTGTAGTTTTCCCCCAACCCTAAATTTTGACTCCGTCCCTGGACGCATAGTATATTTAAGACATGTATATTAAATTCTAATCATGTGTATATGTATTACATAAATGATTTGGATGTTATGTGTTAAAAAAGACTGTAACATTAAAATTATGTGTGTTGTTTTTTATTAAGTAGAGATAATTACATTTCACATGTTAATGTCCGGCTTTAAACCTATATAAATAGGATAACATAAACATTCCTGACCACTTAGTCGATTAATGAATATTTGAATCATTTTTCTATTAAGTACATTTTTATAATAGCCACTGAATTTTTATTAAAATAATAGAAGATGTCGCAATTACAACGCATCTAGGAAGGAGAATAATGGGACTAGTCCGTCAAAATCTCTTACAACCCAAAAACAAAGAAAAATGAATACTTCCATAGAGATAAGCATACCATCAAAATCCATAAGCTTTCCTGAATTTTTTTGTCTCTATCCAATCGAGACGCATAATGGGTGAAAAAGAAGTGTTGAGCGACTCAAATTATCAGACAGAATGTTTCGTTACCCATGACTGATTACATGACCACCGATAAAATCATAATCAGAAACTAACACTGTTAAAACATCTTTGCGAGCAATAAACGACTGCTAAGGTATGCTGAAATCATGACACAATGACATATGAGACGAACCACAAACAAAGAAAACATGTCACAAGGACAGAGAAAATCGTGTTACAGAGACAAAAAATCTTATTAAAATATAAAAAATAAAAAAACAATAAAAATAATAAATTCGGTGGTCGACAATCAATACTAAAATTAGTTGTAGACCATTAATTAACGGAAAAAAATACAGTCGGCAGTAAAATATGATCAGCGACAGTAGAGAATAGAGAATTAGGGTTATTATTTACATATTACTTTTAGGTAATTCATGTAGATTCATACATTTATTATACTTCAAGTCAAATGCGTGCTAATACTTAAGTATATTACACTAACATGTAATGTCCAACTAAACTGATGAAAAGATTTAATTAATATAATACTAACACTTTAAAAACTCAGTTCAAACACAATATTTTAAGAATTAATTTAAATTTTAGATCATAAATTTTGGACGTATAGAGCACTTAACCCAGAAAGGACTATAGAACATTTTTATACTATAACTTTTATGTGATTATTTTATTTAAATAAACTATAAAACAAAGATAATAATAATGCATGTAATTGAAGTGAATAGTTATCTAAATCCAATAAAATATATTTAAAAAAAAACCCTCAATAATGCAACGCTTTCTGCATTTTTCCCTCTCTTCTCCACTTTTAATGAAAAGAGGAATTGAAGAAAGTTTTTGTCGTGCGCTCGGCTTTCGCTTCACTTTTGTAGTTTTTAAATATATAGTTTCTGCATTTTTGTTATTTTATTTAGATTCGATTGTCAGATATTAAAGTCGGTCGGTAAGTTGATGAAAATATATGAAAAAATACATTTTATAAAAACTCTCAACGATGTAGTTTTTAAATATATTCTTTAGCAAGAAATTGAATTTTATTAAATTATAATAAAAAGGTATAACTAATACAACACACTTAAATCATGGAAATAACAATAGAATAAGTTTATCAAGAATACTACCAAAGAAAGAAAATGTAACTCGGGCTCTCGAATATTGAACATTCTCTTAAATATGTTACTCGTCTTTTATAGAAAACCAAGCGATCATCGTAAAAATCTTCATGTTTATTTCAACTAGACGCTATATTAAGGTATGAGTGAAAATCGAGGAAATAAATCTTGCATATTACTTTACTAATTGTCCATGATCATAGAATATATTGTGATGATCACTACACAAATGTCAAACTATCATAAAATAATAAAGACTAACTTTTAAAAAGTAATTTTTTACAAATAATAATTCTAATTTTAATCATGACTAAAAGGAAAGGAAAGCGGGATTTAAGGGAATGGTGAGGGTGTTCTTAGTGAGTCTAGAACTCATAACCTGAGAAAATACAAGAAAACAAAAATCAACAGCTTGATTAATCGGTCAAATGTGCTTGCTAAAAAAATAAAGTTATTGATTTTTATTGTGATTTACATAGTATTCCTATTTGCTAAGACAAAAATCACTTGTCTTTTTTCAGTGTCTCTTTTTATACTCAAACACTAAAAAAATAAATTCCAAGCCATAACTTTAAATTTTAAATCTTATATCCTACATCCTAAAAATATACCTTACCTCCAAATTTTTTAACTCTAACTATAAACTTTAATCTTAAATCATAATCCTAATTTTTAATGCGAGGACGAAAATATATAAAAAAAAGTAAAGGATTTCTTTTCTATTTGCTAAAGCAAACGTAGGTTGAAATTGAAAACTGTTTTTGCTAAATTCGAGGGTCAAAGAGATCGGAGCCGGCCTTCCGAGCCATAGCCTTTATTTGCGCACGCACATGTCTCCATGCCCTATAAGGGGAGCCCTGTCTCTGCCACATTATTCCTATATTAAATTATTCAATATACATATTGTATAGTTTAATGATTATATAATATTTTTTCTTTCATATGTAGAGGTGAAGATACGATTGATTGAGTTAAGTTGAGTTAAGTTTTGTTCGACATTGCTTCTTCACCTAAGTTTTAGAGAAATTTCGTCGAATACTTAACTTTTGCCTCTTGTCACTTAATTTTTACACTGATTTTGATTTCAAATGCGACTTTTACAGAAGTTGAAAATTTTAGTTTTTCTCTAAAGGCTGCTTCTCAACCCAAACTAGGGTTTTACCAGCTCCGCCGAGCAGACCTTTAAAAAGTTTCAAGTTAGTTGAGTTGATGAGTCCTATGTTGTAGCTCAAGCTTTATTTAAAAAAAGTTCGGGTTGAATTGTTCGAATTTCTGTTCAAATTTTATTGTAAATATTTATAATATTATAATACTAATTTGTCTAATTTAAACGGATTTATATAACAATATACAATATACATAATATATGTCTTCATATTTTATATGTATAGTAGAGGTACTTTTGGATGAATAAAACAATCGTTTATCCGAAAAAAGATATACATATACCATGTAAAGTTGAGGAGATCAACTTGAACTTAAAAATTGATCCCTTAATTACTAAAAACATTGAGTTACTCGAAATCTCATTTTATAGCTCAAACTTTATTAGAAAATTTTTTGACATGTGAAAGAGTTACAAAATGAAAATTTTGAAAAACTCTAAATTTTTTAGTAATTAGGAGATATATTTTTATGTTAGAGTCATGTCTCTCAATTATGCCATATATAGGGTTATGATCAACTTAAACAGTGTAAAACTCTTTCAAGTTTTATACGTTTTTTTATCGTTGGATAGGAGAAATGGTTGGCTGAGATTAACTCCTTACTTTTTTTCTCAAGTGATAATCTTCACATATTCTATTGTTAATCTCATCCATCGTTTCACTCATCCAACGATCCAAAAAACGTGTAAAACTTAAAGAGTTTTACCCTGTGTAACTGGATCCTATCATATATATATAAGGTTATAGAAAGTCGTTTAAATTGAAATTGATTAGCATCACAACATTATAAATGTTTATAATTAAATTTGAACGTAAACTCGAACTCGACTTGAAAATATTTTAAATAGAATTTAAGTTATAAAATAAGACTCATCAACTTGACTAACTAAAAATATTTTGACTCGATTAGATCAAATGTTCACAACTAAACAACACCCTAAACAAGAACGGAGCCAAAATTTAAAGTCGTAGAACAAATTTAAATATTTAAAAAGTGAGTGAGACAAATGTACAAATAATTCATTTTAAAAAATTCTACATCATAAAAGTAAAAAAAATTGGGGGACGATTGCCACCACCACCTCGACTGCCCTGGACTGATTGGCTAGCCAAGCCTTGAACCCGTTCTCAACCTCCTTGAACTTGGCTTGCAATTACCTCGGACGAGTTTTGTTAAGTCATCATCAACCTGGTACACACCACCATTTTAGTAGAAAATTATGATACATTAAAAACTTTGAGACGTTTTTTATGGATAAAGGTAAAAATTTGAATAATGAAATTATAATTTATATTTTTATCTATAAAATATTTATAACAATATCTCATATGCTTAAAACGGTAAAATTAAAGATTCAAATAATTAAATCAGGACTTCTTATTGAATGACATATGCTTTGGAATTGTTGCCTCCGGCCTTGTTATCTGTTTTGGTATTATGGAGAATGGGCTTCTTTTTTTTGCAAAAAAACCACTTTTCAGCCATTGTTGGCAATATTTTTTTTAAATAAATTAGATTATATTCAAAGCGATAAGATTATAAAGATATTATATCGTTAACATTAAAAAATTAATTCAAAAAAATAAAAACAATGAAATTCTAAGGGTGTAAAAGATATTAAAATGCAAAATCTATCACATCAGAATATTTAAATAATATTCTGAATGAAATCCAATAAAACAACTACTTTGATCAGAGTGCTCTATGAAAAAAGCAATTTTTCCGCTATTTGTTCTTAACATATCGGCACAACGACAAAAAAATCATAAGTATATATATACTAGTCTCTTTCGCTGAAAAAACGCTCGTTGATGCTCGTCACTCAAACGCTAAACTGTCAAAAAACAGGCAATTGTTACAAAAACATATTATAACTACTATAAAAGAAGACGAAAAAACTGCCATATAAACAAACAAAAAATTACCATAAAACAGATGTGAATAAAATTTGGCAAAGCAAAAAAAAAAACTTTGAAAAAGTTTGAAAAATAAAATATCCATCCAGCAATATCTCTTTTTAACAATGTAGCCCAAATATGAGTTACTTTATAGAATTTCAAAATAATTAGTGACATCGAATGGTAAATAACACCACAAACCACTCAATTATTAGTAGGTTTATAAATGAGTCGCCGTATATTTCAAAAAGTCATAATCGAGTTACTTAATTAATTGATTATAACAATTAGGCCATTATGTAATTAGATTTATAAATGGTAAATTCCATGTGTTTCAAAAAATTACAATCAAGTCACTTAATTAATCGATTGTAACAGTCATGTCATGTGCAATATAAAATCTAGTTGTCTACGGTGATCGATGAACCCTAAATTTCATCGTAAAATCCACTTTGGTCTTCTCATTCAATACATCATACTAGATTCTCGAGAATATCTCCTAAAAGCAACAAAATTATCCTAAAACGTTCAAAATTTTTGAAACACAATCTACACCAACCGATGTCAAATGACGTTCGTCTTGGGAAATATTCTTCCACTCGCCAACGAAAGCCCCTCCACCATCCAGATCGTCAAATGGAGCCCTCGACCTTGGAGAACCCAAACTAACTGTTTGTAATAAAATTAATTGAGTAACTCGATTGTAATTTTTTTAACTACAACGACCATTTGTATTCATGCTAATAATATAATGACTACTTTTCCAACAAAAATTTTAAAAACACTTTTAACTAAACATTTTAAAGATTTAACGATACAATATTCTGATTGTTATAACCGATTACTTGAATAATTAGTTACTATAATTTTTTGAAATACGAGAAGTAATTTGTAAACTTACTAATTTACTTAATAAATATAAAAGGAAACTAATATTTAGTGTTCATTAATACCACGAGTAAGGTTCCTAACACTTTCGTAGCCACGTAAGCCGTGTAGACCCCACGCTTTTAAAGCACGACAACATTATCCACGTGTCGAAACCTCATTGGATGGCTTACTCAATGCTCCACTTTTTCTAGAATCGTGGACACAAAACTAACTATCAACGAGGAAATGTTAGGAATTTTGACACAACACTAACCATCAACGAGGAAAAGTAGAAGGGACTGATTTGTAAGGAGAATAAATGTCGGAGGGCATTAAAAGTAGATTCAATAATTTTCGACATGACATATTTTAGTCCCACATCAATTTTACATTACATTATTTCGTGTCGTAATTACGTGGATATATTTATCAGATAACAAATTTCATGTAATAAACGTGTAAAACACATCTAATACGTTTAAATTTAGTAATTTACTTATATTTATAACGTTGTAATGTCATAATCAAGTTTATCAGATTTTATATTTAACATAAATTTTGAGATATCAAAGGAAAATAATTACTCATTGATTTTAAAATAGGATCAAATTACAAATAGTTTAATAGTAAGGGGACTTGGATCAGAATTTAACCGAATATGAAACTACAAAATCCAAACGCGGATAGAACGCGGTGCGGGTAAATGTATCGTCATTAAAATTGGAAAAGAAAAGGATTTGATGAATTTTCTAAGCAGTTTCCTTCTTGTTTCCTCGACAGTATCCTATGGGCCATCTTCCTTTTAATACTCTGAGTCAAATTTCTTCCAAATTCTAATTTTCCCCATTTCCTACCTCTTCAATCTTCTCTTCTTCCACTTCTACATCAAAAACAATTACTGGGTGTTCGAAAAAATCGATCTTTTCCTTATAAAGTTGCAATCTTTAGCATGGGTTTTCTCTTACTGAATTCACTTCCACTCGGATTCCGATTCCGACCGACGGACGAGGAGTTAATTGATTTTTACTTACGGTCTAAGATAAACGGGAACAAAATCGACGAGATTGAAGTCATTCGTGAAATCGATGTTTGCAAATGTGAGCCGTGGGATTTGCCTCACTTATCCGCTATAAAAACCCGAGACCCGGAGTGGTTTTATTTTTGCCCGATTGACCGGAAGTACCCGACCGGCAATAGGCTCAACCGGGCTACCGAGGCCGGTTACTGGAAAGCAACGGGCAAGGACCGGAAGATTAAGTCTGGGTCTAGCTTGATCGGCATGAAGAAAACCCTAGTGTTTTATAATGGCAGGGCTCCGAGAGGAAAACGAACCAATTGGGTTATGCATGAGTACCGTACTACACTCGATGAGCTCGACGGCACCAAGCCTGGACAGGTTTGTACTTGATTTCTACTTCTGTTTTGGGATTTCAGATTTTATTGCGATGGAAATTAGGGTTTGTTTTGTTGTTTTGATTGGGGAATTTAGTTTAATTGTATTGTTTTTCTCATATTTGGTGTTTTTGATTTTCCTGCAGAATCCGTTTGTAATTTGTCGTCTATTCAAGAAACAAGACGAGACTATTGAAGATATCAATGGTGATGATGTTGATCCTGTTGTGTCGTCTCCGACCGAAGACATGGTATCGGTGTTAGAAGTGCCCCGAGACTCTCCGGCGGTAGACGGTGAAGCCGAAAGAGTGTTCGATATCGGTGAAACTCGGCCTTTTGGTTTGCCTGGTGAAGTGATTTCTAAACCTGTTGAGCCTAAACTTGAGTGCAACTGGGATGGCTATAATGCTTATGGTGAAATGGATCATGTGGCAGATATATCACCTGCAGAGGTGAGAAGGGAAAAAATCCTGGTTTTTTTATGTATTTTGATGTAATATCGGCGGGACTGACGTTGTTCGATTTTCAGGCGGATCTACTCGAAGAAGCTTTGAATCATTTCTACGATCCCGTTGGAGAGCCACTATTTTCTCCATTGCACAATCAGATTGAAGCGGAGCAGGCACCTTGGATGTTTGATCATGTTGGAAACTGTTCTGGTGGAGTGGAATTTCAGCATGGAACGAATGAAAATGATGCAGATATTTCGAACTTCTTGGATTCCATAATGAACAATTCGGACGACTGCTACTGTGAATCAGATGGTGAAGTGGCTGAAGTGCTGGTGAGTAGAAGCTAACTAGTTACAATTCGAACTTCTTGGATTCCATAATGAACAATTCGAGCTTATGAATTACGGATTTACGGTCATGTATAACAAGAATTTTCCTTCGAAACAGCTAGGGACAGACGTCCTTAACAAGGGGACTCCTCTAGGGACCACACAAGATAGCGCAATTCCGAGTTTCTTGCAGGACGTCAACTTTTCCAGCACAGCGCCGTTCTACAATGTGCTAAATAGCGATGGAGAATTTAGCAATCATACGGATACATCTTGTAATGTTGATAGTGCTGTCACTGGAATCAGGATTAGGTCCCGCCCTCCTCGAACTCAACCGGACACTGGGAACTCCATGATACAGGGTAATGCACCAAGAAGAATACGTCTGCAGTGTAACCTTCAGGTCGGCGGACTTCACTTCAACGATGCAATAAATAACTGGAGTTGTGGAGGGAAAGAAGATGATTCAAAACCAGTTGTTACAAAGGTGAGAAGTTTGTGACTGATGCTTGTATAAAAACCGGTGTCATATCGAGAAATGCATCGGACCTTATAAAGTTGTCTTTGCAGGAGGTAGAAGTAGCGGAAAAGGGTAGCATTGTTGGCCGTGATGCTGATCGTGGCACCGTGGATGAACCTCAGGCAATACCCCCTTCTAAGTCGAGCAGAACTACCGTTGTTTCAGTTCATAAAGAGACTTCATCTCGGTGGTCGAAGCTTTCGGCTCATCGCTCACGGAAACCATTCACCGTTATTTTCCGAGTGACCATCCTGTTAATCTTGTTTGTAGGTTTGATTAGCACATCAAGTATCTTGTAATTCGTTGTGTATAGAGTTCATTCATTTCATTTTGAGGCTCATTTCGAAGTAGAAACCACGGCAGTGTTTTTGAGTGCTAACGTTTATGTATATGATATGCCTATTTAGTTATTGATAATATAGAAGGAGAGTTAGAATTCAACTTACACAACTTAAAACTCTTTAAGATTTACACGTTTTTTGGATCGTTAAATGTAAGAAATAGATAGCTCAGATTAACTCCTTACTCTTTTTTCAAGTGACAATTTTCACATATTTACTGTTAATTTCATTCATTCGCTTCACTTATCCAACGGTCCAAAAAACGTGTAAAACTTAAAGAGTTTTACATTTTTCTTCCCAAGTGATAATTTTTATATATTTACTGTTAATTTCATCCATTTGTTTTACTCATTCAACGGTCTAAAAAACGTATAAAACTAAAGAGTTTTACTGTTAATTTCATTCATTCGTTTCACTCATCTAACGATCCGAAAAAACGTGTAAAACTTAAATAGTTTTACAGTGTCTACAACGGATGCTATATATATATAATGAGAGAATGAATTGTTGACATTAATTCTTTACTTTTTTATCAAGTGATAATTTCATATATTTACTGTTAATTTCATCCATTTGTTTTACTCATCTAACGGTCTAAAAAATGTGTAAAACTTAAAGAGTTTTAAGTTTTGTAAACGAACTCTATTCATGAATTGATTATGTTAATTTAAATCTAAACATTATATTAATTAATATAAAAATCTATTTAATTATATAAATTTTCCAGTAAATTTGGATAAAACATATGATTTTTTGTGAATAACAACTTAAGTGCTGCTTGATAAGCTTGTAACATCTAGAATTTTTCCATGTAAAAATCTCAAAATTTACTGAGAATAAACACAAATTTTCCGAAAGTTACAGAGATAAGTTTTTTATCATCATTTAATCGTTGAAGACTCAGTGCTTAGACTTCTTTAAAAAATCTATTAAAACTTATTCACTTCTATAAATTTTCAAATTGAATTAGTGTTTATTAATTTAATAAAAAACATTTTTAAATATTTAGATTTAATTGAATAATCAACTCTACATACTAAAATAATTAAAAATTTAGATAAAAATCGTTTGAATATAAATCAATCGATATTATTATTAAAAATACAAGTTTTTTTTTACATAAACGTTAAATATTCTTCAAAAATTCTTTATCGTATAGGTAAACTATTAACAAATACACAAGGAAACGAAAATCACTCAGTATGGGATAATTGTCTCAAAACAGTGAACGCCGTCCAGCTCCGGCGCAAACCTTGGCCTTAAACGCTGCTTCTGCGGTGTCTTGGCAACGGGCGGCGGCGGTGATGAATTCTTAGACACCGTATCCTTGTTGTTCCCTTTAAAAGAAGAAACTTCCGTCGGCTTCGATTTCTCCGTCGGAGTCGCCGGAAACTTCATGTTCTGGCCGAAATAATCAGACAAGAGAACTTCGAACGAACTGAACATAGACATCATCATCGTGAAAAAAAATTGTGCCGGAAAAAAGAACTGTTAATCGGCTGTGCCTGTTTGGAATTTAATCTCGAAGGAGTTTGAAAAGGGGTTTAAATTTTTGGTGTTGAGGAATTTGAATTTGAAGAATTTTCGATGAAAGGGGGAATTTAAAGGGAAGGCGGATTGGATAAGAAACAAAATACGAGAATCATCTGGAAGGACGGTGGGTTGTTGGATTCCACGTGGCGGCATGGACAGCTAGGATTTATTTTCGGAGGTTTTTAGGACAAAATAAATTTATGTTGTAAGAAGGTAATCTGGATTTGTTTTTCAAGTAATCACGCCACGTGGTGGCTGGACGGCTAGGATTAAGTTTGGGAGGCTTTTAGGACAAAATAAGATTCTGATGGAAGAAGGTAAAAGTCAAAAGATTTATCAGATTGGAGGATGAGTTCCTGCAAGAAGTTGGAACTTGGAACCTACAACTAGAAGTCTCCAGAAACAACTAGATCCCCTCCATATATCATATATCTCACATCAATTGTTCGGATGAAAATCGTATGTCTTAAATTATGTTTTTTTTTGTGCTCACTTTAAAAAAGTGAGTTTACGATTTAGAGTTTAAGATTATAATTAGGATTTATAAAATTAAGGGTATGGTATATTTTTAGGGTTTAGGCTCTAAAAATTAGAGCTAAAGTTTAAAATTTAATTTTTAAGTATTTTTTTAGTGTGGAAACATACGAGGGAGCATGATTAGGGAGCGTAAAATATATTTAAGTAATTATTACTAGTAAAGTGTATATAAGTTTAATTTAAAGTTAAAAGCAAAACACATATTATAATAAAATTATATTAAAAATGTTCAAAAAATTGGAACAAATTCTTACGGGACCAGGGAGAGTTGAAAATCAGGAGAATTATGTGTTATTTCGTCTAATGTTAGATTTTTTAAAAAAACCGTTTTCAAATAAAAACTTTAATTTTTTTTATAAGTTTTAAATCTAATCCTAATCCTACTTAGAAGGGAGTGAAAGGATAACTCTAGGGGAATAAAGGGGTTGCTCCATAGTGGGTTTAAAACTCGTGAGTCGTGACTAAAGAGACCAATTAAATGTATTTGCTCAACAAAAACTTTAATTTTATCAAATGTTTAAACGTTTTAAATTATCTCTAAACTATTAGTATATGTCAAACACATTTTTTATTACTAAAATCATTAATTATCATATAAATACTAAAGTGTATTGTATAATAATATGATGTGATATAAAAAAACTGTATATAATTAATTTAGAAAAATAATAGTTAACTTAGAACGTTTAAATTATAAACAAAATGAGGGGGGGGGGGGGAGATCAGAATTTTTCTGAAAGAGGTTCAAAAGACCCCAACTTGGTAATTAATCCTTTCTTTGTGATGTTTGACAAATTAAAATATCAAATATGTAATAATCGACAAATATAAATGTTAATTTGGTTCGAACGTAAACTTATGTACATCATTTGTAAAATATGACAAATTATCGTATGTGTAATTGCTGGTGTTCAGAATAATCAAAATGTGCACAACATTGAGAAATACAATGACCAAAATGCAGGAGAAAGCACTAATCAAGGTTTAAATTGTGGTTATAATCACATTTTCTATTACATTTATTATAAGGATAAATATTTTATACACAAGCAAAAAAACTGAAAGTTTCTACAAGCGTCTTAATTTTAGCGTATAGAAAATTAGTTTAGAGCCTTAATTTTAGGGTATAAAAAGTTAGTTTAAGGTATAAAGTTCAGGGGTAGGAGGTTAGAATTTAGTGATAGTCATTTCAATTTAAGATTTAGAGTTATAATTTAGGGTTGATAGATTAAAACTTAAATCTTCACCATATTATCCTAAAACTAAACTCTAACCTATAAACAAAAAATTATAACCATAAATCGTAAATTAAAACAATTATCCTTAAATTCTAAACTCATATAGCCTAAAACTAAAGGGCACGCACCTGTGTATAAAATATTGATCCTTATTATAATTGGAAACATAAAAAATATTATTGCAGTCATTGCAAGTATCACGACCACAAATTTATGATTGTAAATATTACAGTTATCGTAGACCGCTAATTAAATTCTAAACTCTAACATTAACGAATATTTAAGCCAAATCAAATGAACAAACAACAAAAATCAATGGAGAAAATCAAATAATCCAGGAATGATTGACCTTATAACTTCTTCAATCTCGATAAAATAAAATTCAAGTAAATTAAAGTTTTTCAAAACAAAATTAAACTAATGTTTCAAAACGGATCATACAAGAGAAGAAAATCCAAACTGAAAGACTGTTTTTAATCAAACAAGCTGAATCCCATGTCATCGTCGTCACTCTCTTCCTTTACTTCTTCCTTTTTCTCCTCAGCAGCCGGAGCAGCCGCAGCAGCAACACCGGCAGCCGCGCCAGAGGAAGCAGCGACGGCAACAGGGGCACCACAACCACCGGAACCAACGCTGGTGATGAGGTCATCGACGTTGACCTTATCAAGGAGCTTGGCGAAAAGGCTCGGCCAGTAAGATTCAACGCTCACGTTCGCCGCCTTCACCAATGTCGCAATCTTCTCGGCCTACAACATTTTTCAAACATAAATAAAACAGAAAGAAATGAATAAATAATTAAAAACAACAAAAGAATCGAAATAGTTATATAGAAATTGAAAAAGTAAATATATTCGACGTACGGTGATCGAGTTTCCATCGTCGTGGAGGATCAACGCAGCGTAAGTACAGGCGATTTCGCCGGTGGCCATTGTATCAAAAGAAGGAAAATACCTTGACGCTAGGGTTTGGGCTGCGTTGATCCGTCGTCGGCGTTGAGATGAATCAAAAGAAGGATTATATAGAGAGCGAAAATCCAGCTACAGATAGGTCTAGGGTTTTTGCTTAAGAAAGTGGGCCGGAAGATTTGCTTTGTTGGGCTTTAATTTAATTTTGAATATTTTTTATTGAACCCCTCACTCACATATATAAGGAAAAGGATTATTATCTTATATACTGCGATGAAAATTAAAAGTTTCTACAAGTACATTAGATTTAAAGTTTATGGGGGTAAGGTTTAGGGTTTTAGGTGTATGAATTTAGAATTTAGGGTTTAAAAGTTAATGTTTAATTTTTAGGATAATATGATGAGGATTTAGGTTTTAATCTATAAGCCCTAAATTATAACTCTAAACTATAAATTTCAGTCACTATCCCTAAATTCAAAACTCATACTCCTAAACCATACATTCTAAATTAAGTCCTTAAACCTTAAAACTAAAGCTCTTGTGAAAACTTTTAGTTTCCACCGCCAGTGTATCAAATAATTACCCAAAGGAAAATATTGTCTATATAACATTAATATGCCATTGTTATGTAGTGTGCATTGTCACGTGGGTTTGACATGTCATTTTGTAACCCCCTCGTCCCGGTCTGGCCGGATGACCAGTCCGAGTGAGCCACACGGGGAAAACCGAGTGAAAACCCCTTAAGGATTCCCCCTCGGTTAGCAACCCTTTATTTTTTTATCTTGTCTAGAGAAGTAATAAATCCTAAGTGATCATGCAGCGGAACAACATACACAAGACAATCAAACGAACCCAAACCAACCTATTTACAGCCCAATTTTAATCTTTTAACATGCCGTTTCGAAACACCCTTGAGGCGTATCGGAACGCCTTGACTAGGTCAACTGTCCCAGAGCCTGTACAAGGGGCCGTATCGAAACGGTGGTCAACTGTTTTGAAACGCCCACGACGGTCAATATCTCGTGGTCAACGAGATTTTGACCGTTTCGAAACCTTTATACTCGTTTCGAAACACCTTCGTCACGTGAATTTCTCAAAATTCCAGTAGCCAAAACGTTCCGATACGCGTTTCGAAACAGGGGTTCTAAAGGCCATACCGTATCGAAACGCGTTCCGATACGGGGTCCCTGAAGCCTACCCGTTCCGAAACGATCCCTCCTGTTTCGAAACGCTGGCAGTCTGCAACCTTTGAAATTGGAACTTAGGTGAGTCTTGACTAGTCTAAAGGTCCCTTAGGACCCCCTAAAGGCACACAACACCAACATACATAGTCTAGAGGCATCCATCCTAGGTTTAACATACTCAAACACTCACCAACATGGATTTAATCAATCATACACACATGGCAAGAACACATTGAGGCAATATCAAGAAGAGCATGCTTGAAGGCTTAAATAGGCATAAGATATCGATTCAATCACATATAGTTTTACATGCCATCAAGACAACCTTAAACATTTAAAAGGCATACATCAAAATAAGCATTTGGCAAGGTACACCATGCTTACAAACCAAGTCAAGCATAAACATCAAAATCACAAATGAGTCATACAAGCTCGTACAAACACACCCTCTTGCCACATTGCTTAACTACTACATAATTAACCATACTTGAGCAACAACTCGGAAAGCCCTTCTTGCCTTGCTCCGAGCTAACACCACGCTAATGATCTGCATTGTTGAACATTAAGAGCGTAAGTTATAAGCTTAGTGAGGGTGCTCTAAAACGTAAAACATCAACAATGCAGGGTTCAAGCATGTAAATCCTAATCTCACATACAACCTACAATTGCATGTAATTGAGTAGACCTAGCTAGTCTTTCAAGTGGCATATATGGTTTCTCGATCCTACCAAGCTCAATTATCAATATCAACATCATATAACAACACCATATATTACCAACGTATATCATCATCACATATCACAATGTATGAACAAGTTAATTGGCCACTTTAATTACCCCGATTGTGCGGATTTAAACCTCAACAACACTTTACCTCGGTGGGATTACACTCATCACCGGACCTTGCATGTGCGGGATTCCACTCATCGCCACATGCCCTACGGATGAGATTCCACTCATCATCCCGTAGAAATGTATAAAAAGCTTCCGGTGGAATGTTACATCACCGTACTCCTCCTTGATGACTTAACGCCATCAAGGCCACGTACGTTTTGACTCAATTTGTGTGCACACTAATCCTAATGATCGATCATTTACAACCGGTAATTATTTAGTGCCAATTTTCATAACCACATTATATATATATATATCATCAACCACCATTCATGCTCAATCTCATAGATGCATATCAAGATAAACTTACACCAATCAACCACAATCACAATAGCATAGTTAAGCAAGCATAAATGCACTCATGGATATTAATGGTTAAACCAACAACTTGAATTAACTATAAGTGGCCTACCAAGCACACTTCACACACACCCACTACACATACTCGAACCAAACTTAAAACAAGTTGAAACCACTCACCGCCCTTCCTTAGTAAATTGAAACAATCCTCCTACGAACCCGGATTCGGTTCCAAAGCTTCTCCGACGGTCCCTCTTGCTTCTAGCCAACCAAAAACACAACCGATAACCAAAATCAATGCTAATATTCAATAATCACATAACCTTGAATTCAAACCAACTCCATCCAAAATTTCCAACCAAATTAAACCCCCAAATATCTCAAATTCGTACTCCAACAACCCTTGGCTGAAACACCCATTTCCAAACACCCAAATGACCTCCAAAACATCCCAAATCACCCTTCTAACATACCCTAACCATCAGCCCTTAGTTTTCAACCTAAAACCCACCAAAAATGGTGTTTTAGACAACTCTAAAATGGGTACAAGAGCTCACTTCGGATTTTTACCAAAATTCAACCAAATTAACATATGTTGTGTATTTTATCATGATTAAACAAAGCCCCAATATAATTTATCAAAACAAAATAGAAAACCCCTTAAAAACCCAAACTTTGATATAAACCCTAATTTTCAAAACTCTATAACTTTGAAATCTAAGACTATAGATAGATAAAGGATAAAAAGGAGATTAAGAAAACATAATTACCTTTGAAAAACCTTGGATTTGAATGGGATATTAAATGGAATAGGAATAAGGTTTGAGAGGTTTTGGGGGTGGGGTTTTAGGGCATTCACGTTGGGTGTGGGGGAGGGGAAAGGAAGATGACAACTTTTCCCATAAAGTGGTCTAGCTTTTGAAAGTTTTGGGTAAAATTGCAATATAAGTCCCTCCCTTCTTATTAAAGCTCAATTACACCACATTTTAGGTCGAATTGATTTAATTAAATTTTATTGACTCAAACTATAAACCTGGTTAGCTCCTAGGCCCAAAACACGGGTGTTACAACTCTCTCCCACTTAAGGAATTTCGTCCCCGAAATTACCTGACTGAAAGAGATACGGAAACTGCTTTTCCATATCCTCCTTCCTCTCCCAAGTGGCCTCGTCCACACCTCTACGTTGCCACCGCACCTTCACCAACTCAATCGATTTACCCCTCAACACCTTACTGTCAGAAGCTAAGATCTTCACTGGTTCTTCCTTATAAGTCAAATCCGGATTCAATTCAATCTCTTCTACGGGCATAACATGTGATGGATCGGACCTATACTTACGAAGCATCGAAACATGGAACACATCATGTATCTTCTCAAGCTCGGACGGAAAACGCAACTGATAAGCAACCAGACCAACCCTCTTCACAATTTCATACAGTCCTATGTACCTCAGACTCAACTTCCCTTTTCGGTCAAACCTCATCACCTTCTTCCACGGAGATACTTTCAAGAATACCTTTACACCCACTGAGTATTCAATTTCCTTCCTCTTCAAATCGGCATAGGACTTCTGCCTATCCGAAATAGCCTTCAAACGGTCACAAATTAATTTTACCTTGTCGGTTGTCCCCTTAAGCAAATCCGGCATAGGTAACAACTTCTGTCCTACCTCGGCCCAACACACTGAAGTTCTACATTTCCGGCCATACAAGGCCTCATACGGAGCCATCTGAATGGTCGACTGGAAGCTGTTATTGTACGCAAACTCTACGAGAGGCAAATGCTTCTCCCAAGTACCCTGAAAGTCAATGATGCAACAACGTAACATATCCTCTAAGATCTGAATAACCCTCTCTAACTGACCATCTGACTGAGGATGATAAGAAGTGCTGAAGTTCAAACGGGTACCCAAAGCTGTATGCAGACACTCCCAAAATCTAGAAGTAAACCGCGGATCTCTATCTGACACAATGAACTTCGGCACACCATGCAGTCTAACAATCTCACCAATGTACAAGTCGGCCAATCTATCTAAGGTGTATGTAGTGTTGACTGCCAAGAAGTGAGCACACTTCGTAAAACGATCCACTATCACCCAAACTGAGTTCTTCTTCGTAGGAGTCAAGGGAAAACCCGAAACAAAATCCATGGTGATGTTCTCCCATTTCCATTTCGGAATTCTCAACGGTTGTAACAAACCTGAGGGAACCTGATGTTCCGCCTTCACTCTTTGACACACTAAGCACTTACTCACAAAGTCGGCTACATCTCTCTTCAAGCCAACCCAAAAGTACTAATTCTTCAAATCACGATACATCTTCGTACTTCCAGGATGCATAGAAAACGGACTACTGTGGGCTTCAGTCAAGATTGTACGCCTCAAGTCACTGTCTTCTGGCACAACTATTCTATCCTTGAAACACAAAACCCCATCAGTGCTGAAACTGTAATCTGAAGATCTACCCTCGGCTATATCTTGCACGTGAGGTGCCAAAGATCTATCTAAGAGCTGTTTCTCTCGAATCAACTGACATAGAGTAGGTCGAACCTGAAGCTCGGCTATCAAGCCACCATCTCCGGACAAACTCAATCTAGCAAACATAGCTCTCAAGTCCACGACCATCTTCCTACTCAATGCATCGGCCACTACATTGGCCTTACCCGGATGGTACTCAATAGTAAGATCATAGTCCTTTAGCAAGTCTAACCATCTACGCTGCCTGAGATTCAAATCTCGCTGTGTCATAATGTATTTCAATCTCTTGTGGTCGGTGTACACTGTGCATCTCTCACCGTACAAATAGTGCCTCCAAATCTTCAGAGAAAACACAACTGCAGCTAACTCTATGTCATGGGTCGGATAGTTGCGCTCATGGGTCTTCAACTGTCTTGAGGCATAAGCCACTACTCTCCGGTCTTGCATAAGAACACATCCTAGCCCTACATAAGAAGCATCACTGTAGACTACATAGTCCTTCCCGGACTCAGGCTGAATCAAGATCGGTGCTTGGGTCAAAGCTTCTTTCAATTTCTCAAAGGCTCTCTGTCTTGCATCTGTCCACTCAAACTGAACACTCTTCTGAAGTAACTGTGTCAATGGAGCGGCTAACTTAGAGAAACCCTCTACAAACCTCCTATAGTATCCGGCTAAGCCTAGGAAGCTACGTACCTCTGTCACAGACTTCGGTTGCTTCCACTCAACAATGGCTTCAATCTTCTTCGGATCAACTCTAATCCCATCGGCTGACACTACATGTCCTAAAAAGACTACCTCTCGGATCCAGAATTCACACTTGCTGAGCTTCGCATACAACTGATGATCTAGCAAAGTCTTCAAAACAAGTCTCAAGTGTCGGTCATGGTCTTCTTCAGTTCGCGAGTACACCAAGATGTCATCAATAAACACAACTACAAACTGATCTAGATACTGATGAAAAATCCTATTCATCATGTCCATGAAAGCTGCCGGTGCATTAGTCAACCCAAAAGGCATGACTAAGAACTCATAATGTCCATACCTAGTCCTAAAGGTCGTCTTCGATACATCAACCTCTCTTACCTTTAGCTGGTAATAACTTGATCTCAGATCAATCTTCGAAAAGACCGATGCTCCTCTCAACTGATCAAACAAGTCATCAATTCTAGGCAACAAATATTTATTCTTCACTGTCAACTGATTCAACTGTCTGTAATCTATACACATTCTCATGCTTCAATCTTTCTTCTTCACAAACAAAACCGGTGCACCCCAAGGTGAAGAACTAGGCCTAATAAAACCTATATCTGTCAATTCTTGCAACTGAGTCTTCAACTCTTTCAATTCTTTCGGTGTCATACGATACGGAGCAATCGAAATAGGAGCTGAATCAGAATAAGTCTCAATGCTGAACTCTACCTCTCTGTCCGGTGGTAACCCTGGCAATTCTTCCGGAAACACACTAGGAAAGTCCAATACTGTCCGGATATCCTGAGGTCTAACCTCGCTCATGTTAGGGTTCATCACATACGCTAAGTATGCTTCACACCCCAACTCAACTAATCTCTTAGCCTCTAACACTGAAACCACATTGGACAAGAACTTCACGTTCTCACCCACCACTACAATCTCATAGTCATCTGTGAGCTTCAAAGAAATCCGCTTGGTCTCAAAATCTATCATAGCTCTATGCTCCGTGAGCCAGTCCATACCCAGAATCACATCGAAACCATAGAAAGGAAGCTCCATCATATCCACTGGAAACACATGCCCCTAAACCATCAACGGACACCTTCGGTACATCTTCCTAACTACTACTGTGTCCCCAAAGGAACTAGTAACACTAACTCATACCTCTAACATCTCACAAGGTAATTTCAAAGACTATGCATGCTCACTCAATATGTAAGAATGTGTAGACCCAGAGTCAATCAAAGAAAGCAAACCCAAAGACTGTATCGAGAAGTTACCTGCGATCACATCGGTGTCATGCTAATCCCCACGCTGAGCATAAACTCTGGCCTGACCTCCGCCCTCCGGCTGAACTGCAACTACATGTGCTATGTTCCTCTGACCATCGTTCCTCGGCTGGAAGTTACCTCTACCGCGCCCGTGGCCTCTCTGAAAGTCATTGGCTCTAGCAGGAGCCTGAGCTGGTGCATGTCCCACCTGATGTGGACAGTCACGCCTAATGTGGTCTCTAGCCCCACAACTCCAACAAGAATGAAAATTTCCCCAACACTCACCGGAGTGGCTCCTCCCGCAAGTAGCACATGTGGGCAACTTCCCACCAGCTCTCTGACCTTGATGGCCTCTACCGTGGTTACTACCACCACGCCTATGATCATAATGATGTCAGTTGTCCTGATGCCTCTTGGCATCACCTCTGTCAAAGTTGCTGGACCTCTTACCCGAACTAGATCCACCTGGCCGCCTGGTCAAACTCAAGTTGTGCTCCAAGTCCTTGGCCCTCGCGACCAAGACATCAAAATCAGTGTAGTATGAAGCTAGAGTATACGTCTTGATCTCTTCACTCAGCCCATATCGGAAGCGGTTACAACGCTCCACCTCAGTAGGTACAAGCTCAGGCATATACTGACTCAATCTGACAAACCGGATCTCATAATCAGTCACAGACATACTCCCCTGAAGCAATGCCATAAACTCCCTCTTCCTCTCATCGAGGTATCGCGGACCCAAATACTTCTTTCGGAAAGCTGTCTCAAAGAACTCCCAAGTGATCTCGGCCTCATCCATACCCGTAGTAATGGTGACCCACCAAGTGTAGGCATCACTCTGAAGCAGAGACTCAACACATCCCAACTTGCGCTCACCAGTACATCCCATCTGAGCAAGAATACGGATAATCTTCTCAAACTATAGCTCTAATCGCTCTGGAGTAGCACCTCTGAACTCTTCGGCCCCAAGGCCTCGAAGTCTCTCTAAAGGTAATCTGGTGCCATCACCCTGATGGTGTGCTGCCTGACCCCCAGCTACTGCAGCCTGAAATGCCCCGGCTATTGCCTGAACCAACGGAGCTAAATCAATTCCGGCCGGTCCTTGGCCACCTTGGCCTCCTTGTGGTCCCTCTCCTTCGACCCCGGCCTCACCTCCCGCTCCCGGTGGAGGAGGTGGTGGTGGTAGAGGAGCTCCAACTCCAACTACAGGCTCTCCCACTTGAGCCTCAACTCTCACTACTGGCTCAACTCTTGGAGCCTATGCCCGTGGTTCCGGTCGAACCATCCTAGGCCTCCCACGTGGTCTCATGCTACAACTAGCAAGGTATAAACTACAACAAGAAACAGATAAGGATTACGTTAGTCAAAGCAAGGGTCCAATAGTGCTCAAGTACTCCTTTTCCAAAAATCTTTTTAAATTAAGTAATAGTAGCAATGGGCACACACTCACACCAGACACGACAATTCATGCTTCAAAACATCATACTAACAGTCAAATATTCAAGAATTCAAGGGAAGATATGCATCGAACAACACAATCATTTAATACATTAAGCTTACCTCACTTACCTGCCCGAGGTCTCGGTAACCTCAGGCTCTGATACCAACAAATGTAACCCCCTCGTCCCGGTCTGGCCGGATGACCGGTCCGAGTGAGCCACACGGGGAAAATCGAGTGAAAACCCCTTAAGGATTCCCCCTCGGTTAGCAACCCTTTTATTTTTTTTATCTTGTCTAGAGAAGTAATAAATCCTAAGTGATCATACAGCGGAACAACATACACGAGACAATCAAACGAACCCAAACCAACCTATTTACAGCCCAATTTTAATCTTTTAACAGGCCGTTTCGAAACACCCTTGAGGCGTATCGAAACGCCTTGACTAGGTCAACTGTCCCAGAGCCTGTACAAGGGGCCGTATCGAAACGGTGGTCAACCGTTTCGAAACGCCCACGACGGTCAATATCTCGTGGTCAACGAGATTTTGACCATTTCGAAACCTTTATACCCGTTTCGAAACACCTTCGTCTCGTGAATTTCTCAAAATTCCAGTAGCCAAAACGTTCCGATACGCGTTTCGGTACAGGGATTCCAAAGGCCATACCGTATCGAAACGCGTTCCGATACGGGGTCCCTGAAGCCTACCCGTTCCGAAACGATCCCTCCCGTTTCAAAAGGCTGGCAGTCTGCAACCTTTGAAATTGGAACTTAGGTGAGTCTTGACTAGTCTAAAGGTCCCTTAGGACCCCCTAAAGGCACACAACACCAACATACATAGTCTAGAGGCATCCATCCTAGGTTTAACATACTCAAACACTCACCAACATGAATTTAATCAATCATACACACATGGCAAGAACACATTGAGGCAATATCAAGAAGAGCATGCTTGAAGGCTTAAATAGGCATAAGATACCGATTCAATCACATATAGTTTTACATGCCATCAAGACAACCTTAAACATTTAAAAGGCATACATCAAAATAAGCATTTGGCAAGGTACACCATGCTTACAAACCAAGTCAAGCATAAACATCAAAATCACAAATGAGTCATACAAGCTCATACAAACACACCCTCTTGCCACATTGCTTAACTACTACTTAATTAACCATACTTGAGCAACAACTTGGAAAGCCCTTCTTGCCTTGCTCCGAGCTAACACCACGCTAATGATCTGCATTGTTGAACATTGAGAGCGTAAGCTATAAGCTTAGCGAGGGTGCTCTAAAACGTAAAACATCAACAATGCAGGGTTCAAGCATGTAAATCCTAATCTCACATACAACCTACAATTGCATGTAATTGAGTAGACCTAGCTAGTCTTTCAAGTGGCATATATGGTTTCTCGATCCTACCAAGCTCAATTATCAATATCAACATCATATAACAACACCATATATTACCAACGTATATCATCATCACATATCACAATGTATGAACAAGTTAATTGGCCACTTTAATTACCCCGATTGTGCGGATTTAAACCTCAACAACACTTTACCTCAGTGGGATTACACTCATCACCGGACCTTGCATGTGCGGGATTCCACTCATCGCCACATGCCCTACGGATGGGATTCCACTCATCATCCCGTAGAAATGTATAAAAAGCTTCCGGTGGAATGTTACATCACCGTACTCCTCCTTGATGACTTAACGCCATCAAGGCCACGTACGTTTTGACTCAATTTGTGTGCACACTAATCCTAATGATCGATCATTTACAACCGGTAATTATTTAATGCCAATTTTCATAACCACATTATATATATATATATATATATATATCATCAACCACCATTCATGCTCAATCTCATAGATGCATATCAAGATAAACTTACACCAATCAACCACAATCACAATAGCATAGTTAAGCAAGCATAAATGCACTCATGGATATCAATGGTTAAACCAACAACTTGAATTAACTATAAGTGGCCTACCAAGCACACTTCACACACACCCACTACACATACTCGAACCAAACTTAAAACAAGTTGAAACCACTCACCGCTCTTCCTTAGCAAATCGAAACAATCCTCCTACGAACCCGGATTCGGTTCCAAAGCTTCTCCGACGGTCCCTCTTGCTTCTAGCCAACCAAAAACACATCCGATAACCAAAATCAATGCTAATATTCAATAATCACATAACCTTGAATTCAAACCAACTCCATCCAAAATTTCTAACCAAATTAAACCCCCAAATATCTCAAATTCGTACTCCAACAACCCTTGGCTGAAACACCCATTTCCAAACACCCAAATGACCTCCAAAACATCCCAAATCACCCTCCTAACATACCCTAACCATCAGCCCTTAGTTTTCAACCTAAAACCCACCAAAAATGGTGTTTTAGACAACTCTAAAATGGGTACAAGAGCTCACTTTGGATTTTTACCAAAATTCAACCAAATTAACATACGTTGTGTATTTTAACATGATTAAACAAAGCCCCAATACAATTTATCAAAACAAAATAGAAAACCCCTTAAAAACCCAAACTTTGATATAAACCCTAATTTTCAAAACTCTATAACTTTGAAATCTAAGACTATAGATAGATAGAGGATAAAGAGGAGATTAAGAAAATATAATTACCTTTGAAAAACACCTTGGATTTGAAGGGGATATTAAATGGAATAGTAATAAGGTTTGAGAGGTTTTGGGGTGGGGTTTTAGGGCATTCACGTTGGGTGTGGGGGAGGGGAAAGGAAGATGACAACTTTTCCCATAAAGTGGTCTAGCTTTTGAAAGTTTTGGGTAAAATTGCAATATAGGTCCCTCCCTTCTTATTAAAGCTCAATTACACCATATTTTAGGTCGAATTGATGTAATTAAATTTTATTGACTCGAACTATAAACCCGGTTAGCTCCTAGGCCCAAAACACGGGTGTTACACATTTCAAGCAATTTACGTTAGTTAACTAATTTTTTTTTATCTCGGGTGAAACATTTTGGTATAAAATAAAACGTTGATGGTTAAATTGCTTCAAAAAATGATACAGGCCAAAGTGACTATTCAATCACACGTTATGTGCATTTTTTTGGATTATGCCTAGATTTTATGGTTTAAAATTGAGTGCTTATAGCCCTTAAAAGGGACATGTGACAACTTTTGAAGCATACTTGTAGAAAAATAATCATTGATGGTGCATCAAATAATTACTTTAAATATAAAAATATTGAACACTTAAATATGTTTGAATTTATATCTTTTTATATACTGAATCGACAACTTGTCAATTGAGTTAAATTCATTCGACATTAAAATAATTGTTTTTAAAAATTATCTCAATTATGTAATCAATATATATTGGGTAAATTTATAGTCCATCCTTTTTCATTGCATTACATTTTCATCCACATATTAAGATAGTTATGATCTATAACTTTTCAAAACATTTCACTTTCATCCATTAAGTAGTTGAATTTTAAAAACATAACTTTCATGTCTATGTGAACTGTCACTTATCAATCCATATACATTTGATATATACATGATATGGTTCATCAATATATACATAACATAATATTAAGAAGAAGAAA